>CM065897.1:60360000-61610000 GCA_033439115.1 Firmiana major | reverse complement strand
CACAATCGACTCCATGCCAGCAGGTGATGGGGCAGGAGCAGTGGGCTGAGCAGTTGAAGAAGATGGACCCTCAGTAGGTGCAGCAGGTGGATCCATGGGCTCATCTGATGGGTCTTCTTCTATGGCTGCCTCAGGCTGCTGTCCTCATTTCTTCTTCCAATCCCCTTGAAAGTCCTTGTAATACCCCATGTGGTGAAGTGTCCCAATGTTTAAGACGCTCTTTGGGGAGGGCACTTCACCCGTTTCACAACTACAGTCGACTCCAAGTCGTTGTAGAAGATACGCCAATGATTACGAAAAAACTATCGTGGTGGCTTGGTCGCGTACGATCTTCAACCAATCTTCATAGATAAAATGGACAAGATTGGGTTTTGACTTATGGAGTGGATGTGGTAGAGCCAGAAGCGATCTAACTTCCTAACTGTGGAATGACGGGTACTGCATGGACGGAAATTCCACGAGATAATAAGGTGGAGTAACCTTGCGTGCATCGGTAGGTCACCCCCTTATCCCCGGGAAGATCGAATTCTAAAGGGACTTCACTTTCTTCCTCGGTCAACCCCTCATCCCTTAACTCAAATACTCAGGCTAGAATGGTTGTGTTTATTGACAAGGTTTTAGACATGACAAATGTTTTAAAATCGAGGATTTTGTAGGTATCATCAGGATCGTAGATGAGTTCGGTATTAGAAAAGAATGCCCTAATGATGTTTGGGGGTACGGGGGTATTGATTTTGAGGAAAGGAAGCCACCCAAATTCTTCAAATTTGGATAGATAAGGAAAATCAATACGGTTGAGGAATGAAAAATCAATGGTTCGCCAATGTTTAATTGGCATTGTTGAAAAATACTCTTCATATCGCTTCCTTTTTGCAGGTGTTTGAAAACACCTGTTAAAGGTAGTGACTGAAGAGGGAGGGTTTGATTAAGAGGAGGACCCTTGATCTACACTTGGTCTAGGAGGTTTTTGGCCTACTCTCTTAAGTCTTGGCATTGTTCTAGACAGTGGAAATGCTCTAGATAATCTTAAAACTAGTTCACTAAAAATCTAACCAATGGAACAGTAGCTAGAATTGACCTAGTGAGAAATTTAGCACAAAACTAAGAATTTTTGAGAAAAATTTAGCAATGTGGGTTACTAGATCATTAAACGAAGAAAAGATTTGATGAAGACCTTACCGAGATTGATCTGGAAGGAAGAATAGAGGGCTGAGGTGTGACAGGGGTTAGGGATATTTTTGAAAATTGGGGATTTTAAGCAGTTTTTATAGTCCAGGGCACAAGAGATCGATCTGTCGAGGTGACAGATCGATCTATCATTTTCAGAAGCTTGAAGAGATCGATCTATTTTACCACAAGATCGATTCTCAGAATACAGAAGCTTAATGAGATCAATCTGTCACGGGCCCAGATCGATTTGTTGTTTGACAGAGGCTTAAGAAGATCGATCTGCTGTTTAACAGAGGCTTAAGGAGATTGATCTTATGGGTGAGAAGATCGATCTGCCTAGCTTTAACCTTTATGCTTTAGGCTCATTTGAAGTATGGAGATCGATCTATATTGATAGAAGATCGATCTCTCATACTTTTTGCCCAGAAAAATCATTGAAAAACTCATTTAAAAACATCTTAAAATCAAAGTTTTTGAAACAGATCAATCCTAAGGAACATTCATGAGTCCTAATTCACCTCTAAGGACACAAAACCTATCTCTATCAAGAGGTTTGGTGAATATATCAGCTATTTGATGTAAAGTGTCAATGTACTCTAGAATTATATCTCCCTTCTGAACATGGTCTCTAAGAAAATGGTGTCTAATCTCAATGTGTTTAGTTCTAGAGTGTTGAATAGGATTTTTAGATAGATTGATGGCACTGGTATTATCACATTTAATTGAGACTTGTTTCATGTCAATACCATAGTCTTTCATTTGTTGTTTAATCCACAACACTTGAGCACTATAACTACTTGCTGCTATGTATTCAGCTTCAGTTGTGGACTGAGCTACGCTATTTTGTTTCTTACAGAACTAAGAGATTAATCTATTCCCTAAGAATTGACAGGTACCTGAAGTGCTTTTCCTATCTATTTTGTAGCCCCAAAAGTCTGCATCAGAAAATGCATGAAGAGCAAAAGTGGAGTCCTTAGGGTACCAAAGTCCTAGAGAGGGAGTGTCCTTAAGGTATCTAAAGATCCTTTTAGTTGCTAATAAGTGTGATTCCCTAGGAGAGGATTGAAATCTAGCACAGAGGCATACACTAAACAAATTATCTGGTCTACTTGCAGTTAAATAGAGCAATGAACCAATCATAGACCTATAGAGTTTAGTGTCTACACACTTACCACTTTCATCTTTATCAAGCTTGATGTTGGTGCCCATTGGAGTTGCTTGAGGTTTGCAATTGTCCATTCCAAATCGCTTGAGCAATTCCTTAGTATATTTTGCTTGATTGATGAAGGTTCCATCCTTTGTTTGTTTCACTTGAAGTCCCAAGAAGAAGGTGATCTCTCCCATCATGCTCATTTCAAATTCACCTTGCATGATCTTAGCAAACTCTTAGCATAAAGATTCATTAGTTGATCCAAAAATAATATCATCTACATACACTTGAACAACTAGTAAATCCTTATTTTTATTTTTGATAAACAAAGTAGTATCTACTTTTCCTCTTGAGAATCCTTTTTCTATTAAGAATTTTGACAACCTTTCATACCATGCTCTAGGAGCTTGTTTCAAATCATAGAGTGTCTTAGATAGTTTAAAAACATGTTCAGGAAATTCATGATTTTCAAAGCCGGGAGGTTGCTCTACATACACTTCTTCATTAATGAAACCATTCAAGAATGCACTCTTTACATCCATTTGATATAATTTGAAGTTTTTATAACATGCAAAGGCAAGTAGCATTCTAATTACTTCTAATCTAGCTACCAGTGCATAAGTTTCATTATAGTCTATTCCTTCTTCTTGTCTATAGCCTTGTGCAACTAACCTAGCCTTATTTCTTATGATCACGCTATTTTCATCCATCTTGTTCTTGAATATCCATTTAGTTCCAATTATAGAGTGATCACTAGGCTTAGGAACTAGTTTCCACACTTTGCTTCTCACAAATTGATTTAATTCTTCTTGCATTGCTAAGAACCAATTATTGTCATCTAAGACTTCATTGACATTTCTAGGTTCTATTTGAGACACAAAGGCTATATATTGACACATATTCCTTAGAGATGATCTAGTTCTAACTCCAAAGTTGGATCTCCTACTATTTCACAATCTTTTACATATCCTAATTCTCTTGGTGCTCTAGACTCTCTCTCTAATATCTCTATTTCTTCTTCATCTTCTTTATTTATGTCAAGTTTTTCTAATAGATCATTTTCTAAGTTTGGAATTTCCTCCAAGTTTTCATCAAATATTCCAACATCCTTATCATTGGTTGAATCTTTAGATAAATCATTTGACTCATCAAATATTACATGAATTGATTCTTCAACCATCAGTGTTCTTTTGTTATATACTCTATAAGCCTTTGAATTCAATGAATATCCTAGAAAGATTCCCTCATCACTCTTGGCATCAAATTTTCCTAAATTATCTTTCTCATTATTTAAGACAAAACATTTGCAGCCAAAAAGGTGAAAATAGCTAATATTGGGCTTCTTACCCTTGTAAAGCTCATAAGGAGTTTTCTTTAACATGGGTCTAATCATAGCTCTATTAATAATATAGCAAGATGTATTTATAGCTTCAGCCTAAAAGTATTTAGGTAAATTATTTTCACACAACATGGTTCTAGCCATTTCTTCCAATGTTCTATTTCTTCTCTCAACTACTCCATTTTGTTGTGGTGTCCTAGGAGCTGAAAAATTATGGCTAATTCCTTTATCATTGCAATACTCATCAAATCCTATATTTTCAAACTCCTTGCCATGATCACTTCTAATACTAGTTATTGTGTATCCTTTTTCATTTTGAGTCACTTTTGTATAAGCTATGAATTTTTCTAAAGCTTCATTTTTCACTCTAAAAAAGAATACCCAAGTGAACCTAGTGTAATCATCAACTATTACAAATCCATAATGTTTCCCACCTAGGCTTGTTGTTCTAGTTGGTCCAAATAGATCTAGGTGGAGTAATTGAAGAGGCCTAGTGGTAGATACACTATTCTTAGGCTTAAATGTTGTCCTTTTATGTATTCCTTTAACACAAGCTTCACATATTTTGTCATAGTCAAAGGACAACTTAAGGTAATCCTATAACTAGATCTTTTCTAGCTAACTTGGATAACACATGCATGCTAGCATGACCTAGTCTTCTATGCCACAACCAAGGTTCTTTTTCTTTGTCTACCATTAGGCATATGTTTTCATTTTTAAGTTCATTAAGATAGACAATGTATGTATTACCTTGCCTATGACCTAGGAAAAGAACTTTATTTGACTTAGGATCTATAACATGACATTTCAAGCAATCAAAAATTACTTTGTAACCTTTTTCACAAAGTTGACTAATGCTTAGTAAGTTATGTTTTAGACCCCTAACGAGCAATACTTTTTCTAATGAAAAGTAGTCATTACCTATTGAACCACTTCCTTCAACTAGGCCTTTGGAGTTGTCCCCAAATGTAACTTCTCCACCAACTTTCAATTTAAATGAGTTGAAGTGGCTTCTGTCTTCGGTCATGTCCCTTGAGCATCCACTGTCCAAGTACCAAGCTTCCTTTGTTTTAGCTTTGTGGCAATGCTCAATCACCTACAATTAAAATTCAAACTTATGTCTTAGGTACCCAAATTCTTTTGGGTCCTTTGAGGTTAGTGTATGCAATTCTTGATCCCTTTGGGATCCATTTTACTAAAGCATTAATATCTTTTGAGTTAATTACTTCTTTTGGAACCCAAATTCTTTTTATTATTTTTCCCTTAAGAGTGGTCTTCTTCATATTGCAATTATGTGATGCATGTCCCTTTCTATTACAATATGAACAAATAGTTGAAGGTTTATTCATGCTCTTTCTAGCAATGAAGCTTTTGAGATGAGTCTCTCTACTTTTTGCATTATATCCTAACCCATTTTTATCAAAGAATGCCATTTGAGTTTCTAGCATGTTATCTAACTTTTGTTGACCCATATAGAACCTATTAAAAGAATTATGTATGTTACTATTTTTTTCTTTTAGGTCACAAATTTCAAGATTTATAATTTCTAATTTCTTTTCACATTCTAATTTGTCCTCTAGCATTAACTCATTTTCTTTCTTCAATTTAGATATTATCTTTTTATATTTCATACTCATGCATTCATATTCCAATGCAAGATCATCAAAGGCATCTTGCAATTCATCAAAAGAGTATTCATTGAGGTTTGAAGTTAACTTTTCATCCTCAATAGCCATGAAGCACAAGTTGGCATTGTCCTCATTTGAGTCATCATCGGAGCAGTCACTGTCGCTCCATGTTGCCACCATTGCCTTCTTTTTGTGGAATCTATCATTGGACCTTTTAAGAAGAGGGCAGTTAAATTTAATATGTCCAGGTTTTTTATATTCATAGCACACTATGGTATCCTTTCTACCTAGCTCTTCTTGATCTTTCTTGTGGTTTCTTCTACCACTACTACTTGCTCTCATTCTCATGAATTTGTTAAATCTTTTGGCAAACATTGCCATCTCAAGATCCTCTTCACTACCACTCTCATTTTTATTCTCCTATTGAGTAGTAGATTTCAGAGCTACTCCCACTTTCTTGGGTGGCTCTTCATTTCTTCTCAACTTCATCTCATATGTGAGTAGTGATCCTATTAATTCATCTAGAGACAATGTGTGAGGGTCCTTACATTCCTCAATTGCAGTCACTTTAGCTTCCCATGATTTTGGTAGGCTATTTAATATTTTCTTGACCATTTCTATATTAGAGTAGATTTTTCCTAAGGACTTTAATCCATTAATTACATCAGTAAATCTAGTGAACATATCACTAATTGATTCTCCTTCCTTCATCCTAAATAGCTCATAGTCATGTGTGAGCATTCCTACCTTAGTCTCCTTTACTTGGGTTGTACCTTCATGAGTTATTGCCAATTTGTCCCAAATTTGCTTGGCATTGTCACAACCGGAGACTCTATTGTATTCATTTGGCCCTAACGCATAAAATAGGGTGTGCATGGCTTTAGCATTCAGTTGAGCACATTTAACATCATTTGAATCCCACTCATCCTCTTCTTTAGGGATATCTCTTCCCTCTATTCTTTTAGTAGGAATTTGAGGTCCTTTAGTTATAATCCTCCATACCTCATAATCATTTGCTTGAATGAACAACATCATCCTAGTTTTCCAATAAGCATAATGTTCACCATTGAACATTGGATGCCTAACCGTAGAATGCCCCTCTCCTACTAAATTGGTTGCTACATTGATGTGAGCCATTAGATCGTTTCTAACTCTTAGGAAGTTATTCCTATGTGATCAAAGAGACCTAGCTCTGATACCAATTGATGGCTCTACCGAGAGGGGGGTGAATCGGTTTTCTAATGTTAATGGCAAATTTAAACTAATTTGAACTTAATTAACAAATAAGCAATATAATGTAATGAAACAAATTAAAGCAAGATAAGAAAGAGAATATCAAACATAGTAGTTTATAGAGGTTCGGCCAATCTCTTGCCTATGTCCTCTCTCCTTGACCTTCTTGTCAAGATCTTTCTTTCTCACTTTCAATGAAAGTTACACACTCCCTTTTTCAGGTTAAGGAATAACCTCTCTACCCTTTTTATACAAGATGTATTCACCCTTTTACAAAATTTATCTCACTGAGGAACAATCCTCTTCTCTCTTAAAGCAATAATGAATACAATATCAAGCTTTTTATGTGGGTAGGACAAATACAGCTTTTGCACTCAAGCTTATACAACAAACTCAATAAATGAGGATTGAAGACAAATGGAATGTAGGAATTAAACTCTTGAGAATGTACAGAATGTGCAGCAATGGTGTCTCGCTTCTTAGTGTCTTCAATGCTTGATTATATACTGAAAGATTGGTAGTTGGAGCATTTAATGCTGTTTTTCCCGTTGAGATTTTTGCAGAAATAATCGTTGGGTACCTCCAGTAGAATGCCAGATCGATCTGTCATCTTGACCAGATCGATCTCTTAGTTATAATTCCTGCAAAATCAAGGCAAATTAAAGCAAGGAGATCGATCTCATATATGAGCAGATCGATCTCACAATTTGAAAATGTTAGAGCAGATCGATCTGTCGAATAGGCAGATCGATCTTCCAATCTCTCTGTTTGAGGCAAGATCGATCTATAGATCGATCTGCCAGGTATTCTCGTAGTGAGGAGATCGATCTCGTATCAACCCAGATCGATCTCCTTATCTCTCTGACTTTGAGGAGATCGATCTCTTCCTATACCAGATCGATCTCATGAACTCTCTATTTGCGTACAGATCGATCTTACAAATCGTTCTACTACTTTTACCTTTTGTTTTAGGGGAGATCGATCTCTTCCTATACCAGATCGATCTCATCAACATCCTGTATTTAGACAGATCGATCTTATAACCCTTATAGATCGATCTCAGCTTCCTCAATACCTTTGTACAGGTTCAAACCATAGCAGATCGATCTCATATCCTCATGAGATCGATCTCTCATCCTAGAAAACCCAGGAGATCGATCTCTCATATCACCAGATCGATCTCTCATCTCTAGGAACTTAATTTCTGGTACTGATAACCTCTAAACATGTTTTTATATCATCTTTATATTATTGAATTTACTTGTTTTGTCATTTCAAAATATATTAACTCAACAGATGCAAAAGCTACTATGGCTCGTTTTCTCCAAGGCTTGAACGTGAGATTGCCAACATTGTAGAGTTGCAACATTACATGGATTTAGAGGAGATGCTGCATGTGGCCATCAAAGTAGAAAGGCAACTCAAAAGGAAAGGTATAACCCGTTTCACTCTTAGTTCAATTCCTGTTTGGAAATCTAACACCTTTCGTAGGAATGATAAGCATGTGTTTAAGCCTAAGTCAGAAAGTTTTGTTAAGCCCAAGTCTGAGACCCTCCAAAGCCCACGACTGAGCCTGCCCAAGCATCCCAGAGCAGAACACGTGACATTAAGTGTTTTAAGTGTTTGGGTCGTGGACATGTTGCCTCTCAGTGTCCCAACCCTAGAGTGATGCTTATGCTTGAGAATGGAGATGTTGAGAGTGAAGGTTCTGATGTTGGTATTGAGGATGAGTTGCCTGCATTATAAGATCCTGAAGAAGAAGAAGAAGATGTTGAGTTTGTTGCTTATGGTGAAACACTTGTTGCTAGACGTGCTCTTAATACTAATGTGAAGTTTGAGGATGAGGTACAGTGTGAGAACATCTTCAATACGAGATGCCATATTAGTGACAAGGTATGCTCTGTTATCATTGATGGTGGGAGCTGTACTAATGTTGCTAGCACATACCTTGTTGATAAGCTAATGTTGCCCACTACTAAGCATCACTGCCCATATAAGTTGCAATGGATTAATGACTGTGTTAAAGTGAACGTGATGAAGCAAGTCTTGCTTCCTTTTCGTATTGGAAGGTATCATGATAAAGTGATGTGTGATGTGGCACCCATGCAAGCTAGCCACCTGTTGCTAGGTAGACCGTGGCAGTATGATCGGAGAATCATCCATGACAGTTACACTAATCGTTACTACTTTTCTATGGATGGCAAGAAGATCACTCTTGCTCCCCTTAGCCCCCAAGGAGATTTATGAGGATCAATTAAGGCTGAAGGAGCAACATGACGAGCAAAGGAAGCTAGCTAAAGAAAAGAAGGGAAGCAAGAAAAGCAAAGCAGTGAGCTACCATGCCAACCCCCGAGATGTGAAGATTGCATTTATTACTAAGTCTCCTATCCTTTTGCTCTTATTTAAAGATTCTTATTTTATTGATATTGAACTCCATGATACTTTGCCTACTGATGTTGTCTCATTATTGCAGGAGTTCGAGGATGTATTCCCTGAGGAGATCCCAAATGGACTACCACCAATTCATGGGATCGAGTACCAGATTGACCTTATCCCCGGAGCTATCATACTTAACTGCCCAACCTACAGAAGCAATCTAGAGGAGACGAAGAAGCTTCAAAGGCAAGTTGAGGAGCTCATGAGGAAAGGTCATGTGAGAGAGAGCATGAGTCTATGCGCCGTGCCCGTATTGCTTGTTCCTAAAAAGGATGGGACGTGGAGGATGTGTGTTGACTGTCGAGCCATCAACAAAATCACTGTAAAGTATCGCTATCTTATTCCTAGGCTAGATGACATGCTCGATGAGTTTCATGGTGCATGCATATTTTCTAAAATTGATTTAAAGAGTGGATATCACCAAATTCGTATGAAAGAAGGTGATGAATGGAAAACTGCATTTAAGACTAAACATGGTCTTTATGAGTGGTTAGTTATGCCTTTTGGCTTGACTAACGCACACAGTACTTTCATGCGCTTAATGAACCATGTTTTATGTGCTTTCATTGGTAAGTATGTGGTTGTTTATTTCGATGACATTCTGATTTACAGTAAGAGTCTGCATGAGCATGTTGAGCATCTTAGGAATGTTCTTACTATTTTTAGGAATGAAAGTTTGTATGTCAATTCTAAAAAATGTACATTCTGCACTAATAAGGTTGTTTTCCTTGGGTATATAGTTTCTTCACATGGCATTTTTGTTGATGATGAGAAGGTAAAGGCAATTAGAGATTGGCCTGTACCTAAGTCTATTTCTGAGGTTCGTAGTTTCCATGGCTTAGCTAGTTTCTATCGTCGATTCATTAGAGACTTTAGCACTATAGTCATACCTTTGATCGAAGTGGTCAAAAAGAATGTTGCATTTCATTGGCGTCCTGCATAAAAGCATACTTTTAATTTGCTCAAGGATAAACTTTGTTCTACTCCTTTGTTAACTCTGCCTGACTTTACTAAAACTTTTGAGATTGAGTGTGATGCCTCAGGTGTAGGAATTGGAGTTGTGCTTATGCAGGAAAAATGCCCAATTGCCTCCTTCAATGAGAGGTTAAGTGGGACAACACTTAACTATCCCACATATGATAAGGAGATGTACGCGTTAGTGAAGGCCTTGGAGACATGACAACATTACCTGTGGCCCAAAGAATTCATCATCCACACCGATCACGAGTCCTTGAAGCATTTGAAAGGACAGACTAAGCTAAACAAGCGTTATGCCAAATGGATGGAGTTCATTGAGGCTTTCCCGTACGTGATCAAGTACAAACAAGGTAAAGAGAACGTCGTAGTTGATGCGTTGTCTCGTAGGTATACTTTTATCACAACTCATGATGCTAAGCTTTTAGGATTTAAGTATATCAAAGACCAGTATGCAGATGATGCTGATTTTGGTAATGTTTATGATACATATGCTACATCTGGTTTTGGCAAGTTCTATAGGCATGATGGGCTCTTATTTAGAGAGAATAAGTTATGTGTGCCTAGGAGTTCTTTGCGTTAGCTGTTAGTTAGAGAAGCTCATAGTGGAGGGTTAATGGGTCACTTTGGAGTTAGGAAAACTCTAGATATTTTGCATGAGCACTTCTTTTAGCCTAACATGAGGAGAGTTGTAAAGAAGTTATGTGATAGATGCATTTCATGTAAGCAAGCTAAATCTAGAGTTCATAATCGTGGCTTATATACTCATTTACCCATTCCTACTACTCCGTTGACTGATATCTCTATGGATTTTGTTTTGGGCTTGCCTAGAACAAAACGTGGTAGAGATTCTATTTTTGTTGTGGTTGACAGGTTCTCCAAAATGGCTCATTTCATTGCTTGTAACAAGACGGATGACGAGAGTAACGTTGCTGACCTTGTTTTCAAAGAGATAGTGCATCTACATGGTGTGCCGAGGACTATTGTCTCCGATCATGATGTCAAATTCCTCAATTACTTTTGGAAGACGTTATGGGAAAAATTGGGAACTAAATTGTTATTCTCCACCACTTGTCACCCCCAAACTGATGGACAGATTGAGGTGGTCAACTAAACCCTATCTACATTATTGAGGTCTGTCATACAGAAGAATTTGAAAATTTAGGAAGAATGCTTGCCACATGTTGAGTTTGCCTATAACCGCAGTGTCCACTTCACTACGAGTTACTCTCAATTCGAAGTTGTTTATGGCTTTAATCCTCTTACTCCTTTGGATTTGTTGCCATTACCTAGTGCCGACCAGAGTAACTTGGATAGAGAACAGAAGGCTAAGTTTGTGAAGCAACTCCATGAGAAAGTGCGTCAAGCTATTGAAATGAATACTGAGCAGTATACCACCCAAGCCAATAAGCAACGCAAGGAAGTAGTCTTTGAACCTGGTGATTGGGTTTGGGTACATATGAGAAAAGAGAGGTTCCCTACTCAGCGATGAACTAAGTTGCATCCCCGAGGAGATGGACCATTCCAAGTCATTGAGAAGATCAACGATAATGCCTACTGATTGAATCTTCCTGGTGAGTATGGTGTATCTGCTACTTTTAATTTTTTTTATCTTTCTCCCTTTTCCTTTGATGAAGGTACATGCGATTTGAGGAAAAATCCTTTTGAGGAGAGGGGGAATGATAGAGGTCCACTTGCTCGTGATGCTCATGATGATCGTGATACCAAGGATCCATGGGTCATCCAAAGAGATCCAATTACCCGAGCTCGAGCTAAGAAGATGTAACAAGCCCTGGCCTCATTGGTTTGTCAAGGAAGCTTCCATGAAAAGTCCCCAGCCATTTATATTTGTTTGGAAGCCCAAACGACATGAGTCTTGGTTTAGTAATAAGTTGGGTTAAGTATTTAAATAGCCCACATTTGAGTCTTATTGCGTTTTAGACCAATTATCCTATGTAACTAGGTTTAGGCGTGAATTTAGGTTTTAGTCTTATTTTCTATTTGGTGTTAATTCCAGCCGACTTGTTTAAGAGCTTAAGTGCTAGATATTATTATAAATTTCTTGTAAACGCTCTTAAATAAAATAGAACAGATCAGATTGAATTTTTAAAAATTTGAGTGTGCCTCTTTCTAGGGTTCTCTCTCAACTAGGTTTATCAAGGTCTTCTTCCTTGCGGCGCCTCCCTCTTCACCAACCACCATAGTATACCTTAGGTTCTCGAATTTTATATTCGTAGGGTCGAGGTTCAATACCTTTGGTTCGAGTCTTTTTAGACTTCGGGTGTAGGTTGTTATTCTGTTTTCCATTCAAAGTCTACCATCATTATTTTCGCCCAGCTTGCATTTTAGCAGCTTCAATTCCCAATCCACACGTTCCCTTGATCGTCCTAAATCATCCTCTTGTACATGCACATCAATAGAACTTTCACTAAGGGAATTGTCTACGATCTCAACACCTTTTCCTTCCTATCCAATATTCGAACCGACTTCTCAACATACGACATGCTCTCGTTGAGCTCCAACGGCTCATATCTAATTACATATGCTAGATCCGGGTGGTATTTCCGTAACATAGAGATGTGGAAGACATTATGAACGCTCACTAGCTCAGGTGGCATTGCTAGCCTGTAGGCCTTTTCTCCCACTCTATCGAGTATTTCAAAGTGTCCAATGTAATGAGCACTTAACTTCCCTTTCTTTGTGAACCTCGTTATACCCTTGAAAGGAGAAACTCGTAAAAATATTGACTCACCCACTACAAACTCCAATGGTCTCTGTCTCCTGTCAGCATAACTCTTTTGTATGTTCTAAGCTGTCCGTAACCTCTTACAAATCAATTAGACGTCCTCAGAGGCTTATCTCACTAAGTCGAGAGCAAATATCTATCGGTCACCCACAACTTCCCATCCAATAGGGGAATGGCATCTTCGGTCATATAAAGCTTCATACGGTGCCATTCCGATACTCGAATGATAACTGTTATTATAGGCGAACTCTGCGAGTGGTAAATGGTCATCCCAGGAGTCTCCAAAGTTCAATGCACATGCTCTCAACATATCCTTCAAGGTCTGTATAGTCCTCTCTCACTAACCATCTGTCTGATGATGGAAAGTTTTCCTAAAACTCAACTGGGTCCCCATCGCTTCTTGAAAGTGTTACCAAAAGTGGAAAGTGAAGCGAGAATCCCTATCTGACACTATGCTCACTGAAATACCATGCAACCTCTCTATCTCGCGCACAGATAATTCCGCTAATGTACTCAGAGTATCGGTGGCTATCATAGCTAGGAAATGTACTGACTTCGTCAATCTGTCCACTATCACTCAAATCGCATCGTGATTCCTACGGGTCCTGGGTAAACCCATCATGAAATCCATAGTGACATGCTCCCATTTCTAACTCAGTATAGGTAGATGTTGCAATAACCCTGCAGGTTTCTGATGCTCTACCTTCACCTACTGACAGACGAGACATTTTGCTACATACTCCGCTACATCTCTCTTCATCCCTGACCACCAATACACTCTCCGGAGGTTCTGATACATCTTGTTACTTTTCGGATGCAGTGTATACTTTGATGAATGAGCTTCTGATAAAATCAACCTCCTGATCTCTGGATCAGCGGGAACACATATCCTATCCCTGAACCTCACCAATCCATCTGAACTCAACTCAAAATCAGTCTTTATACCCTTTTATATCTGCCCAATAATATCACTGCACTGCTGATCAATCTGCTAAGCCTGTCGGATACGAACTACGACATCTGGTTCCAACCACAGGCTAGCTACCATAAAGCCACTATCAGTATCAGGAAGGGTCACATCCAAACTGAGGCTCACGAACTATTTAACCAACTCGTGTTCCCTGATCATCATATACGATACCAACTCGAGGTGCTTCCTACTCAGTGCATCGGCTACTATATTTGCTTTACCCGAGTGGTACAAAATCTTGCAATCATAGTCTTTCAGAAGCTCGAGCCACCTTCTCTGTCTTATGTTCAACTCCTTCTGTGAGAACGGATACTTGAGGCTCTTATGGTCAGTAAATATCTAAAATTTCTCACCATATAGATAATGATGTCATATCTTCAAGGCGAATACCACGGCCGCCAACTCTAGATCGTGAGTCGAGTACTTCCTCTCATGATCCTTTAATTGTCTAGATCCATAGGCGACTACCTTCCCATTCTATATCAGTACACAGCCCAGTCCTTAGTACGAAGCATCTGTATATACAGAAAAACCTCCAGAGCTAGTAGAAATGGTGAGAATCGGAGCGGTGGTTAATCTCCACTTCAACTCTTGAAAACTCTTCTCATATTTATCGTCCCACACGAATTCACATTCTTCCTCGTGAGACGTGTCAACGAAGAAACTAATCTTGAGAATCCCTCTACAAACTGTCGATAATACCCAGCTAAACTCAGGAAACTCTTGATATTTGTGACTGTCTGGGGTCTCTACCACTGAACCACTGCTTCAATCTTGGATGGGTCTACTGACACTCCATCCCTCGATACAATATGACCTAGAAAAGAGATCTGCTCTAACCAAAAGTCACACTTACTTAATTGAGCGTATAACTTCTTCTCTCGGTGGGTTTGTAGCACAATCCTTAAGTGCTGTTCATGCTCTTCCTTATATCTTGAATACACCAGGATGTCATCGATGAACATGATAACAAACCAATCCAAATACTGGTGAAACACCTCATTCATCAACGACATAAAAGCTGTGGGAGCATTCGTCAACCTGAATGGCATAACCATAAACTCATAATGACCATACCGGGAGCGAAAAGCTATTTTAGGTACATCTTCATCCCGAATTCTCAACTAATGGTATCCAGATCTCAAATCTATCTTAGAAAATACCTGTGCTCCCCGAAGCTGATCTAACAAGTCATCGATGCGTGGAAGGGGATACTTATTAATAGTACCGGTACTCCACAAGGTGATACACTCAGTCTGATAAACCCCTTATCCAACAGCTCTTGAAATTGCTTTTTCAGTTCCTCCAACTCAATCGGAGCAATTTTGTACAGTGGCTTGGATATCAGCTCTGTACTAGGTAACAAATCTATACAAAACTCCATCTCTCTATCCAGTGGTAACCCTGGTAAATCATCCAGAAGTCGTCTGAAAATTCCCTAACCATTGGGATGTCTGTCAATTTCAAAAGTGCCTTATCCGCCTCAACCACGTACGCAATGTAACCTTTCAAAACATTAGTCATTTAGTCAGCATAGAAATGCATTTATTTCGCTTACAATAACTAATGCTTTCATTACTTTTCAAAGAAACTTTACATTACATTTTTTGGGGAAACTTACGGTAACGCTATCTATCCTTAAAAAAGTTACTGTCTTAGAAAAATAATCTACCACAGCATGGTTTACAACCAACCAATCCATTCCTAGGATTACGTTAAAGTCTCTCATATACATTAAAATGAGGTCGATTGACATTTCATTTTCCCCTACTTTCAACGTACAATCCCTAAACACATACTCGACTAGCTGACTATTGTTCATGGGAGTGCTTATCAGCATCCTCCTACTTAACGAGGTAAGCTTCACATATTTAAACAATTTATATGTAAATGAAGGCGATACAAATGAATGCGTTGCACCAGGATCTATCAAAACATAAGCTTTAAGATCAAAGATCAAGATGGTACCTTTCACCATGTCTGACAACTAATCGGCAGTATCCTGGTCCAAAGTGTGCACTCGCACTCTGCCAATTACTTGTTTCCCCTTTTCTTCAGCTGTCGCCCTTCGTCTCGAAGTAGGAGTATCAGTAGAAACTCTCTCTGACTCCCTACCCTTCTGTGGGACACTCTCAGTCATCTCGGGGTAGTTTCGGATTATATGCCCTGGCTTCTAACATCGAAAACATACTACAGGAGGTCCATAACACAGTTGAGTTCCATGGTACCTACCACACTTACTGCACTATTCTATAGTAGGCTGTCGCCCTCCATTCACAATACCCTTTGCTGGAGCTATGATCGGATACACGGGAGGCTTAACTGTCCTCTCCCGGATCTCCTCAATCTTCGGCCTCTTCCCAAATAATCTCATCTTCCCTCTATAACTGAAGCCTCTATCCACTGCCTGTCTCTTCCTATCTCTGTCCTTCACTCTACCACCCTTCTCAAACTCTTAGGCAACTCGCTCAATATCATGTTCACATAACTACGCCCTATGCACTATCTCCTCATAGATCGGTATATCAAAAGGAACCAATTGAGATTTAATTGTTGGTCTTAGTCCATCCACAAACTTTCAGACCTTCTTGACCTCACTGTCTATCGTGTCAGGATCATACCTGCCCAAGGAGATAAATTTCATCTCATATTCATCCACCGATCTGCTCCCCTAGGCCAATCCCAAAAATTCCATCTGCAGCTTTCACTAAGCAGTATCCAGAACATATTGCCTCCGAAAGGCCTCCAAAAATATATCCCATGTGATCTCTGTATGTCGGGCTCTCGAAATGGGATTGGTGGACTTCCACCAATGTTCTGTCAATCCTTTCAGCATGAATGTGGCAAAAACAATCATCTCCGTAGTAGTGCACTCGAAGAACCCATATAATTTCTCAATGTCATTCACCAAGTCCTCTGTAGCTACTGGGTCCTTAATCCCACTGAAAGACAACGGTCTAAATTTTTGGAATTGTCGTAATTTATCAAGGTCGCATCCATAACCACAATCTCTACAGCCCTATGGTGGAGCAACAGTAGAAGGTGTATCTTGTACTAGTAGGGGTGTGTGAGTATCTGTAGTCTGAGGTCTTTAGGCTGGTTGTGTAAGCATCTCAGGACCATCTACCTATTCAGCATTACCATGTACAGCTAGACCTTGCCCGCCCCCAGCTCCAAGTATCGACTGGACGATCATCTCCAAAATCGTCTCTAAGCTCTGCTCTATCCTCACGAAATAAACCTCAGTACTCTCTAGTCTCTCAGCAAGACCTTATGGGGCATGCTCAATATCAGCCTCCACCTATATCTCCTCCTGAGTCTCATGTGGTAACAACTCAGCACAGCTCCCAGACCTACTCATACGACCTCTAGCTCGGGCTTTCACCCCTCTACCGCGACTGGTGTTAGGCATAATGACAAGATTCCTACATTCACAACCATTTCTTAGTCAAACTCATCTCGATATACACAGTTGTATCTAGACAAGCATAGTAACATGGGGATATAATTTTCAAAAATTTTTTTAACACCGACACATATCAGACCAACCCTGCTCTGATACCACCTTTATTATGACCCCCAATCTATCGAAAATCCACCACAATTTTTTTCATTTTTCGTTCCATTATTTATTGTTTATTCTTTACTCTTACCTTACTTAATCGTGAACAGCTACATCACCACCAGTTGGGCTGTGTATCAGTGTTAATTTCATCCAACCAAACCATTTCAAATTACAATTCATTTAAACGTAAAAACTTGTATTTCTTAATCAGAATTGTTGTTTACATGTGTTAACAATTCTTTACATCCTCAAAAGTTACATTCAAAATATTATTGTGCTATGGCATGTCTAGATACAAAAACTATACAAATGTGTATACCTTGTATGATGGGGTGGAGCGGACACCAAAAATTCAATCCTCGGTCGCTCTCTATCTACTGAAAATGCTCTGTAGAGGGAAAAAATAAGGGGGTGAGCAAACCAAGCGCTCAGTAAGGCAATCATGCGAGCAGGTAGATAACTGTACTATCTACATGATCGTGATGCATTGCATAAAACCACACAATTATCCGCCATACTCAAAATCATCAGTTCATGCACGTGTTCATGATATATAAAGCAATTCATGTTATTCAAATCAGTGCACAAGTCTTAAATAAAGCATGAAAAGTCATCATGCGCGAGTTGTAAATAAAGCATGGAAAATCATCATGCGATGTGCACTTAAAAACAATTCATACTCAACACAAAACAGTACAAATCAGCATTCGTTAGGACTCAGCCTCTCCCTTAGACTGTCCTGACCCACAAAACAATTTAAAACATGAATTTATCATAAACTAGGTGACATGTGAGATAGGCAATAATAATAAGGGAAATAACTAGGACTATGGCCATATCCTCTGTGATCTCAGGCTACACGGATCCTAGTGTGCAAGGTATCACCTCTATCTGCTTCCATACGGGAGGTGATCACGTCCAATCCGTCGATCCATAGCAAATCTAACCTTCGTCTAAAGACGGTATATATATCATATCCATACACGGTACAACGTACTCCATGCTATATGCACGGTACAACATACTCGGTAGACCCATATCATCACATCATATCGTGCCACATCTCAATACACACTTATGAGCTTATTTAATCGGTGTAACACACAATCTACCAAAAGCTCCTAGCACGGCTCCCAACATGTCATAAAAATCACGTGCGAGTAATCTCTAGCACGACTGTAATGTAGAGTAGACAAATTAATGCAAACAACGCTCCAGCACCATGCCATAAAATCCATGTGAAAACTAGTGTGAGCTAGGCTCCAGCATTCATGCATGTAAAACTCTAGTGCGAGCTATGCTCCAGCACTATACTGTAAAATCCATGTGAAAACTAGTGTGAGATAGGCTCCAGCACTCATGCATGTAAAAACATATCAAATCTCGTGTGACCAGTGCTCTAGCATGCTTTGTTTTTCACAAAACTCATGTAGGTGGCTCATTTGTGTGCAAAGAATGGTTATTAAATCAAATCATGCTATTTTCTTGAAAAACCATTTAAATGCTAGCCAGCCTACCAATCCACATGCTAAAAAGCAGTAAAAAGACTCAAGAACATCCTCTTCTTGCTTTTCATGAACTTTTCTAAAATCTCAATTTCTTTGCCCTTCAAACATCTATTTCTTTTCCTATGACCCATAAACATTCTAGTAAACCATAATGCACCTGAAAACATGTACAGATACCTTTAGGGGCCAACACAATTCCCTTACCTCAATTCTCTGTGAAGTAACTCCTTCCTCCTTTCTCGCTTTTCATGATTGGGCTCAATTTGCTCCGGATATATCCTTGATAGCTGCAAACATTCATTTATCACATGAGTTAATTACAAATAACTCATATTCTGACTTGATCCTAGTCAACATATCTTATTGGGCCTAATTCTCTTCTTAAGTCGATTTCAATTACACTGATCATTTCACCTAGGCCCCTTGGACTCCTTAGGCTCATTATTACTCGTTGGACCAAATTCTAGGTCCATCAACCTCATCGAGTCAATTAAATTCAAGCTTGGCCTGTGACACATTCGTCCATGGCATGGTGGACGAACACCCATGCAGCCATTCCTAGCTAATTCAGCTACCAACTCACTTAGTTTCTTATCAAACACTTAGCTTGCATGCTCTAACCTTAGTTTTTCCATTCATTCATGCATTTTTACAAACACCATATATGCACATTTCATCACTTTGACCAATCCCATAAATTGATTTCATATAACCATCTCAAAATCATGCATATAACATTATTAACACCTTGGTATAATCCATTTATCATTAAATTCACCATATCTCATTTTCTCACACTAAACCCATTTTTAAGTCATGGTTGATTCATCATATTCTAGGTAGTTTCAACCAACAATACATACACTAATCAACTCATAACAACATCTAGATAAACATACTTCGAGTTGGTGTATTGGAAACTCACCTAGCTTGACTTTTCTCTTGTCCGAAATTAGAAGACCCTTTTGCTCCTTCAATCCAATAAGTTGAATGCTGATTCCAAACTATGTTGTTCTCCTCCTCACAATGAACAACTTTGCTCAAATAGCTTTTTCTCAAATCTTTTTGGAATGGGGTGGTATTCTAGAGTGAGAAAGCTTGCTCTTTTTGGGTAAAAAATGGAGGGATGTTTTGATTTTCTGAAGAAGAAGGTCTGGCCATCAGGTTTTTATAGAATAAAGGTGGTGAGATCAATCTCCTAGGGTAAGAGATCGATCTTCTCTTGGTTTTGAACCACCAAAATATTCAGGCTTGTAAGTGAGAGATCGATCTGCTCTTTGGGAAGAGATTGATTTTTACTAGGCAGAAACAACTGGAAATCGATCTGCTCATGGAGAGAGATCGATCTGCTCTTAGCAGAATCAAATGGAGATCGATCTGCACTTAGGAAAGGATCGATCCTTCCAAGACAGAACCAAACTGAAATCGATCTGCTTGAACAAGAGATCGATCTGCTTTAAATAGGGGATCGATCTGGCTTTCATCTGAAAGTTTCCAACTGCAGATTTTTTCCAAAATTCAAAGGAAAACTTGCCTTTGATTGCTTTAATAGTCATTTTTGCATTCTATTCATGCTTAAAGCATGAAAAGGTTCATTTCTTATGATTCACATCCTATGTGACTTGTGTGTACTGCTTAGAATCATAAAAGATACTTAGAATTCACGTTTGAGTTCTTATATTCAGTTTGGATGTTTTGAGTTCTATTTGTTTAGTTTTTGGCCACTTCAGCCCTTATTTAGCCAGTACTTGCATTCATGACTATTCATTCATTCTCTTTACAATTTCATTTAAGCAAAAGCTCTTCTTATGATTCATTTAACATATGGAAATGTGTTAGATCATATGAATCATAAGGAATACATCACTAAAAGTGGGTATTACATAAGGCACCCTTGGTATATGCTCTGAGCATGTCATGCTATGCTGAGTGGCACTGATGCACTGTCTCTACCACACGATGCATCCTTTGGTTAGCTCACCAGCATGCGAGCCAAGTGGCATCCATGCACATGCGTATAGAGTGGTACCGATGCTTTTATGTTTTGAGTCGCACTATTCGCTGGCTATTAGACCCGAACATATCTTCGGTTTCCCAAAATTCATCTATCAAGAGATATTGAGGAACTTAACCATGGCCATAGGTTACCCTATATTTCCCTTGAGGTTAGAGATTCATATTTATTTGCGGCTTGATTACTATAAGAACACAGTCTAGTTTGTACCATTCGATATGATTTATGTCTTTCGATTTAATTTGATCAGTATTTGATTTAATAAGCACGTTTTCGAAAGTATCTGTTTGATTAAGGTCCCATGTTTCCATATTCGGTTAAGTATAAGCATTGATGCATACTAATACAAAACTATATCTGCATCATTTCGTTTTCCTAAAACTATTTTGATACTATTATACTTGTGAATATATATCTTACTTTGCGTAAAGCTCACTTCTTCCACATTTCGAATTTATTGTAGTGATACGCGGGGCAACGCATCCATCAGTTGATGGACTCAAAGCCTCTTCCGAGTCATTTTTTGTACTTGTGTGGTATACACCTCCCTTTTTTGTTTGTATTTCCAAACAACTTATGCAAAGACTAAGTATTTATGTTAAGTATTAAGTTATGTAATGGATGTAATGATAGGCTATAATGTCAATGTAGTCAATCAAGCTAGATTGAATGTCAATTATAGCATTATTTAGGGTGATGTATTTAATGAATGATGATAGTAATTGCATGATTTAAAGTAGTGTAATGGATGTGGATGTCTATAATGCTCTTGTGGTTTATTAAGATAATTGATGAATCACAATGTTATATCACTCGGTGTTTGAATTGGGACCACGAACTAAGAAACAATAATTATAAACTATAAGATTAGCTAATTAAGTTAATCACAACTTACACTGCGCATAGGCAACTATAAGGAAGAAAAGAAAAATTTAGTCTAAATTTTTGTTGAATCAAGACGTTTCAATTTGGATTTGTGACAACTGGTGTTTCAATCTCTAGCTCCTATAACTTGCTTCGCACTGTGTATGCCTAGTTTTGACCCAAAACCTCAATAAAATGTCTTCAACCCCTAAACTACTAGAAGGGATTGCTTTGATAAAAAAAATATCTTGTACTATAAAGAGGTTTTTGAAAGTGTCAATATCTTATGACATCATTTGCTCATTAATTAGATGGCTAACCTAAAGAGTGTGTTGGTCTAGTGCAGGTTGCATGCTTGGTCTGAAGCTATTTTTTTTTTTGGAATCCATTTGTCATTCTAGACGTTAATTGACTTGTCATCTATTCTTCAAATTATCCCATCCTCGAGAACCTCTCTGCCTGTAATTATAGTTGTCTAAGGTAGGATAGATGCCATCCTGCATGAAATATGTTTTAGGGAAATAACGAGCTTTGAGAACTTGGTATAACAAAGATGAAGTATTATGTAGGAGCCTCCATCCCTATTTCTTAAGAAGTTCTTTATTAAACTTATCAAAATCTGTGAACCTCATCTCACCATTTTCTTTCTAAGAACACATTTTGGTCCATTTAACCCAATGAATACCTCTGCTATGCGAGCCAGTTTGCCATCAGTAGTTGCTTAGTATATTGTTTAACTCATTACATAGTGATAGCAGTAAGCAAAAACATGTCATTGTATAAGAAGGAATTGCCTGTAAAATGCACTTTATGAAAACCTCATTCCCTGCATAGGATAACCACTTCCAGCTCTAGCTTTGAAAATTGAACTTTAGCCTATTTTTTATTGCTTCGAAAACTCTCTTCTTGTTCCTCCCAATCTTTATAGGTAGTCTAAGGTATTTCTTCGGACTTGTGATGGCTTGAACTCTAAAGATTCTTGTAAGAGTATCCTTATCTTGAGTACTAGTGTTTGAATAGAAAAATAAACTAAACTTATTGTAGTTTACTTTTTGACCCTAGCCATGTTCATATATCTCTAGTAAGCTCCTCACATTTTCGCCTTCATTTTGATTTACCTTAATGAAAAGCAAACTATCATTAGCAAAAAAAATGAGTGACTCGAGGGCCATTCCTACCGGCACATGCTCCACAAATAAGACCATCTCTTTAGTGATTTGGGAGTCGTTTTGAGAAACTTTTTGTATAAAGAAAAAAATAGAGCGATAAAGGATCTTTTTGACGAAGACCTTTACTTGGGGTGAACTCATCTGTAACTGATCCATTCACAATTATATAGAAAGAAACTGAGGAAATACACTTCATGATTAGAGATGTCAAAAAAGTAACAAAAAAAAACACCAAGCTTAAGCATCAAAGCTTCTAAATAGTTCCACTCTACTCTATTAAAAGCTTTACTCATGTCTAGTTTGATAGCAGCATATCCATCATTTCCTTTTGTTTTCAATTTTAGCGCATGTAATAATCCATATGCTACTAAAACATTATCTGAGATCATTCTGCCAGGCACAAAAGCACCTTAATTATCGCTAATGCATATTGGCAATATTTTTTAAGTCAATTTACCAACACTTTAGCAATAATTTTGTCTAGGACATTACATAGGCTAATGGGGCGGAAATGGGTCATCTTTTTTAGGTTTTTAATTTTTGGGATAAGAACAATGTTTGTATGATTATATGCCCTATATCTCTACTATTATTCAATATTGACGAACAAAATTTTGTAATATCATTGCCGATAACATGCCAATATTTATGATAACAGATAGTGGGTTTATGGGATGAATTTGTGAAATGGTTTCCCTAATCTCCTCCTCCTTGAAAGTTTGAGTGAGATTGTCATTCATCTGTGCAGTGATGCAAGGAGTAATACACCCCAGGATTTCATTAAGATCTATTCTATTATGGGATTCAAAGATTGTTTTGAAGTACTTTAAAACTATAACTTGCATATCCATTTCAGTATCACACCAGCTCCCTCAATCATCCTGCAAGCCCTTAATATGATTAACTCTCCGTCTGAAGGAACCTTGTGCATCAAAGAAGCTTGCATTTCTAACTCATGTAACAAATTAATTCGAGATCATTAGAGCCAGTAAGCTTCCTCCTTCTCAAGCAAATCATTCAATTCCTTTATGTTCTCCCTTTTTTTATCCAACGAGGCTTGTGTAGTCACGCTCCTGATGTTTTCGAGTTTCCTAGTTAGCTATTTTGCCTTCGGTTTAAGCCTCTAAATTTCTGTCCTCATTTACTAAGCTCCTCTCTAACTGTCTGCAACTTTATATTACCGCCCATATGTGCTTATGTCGACCAGACCCTGTTAACAATGTCTTTACATTCCTCATCTTGCAGCCACATCATTTCAAGAAAGTTCTTGCGCCTTTTTCATGCTTTCTGGTTAGTAGGATTATTCTCTTCTATGTTCATGAAGATTGGAATGCGATCAAAGGTGTTGTAGGTGAGATGCTTCACGCCATACAATGGAAACATCCTGCTTCATTCTGCTTTACCATGGAATCTGTCCAGCCTCACCTTAACCACATTTTCTGCCTGCCTTCCCATTTTCCACGTGAATTTGTAACCCGTAAAACTAAGATCATCCAAACGCATTTCAGGTAACACATTCAAGAAGGCCTCCATTTGCGATGCAGGTCTATTAGCTCCTCCCAGTTGCTCATTATCTCATAAGATTTCATTAATATCACTGAAAAAACACTCATGCCTGATGTGATTTTGCAACCAACTTTCTAATTAAAGCCCATGTTTCATTTCTCCTTGCTACATTCGCATTACCATAAATCCCTATTACACTCCAGTCCCTCCTTTCAGAGTTTGTTCCATCAAAGTCAAAGCTATTTCTGGAGTAACTCCTTAGCTTAAGAGTAACTGAATCCCTCCATAGAAAAAGTAAACCTCCACTAGGCACGTCTGCGTCAACACCTAAGCCATGTTCCATTTGAAGCTTCCTCTTTATTTTGTCTAGATAAGATGTTTGTACCATAGTTTCACTAATGAAAACTACGCAGAGGTCTTCTTTCCTTAGAATTTTCTGAAGATCAGGAATTGTATGTGGGTTCCCAATCCCACGACAGTTCCAAGCTAAGAGTTTCGTGCCGATCGGCAGGACTGGACACCAGTCTTTGCTACTTCAATTTGTCTGGAAATTACCAACTTTGTATCTTGTTCCCTACTTTCCTTTAAAGGAGTATCTATGAGCATCAACTCTTCATCCTCCTAGACCTGCTGTTTTCTTTATCCCGCCTAGTTAAATTTTTCCACTTTGGCTTGCTCGCTTGGATGTTATTTACCTTGTTCTAAACTTCTTTAAATGCTCCCACTCCATGCAGCTTACTAACATTCATGTCCTTGACGAGATGCTCTTTCCTTGTTTTTTCCAGATCAGTATTACTCCTTACATTAGAGAAGTTTGGCACACCAACTCCAGCCGGTTCCTCCCCTAGGTTCAGGCTACTGATGGGAAGCGTAAACTACAAATTTATTATTTAAGGTGATATTTCCTTAAAATTGCCCGTGATCTTAGGAGAATGATTTCCTGAGATATTCTCCCTATCACTATCTTTATTCACTCCCTATTGCATCGTGATTGATCCCAAATTTCCTCTGGTTTCCATATTCAATGATCTAACCGTTTTCCTGCTTCTGCCCTTCTCTGTCGTGGCTTCTGGTTGATCTGCTGCCGAAGCATGCTTAATTCCTGCTGCAAAGGTCCTTCTTTTTAGAGGTGAAGCTCATAGGCAGGTTTTATACTGCTGCTACAGGGATTTAAATTGCGGTTGCGGTCACGTTTTCGGTCGCGTTACGTTTATCACGGTAGCGGATATAACAAAGATTATCGCGGTCATTGCGGTTATCACGGTCGTGAATTTTTTATAATTTTACACAACTTTATATAAAATGTATTAATTGTAATTTCAATCATAAAAAATCTTATTTTAAAATTTTTAAAGTAATTTATGATACTTTAAATCTATTATTTATTTGAAAAAAAGTTATTAATAATTTTTTGAATTATAATAAAACATTTATATTTAAAAAAATTACTTATGATAATTAAAAATAATAAATATCGAAAATAGAAATAAATAATTATACATTAATAAGAATTAGTGTATTTATTATATTATTATCTTGAGCTATAAATTAAATAATGTTTGATTATATTAAAAATTTAATATTAATTTATTTTTGTCAACTAACTTAAGCTATCAAAGTTATATATTATCAAATATCAATATCATTATTTTCCTTTTCTCTTTATTACAATAATATTTAATATCATTTATTTTATTAACATTAATAATTTAATTTCATATTATCTGATACTAATTCCTAAAATTTAGTAACATTATAACCAAAAAAATAATTAATTAACAACTAAAAGTCTTAATTTTTAATTCCCAAACACCCCTAACCTTCCAGCCGTTCACAAATCTTGTTCTCACCCATTCACTTCTCACTCTCAATCCCCTTAACCTCTATTTACAATCCTCGTTTTTTTCTTCCAACGACGCTTTTCACTTTTTCTCCTTGTGTACAACTGATGCTCGTTGGTGCTGCGACAACTGACAGTGCCTCAAGCCACCGTTATGAACGTGAAAATTTTTCACATCCGATTTTTTTCTCATTGCGGTGGCGGCCACCGCGAAATAGCGGCCGCTATTACGTGATGCGGCCGCTATTTAAAACCCTTGCATGCCTGCTCTGCCTGAGTCGTCCATGACAACAGTTTCACACTCATTATCCCTATGTCCCAAAACGCTGCAGCCATAACAAAACATTGGCATTCTTTCATATGTCAATCGTCCACTTATAACTGGTTTATTTTTTCCTCCAAATACTATGGCTCGACGTAGTGGCTTCAAAACATCTATCTCAACTCAAACATGTAGTGTAGACATCCTATTTTGTCCAGAGTCTTTAATTTGTAAAATTATAAATAATTAATTGGTTTAATTAGGTACCTTAGTATTTTTTTTTAATTAGTCTAACAAATTAGGATAGGATATGATTAATTTAAAATTTATAGGAGTTATTTTTAGTCTAGAATTAGATTGATTTTTGAATTATTAACATAGGATAAATATTAATATGATTTTATTTTAGGTTTCATTAGGATTAGTTTAATTAATAATTTTAAATTGTAGGTTTGATATATAATTTTTAGATTAGGATTAATTGTTTAATTATTAATATTTGTATAATTATTAGGTTAGATTAATATTAGAATAAGATTGTTATTATAAAGTTAGAATTAGATTAGGATTAGAATAGGTTTGTTTAATTAAAATTAACATTTAATTTATTTTAGGATGATATAAGATTATTAACATAAAAAAAGAGAGAAATAAAAGATAAAAACTAACAAATCAAGTTTCATTAAACTATTAAGTCTATGCTTATATATAATCACGCAACAAAGCTACTGAAGGGGGTCCTCCTCGTTTCACTCAACCTTCACAATAGCCTCGTTGTTTCCTGCACTTACAGCTTGCATTATTGCCTAAATTCCACCTTGCCTGCGCATCATCATCCTTACAACATTTTCTGTCTCACTGCCACCATAGACAGCCCATCTTGGCCAACCTTCCTTAAACCACCGCCATGCCTAAACCTACTGTGACGACTACTTTGCACTACCTCTTTGTCTTTTCTGCTTTGTATCCCTTCTGTTAAGCCGTCGTTTCATCCCTCGAATTCCATTAGTGCAACACACCACTGATAGCTCTATTTTATAAGATTATTTATCTACTTATTTTCTTTAATCGTTGCTTAATTTTTTTTAAAAATATTAATTTTTTTAAATTTGATTAATTTTTTTTAATTGTACAAATCAATAAATTTTAAAAAAAATTAACTTAATTTGATAGCATTTGAGTTGAATTATGTAGAACTAAAATAAACGTATCAAGTGATATCTTTCATAACAATCAAATTTGTTTTAGTATAACTCACTTGTTATCACCTAACATTCTAAATTATTTTTTTTCATTCACTTTTGGAAGATCTTAGAAGGTAATGATAAGTTTTCACAGACTTCTCATGGGTAGGACTCTTTCATTCACTCTTGGAAGATGATGACAAAATTTTCAAATACTTCTCATGGATAGACTACCTAAGACGACACTTGGACGATAAAACAAAAAGTGGTTATGGAATTTTGATAACGTGAAAATATATTCGTTGAAGACCCAATTACACTACAAAGACCATCACTTTTACTTGTACTTATAGTGCCGATAAAAATCCACACTGGCCAGGTGGGTGTCACTAAAAAGTAGCTACGGTTAGTGCACAGATGACGGTTTGATGCTTTTAAACGCTACTAAAAGTTAAAAACTTTTGCCAGCATTTGTCAGAATTTTAAAGTGTCGACAAAATTCTTATTTAAAATTTAAAATTTTGATATTTGCTTAATTTTAACTTTAATTTAAAAGTTTCTATCGTCACTTTAAATTTAAAGTACCGATAAAAATTTTGTTTTAAATTTATTGAATTTCATTTTAAATTTAAAAACTTTTACTAGTATAACTATATAATTAAATTATTAAGTTTTTCATCCTATCTTATTTTTCATTCAAGTAAAGCATTAAAATTACATTAAATTTTAAAAATAAGATACATGGTGATGTTTGCTTTCGATTGCTTAAATACAATACTATAATTTAACAAAATATGAAATATTTGACAATTGAATCTCCAAAATGAACAAAATTTTATTTCTATAAAATAAAAGTAGATAATGTTACAACTTACAAGAATTGCCAAACAAAATAGATGGGTAGGTCATCCAAGAATTTCAAATGGCATACATATAACAAAATCATATGGCAGGCATGTCACCAAAATGCAAAACCAAAATGTTAACACTCTTTCTTTCATCAAATGAAGGAGACTACAAACAATAAATTTGCAGAAGACAGCCAGCAACAACTTTACCAATATTAAAGCTAAATTCACCATTTTAGCTCAAAAGGCAACAGTATTAGGCCTCATTAGACTTCCTTGCAAGCTACAAGCAAGATCTGCATGCCTTTAATCAAGTGCCATCATGAATCCTGATTCCATTTCATCCACATTTTTCCCAATTGCTCCTTGTGCAGTTAATTCAACGGCCACCTCCTCAGATGCCTCATCCATGTTCATATCTTCTAGCTGTACCCATGTTACACATCAAATAGTCAACATAAAGATGCAATTCACAACTGTTTTTGTGAAGATTGGGGAAGACGACTTCGAAATTCAAAAGGTTATGTGATATTAGACACATTGGTTCCTAGTCAAAGCCTGAAAATAAAATTTTATTTACAATACAAATGGAATTCAGAAAGCTACTCACATACTAAAATGGTCCTCTTAGAAGATTTCCATAAACATGCTAAAAGTAAGCAAGCAGAGTTGCAGACTAGCATTGGAAATTTCTGGATATTAATGCCATTAAAACAAGTATCCTATCGCAATTAAATTCAAGTATCCTACAAGTGATAGATTCTTAAAACAATAATAAGAGAAGAATTGGGAGCTTACAAGGGCAATGATTTCTTGAAGAACAGAAGTGACTTGGTATCCTCCTTTGAGTAAAGCTTCATACGAGCAGAATCTAAATTCTGGGTGTCTTGAACTTGCTGGCTTTGGGTTTTACAAGTTGTGTCAAATTCTGCATCAGGGTGGCCTCCACCTACTTCATAGCTGGACGACGCGCAGCCCAAGAATTGATAGTGCATCTTAAACGGGATGATGAATATCATGAAAGGGGCCAGTTATGAGTAACTCAATCATGCATTTTAAAACATGCAGAACAAATAGCTTATAAAAGCATTTATAAAGTAGTTGATAGTGCAGGCAGCAAAGAGGTACCATTTCAATATTTGATGGCATACTTGCATGCTCACTGGCAAATCTCAGTAATATCAGCCGCACTAAACCCTCAGGTATACCTAGCCAGTGCCCTCAAATCAACATCTTTTGAGACGGGTGATTTTCTCAAACAGTTTGAACCTCAAAATGTCAAACACATCAACCTCCTTAAACATCCAAGAAATAATAAAATTGAAACATTCTAACCAAAAACCAAGCTACTGAATCAACATTATATACTATTGAGTATTGAACATCGGATGTACATTAATTGGTTAGATTAGTGAATAATGAAGACAAATTTATACATGAAGTATCTAAATACATCAAAGTAACGCAAACTCTAAAGCACCAGAACAGACATGTAATCTGTTCCCTAAAATATATAGCATTCAAATAGAATGTATGGCCATGGTCCCTAGCTTTGTAACACCCAATAGTCATGCCTTGTAAACCAAATTAATTCAAAAATATAAAAGAATAGAGCAAGACAACTTACTACTCAAATCTGAAAATTAACCACTGCAAAAGGACTTTAACCAAATGAATATCAAAAGTGAATTAAGCAAGAAATTAAATTAAAAACAAAAAATTGAAATAAATTCTAAACTATGTTGATTAAGTAATCTAAATACCTAAAATAAAACTAAAGTAAATTAATTTAAATTAAAACCTGAAAATTTATTTAATTAAATAACTAAAGGCATTAGAAATAGCAAAACTAAGCCAGCCCCGCAACCAAGGCAGTCTAACGCCTCTGCTTAGCCCTTACTGCCACGTTCTCTGCTACACCCAGCAACAAGGGTCTGCAATGCTTCATAGCAGCTATGTTCTGCTGCTTAATCCTACAATGCCAGCTACTTCAGCATGACATAACCAACAGCAACGTTTTTTATGCTTCGTATCCCACAGTATCACTAAAAAAGCACTTTCCTCCTGAATTGTAATGGGCATAATTAGATCAATGACTTAAGATTGCATTCTCTTTAACTATCAAAAAGAAATATGCATCTTCATGTGTCAAAATTTGAGAGAAAGATAATTAAATTTGATATGGACCATCTCACCTGAAGAAACAACAATCTAACTATTGTTAATTTGTCAAGAACAATTGAACTTTAAACGAGAAAAATATATAAAACAAATTACATGACTAAACATTAAACAAACAAACTGAGGAAACATTAACAACCTTCACTCCCAACATAATTACCTTGCAGATCAGGCTGTGTTTTCTCATTTGCCGCAACTCACATCCTTGCAGCAGTGAATGAAATAAAATTATTTAGAAAATCAAAATCACCAACTGAAACAACTAGATGCCACAGTAAGAGCTATAAACTTATTTGCTTAAGTTCATTTGACAGACCAAATTGCAGACAATAACTCGCCAGCATTAATTTCATTCACGGCCCTTTTCACATGTTGATCTGGTTCTGTATCAAAAATGAGGATTTGGACAAAATTTATTGCGGAAAGCTACAATAAGACCGAGTAGATTGGAAATTACTCAAAATGTGATTCCATTCAAGTCTTTACAGTCCGAATTAAACCAAATATTAGAAGGCGAATCCTCTAAATCAAGAATAATAAAAAAATTAGTAAAAAATATCACCTGAAAATTAGAGTCGATGAAATGGAGATCGGAACGATGAAACTAATGCAGATTAAGAGAGACGATCAAGGTGGGAAGAAGTGAGAAAGAGAAGCAACAGGAAACAAATAAAACCAAAAAAGAAAGAAATAAAGTAGTGAGAGAGACGATGGAGAGGAGGAGAATGAGAGAGTTGAGATGGAAGAAACTAGGGGTTAGTGAATTAAGAAAGTGAGAGATGGGGAGAAGCAGATTTCCCTCTCACTAACGGAGGAACATGAGAACCACGATGGAGAAGATCTAAGAAAATTAGAAAATTTTGTGTTTCAAAATGAAAAAGTGCCGCTAAGTATTATACTATTACCGGCCATTGTTTTATGTCAGTATAAACTTATAAGGTTAAAATAATACAGGCGCTTTTTACATCTCTCAGAATAAAAATGTCAGTAAAAGCAATTTATTTTGTAGTGTGAATTAGGATATAAAATAATTAATTATCAATTTATTTACCAAATATTTTTATCTTTTTACCCTTAATTTACTTATGTATATAGATCAAATTGATGGGGAAGAGAGGATGGTCTGCTATTTAGGATTTCTAGGCTATTTCTCTTGTTTCTTTTAATGTTTACTTAGTGTAGTTAGCCAGTAATTTACTTTACAAGTATTTTTTTTACATTTCTCATATAAATTTAATTATTTTCTTTACATTACAAATTTGATCTTTATTTTAATCATACATTTCAATTATGGTCTCTTATTTTCAGCTTTCAATCTCTTCTTTTACTCCTTTTTTATATTCAATTTTTGTTCTTGATTGAGTTCTATGGATATGAAAACTTAGGAGGTTGAAAAATTACTTTCATAGGTCTTGTATTTGAACTTGGTCTATATTTCTTTTTGTAATTTTTTCTTTATTGTTTGATTATTTTTGTGGCTGTTTGGTTAATTTCTTAGTGTTTTAAGATTGCATTATAAATTATAGGAGTTTTTCTTTAGAGCTTTTAAAAAAAATAAATTACTATATTTTGCATGATTTTCTTTCTTTAAATTTATTTTGTTAACTTTTTTTTCGCTGCGGCCTTGGAATCACGTTAAATCTGGGATCTGTTATCTTTCTTCTTCTTTTTTTTTTTTTTTTTTTTTTTTTTTTTTGAGCTTGAGTGGTGTTAGGCTTATATATATATATATATATATATATAGAGCTTTTAAAAAAAAAAATTACTATATTTTGCATGATTTTCTTTCTTTAAATTTATTTTGTTAACTTTTTTTTCGCTGCGGCCTTGGAATCACGTTAAATCTGGGATCTGTTATCTTTCTTCTTCTTTTTTTTTTTTTTGAGCTTGAGTGGTGTTAGGCTTTTATATATATATATATATATATATATATATATATATATATATATATATTAGGAATTTTTCTAGAATGGTTTTATAGTTGAAAGTAATTTACAAATGAATCAAGGGTGCAGCCATAGGCGTCTTTATGTGTTCAAGTCAGTGACGTGTTTTCCTTTTTTATTTTGTCATGTTTTGAGTTGTTATAGGTTACATTATATTATATAAATGTGATAATTATATTAATTTGGTTTTAAAGGTTGGCATTCGGTGCAAAGCTTCTCATTCGGTGGTGATTTGTTCTTTTAGTCTATTGCTATATTCAGCTTCCATTTGTTCAATGCATTTTTCAGTCAGTTTCGAGTTAGTTTTCTTTTATGATTTAGTTTAGAATAAACATATACATTAGTGGTTTAATCATAGTTAGTATAGTAGTTAATTTCATGAGGTATATGGTGTTTCCTGTAGTTGCTTGTTGGCAGTTTCCGTAACACCCCAAATTATTCTTAACAATTGCGGAAGTTTAAATCTACGGTCAACTATCTACATATATGTATTGATCTTAATTTTCAAAACAATTTGTATGTGTAGTGTAAGCAGCAACCAACAATATGCATCAACTAACAATATCAACTCACTTATCAACACCAACATCATAATGCAAAATACTTTCAAAGGTCTCTGCGACTATTAATACAAGAGATCATCAAACAATCATGCCAAAATCTCACATTTATATCTCAACAGATATCCATAATCACTGTGTCAGCTAACTGTATCTATAAACTGAATTGTCAAATCATACCTTAATTTGCAACCACAAAATATTCGAGGAGACGAGAACTTGCCACAGCTACAATTCACTCAGAAGACTTATCTGGGAGGTGGAAAAAAATGGGGTGAGCTTGGCCTAATAAGTGAATATAAGAATACAATGAAAACAAAAGTTTCAAAAACTTGCATGTCAAATACAAGAGATTTATCAAATACGAATTTAAGAGTATATGTAGTCAAATAATAAGAATTAGTTTTCAAAACACACATCCAAAACATGCAAGTGCTATAATCGTATTATCACAAAGCGAGCCATTTTCCAAAAGTTCGCTATGTCGAACTAAGGTATCACCAAAAGCACTGTAGCTATCAGTGCGTCACACTCCCCGTCCGGGGCATAATCTATGATCATAGACTCACAACCAATCCCATTAATCAGATGAGATCGGTACCTATCCAAACTATTCGGGACAGGCCAAAATGCTTCCTTCAACGTGAAGCATAAACAAGGTGAACCTGATAACATACATCTTGCAGCTCACAAATTCTCAAACCAAATACATAACATTTAATCAAATCTAAGTGTAAACCAAATCACTCAGATTCTAAATCACATAGTATAGCTGGGAGATTTCGAAAGCATGCTATGTTTTACAACGATAATCATTTTCAAATATAACTATTAATATATATAAACTTGTAAACATATAGTACATGGAGAATTTATCACCTGAAAGTACATAATTAATTTATGCAAAATATAAAATAAATAGAAAGCATGCTTGAAAATATGAAAGTGTCAAAACAAAGGCCATGGGGTTAATAAGAACCTAAATGGCCACCAGCTATACTAGAGGCAAACATACAATTTAATTAAATAACAAAAGAAATTAAAATCATAAGATCGATAGTGAAATAAAAATGTAGCATTCTCAAAATTCACTTACTATCATCCGTTGAGTGTAACAGTCTGAGATATTCTTTTAGCCAGAAGATGTCCCACCAAGCTCAAACTAGTAAGGATTGACCACTACACAATTATATAGATCCACATCAAAATTATTTTCAATTTAATTAAACTATAACTATACCTCACAACTACAAAGAACTATTATTTATTGCCTAATACGTAATTTGGCTTTAAGCCCTCAAATCTATTTAATATCAAATTGTACTTTAAGGCTTGTGTCAAAGGCCATTAGAGTTCAAAACAATTCACCAACCAGCTATAATTAACATATTCAAATAATTTCTTAGTGCTAGGAAATATTTAATCTTAAATTCTTTCAACTTAGAATTTCTTATTTGATTCCATGGAGCCATTCATTGAGAAATCTCCTTTCTTGATTCATGCTTTAATATCAAATTCCATATATCACCCTTTTTCTTTTTCATTTCCCTAAACCAATCATACCATATTAATTATCGTTATCTACATAAATTTAAGGCTTACTCAATTTTAAAAGTATTGCATTTACCTCAATTGCTTAACACAAACAACATGGAAGTTCCCACACTTTGAGCTTTTAGTCTTTCTCAAAACAGCTTGCAATTAACGTAAGCAGTGGTGATTCCTTGCTTCCTCACGCCAAGCCACAAGCTTCCACCCTTAAACAACCCCTGTTTACAACATTCTTCCTTTGTTTGTTTTTTTTTTTTTCAGTGGCTCCTGTTCTCAGCACAGCCCCACCAATCTTTCTAACAACTCAATGCATGCATCAATAAGTCAGATATTCTCACAGAAAATGCAAATCTAGAATTGAAAGAAAATCCACCACTACCTTCTTTCATTATGCCAGCGATTCTTACAACAATGATTGTTCTCACCTTCCTAAAGAAAAAAAGGCATGCAATTACTGCTCAGCTCTCCCACGTCTCCCTTTCCTTACTTCCTTGCACAATCTCATGAAATTTCTTAAGATTTCTTAACAACCCATGAGTCCTCTTGAATCTTGTTTCTGAAACCGTGCTCAATTCAAGAGAAGAGTTTACCAAGCCCCTGGTTTTCAATCGAAAATGGTAGAGGAAAGAAACCCATTAGTTGTTTTATATTTTAAATGCCCAACACTCTTTATTACCCATTGGTTAATGGGTTGAGTTACCTTAGATTATTATTATTATTATATTATTATTATTATTATTATTATTATTATTATTATTTACTTTATGTATATATATATATATATGGTTAAATTGTTACCTCCTCCTCACCTTATGAAATTTGGTCCTCCAAATTTGATTACAGCTCTGAAAAGAGATGTGGGTGCTTGTCTTGCATCACATCCTCTAACTCCCAAGTGGCTTCATCTTCTGAGTGCTGCTGCCACTGCACCTTGACCATTGGAATAGTTTTGGACCTCAATACCCTCTCCTGTCTATCCAAAATCTTAATAGGCCTCTCCACATAAGTCATATCCTTCTGAATATCCAAGGTATCATATTTAATCACGTGAGAAGGGTCAGGATGATACTTTCGAAGCATCGAAACATGAAACACATCATGCACATCAGCCAACCGTGAAGGCAATGCTAACCGATATGCGACCTCTCCTACCCTCTCCAAAATCTCGAAGGGCCCGATAAATCTTGGGCTTAGCTTGCCTTTCCTGCCAAACCTCATAATACCTTTTGAGGGAGACACCTTTAAAAATACAAAATCTCCAACATCAAATTCCAATTGTCTCCTAAGATGATCTGCATAAGATTTTTGTCTATCCCAGGCAGTCTTTAATCTATCACATATCAGTCTGACACTTTCAGAAGCTTCTTTAACCAACTCAGGAGCATATATCAATTTGTCACCGACCTCTTCCTAACCAATTGGAGACCTACACTTTCTCCCATAGAGAGCCTCGTAAGGAGCCATGCCAATACTCGCATGATAGCTGTTGTTGTAAGCGAATTCAGCTAGCGGTAGATGGTCATCCCAAGAGCCTTTAAACTCAAGTACACATGCCCTCAACATGTCCTCAAGAGTCTGGATAGTTCTCTCGGACTGTCCGTCGATTTGAGGGTGATAAGATGTACTAAATTTCAAACGAGTTCCCATAGCTTCCTGGAATTGCTCCCAAAAATGGGATGTGAAGCGGGAATCTCTATCAGACATAATGCTCACTAGGGTACCGTGCAATCTAACTATCTCACGAACAAACAAATTCGCCAGCATGCTAAGGGAATCAGTAGCCCTGATGGCTAAGAAATGAGCTGACTTCGTAAGTCGGTCAACTATCACCCAAATTGCATCATGCTTCTTTCGAGTTCTGGGAAGTCCCATAATGAAGTCCATTGTGATATGCTCCCACTTCCAAGTTGGTATAGGTAAAGGTTGAAGTAGTCCTGTAGGCTTCTGATGTTCAACCTTTACCTACTGACAAATCAGACATCTAGCAACAAAATCAACGATGTCTTTCTTCATACCAGCCCAGTGATACAACCCACGCATATTTTGATACATCTTCGTACTGCCTGGGTGTATGGTATATCTTGAGCTGTGAGCCTCTTCCAATATCAATTTCTTCAAATCCTTATCATTTGGAACACAAATCCGACCCCGAAACCTCAAAATGCCATCACTGCCCACTCAAAATCTAAATGAGCACTACCATCTTTCTCATTGTTACCAACAATTTCAGCCAATCCAGGATCCTCTCCTTGTGCCTTCCTAATCCAATCAAGCAAATCTGGTTCAACTCTCATATTGGCAATCAAACAACCCTCAACTGACTGATCCTGATCCACTGAAATCCTTAAGTCCATAAACTGCTCCAACAAATCCTATTGTCTAACCATTAAGTAAGAGATCATCATTGAACTTTTTCGACTCAGAGCATCCGCTACCACATTAGCTTTCCCTGGATGGTAGAGAATCTCGCAATCGTAATCTTTCAGTAACTCCATCCAGCGACGCTGACGCATATTTAACTCCTTCTGAGAGAAGAGATATTTCAAACTCTTATGATTGGTAAAAATCTGAAATGTCTCTCCGTACAAATAATGTCGCCAGATCTTCAAAGCGAAGACTACTGCTGCTAATTCTAAGTCATGAGTCGGGTAATTCTTCTCATGGTCCTTCAACTGTCTAGAAGCATAAGCTACAACCTTGCCATGTTGCATGAAAACACATCCCAAACCCTGGTTTGAAGCATCACTATAGACAGTAAAGCCCCCGGGACCATTGGGAATAGTTAGGATAGGTGTTGAGGTTAATCGTCACTTGAGCTCTTGAAAGCTATTCTCACAAGCTTCATTCCAGACAAACTTCACTCCTTTGTGAGTAAGACGAGTCAACGGTGCAGACAATAGAGAAAATCCCTCCATAAATCTTCTGTAATAATCGGCCAAACCCAAAAAGCTGTGTATCTCTGTCGCTGACTTTGGTCTTTCCCACTTTAAAATGGTTTCTATCTTGGATGGATCAACAGACACCCCGTCTTTAGATACCACATGCCCTAGGAAGGCAATCTGATCAATCCAGAAATCACACTTACTGAACCTTGCATACAGTTGTTTTCCTCGAAGGGTTTGGAGGATTGTACGCAAGTGCTGTTCGTGTTCTTGATGAGATGCCGAATACACCAGGATATCATCAATGAAGACTATTACAAATTTATCCAAATATGGCCTGAAAACTTCATTCATCAAACTCATGAAGGCCGCTGTGCATTAGTTAATCCAAATGGCATCACCAAAAACTCGAAATGCCCATATCTGGTCCTAAAAGCTGTTTTAGGTATATCTTCTCCCCGGATCCTCAATTGATAGTAACCGGATCTCAAATCTATTTGGAGAAGACTTGCGCGCCTTTTAACTGATCAAATAAGTCATCAATGCGTGGAAGTGGGTACTTATTCTTCACTGTCACCTTATTCAGCTGCCGGTAATCAATACACAATCTCAAGCTTTCATATTTTTTCTTCACAAATAATACCGGAGCACCCCAAGGAGATACGCTCGGGCGTATGAACCCCTTATCAGACAGTTCTTGCAACTGTTTCTGCAATTCTTCTAATTTAACAGATGCCATTCTATATGGAGACTTTGAGATAGGCTGAGTTCCTGGAACCAGATCGATGGTGAACTCAACTTTTCTTTGGGGAGGTAAACCCAAAAGATCATCCGAAAACACATCCATAAACTCCTTGATTATAGGAATAGCATCTATATTGGGTAGAACCTTATCGGCGTCTTCTAAGAATGCCAAATATCCTTCAAACCATAACAACCACATCAATTCATTTAAACAATCATAATTTCAATAACTCATATCAAATCAAACAGTTAACAAAACATTATTTTATTTCTGTGCATCAAATGAGATTCCAACCTTATCGGGTAAGGAGAAAGTTACTACTTTCTTATAGCAATCAACAGCAGCATGATGAGTAGCTAACCAGTCCATCCCCAAAATCATATCAAAGTCAAACATATTGAGTAAAATCAGGTCAACTACCAAGTCCCTATCTCCCACCCTCACTTTACATGCTTTGTACACAGTGTCTGTTACTTGGGTGATCTTGAAGGGTGTACTAACATGTAAAAGGTAACCTAAGGACACAGGTTCTATGCCAATCCTAGTAGCAAAGTATGGGGATACGAAGGAGTGGGTAGAACCCGGGTCGATCAATGTATATGCTTCAAGACCAGCAATAGAAAGCTTACCCCGGATGACAGATGCAGTATCCTGAGTCGATGTCTCATCAAGGGCGAACACTCGACCTTGTGTCATAGGTTGTTTGCCCTTATCCGTTGCCTTACTTCTATCAGTTGTCGAAGGCTCAGAAGGCTTAGTCACGCCTAGACGATTAGGACAGTCTCGGACCATATGTCCCTGCTTACCACACTGAAAGCAAGCTCCCGTCTCCCAATAGCAAGGCTTGGACCCATGATACTTGCCACAACGAGAACATACAGACCCTAACTTGGGTTCCACGGCCCATGGTCGAGAATCAATGGCCCTCTGCTTCTTTCTCTGTTGACCGCCCCTGTCGGATCTCTTGTCACTGTCTCTCCTATCCTTCCCCTTGCCCTTCTCTCTTTGCTCAAACTCCTGCTGAGTCATGTCATAATCCAACTCCACCATCTGGGCACGACGGAGAGCCTCAGCATAATTTTGGATGTCAAATGCAGCCAACTTACCTCTGATACTAGGCCTCAAACCAGAGATAAACTTCACTGTCTTTAGTTACTCATCTTTGAATATGTGGACATCATATCGACAAAGGGAGGTAAATTGAGACTCGTACTCATCTACCGACATTGATCCCTGAGCCAGTTTCAAAAATTCTGCTTGCCTCTTCCTCCTTGCAGGCTCTGGAATATACTGCTTGAAGAAGCAGTCTAGAAAGGCCACCCAAGATATCTCAGGATTCTGCTCCTTCAGTAATTTCTCTGTCGATTCCCACCAAATCTCGACTTTGTCTCTGAACATAAAAATCGTTAAAGCAACTCGTTCAGTGGAGCTACATCCCATATACTTAAACAGTTTCTCCAACTGTTTGACCCATGCTTCTGCTTCATCAGGGTCTTTCACACCATTAAATGTCGGAGGGCTCATCTTCTGAAATTACCTGAGCCGGATCATCTTTCTATCTACAGCATCTTCAGCCTGTGGCTGTGAAGGAGCCTGCTGCAGTGGGATAGTCGGTGGTGCTGCTCGCTGTTGTGGTGTAGGCGGTGTTGCTTGTTGTTATTGCTGAGCAGCCTGTGGTTGTGATGTTTGGGTTGGAGCATTAGGAGCCTGAGCTTAGACTCCTCCGAAGTGTTAGGTCAAGAGCGTAGTCAACGTCTGAACCGTCTGCTGTAGCTCTCCCAAGTTTCGCTCCATTTGTTCCATCCGAGTATTAGGACTAGGAGGCTGTGGTGGCTGAGGAGTTAGGGAACGTGACCCCTCCCCCGTAGATCCTTGTCCTCGTATCCTCATAATCAAAAATTGACAAATCAATGCCTATACAAAATAACCAATCTTAGCATAGGCAAAGTAAAAATCATAGTAGTATATAGATACAGACACAGTGGTATTAGGATGTAATTGATACAATTGCTTACACAAACACAACAAACTCGGGTTCTGATACCAAACTGTAACACCCTAAATTATTCCTAACAATTGCAAAAACTTAAATCTACGGTCATCTATCTACATATATGCATTGACCTTAATTTTTAAAATAATTTGTATGTGTAGTGTAAGCAGTAACCAACAATATGCATCAACTAACAATATCAACTCACTTATCAACACCAACATCATAATGCAAAATACTTCCAAAGGTCTCTGCGACTATTAATGCAAGATATCATCAAACAATCATGCCAAAATCTCACATTTATATCTCAACAGAAATCCATAACCAATGTGTCAACTAATTGTATCTATATACTGAATTGTCAAATCATACCTTAATTTGCAACCACAAAATATTCGAGGAGATAAGAACTTATTACAGCTACAATTCACTCAGAAGACTTATCTGGGAGGTGGGAAAAAAAATGGGGTGAGTTTGTCCCAGTAAGTGAATATAAGAATACAATGAAAACAAAAGTTTCAAAAACTTACATGTCAAATACAAGAGATTTATCAAATACGAATTTAAGAGTATATGTAGTCAAATAATAAGAATTAGTTTTCAAAACACACATCCAAAACATGCAAGTGCTATAATTGTATTATCACAAAGTGAGCTATTTTCCAAAAGTTCGCTATGTCGAACTAAGGTATCACCAAAAGCACTGTAGCTATCAGTGCGTCACACTCCCCGCCCAGGGCACTATCTATGATCATAGACTCACAACCAATCACATTGATCAGATGAGATCGGTACCTATCCAAAGTATTCGGGACATGCCAAAATGCTTCCTTCAACGTGAAGCATAAACAAGGTGAACTTGATAATATACATCTTGCAGCTCACAAATTCTCAAACCAAATACATAACATTTAATCAAATCTAAGTGTAAACCAAATCACACAGATTCTAAATCACATAGTATAGCCGGGAGATTTTGAAAGCATGCTATGTTTTACAACGATAATCATTTTCAAATATAACTATTAAAATATATATAAACTTGTAAACATATAGTACATGGAGAATTTATCACTTGAAAGTACATAATTAATTTATGTAAAATATAAAATGAATAGAAAGCATGCTTGAAAATATGAAAGTGTCAAAACAAAGGCCATGGGGTTAATAAGAACCTAAATGGCCACCAGCTATACTATAGGCAAACATACAATTTAATTAAATAACAAAAGAAATTAAAATCATAAGATCGATAGTGAAATAAAAATGTAGCATTCTCAAAATTCACTTACTATCATCCGCTGAGTGTAACAGTCTAAGATATTCTTTTAGCCAGAAGATGTCCCACCAAGCTCAAACTAGTAGGGATTGACCACTACACAATTATATAGATCCACATCAAAATTATTTTCAATTTAATTAAACTATAACTATACCTCACAACTACACAGAACTATTATTTATTGCCTAATACATAATTTGGCTTTAAGCCCTCAAATCTATTTAATATCAAATTGTACTTTAAGGCTTGTGTCAAAGGCCATTAGAGTTCAAAATAATTCAACAACCAGCTATAATTAACATATTCAAATAATTTCTTAGTGCTAGGAAATATTTAATCTTAAATTCTTTCAACTTAGAATTTCCTATTTGATTCCATGGAGCCATTCATTGAGAAATCTCCTTTCTTGATTCATGCTTTAATATCAAATTCCATATATCACCCTTTTTCTTTTTAATTTCCCTAAACCAATCATACCATATTAATTATCATTACCTACATAAATTTAAGGCTTACTCAATTTTAAAAATATTGCATTTACCTCAATTGCTTAACACAAACAACATGGAAGTTCCCACACTTTGAGCTTTTAGTCTTTCTCAAAACAGCTTGCAATTAACGCAAGCAGTGGTGATTCCTTGCTTCCTCACGCCAAGCCACAAGCTTCCACCCTTAAACAACCCCTTTTTACAACATTCTTCCTCTGTTTGATTTTTTTTTTCAGTGGCTCCCGTTCTCAGCACAGCCCCACCAATCTTTCTAACAACTTAATGCATGCATCAATAAGTCAGAGATTCTCACAGAAAATGCAAATCTAGAATTGAAAGAAAATCCACCACTACCTTATTTTATTATGCCAGCAATTCTTACAACAATGATTGTTCTCACCTTCCTAAAGAAAAAAAGGCATGCAATTACTGCCCAGCTCTCCCACGTCTCCCTTTCCTTACTTCCTTGCACAATCTCGTGAAATTTCTTAAGATTTCTTAACAACCCATGAGTCCTCTTGAATCTTGTTTCTGAAACCGTGCTCAATTCAAGGGAAGAGTTTACCAAGCCTCGAAAATGGTAGAGGAAAGAAACCCATTAGCTGTTTTATGTTTTAAATGCCCAACACTCTTTATTACCCATTGGTTAATGGGTTGAGTTGCCTTAGATTATTATTATTATTATTATTATATTATTATTATTATTATTTACTTTATGTATATATATATATATGGTTAAATTGTTACAGTTTCTATTCGGTGCTATCTTGACTGTTTCGTGTCTTTTTATTGTGTGTTAGTGTCCTTCAAGTGGTTTTATCATAATCTAAATTTAGGTTATAAGTTAGGTATTATGTGATTTGGGTTTCGAGTCATTAGTCTTAGATTTTACATGCATTTAATAGGTATAAATCAAAGTAACATTGATGGCTTTTTGGGAAATTTTATTACTATGTGGGTTGTTTCAAATATTTAATTGTCATGTATTAGTTTAAGCTTTAAGTCATGCATTTAGGGTTAATTTAAAATTAGAGTTCATTTCATGCATTTTTAGGTTAATTTTTATTTCAATTTCTAAAAATCCCAAAATATTTTAATATTCTCATGCATCATTTAGAATAGATTTTACTTCCATTTAAGATTTGTAGGACTTTTATTAAGATTTTTATTTTCTTATGTATTAGTTTAGGATATTTTGTATTTTTATTGCATTTAATTATATTTGATTCATGTATTTTTATTTTCATATTAAGATTTTTAAATTTTATTTTTATTATTTGCTTTTTAAGTTTATATTTTTTTATTTGCATTTTAGTTCATTTTCATTTTCATTTTTTAATTTTAATTTTAATTTTATTATCTTTTTCATTGCTTTTTATTCTTTATTTGAGTTTTGTGAGTATTTTTTATTCTCATTTATCTTATTATTTTCATTTTATTTCAGTTTATTATGTTATTTACTTATTTTTTTATATTTTTGTTTTATCATATTTTAATAGACTTGTAAATTACTCACATTCATAATTAATTAAAATATACTTTAAGGTGTATTATCTGATAATCAATTCAACTATCTAAATTTCGGATGATATTTTAAACTCATCTTCATATTTCTTATATAACTGTGTATATTTGAACGTAAATATGTCAACGACCACTTGAGTCTCCATCACCACCCCTGATTCTCGGCCAACTCGATAAACTTCCTCGCCCCTTTTTGTTCCCTGTCGAACCGAGCTACCATCACAACATTGCTTGCTTCCTGTCTTCATAGTTGCATTAAGTCGCACCTTGCCCAAGCTACCAAACGATCCTTGCACTCATCCGAACTGCACTGCTCAACTCTCTGCGTCACCTGGCGGCATCCCTTGTTCAACCATCTATTGCTTGCTACTGCTAAAGGTTGCTATCTCCTTCCTTACATCGAAGCTCACAAACCGCACCTTGTCTTCTTAATCGTTCCTGCTCAAGCTTCCAATTGTCCCTGTTGTTTGCTGTGTATTCTTACTACATTACTGCTCACTCCACCGTTGCTGCAACGCATCACCATCACCATCTTCCTGTTGTGCTGGTTCCTATTGAAGCCACACCGTTGTTGCCATCATCATTTCTTGCATCAAGAAGCCAGTGAAGTGGCGAATCCGTGCTGAAAAGAAGGGAACAAGGCAAGTAGTTGGACCCGAACTTCCTGTTCGCAACGTGGAAGGAAGAAGCAGAAAGTAAAGAAAGAATAGAGAAGGACGTGGGATAGAAGAAAAGGGAATGAAGGAAAGGTAAAAAGGAAAAAGGTAATTTTCTTTTTTTAACGGTAATTAACTTAATTGTGTAGATTTAGATTTAATCAAAAGAAGTTCATAATTAATTGGATATAAAATTAATTTAAGTAACTAATTAGATTAATAATAGATGTGTTTAATGTAATTTGCATGATAAGAATACTTGGTTTTATAATGATATGATCATTTGCATGATGATTGGCATTATATTTGCAAAATATTATTAAATTTGTTGTTGCTCTCAACAACAATGAAATGATGCTGATGTGATTTTTTTTGTTGTCTCCTCCGTGTGTATTGAAGATTCTACAAAAACAATAAAGGTCAGAGAGGCGCAGGGATTTGTCCCTGCACGCTCACTCCGATGCTAAAGTCAAAAAACTGTTTAAGCAGAGTTTTAGTAAGCAAAATAGAGATTAAGGTTTTTCTGATCATACCTAGGGGTATTTATAGATATCTCTGAGTTGCTTTGATGAGCTCAGGACTCATATTTGTGTGGGCCCTAAAATTTTATTATTTTGAGCCTTTTGTATTCTGAAACCCTGGCGCATGACTGGCCTGGGGGTAAATTACCTCTATCAATTGCTCCCCACCCTTTCATAGGGAATTTCCCTATGTAAGAGTATAATAGAAGGATTATGTCTTTCTAGAATAGTTGTTAAGGACGAAAACGTTTTATTTGCGAGAGAGTTTTAAGCTTCGGTAAAGACGCCACGTTTCAGCCATCTCTGTCGTGACTATATAAAGGTGAGGTGTCGCGTAGATAGCTTAAGAAGCTGTTACATTCTGTCGCAAACTAATCGCAACTCTCTTGTATACTCTGTCGCCACTCAACCGCAACTCTCTCGCAAAACGCTGTCGCAACTTAGTAAACTTTGTCGTAACCCTTTACATACTCTGTCGCCACTCACGTTATATTAGCTACAACTCTGTCTCCATATTAGACTCTGTCGCTACATTGGACTCTGTCACACATTGGACTCTGTCGCTATACTAGAGTCTATTGTACATTGGACTCTGTTGCCATACTAGAGTCTGTCGCATATTGGACTCTGTCGCCATACTAGAGTCTATCGTTTATTGGATTCTGTCACCATACTAGAGTCTGTCGCCATACTAGAGTCTGCCGCCACACAAGACTCTATCGCCACACAAGACTCTGTCACCACACTAGACTCTGTCGCCACCCTGAGTCTTTCCTCTTCCAGTTTTACCCGTCGATTTTAGGTTTGTTTCTTTCTCATTTCTAACCCTAAAATAGCTGGTCTTGGTGTAGGAAAACATTTGGAGTTAGGACCTAGATCGACTTTGACTGAGTTTGATCTCCAAGATATTATGCATAGGTACCCATTACCCGAAGGGTATTTTTATAGGCTCCCTACTCCAGAAGAGAGAAGTATACGTAGCGTAGCAAGTGGAGTAGCTATTTTTAGGATATCTGTAGAGTTAGGTTTTCATTTCTCAATTTCTGATTTTGGGATTTCTTTTTTGAGGGAACAAGGGATCGCCCCTAGCCAGTTACATCCTCATAGTTTGATGCAATTAATAGGCTTTGACGTGTATTGCCACATGAGGGATGTTCTTCCTTCTCTACCTTTGTTCTATACTTTCTTCAGGCTTTGGGGTAGTTCTGGCTTAATCCCGTATTCTCTTCAAAGAGTGTTTGAACCCGATTTTGAAAATAGGTTATTTGATAAACTCCCCAACAAACTTCACAGGTTCGAATCAGAATGGCTTGTAGTAGAAGTGTCTGAAGGTCTTAACTTCCCTACTAGATAGGGAGCTAAGCATAGTGTCCCCAAAGGTCCTCGCATTACTACTTTGAGGAAACAACTGTCTTCAACTATCAACCAGCTATTAGTTGATAGACCAATAAACCTCTACGACTTTTTATCATCTGAAAATTTGGCATCTACTGGTTGGGGCATAGGAAGCGTTAATGTCATCAATCCTTCTGTTCCTCTTGAACCGAATCCTAGAGATAGGGAGTCTAGACCTGAAGGTGACCCTTTAGAGGATGTGGGTGATTAGGATGGATTTGGTTCTACTTTTATGGTTCTCCCCGACGATGAAGCATTAGAAATAGATTCCCTTCAGGAGTTTCTTAACTCTCCTGAAGGTACCCCTTTATGCTTTATAATTCATTATCACTTGTTTGTGTAACAATTTTAACAACTTTGTGGGTTCTTGTTTTGCAGAAATGAGCAGTGTTAGGCGTGCTTTGGTCTGTCGAAGGGAGTAAGAAGGTTCATCCAGTGAACCTGCTGAGAAGAGACCTCGTTCCACTGTGGTCGTTTCAGTAGAGGTATCTCGAGCTTGGACTCCTCCTCTTAGGCAAACAACCCCTCCTCCAGCTCTGACTCAGCAACCTGAAGGGGAAATAAAGAGACCTTTCCCGAGGTAAAGGGAAGACTTCTTCGCATTCCAGGAGATCTTCCAACTCCTCGGATTGACCTCAGTCGGGAGACCGAGCTGAATGTAATGTGACCTCGCCTCATCGGAAGAATCGAAGGCACCTGTATGTGGAGTCCACTATGGCAAACAGGCTTATCCTTCCTAAGATAGGTCCTGTTGATACAGGGTCATATCAAGTGGATGAGGGCTATAAGATGAAAGGAACAAAATTTTGAGTCTACCCAGGAGTGCTCGATAATGACACTTTAGAGACGCTCGGGGTAGCATCTCGATTAGGCTGGGCCACCATCCTTCCTAGGGACGAGAATCTATTAGTTCGACATTTTTTGGAAGGAGAGGATGTTGCTGATGTGGAAGCTGTTAGGGTAATTTTTGGACTTTCTTTTATTATATTCTCTTTATTTTATTTTCAGTCTGAATTTTTGTGTTTCTTTTCAGCTTGCTCAGAGGACCATAGTCAATAATGCTCGGCATCGAGCTTACCGTGATTGAACTGAAAAGGAAATCCAGGCATTAAGGGATAGCAACATGGAATTGAGGAATGCCAATAATCAATTATCTAGGTTACCAGGGGTAGTGCGAGATCTGAAGGAGTAACTTTCAAAGGCGCTTTAGGACTTGACTCTCGCGAAGGGGGATCTTACTGTTGAGACTGCTAGATCTAGTAAACTTAAGGACAATCTTTAGCAGAAACAAACAGAGCTAGATAATATGTAGTCTAAGTTTGATTTCCTAGCAGATCGCAATCAACAACTGGAACAGTACATTGCTGAATTGGAGAGTCGAGCCACTCCTTCCCTAAATCAGGTTGAGATCGATAGTATCCGAGCTGAAGCTGTGAAGGAGTATAGACTTTCTAAAGACTGCTTGAGGCAGAAGGAAGATTTCTCGGTGCCATATGTGAAGTATGGTTTCTACCTTGCTTGGTCTTGATTGGAGAAGCATAGGGAAGGTGAGGAGTTCCCTGAGCTTCTTTATACACCTGAAGCGATATTATTTGAAGTTCCCTGAGCCTGCTGACGAGGTCCTGAAGAAAGCTGCATTAGATGATCTTGCTAACCTGACCGGTCCTTGGGAGCTCGTGAGCCTAGATAATGTTCCTGAATCCATTGGTGCCCTTGATGACCTAGATGGAGAAGATCTATCACTTCCTAGGTCCGACGACGCCTGATCCCCAGCCACCAGATCGTGTAGATTGATTTAATTTTCTTTTTGATATTTTGTCGTTGAACTTATTCATACTTCATATCTCGCTTGTAAAGATTTTCTTGAATTTATAAATAGTTTATTTGTTCATGCTTCATATTGCTTATGAAACATTGTTTATTTAACTTTTGCTATTATTACTTATCTATATACTTGTTTTACTCGTATGTTTATTTATCCGTGTATGCTCCCCAATTCTTGATAGAAAGACATACTTTTAGTAAGAATTACATGTGTAAACATACTTTTTTTTATGCCTGACCATCGTGACGTAAGTGCGTCTTCGGTTCTTACGGCTAATACATTTTCGTTGCCTGGTCACAGTGACGTTATTGCACCTCAGGCCCTTACGGCTTCTTCATGCCTAGCCACAGTGATGTAATTGCGTCGAGGCTCTTACGGCTTCTTCATCTGCAACGCCTGGCCACAGTGGCGCTATTGCGCCTCAAGCTCTTATGGCTCGGTCTTTTTACGCCTGACTACAGTGACGCTATTGCGCCTCAGGCTCTTATGGCTTGGTCTTTTTACGCCTGGCCACAGTGACGCTATTGCGCCTCAGGCTTTTACGGCTCGTTTGTTTGTTTACGCCTGGCCCAAGTGATGCTATTGCACCTCAGGCTCTTACAGCTCGTCTGACTTTTTACGCCTAGCCACAGTGACGCTATTGCGCCTCAAGCTCTTACGGCTCGTCTGTCTTTTTATGCCTGGCCACAGTGACGCTATTGCTCCTCAGGCTCTTACAGCTCGTCTGTTTGTTTAGGCCTGGCCACAGTGACGCTATTGCACCTCAGGCTCTTACGACTCGTCTGTCTTTTTACGCCTGGCCATAGTGACGCTATTGTGCCTCAGGCTCTTACGGTTCGTCTGTCTTTTTACGCCTGGCCACAGTGACGCTATTGCGCCTCAGGCTCTTACGGCTCGTCTGTTTGTTTACTCCTGGCCACAGTGACGCTATTGCGCTTCAGGCTCTTACGGCTCGTCTGTCTTTTTATGCCTAGCCACAATGACGCTATTGCGTCTCATGCTCTTACGATTCGTCTGTCTTTTTACGCCTGGCCACAGTGACGCTATTGCACCTCAGGCTCTTACGACTTATATGTTTTTTGTCACAAGATTTACATTCGTAAAAGTTGAAGATATAATAGAAAAATAGAGGAATAATTTGCATAATGATCAGATAATAATATATTGTGACAATGCAAGCAAGTAATAATGCGAGAATATAAAAATCAGGAAAGAAGACATAATAATTAATTCCAATACAATTTCAAATGATTTAAATTCCATGTCTTTCCTATTTTCTTCCCTTGTAGAGTTTCCAGGATGCAGGTGTTGACCCCAATCCTCCGTCTGATTCGATATGGACCTTCTCAGTTGGCTCTAAACTTTTCATCTTCTCTCAAAGCATTGGTGATGTGCAACTTCCTAAGCACCAAATCTCCCTCAGACATCGGTCTATCCTTTACTCAATTGTTGTAGTAGTTGGCCACCCTCTGATGGTAGAATGCCAGCCAGATAGCTGCAGTCTCTCTATGCTCATCAAGCAGATCCAAGTTTTCCCTTAGCCCTTGTGAATTCTTTTCTTCCACTAAAGGCACTACCATGGATGACAGTGCTCTAATTTCTACAGAAATCAATGCTTCAATGCCGTACACAAGGTTAAACGGTGTTTCTCCAGTTGATACTCGACTAGTAGTACGATATACCCATAAGACACTAGGCAGCTCGTCCACCTATGCTCCTTTTGGCTTTATCCAGTCTGGTCTTCAAGGTGTTTGCAGAACTCACGAAAGGCGTCACAATCAAACTGCTTTTCGTGGTCAGCATTTAAGACCCGTGGGATCCCGAACTGACAGATAATATCTTTCCACACCATTGCCTCAACTTTTTTCTCTGTGATTGTGGCTAAAGGTTCTGCCTCAATCCATTTTGTAAAGTAATCGGTAGCTACCAACAAAAACTTTCTTTGACCCATAGCTAATGGGAAGGGCCCTAGAATGTCTAACCTCCATTATGCAAAGGGAGTTGGTTGTACTGTACTTTGGAGTGGAGCCATTGGGGCCATAGTTATTAGTGCAAACCTTTGGCACTTGTCACACTTGCAGGTTTTATCCGTCGCATCTTTCTTCAACGTCGGCCAATAGAATCCCGATCGTAATATCTTAGAGGCAAGGGCTCTAGCTCCCAAGTGCTCACCACAAATCTCTTCATGTACCTCAGCTAAGACATAGTTTGTTTGTTCTGGCCCCAAGCATTTCAACAAAGCCGATGAATACCCCCTTTTGTACAGTTCCCCGTTTATCAATATGAATTTTGCCCCTTGTATCTTTAAGCACCGGGCCTCCTCCTTATCTTGTGGGAACGTACCTTCAGTGAGATACTATTTGAATGGGGTTCTCTAATTGTCCCCCACTTCAATGCCACATACTTTGACTTCTTCAATGCTAGGTCTCTCGAGTCTCTCCACCTTCACCATTCTTCCTTCGATCTCATTAGAGGAAGCTAATTTGGACAATGAATCTGCATATGTGTTGTCATAACAGGTCTTAATCTATCTTCAGATACATTCATTTTCTCAAAGCAATTCCAATAGATTAAGTTCACCGAACTTCTATTGTCTACCAGGATTCTGCTCACAGGATGTTTTACCACCACTGTTGATATCACCATGGGATCATCATGAGGCATGATAATATCACCCTTATCTATCGGAGTGAACACAATGGGTTCTTCACCTGCCTTCTGCTCCATCACAGCATGAATCTGATATGCTTGTCTTGCGTAACTTTTACGAGAAGTGGAGGAACTTCTTGCCATCGATTCTCCCCCTGTAATAACATTTATAGCCGGACCTATGGGTTCATTATCCAACCGGTTGTCTCGGTGGTTTGGCCTAGCTTCTTGCTCATCTCTTGGCCTGTTTCTATTATTATTCTGTCTATTTCGCTGACGGTCATCCCTTCGACCTCGCGGAGGGTAACAGGGCCTTTCATTTCTCCAGAGGAAGCGATTAATTTTCCCTTCTTTGGCCAACTTCTCTAACTAATCCATTAGATCTCTGTATCTTTCAGTAGGATGACCATGAACGGTATGAAATTCACAATAATCATCAAGATTTCGACCCATATCACCCATCTTCTTTTTAGGGAACTCCAACAGTCCAGTCCCCTCAATAGCGGCAAGTATTGTTATGTGAGGCTCATTTAGTCAGGTATAATTTTCATACCTGAGTCTAGGGGCCTTGTCTGATCCAACGGGTCTCAAAGAGCTTCTTTTAGGTACATCTCTCTCTCTTTTTCTTCTTTCCCTTACCTCTCGGGACTGTACCATCTTCATTACTTCCTCTTGAGCTACGTATTTATTAGCTCTAGCAAACAAATCAGAAAGTGTCACTGGCTGATCAAGGGAGAGGGATTCTTGTAGTTTCTTGGATTTCATCCCTTGCAGGATTGTAGCAATGGCTACTCCTACTGGTAGATCTTTCACCTCTAAGGTTGCATCTCGAAAACGATCTACATAGCTCTTCAATGATTCTTTGTTCCCTTGTTTAAGGGTGAGTAGATAAGTAGCGTCCTTCTTCCTTTGGCTGTTGATCATGAAGGCTCTCAAAAATTCACTTCGTAACCGGTCGAAGGATGAGATAGAGCCCTCGTTTAACCTATTAAACCATTTTAGCGCATGCCCCGATAGTGTAAGCGAGAAGGCTCTACACATTATTTCATCTTCCCATCCATGGAGCAACATGAGGGACTCATAACTCTGTATATGGTCGTATGGGTCTGCTTTATCTGCATAAGTAGCCATAGAAGGCATCTTAAACTTCTTCGACAACAGTTTGTCCATAATCTCTGGACTGAAAGGAACTACCTTCTCTGACTGTCGTCAAGAGACACTAACTTCTTCCTTTCTAGAATCCTCTCGAGAACTTTCTCAACATTTTTTACCCTCGAGTCGAGTGTGCTCCCCTCTCTTCGCCACTAGAAGAGTCTGAGTAGTAAGCATCCCCTCTTCCTCTATTTCGGAGATTTTGCAAATGGTTCGCTCCCCGACTACAGATCACCTCCTCATTCACAGTTTCCCTTCCTCTAGGAGCTTGCACTGTATCCTTTGTTCCTGCACCTCTCATTCCGTAATTCAATCTTGTACCTTCAAAATAGCCTTGGGGGTCATGACTATTCAATCTCTGTCGCTCCCCAGATCTCTGGTCTTCGAAGTTATGCTCCAATTCTGTGGCAGAGTTCTACCTCCTTAATTTTGCGCTAGGGTATTACTCCTGAATCTGTGCGGCAGGGTTGGACTCTGTCAGACCTGCGACAGTATTCATCTGTCTCAGACCTGTGGCAGGATTCACCTCTCGCAGCCTCGCGACAGGGCGCCTCCTTAGAGCCGCGACAGAGGTATCCTCCAGACCTACGATAGAGTTCATTCTCAGGGTTGCAGTAGTGTTCACCCTCAGACTTGTAGCAAGGTTGTCATCCAGACCTGCGGTAGAGTTCATCCTCAGACCTACGGCAGGGTTCACCCTCAGACCTGCGGCAAGGTTGTCCTTCAGACCTGCGACAGAGTTCAACCTCATAGCAGTGGCAAGGTTGTCCTCCAGACCTGCGGCAAGGTTCATCCTTAGACCTAGGGTAGAGTTCATCCTTAGACCTGTGGCAGAGTTCATCCTCAGACCTGCAGCAGGGTTGTCCTCCAGACCTGCGGCAGAGTTGGTCCTCAGAGCTGCGACAGGGTTTACCCTCAGACCTGCGACAGGGTTCATCTCTCGCATCTCTGTGGTAAGATACTCCCTCAGAGATGCGGTAGAGTTGTCCTCCAGTTCAGCGGTATAGTTCTGTATCAGGTCAGCGGCAGTATTCTTGTGAGACCCCGTATATGTATGGTTGTAACATGTATAATTGGATCAATGAATGCTAATGGACTTGTAATGTAAATTGTAATTGATGTAAGTCTATGGATTCAATGTACATATGTGTAATATGATTTGTAATGTACATATAAGTTTCATGGTGTATAAATATGAAGAAATAAGTTCTTATAAGTGATGAATGTGAATGGAACTCAAAATGAGTAGTGTGGTAAATCGAAGAAAGTTGTATGAACATAAATGCTTCTATTTGGTTTTATATAGTATACTTTTGGATTTACAAGTAATGCACACAAGTTTCAATGTGTATAAAGTATGAATGGATGCCATTTTCAAGTCATAAAGGTGGATGGATGAGAAAATGGCTATGGTAGCAAATTAAGGACATTTGGGTGTGAGTTGCAGTAGGAAAACTGCAAAAAATCTGGAAAGTATGAAGGGCAGATCGATCTCATGGGATGAGAGATCGATCTGGAAGAGCCAGAATGCTCTTATTTGGGCAATTGAATAGAGCAGATCGATCTCCAATAGGGCTAGATCGATCTCCTAACCATTCTGTAATGAAAAGATTGATCCTCAAACATACAGATCGATCTCCTTAGCTCTCTATTTGGGAGCAGATCGATCTTAGGCTTCGACAGATCGATCTCATGCTTAAAATACCATGAAAAAGAGGGATTTAAAGGGACCAGATCGATCTCCTCCTAGTGAAGATCGATCTCCTCAAGCTATTTCTATAAAAAGAGTGCTGAAAAATTGAAAATTTCAGAAAAAACATCAACCTACCATTTTCAACCCAAAAACCTAACTTTCTCTTTCTAAAATCAGCCATTTCCAGTAAGGCTTGATGAAAGACCATAGTGGGGAAGTTTGTGAACCACGAGCCTAATATCGATTTAGAATAAGTTAAGAGGCCTAAGAGAATCCATCTACTCGAGTTATAAGTGGAATAATAAAGCGAGGCCTCACAAGCGTTAATAGAGACTATAGGTCGAATCGACTATAGTAAACGCAAAGGTAGATTATAATGGGCTAAAACGATTCAAAATTTCATTTATGTGTAGTTTCGAAGAGTCTATTGGAAACGAATCAAGCTGTACGAGTAAGCAGCTTTAAGGAAGTGGAATCACGCGTCGCGATTTCAGGTAAGAGAATTTTGTAAGTATATAGAGGTAGCTACTCGTACTTTGAACTTGTGGGTGAATATTGGGTGTTTTATGAAATGCATGGTTGCTCAAGTAAATGATTTATGGTATTCATGAATGATTGATAAGTATATGCGTGATTTTGGTTTTGAAGTGGATTCTATGAAATGGGATAGTAAGGCTAATAATTGCATAAATCTAATGTTTTGATGTTTTTCAAAACGAAATGGCTTTTTTTTAAGCAAGCTTGTAGATGGGTCGGCTAGTGTTTTATTGATGTTGTGGAAAAAGTATTTGTGAAGTGCTAAACCCCGTTGCCGAGATTGTTTGATTGTGTATGAGCCACCTATCATATTTATATGACATAAATCGCGCTAGAACCTCGCTCGCACTAGATTTCAATATTTTCACTTGTGTGAAATGTGTTGGAGCTTAGCTCGCACTTTGATTTGAATTGTGTCGATGTTTTATAAACCGTACTGGAGCTTTTGCTCGTACGTGATTTTCGATGGTTTTCTTATGCATATAACCGTACTGGAGCTATACTTGTACGTGGTTTCTTCATATTTTTATGCATAAATGCCGTACTAGAGCGTTGCTCGTACGAAATGATTGATTTTGATGCATAAATTTGCGCTAGAGCATAGCTCGCGCTGGTTTCCACACTGTGGTATGTATGGGGCCGTGGTGAGGGTAATACGAATTAACTCAGGGAACCCAACAGGTCTGACAAACCTCTTGAGTGGGGTGAGGGTGAGGGGCTAGGACCTGACATAATCCATTTAGGGAACCCAACAGGCCTAACAGACCTCTTGAGTGGGGTGAGGGTGAGGGGCTAGGACCTGAATCAGGGAACCCAACAGAGGTGAGCAAGGCCATGAGGGGCTAGGACCTGGTATTGAGAGTACTCCCACGTACACTTGAGACTATAGAGGTTACACTTGGTATGGGGCAGATAAGACCTACGGCAGGCACCCCAACCATGTTATGGGTCCACGGAGTACAATGTACCATGTATATCACATGGAGTATGATGTACCGCGTAGTGGTTACTTGATTTGAGAAAGTCTGGCGAAGAACTAACCCACCTTCGTGCCAGATGATACCCCGCACACCGGGATCCGTGTGGTCTGGGATAATATGTGACATAGTTGGCCAACATAGTCAGTTGAGATATAGTGACCTGTCTCCTTGCTTGATTTACTTACTACCACATGATTTAATCTATAAGTGTGATTGTGACTGTCCAAGGTAGACTCAAGGGAGGGGTCGAGCCTTGTAGACTTGATTTGTGAAACGATGAGGATGTTTGTGATTGGGAAAATGGTTTGTGATTGGATTGTATGTGTTTGAGAAAGAGCTTTATGATGTGGGTTTAAAAAGGAGGTTTCTTAATGAATAGCCCTTTTTATGAATTTAAATGAGATTGAGTATGAGATGATTTATACATGATGTTTTTACTATGTTTTATATGCCAATGTACATGATTTTGATACATGATATATATGTATACTCATATGGCATAGTTTTACTTCCTTATGCTCCTACCATAAACGATTTATGCATAACACTATCAGCATGTAGATAGAGTAGTTATCTATCATGCTTACATTATTGCCTTACTGAGCGTGTGGTTGCTCATCCCTCTCTATTTCCCCCTCCTACAGAGCGTGTATAGTAGCCCAGTGAGGACTGAGGCGTGGTATTTTGGACATCTGCTGCATCTCCATCACTCAGAGGTATATACACAGTGATTTCTTTTTGTATCTAAACAATGTAAAAGCACAATAGTCATTTGAAATGTAATTATGGGGGATGTAGATGTCAGTAATCACATTTTGATAAGTAAACATTAACTTCGAATGTATGACATCGTTTCATTAAATTGTGAATGAATGATAAGTGGCGGTTATTATTGACTCACAGCCCAACTGTATGTGGTGAATTGTTCACGATCGGGTAAGGTAACAGTAAAACGCGAAAAATTTATTGAGATTTTTGGTAAAAGGGAATGAAAAAAGGTCGTGACAATTCTGTCCCCAATCTCCTTGTTCGGCATTCATCATTGTAGAGGGTTGACCTCTCTCGTAAGTCTACCTTGAGACGTTCTCTCATACCATCTGTTGCACTTTTGGAGGCAAGCTAAACTGCGGCAGAGCATTTTTGAAGAAATTCACCATAGCCCTCAGCGTTGTAGTGGTCTGCTCATTCTGATGCTTCAAAGCCCCAAATTCGTCAAGGAAAACAGTGGCAACTCTGCCGCCTTCTCTATTCTGCTCTTGTCCTCTCTCCGGTCTGGTAGGAGGACTCACAGAGTTCTCTTCTCCCAAATTCGTTGCTGCTGTCGAACATGTTCTCACCATTTTGATAAAGAATCTGACTTTTTGTTTTGATTCCCACAGACGACGCTAATTGTTGTTACTCTCAACAATAATGAAATGATGCTGATGTGATCTTCTTTGTTATCTCCTCCACGTGTATTGAAGATTCTGCAAAAACAGTAAAGGTCAGAGAGGCGCAGGGATCTGTCCCTACACGCGCACTCCGATGCTTAAGTCAGAAAACTGTTTTAGCAGAGTTTTAGTAAGCAAAATAGATATTAGGGTTTTTCTGATCATACCTGGGGATATTTATAGATATCTCTGAGTTGCTTTAATGAGCTCAGGACTCATATTTGTGTGGGCCCCAAAAATTTTATTTGTTTGGGCCTTTTGTATTCTGAAACCCAAGCGCGTGACTGGGTTGGGGGTAAATTACCTCTATCAAAATTAATTTGCATGATAAAGATTTTGTATGATTTAATAATTTGCATAATACATAGAATAAATGGCATGATTGATAATTAATAGGATATGGTGTAATTAAATAATTTGCACGATTAATTTATATGTTATAATTTGCATAATAATTTACATGATTTAGCATGATTTTCATTAGTATGATTTGAGTATAATATAATGCATGATAAGTATTTTGCATACAAGATATTTTATTTTGCAGAGGTCTTATATAGGATAGAAATTAGGTAAAAAAAAGTATAAAAAAATGAAAAGTTAAAAATTAAATAAAAATAAGTATGAATTACATCGAGAATGAAATTTCAAGAACATTAATTGGTACTCCTTGAAATTTTCAAGTGAGAAAGTTCTTTTAAGCTTAGCCAGATAGATGGGATGTTTGAAAGGAAATTTTAATAAAACATAGTTCATATTTATTTTCAAAATAATAATAATAATAATTTTAAGGTAATAATAAATAAATAAATAAAATTCTATAATAGGTTAAGAAAGTAAATATGGAATATGCCAACGATGAAATTTCAAGAAAGTCAATGAGTACTCTTTTGAAATTTCTAAGTGAGAAAATTTCTCTTACGATGAGCTAGATGGATGGGATTTTAAGAAAAATTTTCAATAACTCGCATTTCATATTTATTTTTCAAAATATAAAATTAAATAGAAATAATAAGAATGAAAATAATTAAAATAAAAAATTAGAAAATAAAGTAGGAGATAAGTTAGATAATAAACTTGAAGAAAAATTAAAACACGATAAAAATGTCATAAAAAATTTAATAAATCCGAAGATGGAATTTAAGAAAGTCAATGGGTCCTGCTTGAACAGCTTGAGGTGAAGGAGTTTTTTAAGATTAGAGCCAGATGGATGGAAAAATCTTGGAAACTTTCTCGATATTTAACTATCGAAACTAATACAAACATAAAGGAAAATTTATAATAAACTTAAGACTAAGTGGTATCATTTTAGGATGAGCGTTGTTTGGGTGTTAATCCTTCCCCACACGCAACCGTACTCTCGAACCCTAGGATCTTTGAACATAGAACAAGTCTTATCCTTAGTTTGAATAGGTGGTCAATCATACCGTAGGTAGAATTATAAGTGGCGATTCCATAGTTTAAGTCTAGTATGTTAGAATCTAAATCTTAGGACGATGATATGTAGGAAACGTGACCAACCTCCTACTTATAGACTTGCATTTGTGGCTATCAATACTCCTAACATTTTACCAATACGCTTCGCGTATTTTTATGTCTGCATTCTGAGAGGAAGGTCATATATGTGGATTCAAAAACTAGCTCTCTTAAATACGTATTCGTCTGGTCTAAGGTCATTGTCATAATCCTGTAACATCAACGATTACTTGTCAAAAGCCCATTGTGCCTTATTATAGACTCGTTTCTTGTTACTAAAAGAAGAGAATTTATATAGGAACATATTTTCCTCTAATTAAATTATATCTACAGGTTTTGACAGTTTCCAAATTAGCCTTAAAGTCCTCATCATAGCTTCTTCATTAAGAAGTCTAGTAGTAAGCAACTTCCCAACCATCAAGTGTTAAAAACTGATGAAAATAGTTATTGAATAAGTCTTCCACTATGTGTATAACATGGAAAAGTGGTTTCTAGATTTTAGAAGTTAGTGTCCACTATCCCACTTTATGTTTGTGTAATTAGTGGGTGAATATCACCCTATAAAGTTAGAACATGGGAGTGTGACTTTCATTTTAGTTCAGCTATTTAGATTGTTGCAAATGGAGTTTTTAGATGTAGAAAATTCTTCGAATTCTTAGCCAACTTTCTTTCTTCTATATTAATATTTTTTTTGTTCACTCATACTTTGCTCAATTGTCTTTTGTTCTTGTCAAATTCACTTTTAATCTTCAAAACCAACATTTTTGGTATCTGAGCCTGATTCGATGAAACTGGGTGTTATTTTGTTGTGCTGATCTTTTGAAAGCTATAGCTTGTAGTTTGTATTCATCATGTCTAATAACATGGATACTTTGAATGTTTCTTAATCATTGGTACCCAACTTTAATGGAGAAAATTATGTTTTTGGGAGCATTAAAATGAAGATCTTTTTCGTTTCTCAATATTTGTGGGATCTTATAGAAAACGGGTATACAAAATCTGACAAGGTAGAGAAGGCAACAGAGATGAAGGAGTGACAGACTCAATTTTCCTCGAATATATAATGCAGCAAAATCAAATGAAGCTTAGACCATTCTATATAAGGAGTTCCATGGAGATAACAAGGTAACTGTTGTGAAACTTCAAACTCTTCGTAAAGATTTTGAGAATTTGTGTATGAAAAGTAGTGAGTTGGTTCAAGATTATATTGGTAGAGTTTCTCTCATTATGAATCAAATGAGAACTTATGCAGAGAAAATTAAAGATCAAATAATTATTGAAAAAGTTTTGAGGAGTTTACCTTCTAAATTTGATCATGTTATTACTACTGTTGAAGAATCAAAGGATCTTACTAAGTATTCTCTTAATGAGATAATGGGTTCACTCTTAACACATGAAGAAAGGATGAACAAGTCTACAGAGAAAAGTATGGAGCAAGTGTTACGACCTCCCCTCCTGTGACCTACCAAAATCACCATAAATTTTTCGCATTTTACTTACCTCTCCTTCTGTCATAAGTCAACACCAAACAGTTTGTCACGCCCCGAAAATGCGGAAAATAGGGCAAATTTAAAACTTTTTACTCGTTAATTCACAAATAAAGAGTGCATTCCTGTGCAGTGTCATACATCATCATAATTATCATGCTTCAGGATCTCATCATGATATAACAAATATTGTATTATACCCATTACTCGATTACAAGTTAATTAATCCTAATACATCCCATATAATGTCATACATCAAGTGTCTGTAATTACAATAATAGTCTGGGTACATGAAAAGATAAATATACCTCAAAGTACAAAATATATAGCCTGGAGCTCGGATCCTCCACTAGCCACTACTCCGTACGTCGCAGGGAAGTCCTTATTCACTTGAAGAACTCTGGGGGGAAAGAAAAACAGGGTGAGCTTCTAAATCGCTCAGTAAGGGGGGTAGGGATTCATTTCATAAACCAAAATGCACATCACAAAAGGTTTATTTGTATGTGAAACTCATTTGAAAACCATAGCATGAAAATACTCAAAACGACACTCTCATGTGTCAAGTCATGTGAAAACATGAAGTAAAAAGGCTCATTCTAGAGCAAAACAAAGCATGTGAAAATAACGCGTTAAACGCTTTCTCAAATAACGTGGCATAGCCACTGATTTAAAATCACTCGTGGCATCGCCACAAAACACCCGTGGCAAAGCCACTGATTTAATATCACTCGTGGCATCGCCACAAAACACACGTGGCAAAGCCACTGAATTATTTTCTCACGTGGCATAGCCACAAAACACACGTGGCAAAGCCACTGAATTATTTTCTCACGGGGCATAGCCACAGAATAGGATTTCTCAACGTGGCACTGCCACCAATGGGGTATAACGTGGCACAGCCACCAATGGGGTTTTCTCAACGTGGCACAGCCACCAATGGGGTTTTCTCAACGTGGCACAGCCACCAATGGGGTTTTCTCAACGTGGCACAGCCACTAATGGGGTTTTCTCAACGTGGCACAGCCACCAATGGGGTTTTCTCAACGTGGCACAGCCACCAATGGGGTATACGTGGCACAGCCACCAATGGGGTATACGTGGCACAGCCACCGATGGGTCATTCTCACGTTACCAGAACGGAGAAGAAATCGGGCTTACATGCTACCAGAGCAATGCCCAGTGTGTACTCACAACTACACACCTAAGTCTTATCACATAAGACGGGTTTGCCTTCACGTAGAACTCGTAATGGTTTCTCTCTCATAAAACTCATTTGAAAACCGTTTTGTACTCAACACAAAATGTAATAAAAACCGAGTTCTAACCGGCAAAGCACACGCACACATTTCTTAAATCTCAATGTTGCCTTAACATAGAGCCCAGTTATAAACTCATAAAACATTGGGCTCCAACCGGCTATAAAATCGTGTGCAATTTAATCTCAACACAAAACACTCAACATGCTTGTTTATAAATCATAAATCATGCTATAACAGTTTACAAATCACATACACAAATGGTTTAGATTTCCCTTACCTCTTTGCACCTCGTATAGTGCAATCGTTCCCCCGTATCACGGACTAGCCTCGCATTCCACTCTGGAACTCCTGAGCTGTCCAAACGATGTTAAAACATCAATACTCAACATCACACAAACCTCAATTCTCAAAATCGAGCATAATTGCTCATAACTCCTCAAACCTCTCGATTCTCGTAACTCAACCTTAAACTACAACCCTATTCTCAATATCTCAACGTTCGATATCTCTAATACCAATTATCTAAGCTAATTCTCCACATTGTCTATATTTCCATTTATAGCTCGATTCTCAAAATTGTCACAATTTCCAAATATCGACATTAATCCAACTACATTACAATCTCATCAATCCCTAATCATTTCTCTACTATTTCAACACAATTACAACCACCAATAACATCAAAATTAGCTCAAATATCAAGATCGAGGTTTAGAAATTACCCAAAGCTTGTGAGACGCACAACTCTCGCCTCGATCCGATTCGTCCTTCTATTTCCAAGTATGTTGTTCTCCCTTTGATGAGGAACAACTTCCCTTCCTACCACAATAGCTGATTCGGCCGGAAATGGGGGATTTGGAGGAGTGAGAAACTAGGTTTTCGAAAAAATAGAGGTTTGGAAGAGAGAGAAAGTGAAATTTCAGGAGAAAACACGGGTTCCTTATATAGACTGGAGGTAGGAGATCGATCTGCCTCTTGATGAGATCGATCTGTGTTTGAAATTTAGGGACGATCTGGGCAATTTTATGCCTAGGAGATCGATCTGTCGAGGGGTGAGATCGATCTCTTTATGGCTTTATGAGATCGATCTGCTCCTAAGGAGATCGATCTTCTCCCCAAACAGAAGCATTTGGAGATCGATCTCCTCCTCATGAGATCGATCTTCTCTCAAACAGATTCATTTGGAGATCGATCTCTTCCTCATGAGATCGATCCCTTCTCAAACAGATTCATAAGGAGATCGATCTCTTCCATTGGAGATCGATCTGCTCTTCAAATTTCCCCTTCCTCGTCATTTTTAACTCACCAGATCGATCTCTCCTTCTCCCAGATCGATCTGTCCTCATGCTTCATGCTCATTTTACACACTTAACATATAAATCTCCAATTATAATTCCCACAATTCACTTAGCTCAATAAATTATACTCAAATTATTATTACATCAATAAAATATGTCTGAAATTCTCAGATCTCACATCCTCCCCACCTTAAAAAGAATTTGGTCCTCCAAATTCAACTCAACTAGTCAAAATAGATGGGGGTATTTCTCCTTCATGAGACTCTCTAGTTCCCACGTCGCTTCTTCCCTTGAGTGATGCTTCTACAAGACTTTCACTAATGGGATGCTCTTGGTTCTCAGTACCTTCTCTTTTCTATCGAGAATCCGGACGGGTTCCTCAATGTAGCTCATGTCCTCCTGTATGTCCATCTCATCATACTCTATGACATGAGAAGGGTCTGGGTGGTACTTCCTCAACATAGATACATGAAAAACGTTGTGTATTCCGGACATCTGTGGGGGTAATGCTAATCTGTAAGCTACCTCACCCACTTTCTCAAGAATCTCAAATGGTCCTATGTATCGAGGACTCAATTTCCCTTTCTTCCCAAATCGCATGATACCCTTGCTCGGTGATACTCTCAGAAATACTGCATCACCAACATTAAACTCGAGTGGCCATCTATGCACATCCGCGTAGCTTTTCTGTCTACTCTGTGCAGCCCGTAACCTCTCACATATGAGTTTCACACTCTGTACGGCTTGCTCAACAAGCTCGGGAGCATTTATCTTTCTGTCACCGACTTCTTCCCAAGCTACAGGGGATCTACACCTCCTACCATATAGAGCCTCAAAAGGTGCCATTCCAATACTCGCATGATAGCTGTTATTGTACGCAAACTCTGCTAGGGGCAGGTGATCATCCCATGATCCCTTAAAATCCATCGTACACGCCCTCAACATATCCTCCAGGGTCTGAATAGTCCTCTCTAACTGACCATCTGTCTGAGGATGATAGGCGGTACTAAAACTCAATCGAGATCCCATGGACTCCTGAAACTGGGTCCAGAATCTGGAAGTAAATCGGGAATCTCTATCAGAAGTAATACTCACTGGAGCCCCATGTAATCTAGCTATCTCGCTGACATATAGCTCAGCTAAGGCATCCACAGTATCTGTGCTCTTGATGGCAAGGAAGTGGGCACTCTTGGTCAATCTATCCACAATGACCCATATAGCGTCACGACCTCTCCGGGTCCTCGGTAAACCCATAATAAAGTCCATAGTGACATGCTCCCATTTCCATGTAGGTACAGGTAAGGGCTGTAGTAGTCCTCCGGGCTTCCGATGCTCAGCTTTCACTTGCTGGCATACTAAACACCTGGCCACATACTCTGCCACGTCTCGCTTCATACCACTCCACCAATACACCTTTCTCAAGTCTCGGTACATCTTAGTACTCCTTGGGTGCATGGTGTATCGCGAGCAGTGGGATTCTCTCAGTATCTGTCTCTTTAGGGTATCATCGTCCGGTACACAAATCCGTCCTCTGAATCTCAACAATCCATCCTCATTGATGGTGAGATCCGACTGCGAACTCTGCTCAGCTTGGCTAACCATATCTATTAATCTCTGATCACTGCGCTGCCCAGTTCTAATCTGATCCATGATCCTGGGCTCTATCCGCAAGCTAGCTAAAAATCCAGTCTCTACCTCTTTAACTCTGATCCGAAGTTTGGCGAACTGCTCTAACAAATCCCATTCCCTGATCATCATAGCAGATATCATACTCTTCCTGCTCAGGGCATCAGCAACTACATTCGCCTTACCCGGATTGTATAGAATCTCGCAGTCATAATCCTTAAGGAGTTCCATCCATCTCCTTTGTCTCATGTTTAACTCTTTCTGATCAAAGAGATATCTCAAACTCTTGTGATCAGTGAAGATCTGGAATCTTTCCCCATATAAGTAGTGTCGCCAGATCTTCAAAGCAAATACCACAGCGGCTAACTCCAGATCATGCGTGGGGTAATTCCGCTCGTGGTCTTTCAGCTGTCGCGATCCATATGCGACCACTCTCCCGTGCTGCATAAGTACACACCCCAATCCTTGATGAGATGCATCACTATACACCGAGAATCTTCCTGATCCCTCAGGGATAGTTAACACAGGTGCCGCCGTCAATCTCCTCTTTAACTCTTGAAAACTGAGCTCACATTGATCAGTCCATATGAACGGAGTCTCCTTACACGTGAGCTTAGTCAAAGGAGCGGCAATCCTCGAGAATCCTTCCACAAATCTCCTGTAATACCCTGCCAAACCAAGGAAGCTTCGTATCTCAGTCACTGTCCTCGGTCTTTCCCAATTAAGCACAGCTGCTATTTTACTCGGATCCACTGATACTCCTTCCTCTGAGACTACATGCCCAAGGAAAGCTATCCGGTTCAGCCAAAACTCACACTTACTAAGCTTTCCGTATAATTGCTTATCTCGGAGTATCTGAAGTACTAACCACAAATGCTGTGCATGCTCCTCATACGACCGAGAGTACACCAGGATATCATCGATAAAGACTATCACAAACTTATCCAGATAGTCTCTGAACACCTCGTTCATCAATCTCATGAATGCTGCAGGGGCGTTCGTCAATCCAAAGGACATCACCAGAAATTCGTAATGGCCATACCTTGTCCTGAAGGCCGTCTTTGGAATATCTTCCTCCTTGATCCTCAATTGGTGATAGCCCGATCTCAAATCAATCTTAGAAAAGACTGATGCCCCTCTTAGCTGATCAAGTAGATCGTCAATCCTGGGCAGTGGGTATTTATTCTTCACCGTGGCTTTATTCAATAGCCGGTAGTCTACACATAATCTGAGACTACCATCATTCTTCTTAACAAACAGTACTGGCGCTCTCCACGGTGAAACACTGGGTCTAATAAACCCTTGATCCAATAACTCCTGTAGTTGTTTCTTCAATTCCTCAAGTTCCACTAATGCCATTCTGTAGGGAGGTTTAGAGATCGGCTGAGTATCTGGTACCAAATCAATGGTAAACTCCAGCTCTCTCTCTGGTGGTAAACCTGGCAATTCATCTGGGAAAACATCTCGAAATTCACAAACCACAGGTATATCCTCAATCCTCGGATGTTCCCGCTCATCGTCTGAGATGAGTGTCTCGTAACCTTCACAGGAATAATCATATTTAATATTCTCCAAAATAATATTAAAATTCTCAAATTACTTACTAGAAATCCCCATATCTATTCCCTCAATATCTCAATTGTACACTGTAAGGCTCAGGTAGGGAGAAAGTTACAATCTTAGTGTAGCAGTCTAAACTCACTCGATTGGTCGCCAACCAATCCATTCCCAGAATTACATCAAACCCATGTATACTCAACATGATTAGATCTGCTAACATCACTCTATCTCCCACCTTAATTTCACATCCTCTACAGATTAACTCAGTTCTCTGGGATTCACGCATAGGGGTATTTACATGTAGTATATATTCTAGAGGTTCAAACTTCAAGTTTAATCTACATGCAAAATGCTCAAAAATAAACGAATGCGTGGATCCTGAATCAATCAACACATGAGCCTCATAATTACAGACAGAGAGTGTACCTCTTATAGTTTCCGCTGACGCGTCTGCGGTCTCCTTATCCAGGGCAAACACACGTCCCTGTGCCACAGGTTTCTTCCCTTTCTCTGCCGCAGTGGCCCGTCTCCGGGGATCCACTCTCTGAGGCTGTTGTCTAGTGGGCTCTGAAGCATGTGGTATCTGAGGTTGGGGACAGTCCTTCACTCTGTGACCCATGTCACCACATCTGAAACATCCATGGATCGACCCAGTACAACTTCCCTCATGCGATCGGCCACAGTCTCTACAAATCCTCATCTCCGGCCTGACATATCGTGGGGTCTCCTTGATAACAGGATAGGCTCTGGGTCGCTCCAATCTGTCCCTCTGCACCTCAATCCTTCCTCTTCTGAAGGAACCTCTTCGAGCCTCTGACTGGAAAAGTGCTGGCCTCTTGCCCTTATCTCTATTCACCGCTCTGAGCTCATTCTGGGATTGTACCATCTCAATCCCTCTTTCAACCTCTTGTGCTCGTCTCAGAGCATCTCCAAACTCAGTAATACATAGCCCCATCAGTCTATCTCTAATGACGGGCTTCAACCCATACACAAACTTCTCTGTGTGGAGCTCTTCACTCTTAAAGGTCTCTGGGTCATATCTCAGTAGTGCGGTGAACTGGCTCTCATAGTCATCCACCGACATGTCACCCTGTACCAAACTCAAAAACTCGGCTTGCTTCTTTCTCTGAGCTGCTCGTGGTACATATTGGGTTCTAAAAGCTGTCTGGAACTCTTCCCAACCAATCACATCCTGGTGGGACATCAAGATACCCTGGGTAGTACTCCACCAATCTCGAGCTCTCCCCTTCAGCATATAGGCACTCACACTGACTCTCTCAGCATCGGTGCACCCCAGTAAATCAAATATAACTCTCAACTCCGTCAACCACTCCTCAGCCTCTGTAGGATCCTTCTTTCCCTTAAATGCGGGTGGATTCATCTTCAGAAATTCCTTTAGTCGGACCTTACTTCTGTCCTCAGGCTGAGTGACGGGAGGCACTGGGGGTATGGGAGGTCCTGGTGGTGGTGTAGGGGTAGTATCCGAGGCATTAACTCCAAAGTGTTGCACGAATAACGTTGCCATCTGCTCAAAACCTTGCCTCACATCGGTCTCAATCCGATTAAATCGAGAGTTAGGACTCTCTGGTTGTGGGACAGGTGGCGGAGGGGACTCTGCCTGCCTCCTCGAACGACCTCGTCGTTTACTCATTCTCAATCTCAACTCGTCTCCTGCGCGTACATATCACAATCGATTGAAATCTCAATCCTCAATTTCAGTTCATGACCAGACTATTACAGACACTTGGGATGTATTCTATTTCACTTAACCGACACTGACAGTACTAGACACCCTAAGCTCTGATACCAAGAAAACTCTGTCACGCCCCGAAAATGCGGAAAATAGGGCAAATTTAAAACTTTTTACTCGTTAATTCACAAATAAAGAGTGCATTCCTGTGCAGTGTCATACATCATCATAATTATCATGCCTCAAGATCTCATCATGATATAACAAATATTGTATTATACCCATTACTCGATTACAAGTTAATTAATCCTAATACATCCCATATAATGTCATACATCAAGTGTCTGTAATTACAATAATAGTCTGGGTACATGAAAAGATAAATATACCTCAAAGTACAAAATATATAGCCTGGAGCTCGGATCCTCCACTAGCCACTACTCCGTACGTCGCAGGGAAGTCCTTATTCACTTGAAGAACTCTGGGGGGAAAGAAAAACAGGGTGAGCTTCTAAATCGCTCAGTAAGGGGGGTAGGGATTCATTTCATAAACCAAAATGCACATCACAAAAGGTTTATTTGTATGTGAAACTCATTTGAAAACCATAGCATGAAAATACTCAAAACGACACTCTCATGTGTCAAGTCATGTGAAAACATGAAGTAAAAAGGCTCATTCTAGAGCAAAACAAAGCATGTGAAAATAACGCGTTAAACGCTTTCTCAAATAACGTGGCATAGCCACTGATTTAAAATCACTCGTGGCATCGCCACAAAACACCCTGGCAAAGCCACTGATTTAATATCACTCGTGGCATCCCCACAAAACACACGTGGCAAAGCCACTGAATTATTTTCTCACGTGGCATAGCCACAAAACACACGTGGGAAAGCCACTGAATTATTTTCTCACGTGGCATAGCCACAGAATAGGGTTTCTCAACGTGGCACTGCCACCAATGGGGTATAACGTGGCACAGCCACCAAGGGGGTTTTCTCAACGTGGCACAGCCACCAATGGGGTTTTCTCAACGTGGCACAGCCACCAATGGGGTTTTCTCAACGTGGCACAGCCACCAATGGGGTTTTCTCAACGTGGCACAGCCACTAATGGGGTATACGTGGCACAGCCACCAATGGGGTATACGTGGCACAGCCACCGATGGGTCATTCTCACGTTACCAGAACGGAGAAGAAATCGGGCTTACATGCTACCAGAGCAATGCCCAGTGTGTACTCACAACTACACACCTATGTCTTATCACATAAGACGGGTTTACCTTCACGTAGAACTCGTAATGGTTTCTCTCTCATAAAACTCATTTGAAAACCGTTTTGTACTCAACACAAAACGTAATAAAAACCGAGTTCTAACCGGCAAAGCACACGCACACATTTCTCAAATCTCAATGTTGCCTTAACGTAGAGCCCAGTTATAAACTCATAAAACATTGGGCTCCAACCGACTATAAAATCGTGTGCAATTTAATCTCAACACAAAACACTCAACATGCTTGTTTATAAATCATAAATCATGCTATAACAGTTTACAAATCACATACACAAATGGTTTAGATTTCCCTTACCTCTTTGCACCTCGTATAGTGCAATCGTTCCCCCGTATCACGGACTAGCCTCGCATTCCACTCTGGAACTCCCGAGCTGTCCAAACGATGTTAAAACATCAATACTCAACATCACACAAACCTCAATTCTCAAAATCGAGCATAATTGCTCATAACTCCTCAAACCTCTCGATTCTCGTAACTCAACCTTAAACTACAACCCTATTCTCAATATCTCAACGTTCGATATCTCTAATACCAATTATCTAAGCTAATTCTCCACATTGTCTATATTTCCATTTATAGCTCGATTCTTAAAATTGTCACAATTTCCAAATATCGACATTAATCCAACTACATTACAATCTCATCAATCCCTAATCATTTCTCTACTATTTCAACACAATTACAACCACCAATAACATCAAAATCAGCTCAAATATCAAGATCGAGGTTTAGAAATTACCCAAAGCTTGTGAGACGCACAACTCTCGCCTCGATCCGATTCGTCCTTCGATTTCCAAGTATGTTGTTCTCCCTTTGATGAGGAACAACTTCCCTTCCTACCACAATAGCTGATTCGGTCGGAAATGGGGGATTTGGAGGAGTGAGAAACTAGGTTTTCAGAAAAATGGAGGTTTGGAAGAGAGAGAAAGTGAAATTTCAGGAGAAAACACGGGTTCCTTATATAGACTGGAGGTAGGAGATCGATCTGCCTCTTGATGAGATCGATCTGTGTTTAAAATTTGGGGACGATCTGGGCAATTTTATGCCTAGGTGATCGATCTGTCGAGGGGTGAGATCGATCTCTTTATGGCTTTATGAGATCGATTTGCTCCTAAGGAGATCGATCTTCTCCCCAAACAGAAGCATTTGGAGATCGATCTCCTCCTCATGAGATCGATCTTCTCTCAAACAGATTCATTTGGAGATCGATCTCTTCCTCATGAGATCGATCCCTTCTCAAACAGATTCATAAGGAGATCGATCTCTTCCATTGGAGATCGATCTGCTCTTCAAATTTCCCCTTCCTCGTCATTTTTAACTCACCAGATCGATCTCTCCTTCTCCCAGATCGATCTGTCCTCATGCTTCATGCTCATTTTACACACTTAACATATAAATCTCCAATTATAATTCCCACAATTCACTTAGCTCAATAAATTATACTCAAATTATTATTACATCAATAAAATATGTCTGAAATTCTCAGATCTCACACAGTTAGGCTGTCATTCGATATTAGTCACCTCAACCATATTCATCCACAACATACATACATGTTAATACAGTTATCTATTGACTGTAATTACTTTTTCTTAAAAGTAATTCATATACATTATACAAATACTTGTACATATACATCCCCGACCGTACAATCGTTTACATAACTGTGCTTTTACAATGTTCAGTACAAAATGTTTAAATGTGTATACCTTCTGTCAGATGGGTATGCAACGAATCAATGAATATCAGTCCTTAGCCATGCCAGACGACTGTGAACGCTCTGTAGAGAGGGGAAATAAAAAAGGGGGTGAGCTCATAGCTCATTACGAAAATCAGGCAAGCAAGTAGATAACCGCACTATCTACAAAATACAATGTTTATGCCTTGAAATCATTTCCTTATCAACTTATATCTAAAGCATGCATCTCGTTTGAAACATTTATGCAATATATATATATATATATATAAATCATCATGCTGGTTTAACAACCTCAACAGGTTATGCAAAACATTGCATTTCTCATATAATTTCATATAAATCACATTTTATCATGCCATTCACTTAAATCAAAATAATATGACATATCATCATGTTTAAAAACATGAAAATATGAGCCTCACCCATCCCTAGGGTTACCCTTTATCTCACACATAAATTCACATGTTCAGATTATAAAACCATGTGATAATTCACTTAAGAAATCTCAATTTACATTGTATGAAAGGAGAACGAGATAGGTGACTACATGTTCCGAGATTATGATCATAACTCATTTTTTGTAATCTCATGCTACACAGTACTCAGTGTGCAGAATTGCTGTAACGGGAGGTAGGTCAAATCCTTACCGTTAGCTCACAACTCACTCATAACGTGTACTCACGGTACAACGTACTCCATGTGACATACACGGTACACAGTACTCCATGGACCCAATCTCAAGGTCAGGATGCTCGCCATGAGTCTTAGTCCTCATACCTTGGATATACCTCATAGTCGGGATGATTACCATAAGTCTTAGTCCTCATACTATGGGTTCTATTTTCGATAGCCGTCAGCCATATCTCAAAAATGTGCACGTGCAAGCATAAAATCGATACGACACACAGTCAACACAAGCTCCCAGCATGGCTGCTTCATGCTTTCTTTCAAAATTCGATACGTGCGAGTAAACTCCCAGCACGACCATAACACACATGATATAAATCTAGTGCGAGCAATGCTCCCAACACTATGTCATGTAAACATCGATTATGAGCAATGCTCGCAATACTCCATAATGTATCAATAACAAAAACTGAGTACGAGTAATGCTCCCAGTACTCTATCATGTAAAACTGAGTATGGGCAATGCTCCTAATACTCCAAAATGCATAAATCGCATTTAAAATTACGTACGAGAATATAATCAAATACTGTATGATGCATATCTCATAAAATATAGTGTGAGTATTCTCTAGCACTAATGGTTTGCACACAAACCCGATAGATGGCTTTAGTCAAATCATAATTCACCTAAGTAAATCAAATCCGCACTAAAATGTGTTGTTTTCGCAATACATGAAAACATTAGTCATTCTATCCATACACATTCAAAATATGTTGAATTAAATCAACCACATGCTTCTTAAGCTTTTTAACTCATTGGTTCATACCAAACGTCTCTATATAAGGAATTTCATATAGAATATAGTTATTGAAATTCTATTCAAAATACGTGTAGCTATCTCTAGCTACTCACAAAATTTTCTTACCTCGGATCACGTCATGTGACCTCACTTCTTCGGTGCTGCTCACTCTCACAGTCCAATCAGCTTTCGATATCAACTTCAAAACTGTTAATAATTTTCCACATCAGCATACTTTAATATACTTATTTTCACTTGCATGAATCTAATTCAATGCATTTAACTCTTCTCAATACCTCAATCTCATCATTTCTCCCATTATGGTATTTTACCATATATCTCATACATCTATATTCATTTCTCATCTATTCCAATTCATGTATTTCACAAAACTATCTTACAATATCCCATACATGCTTATTTTGTCATTTAATTCTTGTTTACTCGACTTCCTCATCTTTTTCTCAATTTCACACCAATAGCTAGGTCATGATTATTTTTCATGATCCATTTATTTTCAGCAATTCAAATATACACCCATAAACTCACCAAGTCACCTAGATTAACATATATCAAATTGGTGTATTGAATCTTACCTAGCTTGAACTTTCCTCATTTTCACCAAAATTGGCAAAACTCCTCCTTGTTCCTCCAATCTTTGATTCTAACTTCTTGTTTCCAAGTATGTTGTTCTCCTATTTACTAAGAACAACTTTGCTTAACTAATTCTCACTCAAAACTACTTGAAAGGTAAAGTTTTCTAGTGTTGAAAGTTTAGGTCACACTTTAGTTTATGAAAGTTTTGGTATTCTCGGGAAAATAGAGGTTGCAGAGCCTTATATTTATAGAATTGCTCTTAGAGATCGATCTGCCAATGGTGAGGGATCGATCTGTCCTGCTTTTTCCCCTTCAGAACTGACCTTTCAAGCAAAGGGAGATCGATCTGCCCATAAACATCAGATCGATCTGCTTTACACAAAGCCTTAAGGAGATAGCCCTTACATGAGATTGATCTGTTCTACCTAGAACCTCTTCAAGATCGATCTGCATTGAATGAGAGATCGACCTGCTCTTCTGTAGAAGCAGTTCTGCTGTAATTTCTTCCCAAAATTCATTATTACATTCATTTCGATTTACTTAACTACATGTTTTGCATTCTATACACACTTGCAACTTAAAAACATTCATTCTTTATGATTTATATCAATTGTGACTTATCCATACATCACAAAATCATAAAGAATACATGTTAAATTACGGGTCTTACAGCTAATGTTTCAGACAAAGATAATGATATCTAACAATGAGAAAAGCAATGAGAATGGTTTTGTAGGTAGAGGTAGACGAAGAGGTAGAGGTGGCCACCGTGGTCGTGGTAGAGGTCATGGCAAATCAGATTTCAAGTCGTCATGAAAATTGAGAGTGAAGATAGAAATAATCAAAGTAGAATCAGAAGGATAAACACTGCTACTTTTGTAAGAAGAATGGGCATATTGAGGCAAATTGTTAGAAAAAAGCTAAGCAGTAAGCAAATTTCGTTGAAAAAGAAGAGGATGGTAACTTGTTTCTCACTTTTATGAATTCAAAGGACAGTAACTCTGATCTTTGGTTTTTGGATAGTAGATGTAGTAATCACATGACAAGTGTTAGAAGTCTTTTTCAAAGTCTAGATAAAACAGTAAAGTTGCAAGTTCATCTTGAGAATGACAAATATGTGCAAATTGAAGATAAGAGAACAACAACAGTAAGGACCAAGTTAGGTAATGAAAGGTTGATTAATGATGTTTATTTCATTTCTAACTTGGCACATAACTTACTCAGTGTGGGTCAATTGGTTAAAAAGGGATGTTTAGTTTTATTTCATGATGGTGTGTGTAAAATTAAGGGTAAAAATTTTGGTATGCCTCTTGTAAAAAATTCTCGTGGTTGAAAATAAGATGTTTCCTTTTGAGATTTCTAGTTTGGATGATTGTGCGCTTATTGCTAGCGTTAAAGATAATTCATCATTGTGGCATTTGAGATATGGGTATTTACATTTTAATGGATTGAAGTTATTGTATCAGAAAAACATGGTTCATGGTTTGCCTTCTATTTGCATTTGTTAATGATTTTGGTGAAAGTTGTATTTATGAGAAATAGTATAGACAGTAGTCATTTCCAGTCGGTAAAGCATAGAGAGAAAAGAAGCCTTTGAAGTTGGTGCATGTAGACATTTTTGGGCCAATGAATACTTTATCCTTGAACAAGAGCACATATTTTTTGTTGTTTACTAATGATTTTACTTGGATGAGTTGAGTGTTTTTTCTTGTTCAAAAATCATAAGCACTTGACAAGTTTCAAGAATTCAAAGCTTCTGTAGAAAAAGAAAGTGGTCATCAATTATAAATTCTTCGAACTGATAGGGGAAGAGAATTTTTATTAGATGAGTTTACTTTGTTTTGCAAGCAAAATGGAATCAAGAGGCAACTAACTGTGAAATGAACACTAGAGCAAAATGGAGTCGCTGAAAGAAAGAATCGAATAGTAATGGAGATGGCAAGGAGTATGTTAAATGAGAAAAAGCTTGCAAATAATTTTTGGGCTGAAGTAGTGGCTACATCAGTTCACCTTCTCAATATTTCTCCAACGAAGGCTGTGCATGGTATGATGCCTTATGAAGCTTGGTGGAACTACAAACCCAATGTAAGTGCCTTGAAGATTTTTAGTTGTGTTGCTTATACCATGTTAGCTTCTAATAATCGTACAAAGATGGACAAGAAGAGTGAGAAATGCATTTTCATTGGGTATAGTGATGAGACAAAGGGATATACATTGTATAATGTAAGACCTAAAATTCGGTGTCATTTCTTTAAGAAGTTGTTATTATAAACATGAATTCAGGCAATCTTGATCAATAAAGAAGAAATAATTAAATTTTAAGTCCAATCGATCAAGATACGAATTTATTGTGATAACTCGAAATTTTTCACCTCGAAAATTATTTCGAAAATATAAAAAAAAATATTTTCAAAAAAATAAAAATAAATAATAATGTCTATATATACGCATAAAGTATATATACATATATAAAAAAACATTTTGGGTGTCTAAATATATACGGGTGTATGTGGAAATCAATGTATATATAATACATTGTAATAATATTTTTATAGTAATAATATAAATAATATGGAATATTTATTATTGTATTATTATTATAATAATATTATATTAGAGATATTTTATATCTATGTATTATATTATATTATATTATATTATAGTTAAAATATAATATAAAAAAATGAAAGGAAAAAAAAAGCAAAGCAAAGCGAAAAAAAAAGAAACAGAACTGAAAATGAAAGGAAAAAAAGGAAAGAAAACGAAACCGTACCCCTCCCCTGATTCAGCCCCAATCAACGAGAGAAAGGGAGAAATGAGGCGAACGAAGGCCAGAGAAAGGCAGAGCATCTCGCCACCGGCCAGGGGAGAGCTGAATCGCCATCGTCAGCAACCCAGAAGCTCCAATCAGCGAAAGAGAAGAGATGCTAGTGAAGCCGAAGGGAGAAAGGGCCGAACCGGCCACTTTATGGCGAGCTGAGCCTCGACCACCGCCAGGTCCAAGCAACGCGAGTCCCCGTGAATCTGCTAGAAGTGGAAGCCGACGAAGAACCGATCAAAAAAGCGTCCGAACGACGAATTGGCTATTGAACAGGTTCGGACCGGTTCAGTGAAAAAAGGGTTTGAACCAGTCCGAACCGGTTCAGCTAAAAAAAAGGAAAAAAAATTTGATTATGCATCGGGCTAGTCGGTAAACAATCAAAATTGACCAATTTAATTTTTGAAAATTTTATTTGAATTTATATTTGATCGAAATTGACCCGATTTAAATATATAAATGTATAGCGCGGCAATAAGCGACAAACGTGACTTCGATCGAGTCTCAATTTACACGCCATCATAAAAACTCAGCTCCGAAAGGCATATTGGAGCTAGAACGAGCAAGTGACTAGAAATTAGAAAGATAAAAGCCGAATCGACTGGGATTCCAAGTAAGGGTTTTATGATTGTTATTAGAGATATCTGTACGTATTTTATAAATCCCTGTATAAGAATAAATAGTATGGAATATATAGAGACGAAAAATCTAGGAAAGAACCTAGTGATAAATAAATTACGATATTACCCTTATTATAGGGCAATGCATACCGTTGAGCATCGGGAATACAAGATAAAAAAATGCATGAATTGCATATTTTTTATGTTTTCGCTATAAAACACTGCTTTTTAGCAAGTATATGGGATAGATTGGCTATTGTTTACATTATTTGCATGATGATAGAATGCTATTTATACTGGACTCTGATTTTGAGTTATTTTCAATAAAAAATAGAGCCATCTATTAGATTTGTGAATGAAATGTGCTGAAACTGCGTGTTAACTAACGGGTTACATGATCCTGCTCGCACGAGATTTTAAATGGTATTGATAATGAAATTATGCTGGAGTCGCGTGTTAACTAACGGGTTACACACTCTTGCTCGCACATGATTTTATGTTATTGATGATGAAACCATGATGGAGCCCTCGTGTCGACTGTGTGTCACACTGACTTGCTCGCATTGGTTTATGAGATAAGGTTATGGTTGATGATTAATGCCAAGGTTGTAAAAGCCTGCCTACTCTTAAGTAGCCTCGAGCATACAGTATATTGATGGAGTCCATGGCGTAAGGTTTATGGATAAGGTCCACGGAGTATGTTGTACCGTGAGATGATACATGGAGTACCATGTACTATGTTGGCGTCTTTATACAGATGATAGAGCAGAGATGAGCCAATGGGTTGGATTGACCCACCTCCCTAGGCGACTGACACTCTATCACACCTAGCTAGCGATTGCTTAAGGTCACTGACTATGGTCATATGTCTACAGATGATTGCATATCCCAACCTAATCTCAAAATGATCTCAAATGGTTTCAAACTATGATTTGTGATATGACAGAATCACTTATTGCCAGTACCAGAGGAGTATTGATTTTGAAAATGAAAAGAGAGAGAAATGTGATGATTTGAAATGTGTTTAAAGTTATATAAAAAAGTTTTCTATCGAATTAATGATTTTTGAATAGATTGTTGTGGTTTGTCAAATGCATTTGCATTGATATGATATTAAGAATGCATTATAAGCACGCAAATAGTATAGTTATTTGTCTGTTTTCATGTTTTCCTTACTAAGCGTGTTAGCTCACCTCCTTTCCTCTCTCTCTCTACAGATCAGGCTCTGTAGAGCATCTTGCGATCATTTCTACTATTTCTTTTATTGTACAGCTCTCTTTGCTGTGCAAAGGTATCTATATATATACACGTATTTTGTATCTAAACACTAAAGCGCACAAAAATGTATTGTATAAATTACTGGGGATGTAAAGGATGAGAAATGATTATATAAATAGATTACATAGTTCATGAGATGTACAATTGTGTTTAATAGTTGATACATATAAATGAATAGAAATGAGTAACATCGACTCACAGCCCAACCAAAACTTGTGAATGAAAAGGAAAAAGGTCAATGATAACGGTCGTGTCAGAAGTGAGATCAGAACAAGATTGGTCTGATGTGAGCCAGCGTTAGTAATTTAAAAAGTTTACATCCCTTTGTTATTGTGCGTTGTTTAGATACAAGTGTGTATATTGAGCTGTAAATTTACTGAAAAATTGGGTTATGAATACAGGAAATTATCAGAATGTCTGATAGACACCGCACTAGAGGAGAGAGTTCACGATCTCGAGGACATAGAGATGGGTCTAAGAGACGTTGTGGGTCTTCATCTAAGCATACTTCTCAAGAAACATTAGAGAGTTTTGATGCTCATGTTGCTAGATTATAGCAGAGCATGGATACAGTGATGTCATTATTGGGGTAGGTTATGGCTGGATTTGATAGAGATCAGGGTACCACAGGACAAGCTTCACCTACTACTCTCGCAGCAGCGCTTGAGACCCCTGCACCTGCGCAACCTGCACCTGCACCACATAGAGCTAAACCCCTACAGAACCGTCCTGTTCAACTGTACCTACTCCAGTAGCCCCACTGCCAGGTAGAAATAATGATATGAGGTATGATTTCGAGTTGGATAGGTTGAGGCATTTCCAAGATTTTAAGCCTCTGTCTTTCAACGGAGTGAAGGATTCGGTAGTTGCTGAGGACTAGATTAATGAGATGGAGAAACTGTTTGGGTTTGTTTAATGTTCAGCTACAGAGAGAGTAACATTTACCGCCTTCGTGCTTAAGGGTGATGCAGAGCACTGGTGGAAGTCCACCAGATCGATATTGAGGGATCAACATGTAGTGATATCATGAGAGATTTTTCTAGATGAGTTTCGGAGACAGTATATTTCGGATACAGCTCAAAGGAGACTACAGATGGAATTCTGGAATCTAACTCAAAGGAACAGATCAGTGGATGAGTGTGAGTTAAGATTCATTTCTTTGGGCAGATATGATTCAGATACGATGAGTAGTATAACAAAGAAGGTTCACAAGTTTATGGATGGATTGAAACCTTCAATCAGAGCTAGATTGGCCCCGTTCGATATTACGACTTATCTTGAAGTTGTCAAACATGCCCAACTTTGTGAACAGGATTATGAGCTCCATGTTTTTGAGTTCGGGAAAGTGGGCAAGAGCATAGATAAAGACAAGAAGAGATTTGGAGATGATAAAGGTGTCAAGGACAGTAGGAAGCCCATTAGGAAGCGTTTTGGATCACCGATGAGTTACAGAGTAGGGCTGCTAGGCCACCTGTGTATATGACCGCAGCACCAACCAAAGGTATCGTGATTGGTGGACCCCAGCCTACTACTGATCAGTGCACGATTTGTGGGAAATACCACGGTAACAGGCCTTGTTTTTTTGCTAATAGGTTATGTCATAGATGTGGTAAGGTAGGGCACTTTATGAGAGATTGCCCGGAGTCAGTTGAGATAGTCTCATAAAAGGGCAAGGAGCCGGAGAGAGTTCCTACAATTACTCCTACTCAGAGGAAGAGTTCTATAGCAGAAGAGAAGGGAAAGCAAGCTGTTGGCCAAGGCCGAGTATATGCATTAGACCAGGGAACAGCAGATACTTCCACAGAAGTAATTAAAGGTACAATTATTATTATTTTTATTTGGAAACCTTTGCCTTATTTGATCCTGGTGCTACACATTCATTCATATCGCCTTCATGTGCATCTAAATTGGCAGAGTGTGTGAAACCTACATACTTAGATAGAACATTACTAATTAGCACACCAATGAGGGTTAGCCAATTAGCCAAATAAGTATGTAAGGGTTGTAAATTAAGAATAGAAGATAAGAGTATGACAGCCGATCTTATCCTGCTAAATATGTGTGATTTTGATGTAATATTAGGAATGGATTGGTTGGCTGCAAATCATGCTGTCTTAGATTGTTATTCTAAGACTACAATGTTTTCTCAGGAAGAGGAAACTAAGAAATTGGTTGTAAGATTTTCTAAGAAGAAACGAAAGAATGCAATTATTGTAATAGAATGAGTGAATTAATGTACTAATTATATGAATAATATTTTAAAGGTTTTATTGCGCTCATGGTTGACATGGATAAGGCACACCCGAAATTGGTCGACATCCTCGTAGTTAGAAAATTTTCAGATGTCTTTCTGGATAAATTACCAGGGTTACCACCAAATAGAGAGATGAAATTTTGTATTGACTTTGTGCCTGGTACAGAGCCGATATCTAAACCACCGTACCGTATGGCTCCAGTTGAGTTAGAGGAGTTGAAAAAATAATTGCAGGAATTGTTGGATAAAGGATTCATTAGACCGAGAGTCTCACCTTATGGAACTCCGATCTTGTTTGTTAAGAAGAATGATGAAAGCCTCCGACTATGTATTGACTACCGGTTGTTGAATAAAACTACCATTAAGAACAAATATCCCCTTCCACGTATTGATGATCTATTGGATCAGCTTCAGGGAGCACATATCTTTTCTAAGATTGATCTGAGGTCTGAGTATCATCAGTTGAGAATTCAGAGTGGAGATGTACACAAGACAGCGTTTCATACTCGTTATGGTCATTATGAGTTCCTAGTGATGCCATTCAGGTTAACGAATGCTCCTGCAGCTTTTATGGCTTTGATGAATGATGTATTCAAGTCATACTTGGACAGGTTTGTGATCGTCTTTATCGATGACATACTAATATATTCGAAGTCCAGAGAGGAACATGAGCAGCACTTAAAGATAGTCTTACAAACCCTCTGGGAGAAACAGTTGTTTGCTAAGCTCAATAAGTGTGATTTCTGGCTAGAACAAATTTTTTTCTGAGTCATGTTGTATCGAAGGACGAGGTGGCAGTGGATCTGTTCGAGATTGAAGCATGGGAACGACCCAAGACAGTTACTGAGATTCAAAGTTTTTTAGGTTTGGCTGGATATTACCGACGATTTGTCGAGGGTTTCTCGAGACTAGCTGCTTCATTGACTCGTCTCACTCGGAAGAATGTTACATTTGGGTGGAATGATAAGTGTGAAAATAATTTCATGGAATTGAAACATCGCCTGACCACCGCACCAATTCTCACTATGCCTACCAGCTCAGGAGGTTTTGTTGTGTATACAAATGCCTCTCATCATGGACTGGGTTGCGTAATGATGCAGAATGAGAATGTAGTTGCTTATGGATCCCGACAGCTCAAAGACCATGAGAGGAACTATCCGACCCACAATTTAGAGTTGGCAGCTGTGGTATTTGTATTGAAAATATGGCGCCACTATTTATATGGTGAGAAATTTCAGATATTCACTGATCACAAAAGTCTCAAATATTTATTTTCACAGAAAGAGTTCAATATGGGGTAAAAGAGATGGTTAGAGCTTCTAAAAGATTATGATTGTGAAATATTGTATCACTTGGGAAAGGCTAATATAGTGGCTGATGCATTAAGCCGAAAGAGCCTCGGGATGATATCCTATATGATGGTTAGAGAATACGAGCTGTTAGAACAGTTTGCAAGCCTCACTATTGATGTGATCCCTTCTGATACTGATAGTGATTATAAGATAGCTAACTTGAGGTTAGAATCAGAGTTAATTGACCTGATTTGTCAGGTTCAGCGTGATGATCGATAGTGTGTCGATATTGTACAATAAATTCAGAGAAGGAGAGTGACTGAGTTCACAGTGAGTGATGATGGCTTGCTGAGGTTCAGAGGTAGAATATGTGTTCCTAAGGACCCACAGTTGATGAGATTTATATTGTCAGAAGCTCAATCATCGAGGTATACATTACATCCGGAGAGTAATAAGATGTATTAGAATCTCCGAAAAGTGTATTGGTGGTCAAGGATGAAGAAAGACATCGTAGAGTATGTTGTTAGATGTCTTGTATGTCGGCAGGTTAAGGTAGAGTATCAGAAGCTTGCAGAGTTATTGCAGCCTCTACCTATACAGACATGGAAATGAGAGCACATCACCATGGATTTCATTATGGGTTTACCAAGGACCAGACAGAACCATGATGCCATTTGGGTGATTGTGGATAAGTTGACGAAGTCAGCTCACTTCTTAGCTATAAAAGCTATAGACACTCTGAGTGCATTGACGGATTTATATGTACGAGAGATTGTGAAACTACATGGTGTTCCAGTGAGCATTGTATCAAATAGAGATTCCCGCTTCACTTCCCACTTTTGGAAACATTTTCAGGAAGCTATGGGAACCCAATTGAGCTTTAGCACCGCTTTCCATCCTCAGAAAAATGGTTAGTCAGAGAGAACCATTCAGACTCTAGAGGATATGTTGAAAGTGTGTGTGATGGACTTTAAAGGCTCCTGGGATGATCATTTGTCATTAGCCGAATTTGCCTACAATAATAGTTATCACTCGAGTATTGAAATGACACCGAATGAAGCCTTATATGGTCGTAGGTGTCATTCTCTTATTAGTTGGGAAGAAATGGGTGATCGGAAGATATTTGCTCCCGACTTGGTGAAACAAGCCCATGAGGATGTCCAGTTAATATGTGAAAGGTTGAGGACAGCTCTGAGTAGACAGAAAAGTTATGCGGACTCAATGAGAAGACCATTAGAATTCACCGTGGGTGAATCAGTATTCTTGAAGGTTTCTCCCTTGAAAGGGATTATGAGATTCAGAAAGAGAGGAAAACTGAGTCCCAGATATATTAGGTCATTTGAGATACTGGATCGAGTGGGAGATAAGGCCTACAGGCTAGCCTTGCCACCTGAGCTAGTAGGTATCCATAATGTCTTCCATGTATCTATGCTTCGAAAGTATCATCCGGATCTGGCACATGTGATTCAGTATAAGCCATTGGAGCTCAAAGAGGATATGTCCTATGTGGAGAAGCCGATTCGAATACTGGATAGAAAGGAGAAAATGTTACAGTCTAAGACGATCCCTCTGGTTAAGGTTCCCTGGCAGTACCACACTTCGGAGGAAGTTACGTGGGAATTGGAGAGTCTGATGCGTGATAGGTATCCGCAGCTTTTTGAGTGATAGTTTGGTTCTAATTTGGAGAACCAAATTTCTTAAGGATGTGAGGAATGTAAGACTCGAAATTCGGTGTCATTTCTTTAAGATGTTATTATAAAAATGGATTCAGACAATCTTAATCAATAAAGAAGAAATAATTAAATTGTAAGTTCAATCGATCAAGATACAAATTTATTGTGATAACTCGAAATTTTTCACCTCGAAAATTATTTCAAAAATATGAAAAAAATATTTTCAGGAAGATAAAAATAAATAATGATGTATATATATATAAAGCATAAAGTATATACACATAAAGTATATATGTGGAAATCAATGTATATATAATACATTGTAATAATATTTTTATAGTAATAATATAAATAATATGGAATATTTATTTTTGTATTATTATTTTTTTAATAATATTATTTTATAGATATTTTATATCTATGTATTAAATTATATTATATTATATTATATTATATTAAAAATATAATTTAAAAAAAGAGAAGAAAAACGAAAGAAAAAAAAGCAAACCAAAGCGGAAAAAAAAAAAAGAAACAGAACTGAAAATGAAAGGAAAAAAAAGAAAGAAAACTAAACCGCACCCTTCCCCCGATTCAGCCCCAATCGATGAGAGAAATGGAGAAAGGAGGCGAACGAAGGTCGGAGAAAGGGAGAGCGTCTCGCCACCGGCCAATAGAGAGCTGAATCGCCACCGTTGATAACTTTTCAGTGAGCTGAGCCTCGACCACCACCAGATCCAAGCATCGCGAGTCCCCGTAGATCTGCTGGAAGTGGCAACCGACGAAGAACCCGTTGGAAAAGCATCCAAACGGCGAATTGGCCACTGAACTGGTTCGGACCGGTTCAACGAGAGGAGGGTCTGAACGGTCTGAACCAGTTCAGCCAAAAAAAAGGGAAAATTTTTTATGATGCATCGGGCTACGGGTAAGCCAATAAGTGATCAAAATTGACCGATTTAATTTTTAAAAATTTTGTTTGAATTTATATTTAATCGAAAATTGACCTAGTTTAAATATATAAATGTATGCGCGATAAACGTGAGTTCGATTGAGTCTCGATTTACACTCCATCACAGAAACTCGTTTCTGGAAGGCATATTAAAGCTGGAACGAGCGAGTGACTAGAAATTGGAAAGATAAAAGCGAAATCAACTGGGATTCCAGGTAAGTGATTTATTATTACTATTAGAGATAGCTGTACATATTTATAAATCCCTGTATAAGAATAAATAGTATGGAATATATAGAGACGAAAAATCTTGGAAAGAGCCTAGTGATAAGTAAATTACGATATTACCCTTGTTATAGGGCAATGCATACCATTGAGCATCGGGAATGCAAGATAAAAAAAATGGATGAATTGCATATTTTGTATGTTTTCACTATAAAACACTGCTTTTTAGCAAGTATATGGATAGATTGGCTATTGTTTACATTATTTGCATGGTGACAGCATGCTATTTATACTGGACTCTGATTTTGAGTTATTTTCAATAAAAAATAGAGTCATCTATTAGATTTGTGAATGAAATGAATCGTGCTGGAATTGCGTGTTAACTAATGGGTTACACGATCCTGCTCGCACGAGATTTTAAATGGTATTGATAATGAAATTGTGCTGGATTCGCGTGTTAACTAACGGGTTGCACACTCTTGCTCGCACATGATTTTATGTTATTGATGATGAAACCGTGCTGGAGCCCTCGTGTCGACTGTGTGTCACACTGACTTGCTCGCATTAATATATGAGACAAGGTTATGGTTGATGATTAATGTCGAGGTCGTAAAAGCCTGCCTACTCTCAGGTAGCCTCAAGCATACAGTGTATTGATGGAGTCCATGACGTAGGGTGTATGGACAGGGTCCACGGAGTACGTTATACCGCGTGATTGTCCATGGAGTACGTTTTACCGTGAGACGATACATGGAGTACTGTCACGCCCCGAAAACGCGAAAAATATGGCTAATTTAAAACTTTTTACTCATCAATTCTCAATTAAAAGTGCATTCCTGTGCAGTGTCATACATTATCATATTTATCGTACCTCAGGATCTCATCACTAGAAATTATATATATATCAAATACATTAATCCATCTCAAGTTAATTAATCCTAATACATCCCATACAATGTTATACATCAAGTGTCTGCAATTACAGTAATTGTCTGGGTACATGAAAAGATAAAAGGTACCTCAAATACAATATATGGCCTGGAGCTCAAGTCCTCCACTAGCCACTACTCCGTACGTCGCAGGACAACCCTTTTCACTTGAAGAAATCTGTGGGGAAAAGAAAATATGGTGAGCTTCTAAATCGCTCAGTAAAGGGGGTAAGGGACTCATTTAATAAACCAAAATGCACATCACAAAATATTTATTTGTATGTGAAACTCATTAATCTCATTTGAAAACCATAGCATGAAAGTACTCAAAACGACATTCTCATGTCTCAAATCATGTGAAAACATGAAGTAAAAAGGCTCAGTCTAGAGCAATAACAAAGCATGTGAAAATAATGCACGTGGCACAGCCACTAAACACACGTGGCATAGCCACTGATTTAAATTCACACGTGGCATAGCCACTAAACACACGTGGCATAGCCACTGATTTAAATTCACACGTGGCATAGCCACTGAGTTAAATTTACAAGTGGCACAGCCACTGGATAGGGTTTCACGTGGCAACGGCCACTAATTAGGGGTTCTCACGTGGCAACGGCCACCAGATAGGGTTTCTCACGTGGCAACGGCCACCAGATAGGGTTTCTCACGTGGCAACGACCACCAAAGGGGGTATCACGTGGCAACGGCCACCAATAGGGTATCTCACGTGGCAACGGCCACCAAATGGGGTATCACGTGGCAACGGCCACCAAATGGGGTATCACGTGGGAACGACCACCAATAGGGTATCTCACATGGCAACGGCCACCAAATGGGGTTTCACGTGGCAACGGCCACCAATAGGGTTTCTCACGTGGCAACGGCCACCAAATGGGGTTTCACACGTGGCAACGGCCACCAATATATGTGGCATAGCCACAGAATAGGTTATTCTCACGTTACCAGAACGGAGAAGAAATCGGGCTTACATGCTACCAAAGCAATGCCCGGTCTGTACTCAAAATTACACGCCTAAGTCTTATCACACAAGACTGGTTTGCCTTCACGTAGAACTCATAATAGTTTTTCTCTCATAAAACTCATTTGAAAACCGTTTTGTACTCAACACAAAACATAATAAAACCGAGTTCCAACCGGCAAAGCACACACACATTTCTCAAATTTCGATATTGCCTTAACGTAGAGCCTAATTCATTACTCACACAAATTCGACGGTTTATAAAGCAATTTCACACTCAGCTTATAAACGCAAAAATATTGGGCTCCAACCGGCTATAAAAACCGTGTGCAATTATATCTCAACACAACACTTAACATGCTTGTTTTATAACCACAAATCATGCTATAATAGCTTACAAATCATATACACAAATGGTTTAGATTTTCCTTACCTCTTTGCACCTCGTATAGTGCAATCATTTCCCCTGTATCACGGACTAGCCTCGCATTCCACTCTGGAGCTCCCGAGCGGTCCAAACGATGTTAAAACATCAATACTCAATTATCTCATCAACCTTAACTCTCAAAATCGAGCATAATTGCTCATAACACCTCAAATCTCTTGATTCTCGTAACTCTACCCCAAACTACACTCTCATTCACAACATCTCAACGTTCTACATTTCTCATGCCAATTATCTATGCTAATTCACCACATTGTCTAAATTTCTATTTATAGCTCAAAATTTCCAAAATTGCTAAATATCATTATCACTCCAACCACATTGCAATTTCATCAATCCCTAATCATTTCTCAGCTATTTCAACACAATGACAACCACCATTATCATCAAAATCATCTCAAATATCAAGATCGAGGTTTAGAAATTACCCAAAGCTTGTGAGACGCAAAACCCACGCCTCGATTCGATTCGTCCTTCGATTTCCAAGTATGTTGTTCTCCCTTTGATGAGGAACAACTTTCCTTCTTGCTACAACGTCTGATTTGGTCAGAAATGGGTGCTTTGGATGAGTGAGAAAGTTAGGTTTCGGTAAAAATGGGGGTTGGAAGAGAGAGAAAGTGAGATTACAGGAGAAAAACAGGGGTTCCTTATATAGGCTGAGGGTAGGAGATCGATCTGGCTCTTGGTGAGATCGATCTGCATTTGAATTTTGGGACGATTTAGGGCAATTTATGCCTAGGAGATCGATCTGTCGAGGGGTGAGATCGATCTCTTTATGGCTTTATGAGATCGATCTGCTCCTTGAGGAGATCGATCTTCTCCCAAACAGAATCATTTGGAGATCGATCTCTTCCTCATGAGATCGATCTTCTCTCAAACAGAATCATAAAGAGATCGATCCTCTTCCATTGGAGATCGATCTGCTCCTCAAATTCCTCCTTCCTTGTCATTTTTAACTCACCAGATCGATCTCTCCTTCTCCCAGATCGATCTGTCCTCATAACTTCACACTTATTTTAACACTTAACATATAAATCTCCAATTATCATTCCCACAATTCACTTAGCTCAATAAATTACACTTCAAATTCTTATTACATCATTAAAATATATCTAAAATTCTTAGATCTCACATCCTCCCCACCTTAAAAAGAATTTGGTCCTTCAAATTCAACTCAACTAGTTAAATAGATGGGGGTATTTCTCCTTTATGAGGTTCTCTAGTTCCCACGTTGCCTCTTCCATTGAGTGATGTTTCCACAAAACTTTCACTAATGGGATGCTCTTAGTTCTCAGTACCTTCTCTCTTCTATCGAGAATCTGGACGGGTTCCTTAGTGTAGCTTATATCCTCTTGAATGTCCATCTCGTCGTACTCTATGACATGAGAAGGGTCCGGGTGGTACTTCCTCAACATAGACACATGAAAAACATTGTGTATTCCGGACATCTGTGGGGGTAATGCTAATCTGTAAACTACCTCTCCTACTCTCTCAAGAATCTCGAATGGTCATATGTATCGAGGACTCAATTTCCCTTTCTTCCCAAATCGCATGATACCCTTACTCGGTGATATTTTCAGAAATACTGCATCACCAACCTCAAACTCGAGTGGCCGTCTACGCACATCCGCGTAGCTTTTCTGTCTACTTTGTGCAGCCCGTAACCTCTCACATATGAGTTTCACACTCTGTACGGCTTGCTCAACAAGCTCGGGAGCATTTATCTTTCTGTCACCGACTTCTTCCCAAGCTACAGGGGATCTACACCTCCTACCATATAGGGCCTCAAAAGGTGCCATTCCAATACTCGCATGATAGCTGTTATTGTATGCAAACTCTGCTAGGGGCAGGTGATCATCCCATGATCCCTTAAAATCCATCGTACACGCCCTCAACATATCCTCCAGGGTCTGAATAGTCCTCTCTGACTGACCATCTGTCTGAGGATGATAGGCGGTACTGAAACTCAAACGAGATCCCATGGACTCCTGAAACTGGGTCCAAAATCTAGAAGTAAATCGGGAATCTCTATCAGAAGTAATACTCACTGGAGCCCCATGTAATCTAGCTATCTCGCTGACATACAGCTCAGCTAAGGCATCCACAGTATCTATGCTCTTGATGGCAAGGAAGTGGGCACTCTTGGTCAATCTATCTACAATGACCCATATCGTGTCACGACCTCTTCGGGTCCTCGGTAAACCTATAATAAAGTCCATAGTGACATGCTCCCATTTCTATGTAGGTACAGGTAAGGGCTGTAGTAGTCCTCCGGGCTTTCGATGCTCAGCTTTCACTTGCTGGCATACTAAACACCTGGCCACATACTCTGCCACGTCTCGCTTCATACCACTCCACCAATATACCTTTCTCAAGTCTCGGTACATCTTAGTACTCCCTGGGTGCATGGTGTATCGCGAGCAGTGGGATTCTCTCAATATCTGTCTCTTCAGGGTATCATCGTCCGGTACACAGATCCATCCTCTGAATCTCAATAATCCATCCTCACTGATGGTGAGATCCGACTGCGAACTCTGTTCAGCTTGGCTAATCATATCTATCAATCTCTGATCACTGCGCTGCCCAGTTCTAATCTGATCCATGATCCTGGGCTCTATTCGCAAGCTAGCCACAAATCCAGTCTCTATCTCTTTAACTCTGATCCGAAGTTTGACAAACTGCTCCAGTAAATCCCATTCCCTGATCATCATAGCAGATATTACACTCTTCCTGCTCAGGGCATCCGTAACTACATTCACCTTACCCGGATGATATAGAATCTCGCAGTCATAATCCTTAAGGAGTTCCATCCATCTCCTTTGTCTCATGTTTAACTCTTTCTGATCAAAGAGATATCTCAAACTCTTGTGATCAGTGAAGATCTGGAATCTTTCCCCATATAAGTAGTGTCGCCAGATCTTCAAAGCAAATACCACAGCGGTTAACTCCAAATCATGCGTAGGGTAATTTCGCTCATGGTCTTTCAGCTGTCGCGATCCATATGCGACCACTCTTCCGTGCTGCATAAGCACACACCCTAATCCTTGATGAGATGCATCACTATACACCGAAAGTCCTCCTGATCCCTCAGGAATGGTTAACACAGATGCCGCTATCAACCTCCTCTTTAATTCCTGAAAACTGAGCTCACATTGATCAGTCCATATAAATGGAGTCTCTTTGCACGTGAGCTTAGTCAAAGGAGCGGCAATCCTTGAAAATCCTTCCACAAATCTTCTGTAATACCCTGCCAAACTAAGGAAGCTTCACACCTCAGTAACTGTCCTCGGTCTCTCCCAATTAAGCACAGCCTCCACCTTGCTTGGGTCCACTGATACTCCTTCCTCTGAGACTATATGACCAAGGAAAGCTATCCGGTTCAGCCAAAACTCACACTTACTAAGCTTCCCATATAATTGCTTATCTCGGAGTATCTGAAGTACTAACCACAAATGTTGTGCATGCTCCTCATACGACTGAGAGTACACCAGGACATCATCAATAAAGACTATCACAAATTTATCCAGATAGTCTCTGAACACCTCGTTCATCAATCTCAAAAATGTTGCAGGGGCGTTCGTCAATCCAAAGGACATCACCAGAAATTCATAATGGTCATACCTCGTCCTGAAGGCCGTCTTTGGAATATCTTCTTCCTTGATCCTCAATTGGTGATAGCCCGATCTCAAATCAATCTTAGAAAAGACTGATGCCCCTCTTAGCTGATCAAGTAGATCATCAATCCTGGGTAATGGGTATTTATTTTTCACCGTGGCTTTATTCAACAACCGATAGTCTACGCATAGTCTGAGACTACTATCCTTCTTCTTGACAAATAAAATCGGTGCTCCCCACGGCGAAACACTGGGCCTAATGAACCCTTGATCCAATAACTCCTGTAGTTGTTTCTTCAATTCCTCAAGTTCCACTAATGCCATCCTGTAGGGAGGTTTAGAGATCGATTGAGTATCTAGTACCAAATCAATAGTAAACTCCAGCTCTCTCTCTGGTGGTAAACCTGGCAATTCATCTGGGAAAACATCCAGAAATTCGTAAACCACAGGTATATCCTCAATCCTCGGATGTTCCCGCTCATCATTTGAGATGAGTGTCTCATAACCTTCACATGAACAATCATATTTAATATTCTTCAAAATAATATTAAAATTCTCAAATTACTTACTAGAATTCCACATATTCATTTCCTCAATATCTCAACCGTACACTGTAAGGTTCAAGTAGGGAGAAAGTTACAATCTTAGTGTAGCAATCTAAGCTCACTCGATTGGCTGCCAACCAATCCATTCCCAAAATTACATCGAACCCATGTATATTCAACATGATTAGATCTGCTAACATCACTCTATCTCCCACCTTTATCTCACATCCTCTACAGATTAACTCAGTTCTCTGGGATTCACGCATAGGGGTATTTACATGTAGTATTTCATCTAGAGGTTCAAACTTCAAGTTTAATCTACATGCAAAATGCTCAGAAATAAACGAATGGGTGGATCCTGAATCAATCAACACATGAGCCTTATGATTACAGACAGAGAGTGTACCTCTTATAGTTTCTACAGAAGTGTCAGCAGTCTCCTTATCTAGGGCAAACACACGTCCCTGTGTAACAGGTCTCTTTCCTTTCTCTGCAGCAGTGGCCCGTCTCGGGGGATTCACTCTCTGAGGCTGTTGTCTAGTGGGCTCCAATACATGTGGTTTCTGAGGTTGAGGGCAATCCTTCACCATGTGACCCATGTCTCCACATCTAAAACATCCGTGGATCGACCCAGTATAACTTCCCTCATGCATTCGGCCACAATTTCTGTAAAACCTTGTCTCTGGCCTGACATCTCGAAGGGTCTCTCTAATGTTAGGGTACCCCCTGGGTCTCTCTAATCTACCCTTCTGTACCTCAATCCTTCCTCTTCTGAAGGAACCTCTCCGAGCCTCTGCTTGGAAAATCGCTGGCCTCTTGCCCTTATCTATATTCACCGCTCTGAGCTCATTCTAGGATTGTACCATTTCAATTCCTCTTTCAATCTCTTGTGCTCGTCTCAGAGCATCTCCAAACTCAGTAATACATAGCCCTATCAATCTATCTCTGATGATGGGCTTCAATCCATACACAAATTTCTCTGTGCGGAGCTCTTCATTCTTAAAGGTCTCTGGGTCATATCTCAATAGCGCTGTGAATTGGCTCTCATAGTCATCCACAGACATGTCAACCTGTACCAAACTCAAAAACTCGACCTGTTTCTTTCTCTGGGAAGCTCATGGTATATATTGGGTCCTAAAGGCTGTCTGGAACTCTTCCTAACCAATCACATCCTGGCGGGACATCAGAATACCCTGGGTAGTACCCCACCAATCTCGAGCTCTCCCTTTTAACATATAGATACTCATACTGACCCTCTCAGCATCGGTGCTCCCCAGATAATCATATATAATTCTCAACTCCGTCAGCCACTCCTCAGCCTCTGTAGGATCCTTCTTTCCCCTAAACACGGGTGGATTCATCTTCAGAAAATCCTTCAGTCGGACCATACTTCTATCATCAGGCTGAGTGACGGGAGGTATTGGGGGTATGGGAGGTCCTTGTGGTGGTGTAGGAGTAGTACCCGAGGCATTAACTCCAAAGTGTTGCGCGAATAACGCTGCCATTTGCTCAAAACCTTGCCTCACATCGGTCTCAATCCGATTAAATCGAGAGTTAGGACTCTCTGGTTGTGGGACAGGTGGCGGAGAGGACTCTGCCTGCCTCCTCGAACGACCTCGTCGTCCACTCATTCTCTATCTTAACTCGTCTCCTGCGCGTACATATCAGAATCGATTGAAATCTCAATCCTCAATTTCAGTTCATGACCAGACTATTACAGACACTTGGGATGTATTCTATTTCACTTAACCGACACTGACAGTACTAGACACCCTAAGCTCTGATACCCAGAAAACTCTGTCACGCCCCGAAAACACGAAAAATATGGCTAATTTAAAACTTTTTACTCATCAATTCTCAATTAAGAGTGCATTCCTGTGCAGTGTCATATATTATCATATTTATCGTACCTCAGGATCTCATCACTAGAAATTATATATATATATATCAAATACATTAATCCATCTCAAGTTAATTAATCCTAATACATCCCATACAATGTTATACATCAAGTGTCTGCAATTACAGTAATTGTCTGGGTACATGAAAAGATAAAAGGTACCTCAAATACAATATATGGCCTGGAGCTCAAGTCCTCCACTAGCCACTACTCCGTACGTCGCAGGACAACCCTTTTCACTTGAAGAAATCTGGGGGGGAAAGAAAACAGGGTGAGCTTCTAAATCGCTCAGTAAAGGGGGTAAGGGACTCATTTCATAAACCAAAATACACATCACAAAATATTTATTTGTATGTGAAACTCATTAATCTCATTTGAAAACCATAGCATGAAAGTACTCAAAACGACATTCTCATGTCTCAAATCATGTGAAAACATGAAGTAAAAAGGCTCAGTCTAGAGAAATAACAAAGCATGTGAAAATAATGCACGTGGCACAGCCACTAAACACACGTGGCATAGCCACTGATTTAAATTCACACGTGGCATAGCCACTAAACACACATGGCATAGCCACTGATTTAAATTCACACGTGGCATAGCACTAAACACACGTGGCATAGCCATTGAGTTAAATTTACACGTGGCACAGCCACTGGATAGGGTTTCACGTGGCAACGGCCACTAATTAGGGGTTCTCACGTGGCAACGGCCACCAGATAGGGTTTCTCACGTGGCAACGGCCACCAAATGGGGTATCACGTGGCAATGGCCACCAATAGGGTATCTCACGTGGCAACGGCCACCAAATGGGGTATCACGTGGCAACGGCCACCAATAGGGTATCTCACGTGGCAACGGCCACCAAATGGGGTTTCACGTGGTAACGGCCACCAATAGGGTTTCTCACGTGGCAACGGCCACCAATATACGTGGCATAGCCACAGAATGGGTTATTCTCACGTTACCAGAATGGAGAAGAAATCAGGCTTACATGCTACCAGAGCAATGCCCGGTGTGTACTCAAAATTACACACCTAAGTCTTATCACACAAGACTGGTTTGCCTTCACGTAGAACTCATAATGGTTTTTCTCTCATAAAACTCATTTGAAAACCGTTTTGTACTCAACAAAAAACATAATAAAATCGAGTTTCAACCGGTAAAGCATGCACACATTTCTCAAATCTCGATATTGCCTTAACGTAGAGCCCAATTCATTACTCATACAAATTCGACGGTTTATAAAGCAATTTCACACTCAGCTTATAAACGCATAAAATATTGGGCTCCAACCGGCTATAAAAATCGTGTGCAATTATATCTCAACACAACACTCAACATGCTTGTTTTATAACCACAAGTCATGCTATAATAGTTTACAAATCACATACACAAATGGTTTAGATTTTCCTTACCTCTTTGCACCTCGTATAGTGCAATCATTTCCCCCGTATCACGGACTAGCCTCGCATTCCACTCTGGAACTCCCGAGCTGTCCAAACGATGTTAAAACATCAATACTCAATTATCTCATCAACCTTAACTCTCAAAATCGAGCATAATTGCTCATAACACCTCAAATCTCTTGATTCTCGTAACTCTACCCCAAACTACACTCTCATTCACAACATCTCAACGTTCTATATTTCTCATGCCAATTATCTATGCTAATTCACCACATTGTCTAAATTTCTATTTATAGCTCAAAATTCCCAAAATTGCTAAATATCATTATCACTCCAACCACATTGCAATTTCATCAATCCCTAATCATTTCTCAGCTATTTCAACACAATGACAACCACCATTATCATCAAAATCATCTCAAATATCAAGATCGAGGTTTAGAAATTACCCAAAGCTTGTGAGACGCAAAACCCACACCTCGATTCGATTCGTCCTTCGATTTCCAAGTATGTTGTTCTCCCTTTGATGAGGAACAACTTTTCTTCTTGCCACAACTTCTGATTTGGTCGAAAATGGGTGCTTTGGATGAGTGAGAAAGTTAGGTTTCGGTAAAAATGGGGGTTGGAAGAGAGAGAAAGTGAGATTGCAGGATAAAAATAGGGGTTCCTTATATAGGCTGAGGGTAGGAGATCGATCTGGCTCTTGGTGAGATCGATCTGCATTTGAATTTTGGGACGATTTGGGGCAATTTATGCCTAGGAGATCGATCTGTCGAGGGGTGAGATCGATCTCTTTATGGCTTTCTGAGATCGATCTGCTCCTTGAGGAGATCGATCTTCTCCCAAACAGAATCATTTGGAGATCGATCTCTTCCTCATGAGATCGATCTTCTCTCAAACAGAATCATAAGGAGATCGATCCTCTTCCATTGGAGATCGATCTGCTCCTCAAATTCCTCCTTCCTTGTCATTTTTAACTCACCAGATCGATCTTTCCTTCTCCCAGATCGATCTGTCCTCATAACTTTACACTTATTTTAACACTTAACATATAAATCTCCAATTATCATTCCCACAATTCACTTAGCTCAATAAATTACACTTCAAATTCTTATTACATCATTAAAATATATCTAAAATTCTCAGATCTCACAAGTACCATGTACCGTGTTGCGTATTCGGACATATGATAGAGTAGAGATGAGCCGATAGGTTGGATTGACTTGCCTCCTAGGCGACTGACACTCTTTTACGCCTAGCTAGCAATTGCTTGGGGTCACTGACTATGATCATATGTCCACATATGATTGCATATCCCTACCTAGTCTCAAAATGATCTCAAATGGTTTCAAACTATGATTTGTGATTATGACAGAATCACTTATTGCTAGTACCAGAGGAGTACTGATTTTGAAAATGAAAAGAGAGAAATGTGATGATTTGAAATGTGTTTAAAGTTAAATGAAAAAACTTTCTATTGAATTAATGATTTTTGAATAGATTGTTATGGTTTGTCAAATGCATTTGCCTTGAGATGATATTAAGCATGTATTATAAGCACGTAGATAGTATAGTTATCTATCTACTTTCATGTTTTCCTTACTGAGCGTGTTAGGTCACCCATTTTCCTCTCCCTCTATAGATTAGGCTCAGTAGAGCATCTTGCGGTTATATCTGCTATTTCTTTTGCTGTACAGCTCTTTTTGCTGCGTAAAGGTATATATATATACACACACACACGCACGTATTTTGTATATATATATATATATATACACACACGTATTTTGTATCTAAACATTAAAGCGCACAGAAATGTACTATATAAATTATTGGGGATGTAAAAGATGAGAAACAATTATATAAATAGATTTACATAGTTCATGAGATGTACAATTGTGTTTAATAGTTGATATATATGAATGAATAGAAATGAGTAACATCGACTCACAGCTCAACCAAAACTTGTGAATGAAAACGAAAAAGGTCAACGATAACGGTCGTGACATATAATCCTGTTACTAAGAAGCTAATCATTCGTAGAGATGTTATTTTTTATGAGAACAGCTGTTGAGAGTGAAATGTAGAAAAAAAAAATCAATACCTTTCTTGTAAAGAAATTGAAACAGAAGATGAAGAGAACGAAGTGACTCAACATGCTCCCCTTATACCTAGTCCTTTAAGGTTGTCACCACTAACTTCACCAACTCTTCAACCTTCAAGGATGATTACTAGAACCATGTCTTGAGCCCTCCTAAGAAAGGTAAAACCTTGGGAAAAAGCTTATGACTCTAATATGCTTACTCATTAGCAACATAATCTATGGGCTTTGATGAAGCACATGGAAAAGATGAATGGGAACATGCCATGAAAGAGGAGATTGCTTCCATTGAGAAGCATAATACTTGGAAAGCTAGTAGACAAGTCGGAAGGAAAAGATACAATTGGGTTAAAGTGGGTTTACAAAGTGAAGTGTAATGTAGATGAAAGTGTTTAAGAATTCAAGACAAGGTTGTTACTAAGGGATATGTGTAAGAGTATGGTAAAGATTTTCTTGAAAACTTTTCTCTCGTTGCTAGATTTAAAACTGTTAGATTTGTATTGGCATTGGCAGCTCAAATGAAGTGGAAGATTTATTAGTTTGATGTCAAAACTCATGGGTTTTTTGAATGGTTATTTAGATGAAAATGTTTATGTTGAGCAGCCACAAGGATTTTTTATTGAAGGCAAATAAGATAGGTGCACAAGCTCAAAAAATCCCTTTATGGACTCAAATAACCACTACAAGCTTCGTATGGTAGGCTTGACTCTTACTTGTTTAAAAATGGCTTTCATCGTAGTAATAGTAGTGAGCTTACTTTGTATGTGAAGGAAAAAGGTGATGATGTTCTCATTGTTTGTGTTTATGTGGATGACATTCTCTATACCAGTTCTTCTGAAGTTCTTACTACAAAATTTAAAAAGAGCATGACTGATGAATTTGATATGTCAGATTTGGGATTATTGCATTATTTTCTTGGCTTAAAAATTTGTCAAACTGATTGTGGTATTTTTGTTTCACAAAAAAATATGCTTTGAAACTATTGAAGAAGTTTAATATACAGAATTGTAAGACATTTTCTACTCCCATAAATATAAATGAGAAGTTGATAATGAATAATGAACACCAAGGGCCAATGAGAAGTATTTCAGAAGCTTGGTTGGTGGGTTAATGTATTTGACTCATACCCGTCTAGATATCATGTTTCCTATCAGTTTAGTGTCAAAGTTCATGCATAATCCCTTCTTGCATCATCTTGGGGCAGCAAAATGGATTCTTTGCTATGTTCGAGCTACAAATAATTTTGGGATTTGGTACAACCTTATTCCTAACTTTAAATTGCTTGGTTTTATTGATAGTGATTGGGTAGGTTGTGCAGATGATAGAAAGAAAGCATAAGTGGTTTTATTTTTAGCTTTGGTTCGGTGCTGTGTCATGGAGCTTAAAGAAAGAAGCAAGCACAGTATTGTCGTCTTAAGAAGCTGAATACATTACTGCTACATCAGCAGCTTGTCAAGCAATTTGGATGCGAAAAATTATGGAAGATTTACATCAAGTTCAAGAAAAGGCAATTGAAATTTTGTGTGATAACAAAACAACAATTTTAATGACCAAGAATCCAATGTTCCATTGAAGGACAAAGCACATTGAGCTTCGTCATTACTTTATTTGAGATGTTGTTGCTAAAGGATTGATCGTTATAAAGTATTGTTCAACAAATGATCAAGTTGCTAATGGCTTTACTAAAGGACTTAGTTATTCCAAGTTTACAAAGTTTCAGTTATCACTTGAAGTCGAAGATTTTACATCAATGGGATGTTAAGAACTGATGCAAATAGTTATTTAATAAGTCTTCCACTATGTGTATAATATGAAAGAGTGATTTCTAGATTTTATGAGTTAGTGCCCATTATCTCACTTTATATTTGTGTAGTTAGTGAGTGAATATCGTCCAATGAAGTTAGAACATGAGGTTGTAACTTTCATTTTAATTCAACTATTTATATTGTTGTAAATGAAGTTTCTTAAATTTAAAAAATCATTTAAATTTTTAGTCAACTTTCTTTCGTTTATCTTAATATTTTTCTATTTACTCGTACTTTACTTAATTTTTTTTGTTCTTGATGTTGCCTGAACGAACAGCAACAGGAATTTACCTTCCACGTAGTCTGATTGCACTAACGACAAAGAAGTGACGTCGGTGCGATTTGTTCCATGTGTTCTTCGTATGTTCTGCAAAAACAACAGGAATCAGAGGGCACAGGAATCTGTCCCTGCACGCGCACTCCGATGATTAATAAGTAATCAGGAGTTGTGTATGTAAGAAGAAGAGAATGTGTTTCTTAATTCAAAGAGTTGAAGTATTTCTCCCTGTTTTTTTGTTCATTTGTTTCGTTCCCCTTTTTCGAGAGCTCCTCGGCATATTTATAGGTTTCTTCTAAGTCGGTTCGAGCTTAGGCCCAGGCGCGTGTCTGGGCCGCGACAGAGTCATGGAGCACTCTGTCGCACTTCAGGTTAAGTAGCTTGCGGGGGAATCGGTAGGCGGCAGAGTACCCATGGACCTCTGCCGCAGACTATGCGAAAGACCTCTGTCGCAGGCTGTGCGGGAGACCTCTACAGTGGGGGCAATGCAGGAGACCTCTACCGCGGGGGCAATGCGGGAGACCTATGTCGCAATAGGGGCGATGGAGGTCTGTCGTGCCAACTGTGCAGCACACATACCAGGCGACGGAATCCCTGTTGCCTCGAACATCTGTCGCTCAACAAAGCAACTGTGTCGCGTGACCACACTGTCGCCACATCAGCCACGTGGCTTATTCTTGTTCTGACACGTGGCACTCTCTGGTTGGCGGATAGTTGTACACGTGAATTCTGGTGACACGACCACCATCAATTGCTCCCCACTCTTTGGTAGAAATTTTTCCTGCGAAAGAGGATCTGGGTCCGAATTTTTGTCGGGTCGGGTCGGATTTTCGCGCGTGTGGCGACGCAGGCGAGCCGCTATATATACGGGGCCCCTGTTGTCCTTGTCGCTATTCAGTTCTCTCGCAAAGACACTCTGCTGCGACTCTCAGGACCCTCTCTCGTGACTCTGCCGCAACTCCATCGCTACTCTGCCGCAACTCTGCCGCGTACACATCACTGTGTCGCAAGTCTGTCGCGTCTTCTTGAGACTCTGTCGCCAGTTCTCCTCACCTTCATTTTAGGTGATTTAGTAGTCCGTAATCCCACTTTTTGGTTTCCGAACTCCTAAAATGGCTGGCCATGGTGTAGGAAAACAAATAGACCTAGGCGTTAGGTCGACTTTAAAGGAAGCCGACGTCCGAGACCTAGTATCTAAGTTTCTTTTACCTGAGGGATATTCTTATAGACTCCCAACCCCTCAGGAGAGTGACATACGTCGCGTGCCCGACGGGGTAGTCGTTTTTAGGGCGACCTTAGAGTTAGGACTCCGCTTCCCATTGTCCGATTTCAGGGCTTCCTTCCTTAGGACACACAGGGTATCCCCGGGACAACTGCATCCTCATGCATGGATGCAATTAGTAGGGTTCACCGTGCACTGCCATTTAAGGGGCGTCCCTCCGTCCCTTCCTCTCTTAGATGTATTTTTTAGGTTTCGAGGGAGCCCCGGCTTAGTGCCTTACTCGCTTCAACGGGTGTATCAGCCCGGTTTTGAGAACAGGTTGTTCGAGAAACCTGCTAACAAGCTTCATGGTTTCGAGACCGAATGGCTTGTCGTGAAAGTGCCCGAGGGCCTGGATTTCCCCACTCGTTGGGAGACTAGGCGAGAAATCCCCAAGGGCCCCAGGATTTCCACACTTAGGGAGCAGTTATCATCAGACATCAATAAACTGTTGGTCAATCATCCCATTAGCCTTGACAGCCTTATATCCAATGAAAATTTGATATCAGCTGGCTGGGGTGTGAGTCCGGTCCCTGTTGTCAGGCCTTCTGTTCCGTCGTCTAATCCTCCGCCTTCGGCTTCCCCCGAGTTAAATCCTGAACCTGTAAGGCCACAGGAGGATATAGGGAGTACCAACGTGGAGTCTAGTTCTGCAGCGAACCCTTAGCCGACCTGACCTGCTGGGAAGGGATCGGCTCCACTTTCATGGTGCTTCCTGATGACGACGCAATAAATATAGAGTCCCTTCAGGAGCATCTCGATTCTCCTGACGGTAACTTTTAATTCTTTTTACTACTTGCTGTTTTTGATCAGTTTTTGACCACTGATTTGTTTTCTTTTCCTTTTTTGCAGAAATGAGTCACTTCCGACAATCGTTGGGTCGTCAGGTCTCGGAGGCTGGTCCTTCCAGTGCTCCTACCAGGAAGAGGCGTCGTTTAGCCGACGATGTCCCAAGCGAGGCACCGGTCCCCTCTTAGCTACCTCATGCTCGGACCCCCCTGTTTCTAGGCAGGCGATGCCTCTCCCTCCTTCGGAGCAGAGGGATCCCTCTTGGGATAGGGGGAGAGTTGCCTCATCTTCACGGGGGGCTTCCGGGTCATCCGGGCGATCCCGCTCCGAGGAGTGTGCGGAGTGCAATATCATTCCGTCGCAGCGGAAGAATCGAAGGCGCTTATACATCGAGGGTTCGATGGGAAACAGACCAATACTTTCGAGGATAGGCCCTGCTGATGAGAGGTCCTACCCCGTGGATGGGGGGTTTATTATGAGAGGGGTCGAATTTCGAGTTTACCCCGGGGTCCGCGACTATGATACTTTGGATACTCCCGGGGTGGCTTCCCGGATAAGTTGGTCTTCCATCCTTCCTCGGGATGAGGCGAGAATATTCTGGAATTATCCGGAGGGGGAGGACTTAGCCGACATGGAGGCATTGAGGGTAAGTTTCATACTCCTCTTCGTTTGACTCCCTTTTGCTACATTCTTTGAATCTAACTTTTTGCATTTCTTTGCAGCTGGCTTAGAGAACCGTGGCCAACAATGCCCAGCACTGGGCCTATCGGGAGCGGGCCGATAAAGAAATTCGGGAGCTGAAGGACAAGGTTATGGAGCTATCCAACACTGTCAATAACTTGTCCAAACTTCCGGATTTGGTTCGAAGCTTGGAGGAGCAGCTCACAAAAATTCACCAGGACCTGAATCAGGTAAAGGGGGATCTCACTGTAGAGATAGCCCGATCTGGCAAATTCCACGAGGATCTTCAGGAGGCCCATGCCAAGCTGGATCGTATGCAGTCCAACTACGGGTCCTTACTCACTCGGAATCAGGAGCTTGAGCAACGCGTTGTCGATTTAGAAAGTCAAACCGCTCCTAGTTTGACCCGAGTAGAGATCGATAGCATCCGGGCGGAAGCCGTAAAGGAGCACCGCCTTTCCAAAGACTGCTTGAGGCGGAAGGAGGATTTCTCGAATCCTTATGTAAAGTACAGGTTCTATCTTGCCCGATCATGGTTAGAGAAGCATAGGGATGGCGGGGAATTCCCAGAGCTTCAATATACGAATGAGGCAATGCTGTTCGAGGCCCCCGACTGGACCAAGTATGAACCTGGGGCTGAACCCGCAGACGAACTATTCGAGAGGACCGCTCAAGATGACCTTGCCAACCTCACCGGTCCTTGGGAGCCCGCGGATTTGGGCGGTGCTCCCGAGCCTATTGACGCTCTTCTTGATTTGGACGACGAGGAAGGTCAGCAGCAGTCCCTGGGTAGTGGAGGTCCGTCTGTAGCTGATCCCCAGCTTTCTCCCGAAGATTAGATAGCTATTTCTGTTTTTTGTTTTTCTTTTCAAGTACTTTTGTTGAATGTAATTGTAAAGATCTACTAAAGATCTATTTGTAATAGCTTTTGAATGAAATGAAATCGAGATTTTTGTTCATGCTTCGTATCGCATTACTTCTCTATTTATCATTCTTTGTCTGTTTGTTTATTTTGCTTGTATATATTCGCTTTGAATGTATTCGTGTATGCTCCCCAATTCTTGATAGAAAGGTATACTTTCAGAAAGAATTTTTTGATTACTATGACGCATAACTGTTTAAGGCTTGATTACTATGACGTGGATGCGTCTTTAGTTTTTATAGCCTTGATGTTTTTATTGCCTGGCCACAGTGACGCATAGCGCCTCAGGCTCTTACGGCTCGGTAGAGTGTACGCCTGGCCACAGTGACGCATAGCGCCTCAGGCTCTTACGGCTCGGCAGTATGTACGCCTGGCCACAGTGACGCATAGCGCCTCAGGCTCTTACGGCTCGGCTGTATCTACGCCTGGCCACAATGACGCATAGCGCCTCAAGCTCTTACGGCTCGGCTGAATATACGCCTGGCCACAGTGACGCATAGCGCCTCAGGCTCTTACGGCTCGTCTGAATATACGCCTGGCCACAGTGACGCATAGCGCCTCAGGCTCTTACGGCTCTTCTGAATATACGCCTGGCCACAGTGACGCATAGCGCCTCAGGCTCTTACGGCTCTTCTGAATATACGCCTGGCCACAGTGACGCATAGCGCCTCAGGCTCTTACGGCTCTTCTGAATATACGCCTGGCCACAGTGACGCATAGCGCCTCAGGCTCTTACGGCTCTTCTGAATATACGCCTGGCCACAGTGACGCATAGCACCTCATGCTCTTACGGCTCGGCTGAATATACGCCTGGCCACAGTAACGCATAGCGCCTCAGGCTCTTACGGCTCGGCTGAATATACGCCTGGCCACAGTAACGCATAGCGCCTCAGGCTCTTACGGCTCGGCTGAATATACGCCTGGCCACAGTAACGCATAGCGCCTCAGGCTCTTACGGCTCGGCTGAATATACGCCTGGCCACAATGACGCATAGCGCCTCAGGCTCTTACGGCTCGTCTGAATGTACGCCTGGCCACAGTGACGCATAGCGCCTCAGGCTCTTACGGCTCTTCTGAATATACGCCTGGCCACAGTGACGCATAGCGCCTCAGGCTCTTACGGCTCGGCTGAATATACGCCTGGCCACAGTGACGCATAGCGCCTCAGGCTCTTACGGCTCGGCTGAATATACGCCTGGCCACAGTGATGCATAGCGCCTCAGGCTCTTACGGCTCTTCTGAATATACGCCTGGCCACAGTGACGCATAGCGCCTCAGGCTCTTACGGCTCTTCTGAATATACGCCTGGCCACAGTGACTCATAGCGCCTCAGGCTCTTACGGCTCTTCTGATATCCTGTCACAAGATTTATATGCATAGAAGTTACAGATGTATAATAAAATGACATTCTGCGTGATGATTTGATAACAATATCTTGTGATAGTATAAATAAATGATAATAATGTTTGGGAAAGAAAATATGGTGCTTAATTCAAATACAGCTTTAGGTGATTTGAATTCCAGGTTTTCCCTATCTTCTTCCCTTGTAGAGTTTTCAGGACACAGGTGTTAGGTCCAATCTTGTATCTGATTCTGTATGGACCTTCCCAATTGGCTCTGAATTTCCCATCCTCCTTGAGGGCATTCGTGATCTGGGACTTTCTGAGCACTAGATCTCCCTCAGACATTGGCCTGTCTCTCACCCGGCTATTATAGTAGTTGGCCACCCTCTGATTATAGGATGCCAATCGAATAGCCGCGGCTTCTCTATGTTCATCGAGTAGGTCCAAGCCTTCCCTTAGAGCTTGTGAATTTTCTCCTTCTACTAAGGGTACCACTCTTGGTGATAACGCTCCAATTTCCACGGGGATCAACGCTTCTGCGCCGTATACTAGGCTGAACTGCGTTTCCTTAGTCGACACATGACTGGTGGTACGATATGCCCATAAGACACTAGGCAATTCGTCCACCCATGCCCGTTTTGCTTTGTCTAGCCTGGTCTTCAATCCATGAAGGATAGTCCGATTACTGACCTCGACCTGTCCATTAGCTTGAGGATATGACACTGAAGAGATCCTTAGCTGAATGTTGAGGTGCTTACAAAATTCACGGAAGGCGTTGCAATCAAATTGCTTTCCATGGTCGGCATTTAGGATGCGGGGAATTCTGAATCGACAGATAATGTCTTTCTACACCATTGCCTCCACTTTCTTTTTCGTGATTGTAGCTAAAGGCTCTGCTTCAATCCACTTTGTAAAGTAATCGGTAGCCACGAACAGGAACTTTCTTTGGCCCGTGGCTAATGGGAAAGGTCCAAGGATGACCAATCCCCATTGTGCAAAAGAAATTGGCTGTACTGTGCCTTGAGAGGGAGTCACTGGGGCTGTTGTGATAGGCGCAAACCTCTGACATTTGTCACACTTGCGGGTTTGGTCCATCGCATCTTTCTTCAACGTTGGCCAGTAAAATCCCGATCACAGTACTTTAGCAGCGAGGGCTCTTGCTCCTAAGTGTTCGTCGTAAATTCCTTCATGCACTTCGGCTAGGGCGTAACTTGCTTGTTTCGATCCCAGACATTTCAATAATGGTGACGAATATCCCCTTTTGTACAGTTCTCCGTTGATGAGTGTGAACTTCGCCCCTTGTACTTTCAAGCGACGAGCCTCGTCTTTATCTTGGGGGAGTGTTCCTTCGGTGAGATACTGTTTGTATGGGGATCTCCAATCGTCTCCCACTTGAATGTCACACACTTCGACCTCTTCAATACTAGGTCGTTCGAGCCTCTCCACCTTCACTATCCTTCCTCGTGTTTCGGTGGAAGAGGCTAACTTAGACAATGAATCAGCATGTGTGTTTTCGGATCGGTTGATTTGTATCAATTGAAAGCTTTTGAAAGTCTGGGCCAGAAGTTGGACTTTCTTCAAGTAAGGGACCAGCATCGGTTCCCGTACCTCATACTTTCCGCTAAATTGGTTCACCACCAATTGAGAATCACTGTGTGCTACCAAGTGGTGAACCTGCAGCTTTTCTGCCAATATCATGCCTGCTATCAGAGCTTCATACTCCGCTATGTTGTTCGAACTGGGGAATCCGAACCGTAGGGAGTATTCCAGGGATTTCCCTTCTGGTGATACCAAGACTATACCCGCTCCACTTCCGTTAGCACTTGATGCCCCGTCGACATGCAGTAACCATGGGTGAGCCTCCCCCTCACTGCTGTCGCTCGGGATAGTACATTCTACTATAAAGTCCGCCAGAGCTTGACCCTTGATAGCCTGCCGAGGTTGAAATGTGATATCGTATCCCCCAAGCTCCACTGCCCATTTCACTAACCTTCCTGAGTGTTCAGGTTTCTGAAGGATTTGTCTTAACGGTTGATCTGTTAAGACGGTGATAGGGTGTGCTTGGAAATAAGGGCGCAACTTTCGCGAGGCCATCACAAGGGCTAATGCTAGCTTTTCGGCTAGGGGGTAGCGGGTCTCTGGATCTAATAACACTTTACTCACGTAGTAGATGGGACGGTGCACCATTTTATCTTTCTTCAGTAGCACCGCACTGACGGTAAAATCATCGACTCTCAAGTACATGTAGAGTTGTTCTCCTTCCAGGGGCCTTGTTAATAACGGCAACTGTTTCAAGTATTCCTTGAGGTCCTCAAAGGCCTTTTGACAATCTTTCGTCCATTCGAAGTTCTTTCCCTCCCCGTTTTGAAGAACGACAAGCTCCTTTCTGCTGACTTCGACAAGAAGCGATTCAGAGCTGCTATTCTGCCTGTCAATCTCTGGACCTCTCTTACGATAGTTGGGGGTTTCATGTCAATGACCGCCTGCACCTTTTCAGGATTTGCCTCAATGCCCCTGTTAGTGATCATGAAGCCTAAAAACTTCCCTGATCTTACCCCGAATGAGCACTTTTCGGGGTTTAGCTTCATGTTGAATCTCCTCAATACTTCGAATACCCTGGACATTTGATTAGTGTGAGACTCTCCTACGCGGCTCTTGATGATCATATTGTCCACGTAGGCTTCCATGGTATTTCCTAGAAGATCTTTCAATACTTTGCTCACCATTCGTTGATAGGTGGCTCCCGCGTTCTTTAAACCGAACGGCATTACCCGGTAGCAATAGGTTCCGTTGTCGGTTATAAAGGAAGTCTTTTCTTCATCTTCTGGGTGAAGCATGATTTGGTGATACCCGGAGAAAGCATCCAAGAAACTGAGGAATTCGTAACCGGATGTTTCGTCTACCAGTCTGTCTATCCGAGGTAGGGGGTATGAATCTTTAGGGCAGGCTTTGTTCAGATCAGTGAAATCCACACACATTCGCCACTTCCCTCTAGATTTCTTTACCATCACTACGTTGGCCAACCATTCAGGGTAGTATACCTCTCGGATGAATCCGACGCCCAGGAGTTTACTCACTTCTTCAGCGATTGCTTTTTGTCGTTCCGGGGCGAAACTCCTCTTCTTCTGTTTGACAGGTCTGTGCCCGGGTATGACATTAAGCTCATGGCAGATTACCTCGGGACTGATTCCGGGCATGTCCGCCGGACTCCAGGTGAAGACATCCGAGTTTCTTCTCAGGCACTCGACTATCTCATTCTTTAGTTGTTCGCCCAGTTGGGTCCCTATGAATGCCTTTTTTCCCTCATCCCCTTCTGTTAGCTCAATGGCCTCTGTTTCTTCTACAAGCTGAGGCTTGGGCGGATCATCTATACATAAGGTTTCTTTCCTCTGTGCTATCTTGTTGGCGGTGGAAGCGAGATAACAAGTACGGGTACTCCTTTGGTTTCCTCGTACTTGCCCGACTCCGTTGGGAGTGGGGAACTTCATTAATAGATAGCAAGAGGATATCACCGCCCTCATATCGTTCAGCACAGGTCTACCCAAGATCATGTTGTAGGCAACGGAGGTTGACCTGACTACCATGAACAATACTTGTCGGGTCACGTCCTTCGGGTGCTCTCCGAGAGTCACAGGCAACTCTATGGACCCTGTCACCTTCACTCACTCGCCCGTGAATCCGTATAGTGGCGTCATAACGGGTTTCAACCTATCTGCAGATATGCTCATCTTTTCGAAGCAGTTCCAATAGATTAGGTTCACTGAGCTCCCGTTATCGACCAGGACTCTGCTCACCGGGTGTTTGGCCACTACCGTGGATATCACCATGGGGTCGTCATGAGGCGTGACAATATCACCTTTGTCAGCCGGAGTGAACATGATGGGTTCTTCATCCTCTTGTTCTTCCATCACAACGTTAACCCGATACGCTTGCCTTGCGTAGCTTTTGCAGGAAGTAGAGGAGCTTCCCGCCATTGATTCCCCACCTGCAATAACATTTATTGCGGGGGCTGTAGGTTCGTTGTTTGGCGGATTGGCTCGGGGGATGGGCCTGATTGCTTCATTCCTGGGCCTATTCCTTCTGTTATCATCATTCGGCCCGGTCTGAGGACGGTCATTCCTTTGGTCACGCGGAGGGTAACGGGGTCTCTCGCTCCTCCACAGGAAGCGGTTGATCTTCCCCTCTCTGGCCAGTCTTTCCAACTGTTCCATTAAATCTCTGAACCTCTCTGTTGGGTGACCGTGAGCGCAATGGAATTCACAGTAGGCTTCAGAGTTTCGTCCTACGTCTCCAATTTTCTTCTTAGGGAATTTCAACAATCCCGCCCCTTCGATTGCTGCCAATATCGCAGTGCGAGGCTCGTTCAACCTGGTATAACCTTCATACCTGAGCCTAGGGGCTTTGTCTACTCTCACGGGTCTTGGAGAGCTTCTCTCGGGCGTGTCTCTCTCTCTCTTCTTTCCTTCTTTTGCCTCCCTGGGCTGTATCATCTTCATCACCTCTTCTTGGGCCACATACTTATTGGCCCTAGCAAAGAGATCGGAGATTGTCATCGGTTGATCAAGAGAGAGGGATTCTTGCAGCTTTTCGGAGCTTGTCCCTTGTAGCATTGCAGCCATGGCTACCCCTACCCGCAGATCTTCCACTTCCAAGGTTGCATCTCGGAAGCGGTCTACGAAGCTCTTCAAGGATTCTTTATTCCCTTGCTTAAGCGTGAGTAGGTAAGTAGCGTCTTTCTTTCTCTGGCTGTGGATCATGAAGACTTTGAGGAATTCATTCCTCAATTGATCGAAAGAAGAGATCGAACCTTCGTTCAACCCGTTGAACCACTTCAGAGCGTGCCCAGACAATGTGAGAGAAAAAGCTCTGCACATAATTTCGTCCTCTCATCCATGCAGCAGCATGAGGGATTCATAACTTTGTATGTGATCATAGGGGTCTGCTTTGTCGGTGTAAGTAGCCATAGGAGGCATTTTAAACTTCTTCGGCAAATGTTTGTTCATGATCTCCGGACTGAATGGAATCCTCCTCCTTTGGCCATCATCCGGAGACACCAATTTTTTCTTCTCAAGGATCCGTTGGACGACCTTCTCCACGTTCTCCGACCCTCGAATTGAGTGTGGCCATGTCCCTTCGGGTCTGGAAGAGTCCGACTGATAAGCACCCCTTCCAGCACCTCCCATTCCGGGACTTGAGATTTCGAGACCTTCTCGTGGGTCTGGACCTCTCTGTCTGCGTCGCTCCCCAGCCCTATATTCTCTTAAATCATGTTCCAACTCCACGGGAGATAAGCTGCGGCATGTGGGGGAACTCTGCCGCCTATCGGCTAGAGGAGGAGTCTGCCGCCTGTCGGGCAGAGGAGAACTCTGCCACCTATCTGCGGCGGGAGAGCACCGTCGCGTATGTGTTGCGGGATAGCTCTGCCGCACATTTGGCGAACTCTGCCGCCTATCGGCCAGAGGGGAACACTGCCGCCGTTGAGCCGCGGGTGAGCTCCGTGGTCTATCTTCTGGGTGAGACCTCTGCCGCGAGAGGTCTGCAGGTGAGCTCTGCCGCACAGGTGCTGTGGGCGAACTCTGTCTCGCTGGATCTGCAGTGGCATTATTTTGTGTTCCTGCCTCTTGTCCAGCATTTACCAGGGTGGAGGGCTGACCTCTCTCGTAGGTCTGCCTATGCGTGCTTTCCCCCACTAACTGCTGCACTTCATGGGGCAAGCTGAATTGGGGGAGAGCGTCTCTGAAGAAGCTCACCATAGCTTTTAATGCTGTCGTAGTCTCTTCATTCTTGCGTTTCAGGGTCTCAAATTCTTCTAGAGAAATCAAAGCTTCTCTGTCACCCCTTTCACTACGTCTTCGTCTCTGCTCTGGTCTGACAGGGGGACTCACAAAATTCTGCCCTCCTGTCAACTCTGCTGTAGAGCGTGTTCTCACCATTTTGATAGAGAACCTGACTTTTTGTCAGATTTCCCACAGACGGCGCCAATTGATGTTGCCTGAACGAACAGCAACAGGAATTTACCTTCTACGTAGTCTGATTGCACTAACGACAAAGAAGTGACGTCGGTGCGATTTGTTCCATGTGTTCTTCGTATGTTCTGCAAAAACAACATGAATCAGAGGGCGCAGGGATCTGTCCCTGCACGCGCACTCCGATGATTAAGTAAGTAATCGGGAGTTGTGTATGTAAGAAGAAGAGAATGTGTTTCTTAATTCAAAGAGTTGAAGTATTTCTCCCTGTTTTTTTGTTCATTTGTTTCGTTCCCCTTTTCTGAGAGCTCCTCGGCATATTTATAGGTTTCTTCTAAGTCGGTTCGAGCTGAGGCCCGGGCGCGTGTCTGGGCCGCGACAAAGTCATGGAGCACTCTGTCGCGCTTCAGGTTAAGTAGCTTGCGGGGGAATCGGTAGGCGGCAGAGTACCCATGGACCTCTGCCGCAGACTATGCGAAAGACCTCTGCCGCAAGCTGTGCGGGAGACCTCTACCGCAGGCTGTGCGGGAGACCTCTACAGTGGGGGCAATGCGGGAGACCTCTACCGCGGGGGCAATGCGGGAGACCTATGTCGCAATAGGGGCGATGGAGGTCTGTCGCGCCAACTGTGCAGCACACATACCAGGTGACGGAATCCCTGTCGCCTCGAACATCTGTCGCTCAACAAAGTAACTGTGTCGCGTGACCACACTGTCGCCACATCAGTCACGTGACTTATTCTTATTCTGACACGTGGCACTCTCTGATTGACGAATAGTTGTACACGTGGATTCTAGTGATACGACCACCATCAGTTCTTATCAAATTCACATTTAATTTTTAAAACTAACATCCAGTGATCTTTCGATTTAATTGGATGGTCACCATGTGTTTCTTCAGTCAGAATTCTGTCTGCTTCCTCTTCTGTTAACTTCAAATTATTCAAAAGTGTTGCAATCTTGTCCGCCGTTAAGGACTTTAAAACAAAACACTCAAGTCCCAAGAACAAATAAGCTGTGAACTATTACTAATAACAATACTATAAGAACCCCAAAGAGATCTAATGAAATTCTAAGATAAAGACTTGCTTGATATTGACAAGATTATGAACATTCTCACAAGAGCCCGAGCCTCAGAGGGAAACTTTATGTTTCTAAGAGATCATATTAAAATGTAATTATTAAAATTACACATTATATTAGATTTTTTAAATATGATATTTTACATATTAAAATAAATACAATTTATTTATATAATTTTTTATTTAATTTTCATGAATATATTAATTTAATATTTATACTTTATTCATTAATATATTTATTTAATATTTTTAAATATAATTTTAAGAACATATTCATTAATATTAATAAAAGCAACTTAACCGATGCAAACAACGTTAAAAATTAAATAAATGAACGTAAATATAATAACAGTTATTCATTCTGAATTCGCTTATACTCCTGGTCCCAACGCGGTATGAAATAATTCATGCCAGAGCCCCAGTTGAGGCCGAAACGCTACTGACACTTAAAGTGCCAGTGCTAGTCTAGTTGCATTTGCTTTCATCTCCCGCAGCAGTGAAAGTGAAAGCTTTATCCGACGAAATCTTAATCTCACTGTCGAACTATCAATCCTACCATAACTATACTTTCAACCTCATCATCCTAAATTCATCACTGTAGGAAACGGGGCGTAACAACGTTCTTGAGAAGGTGAAGCAAACGCGATATCTAACAGCGTGGAGTAGTCTACTAATGAATGGAAAGAAGTAAGTAACCCAGGGCCAGCCGGCCAAGGCAGACTCAGAGCTTCTCCTTGTTTGTACGCTAAAAATCTTAAAATCACGCTCTCCAAAGCAGAGGCCCTCTCTCTCCTCCAGTTACTCTCCATTTCAATCATTGCAAACAAGGCAATGACCATTTAAAACCCGCCGGAAATACACCTTTTCGCTTTCATTACTTGACACATTGATTATTCAAACTAGTATAACTCGTTAATTAACATAATAGCAATATCCTGTCTCTTTACTTATTTATTGCTTTAATTCTCCGATCGTTGCTTTTCTAGGAATAGCTAACTTTCTTCTCTTTCCTTTTCCCTAGTAAAAAAAAGCCTGCCACTGTTCTTACTTCTTTCACTGCTACTTATTCTCTTTCTTACTAGCTCAGACTCTCCCTCTCTCTATAAGCTCAGAAAACGATACTTTATAGACCCACAACTCTAATCTTTCTTCGTCATCATCGTCTTCCTTTTGTTGTCTGAAAAAGCAATCAACCATGGAAGAACTTTACGGTTTCCATTCATCGGCTATTACAGCTGTTTGCGCCATGGAGGTCCAAACGGAGAACGTATTAAGTCCACCTGGAAACTTCCCAGGATTTCCGTCTCAGGCTGGTGCTTTTCCGGAGCATGTGTTTACGTCAGGGCAGTTGTTGTCTGGTTCGTCTGGGATATCGGATGCTGATTCGATGGTTGCTGAGATTCCAAGAGGTGGCTCTGAAGAAGAGGTTTCTAGTGCAATTAGGGCTAGGATTGCATCTCACCCGCTTTACCCTAAACTTCTTCAGGCCTACATAGACTGCCAGAAGGTATATTAATATATGTGTTTGGTTGTTAACAAACTGTTGGATAATAACACAAGGAAAAACTCAGAAGAAAAATTAAAAAAAGAAAACTCCTCATTCATCTAAGCTGAAGCTGAAGACTCGAATTTAAACAAGGGATTGCGTTTAGGGGGGTGGGGGGGGGGGGGGGGGGAGAAAAGATGGAGCTCGTTTGGCACACTTGTTGTTACTTTTGGCATTAGATTCAGTTACGTTGATATAATGAAGGAAGTTTCAGTGCAGCAGAAGATTCATGTATATCAAACACCTCCATGTGCTCTTCTGGAACAATTGATTTTGTTGCAGCTAAACTTTTTTTCTTCTTTTTAATGCCTCTTCTCAGCTCTGAACATCAACTTTTCCCGCCGTCTTTACTTTTTCTAGTCCTCTTGATTTATAATAATTCGGTTGCAAAGACAAAGCTGATTCAACCCCCACCCCCGGGCCTGAAAGAAAAGAAGGGAAAGGGAAAGGGAAAAACGGGAAAAGAAAGGGGTTTTCGTGTTTATTTTGTTATACTTATCTGTCTATTGTGGGGAATAAGCTAAGGAATTTTTTAATTCTTTTGATAATTTTGCCCAGGTGGGAGCACCGCCGGGGATAGCGAAAATGTTAGATGAAATCAGTGGAGAAAGTGACGTTAGCAAGAGAAGCGCCTTACCTCCGTCTTGCTCGGGTGCCGATCCCGAGCTTGATCACTTCATGGTCTCTTTCTTTTTCAATATTCCTCTACTTGCAGATTACACCTAAACCTAATCAAACAAAATCGCCCCTTCCTTTGTTTACAAAATCCAGTCTTAGGTTTAACCGGTCTTTTTTTTCGTTTGTTTGAAGGAAACTTATTGCGAAATGTTGGTGAGGTACAAATCAGATCTGTCAAAGCCATTTGATGAAGCTACCACATTTCTCAACGATATTAAAACGCAGCTTTCTCATCTTTGCAAAGGTAATTAACAACTACTTCCACAAGCTTGATTTCTGCTTTCTCTTTCTCTCTCCTATTTTTTTCTAACATTAGCATGGTGGATTGTTTTCTTATTATTTTTGCTTTGCAGCATGTTTCTGTTTTTCGATTTTTCTATGCATTTTGTTGGTTTTTGTGCTCTTCATTTTATTTATTTGTTTCTATATTCCTTCCATGTGTAAAAAGTCTTCCTACATGATATTTTATAAGCGCAATTTAGTAAAAACCTAGTGCGTTTTATCAGCCTGATTAAATTCAAGGAATATATTAAATGAATTGGTGGCTGCTTTCTTAGCTGAGGTATTTTTATGTTTATTTTTTTTTGGTTAAATAAATGTTTCTAAATTTCCATTTTCTATTAATCAGTCTTCAGAAACCCAGATTTATAACATAGGACCTCCAATTTGCTTCATGGCATAACATGCATAAGAAATCTCTTCCTTTTTTTTGACTTAGTTTCAAATTCAATTTATTATTCTATTAGCCGTCCAAAAATAAACTTCTATCCATATTCAATAGTGCGTTGTAACTCTCTTCTCTCCAATTCCAACAGTCAAACTCCCTTCGTAGATTATGCAACGTATCATATCTATGAGAGAGTTGCATATTTTCCTAAATCACATGAGGCTTTTGAGTTCCAAAATTAGGAGACCGCATTTTTCATAGTAATTCATTTTATGTAATTGGGGCTTGTATTTTAGGTTATGTAGAATCCTTGCTAGGTTTTTTTTTTTTTAATAGCACATTTTTATTAAATATTATAATCATAATCACTATATTACATTCTTTAAATGAGTAATTATAAAAATCAATTTACTCACTGAAAGTAAACTAATAAATAATTAGAATTAACTAAATTAATAAAGAATTAGACTAAACTTAAGTTTACATATGGTAAAATTTGAACTTGTCACTTCAAAGTCTCAAGACTTCTTCCTTGTCGTTAAGTCAAGGCCTCCTTGTCAAATCCTTGCCATATTTAGTTAAGTACAACAATGAAATTATTGTTAATTAAATATTTTCACAGTATGATACGTGTACCTAGATGCTTATTTGTGTTGGTTACTAGCAATTGAGATACAAGATTAACCATCCTATCTATCATAATTTATTTTGGTAACATTAATTGTTATAAGAATGGAAACTGGTTTGTATCGATAGAATTATTCTACTTTACATTTTTTCTTACACTATGCCTTCATTTTGGTTTTAAAAGTTCTTTCAAAGTTTGGGAATTTTATGTATTCAAAAATACTTTATGAAGCCATTTCTAAGACTCCTTATTCTATGGTAAAAATTAAGAAAACAAAGTGTATAAGATGTTGTTTGGCTCTCAAAATGGAATACTTCTGAGTTAGTAGACTGGGATAGGACAAACATAATTTTCATAGTGATAGTGTAGAGGATGTTACAAATTGTTGTCTTTGAAAATGCAATCGAAAAATAGTTATCCCTAAGATTATATTGGAAATCAATGTAACAAATCTCTCATCCACAGAAATACCCGTAACCAAGATATCATCCCGGGAAATGGTCACAACCAACATTCTTTGCTTCTTATTTATCTGCAATATTGGTGGCCCATCATTAAATAAAATTAATTATAATCTGCATGTTTCTTATGGAATAGTTAGTAGTCCATTGCTTTTGCAATGTGGGCACATGCATATGGTGTGCTAGCTCTTAGTTCATTTTTAAAGAACCTGCCATTAGAATGGATCTCCTTTCATATTTGTAGTGGCAGTGTCTTATAATGATGTCTGATTTTTGTTTAATAGTGTTCTATTAGTGCATGAGCTGCAGTACTATATATAAAGAGGTCTGGGCCTACTAAATGTTTCTTTGCACTCGAAAAAGAAATAGTTTCAGGCAGTTTCATGGGTATAAAATAAACCCTGATCTGAAAGAAACTAGCTTTTTTCCGTGATCATCCTCATTATCTATACATATAGATGACTAATAGAATCTTGTGGTGAACACGAGATATCATCAGACTCAAGTACCAAGTTTTAGGTTCCCAAAATATTACATTTGTTGTGGGGTTGATCTAATCTTCAATTCCTTGCTTTTATTTCTAGTAATTTCTGCTGATTACCTACTTTTAAGACTATTTTTGTTATTAAATAACTGTCGATCAATAGGCTTTTCTACTTGGTACAGATAGACTGTGTCTCCAAAATGTTATTTTAGTAGTACTTTTGTGTGGTCAAGGCGACAATGGCACCCATATTGTGTTGTCTCAAACTATTTTGAGCATCACTTAAAGAGAAAGGTGCTTTATTGCATGCTACTTTTAGTTGTGCGGCTTGGAGGTTATGGATTTGGTTTTAGTACGGGGATATTGAATGTCAAGAACTAGCAAAAAGTATATGTTAGAAGCAGGCATGCGTGAACCTAAAGTTTAAATTTTGAAAGAGCACATTCTGGTGTAAGCATAAGAGTAATTAGATCCTGAAGGTCTTGGAAGGCTCTATGTCCTTCTGTTAATTGCATGATTAAGAGGTTCTTCGAGTTTTCTTCTAGGACATTAGGTTACCTTCACTACACTTTTCTGCTGGATAGATACCTCATTGTTGCAGCGCATGTTACTACTTTAATACATGGAATAATTGAACTACTGCAGTAGAAGCCAGAGTTGCAAGTGTATAAACTTGTAAAAATAGTATCTTGGTGTATGTATGCATAGTTTTATATTATGAACATGTGGTGATTTTGCTCAAGTTGATTAAATATTGTCTTATATATACATATTCCCTTGACAACATAATTGATGAAGTTATAAAGTATCTAAGGATTTCATTGATTTGCAAATTGTAGTTGTCTTATAATATTTTTAGAAATCTCAACGTTTGTTGGTTTTAGATGGTCATTTCTAGCTATTTACCCTTAAAGACACTTTAAAAATATTGTTTTTGAATTCCATATGATTGCTACTGCATCTTCTTTATTTTTCATTTTGGGTGACTAAGGGAATAGGTTGCAATCTCATCATCATGAGAAGTGTTTTGTTGGTTATTGTCTTCATATAGAAGGCGTAGATGAGTGCAGATAACTTGTTATGACTTTGTCACCTACTCATTCAATTGCCCAACCTCTCCTGCGAAGCAATCAGTTCATACCAATGGCGTTGAAATTTAGTTCTCTATTGCTTTTATACATATTCCAAAATAATTAGCACCTGGTAAGGTTTTCCTTATTATCTTCTGGCTATTTTATGTATTCTTGATGTCCATTATTTGAGTACGGGTTCCTCTCAGACTCACAACCATAGATGTCTAAGAGCTAAATCAGCAAGAAACTAAATATATTTCCCTTTTTCATCTGATCGCATATATCCTTGTTTTATAAACGTTGTTTAGGCTCATTTGTTTTCTCTTATCACTGATCTACATGGTACTGCCCATACTGTTTCTTTTCTTTAAAAAATAAAGAACTGATTATTCATGGATGTGTATATTGTGATAAGATGATGGCTTGCAGTGAATTTGTGTTTTTGGTGATGTAATAATCCTATTAAGGTTTACTTTATATATGGTATTCATTGACAGTAGAGGCACATAAGCTTTTAAATTAAATTTTTGCCTTGTTTACTTTTTATATATATATATTCTTGGTTATAAACATTATTATTATTTTAATACCCAAATGGGAGAACTTAAAACTTTGCAAGCGGTTTATATACTTGTTACGTGTCTAAGTGGTTATGAACAAGGAAATTAAGAAACTAATGTGATTAATGAAAATGGGAAAGTGGAGTTTGGAGAATCTACTCTGAGTATATAGGGTAACGTTGGTATAAATTTTCTTTTATTAAAAAGAAGTTTTTAGGGACAACACAGGTCTAAAGATCAATGTCCAAAGAAGCAGCTAACGTGTAGCGTGGGGGGGGGCGGGGGGTGAGTGCCAAATGGATTTTTAATATCGGTGCTACAACTACAGCTGTTTTGTTTTCTAGATTATGATGAGGGTTTAGAACTGCTACCATTATCCGGTTATGCACTGATTAACTTGGAAATAAAAGTAAGTTGAAATTTGTGGTATTAAAATAACCACAGCATGTGAAAGAGCTTTGGGGTCATACGAGGGGAGCTTTGGAGACATACTATTTCATCCATTTGCATTTCAGTTTTCAGGCATGAAATGACAATAATGTCTTGTCTCGTGTAATGGTTGGAGCTTAAATTGCAGGTGGTAAGATTCTCTCTTATACTCAACGTATTCCAGGTTGGACTTTTATTTTTTAATATTTATTGAACATTCGTGGATGAAGTACTATCTTTTAGGTCATTGGAAGATATTCCATGCATATGTTCTTCTGTGTTTTGCGCATTTTATAGATTTAGGTGAAGACTATTAAAGGCTTTGCGCTATTTTATTTAAAGCCTTGCAATTTTTTTTTTGGTTCCTTTTTGTGCTGTAAGAGTAAGACCAGAAATTTTGTAACTACTACTGCACACCCCCCCTACCCCCGCAGTTACCGCTTCAAAGTGCAGCCATCTTTTGTCAAAGCCTGCATTGCCTCTCTATAGCCAATTACCTAGGCTCAGTGTTCTGTTCACACGTGCCATTAAAATTAGACCAACTTAACCCAAGAGGAAAACGACGTCGTGATAGGGCATTCACCTCATCACCTGCAACGTGAACCCTTTACACCCTTTTCCAAGGTTGAAGGAATTACTGATTGGCTGCATAAAAACACCGTGCTTTGAAAAAAAAAAATTAAGCTTTCAATAACATTTATTTTTTTGGTTGTTTGTGAACTGAGAACTGACTGAGATGGTGTTTGACAGAAATTTTGAAGTGCCGATACCTAAAGGCAGTGCGTGCCTTCCGGGTTACTATTGCACAGTGCACACGCACGCGGAGCCCTGTATCTTTCTTTCTTTTTTTGACAGTCGCGAAAGCTCTGCAGACAGCTCCACCCTAACTCTGACTTGGATACGACATAACGAACCCTCCGTCGTCCCTTTTCTTCTTTTCTCTCATTCTTTGCAGTTTTACTTGGAAAATGAATGTGGGCCCCTACCTCCAAACTACGAAAGTAATGAAGCATGGCACAGAGTTACATTACATCATATCTGGGAACATGGATGCTGGCCTTCCATGTGGTTTCTGTCTTCTGCGCCATTCGTATTTGTCTTCTCCACCAAAAAAAAAAAAAAAAACCAATAATGACTAAGGTGTTTTTTTTTTTTTTTTAATTTGGTTTGGTTTTAATGGATTTGCCAAAAAAAAAAAAAAAATTAAAGTGGCCCTCATTCTACTGTCGTGTCTGCCATGTGAGTTGTGAAGTTGCCTTTTCTGTGGTATTCTCCGTTTAGCTCGATTTGATATAACTTGACTTGACTCGCATTTGTGATAGGGGAGGAAGAGTTAACTGTCATGAATTGGAAAACATGGTTTATGACTTCGTTCAAATGGATTGCCCAATGCGCATTAACTGTGGACGTGTTGTGTTTAGTTTAGTTTTGTTTTGTTTTCTGAAACAACTTGGGCTGCATGAGTTTTCTATTCGCTTTTGCTAGACTTTTGTATATTGGAATGTGTTGCTTGCATGGAGAAATTAGAGTCTAGGTAAAGTCTTATAGTTGTGCCTCTTGGCTGTTTGGTTTGATCATCCTGGTCTCACGAATATTGTCGTACTAGATGAAGCTGCGGGATCATCTGAAGAAGATTTCAGTGGAGGTGAAATGGAAGCTTTGGAGGATTTCCAGATAAATGAAGAGCGTGAATTGAAAGAGACACTCTTGCGGAAATATAGTGGTTATATTAGTACGCTTAAGCATGAATTTTCAAAAAAGAAAAAGAAAGGCAAACTACCAAAAGAAGCAAGGCAAATATTGCTGGACTGGTGGAATGTTCACTACAAATGGCCATATCCAACGGTAAACATGTCTCTAAATTGCTACCTGTAGATCAGTGAAAACTTTTTTCATGTTGCATAAGACATTGAATCTAAAAAAATGAAATTAGAAGAAAATATCATCCCATTCTTTTGTAACATCAATCAAATTAATCACGCAGGAAGCCGACAAGGTTGGCCTTGCTGAAGCAACCGGACTGGACCAGAAACAGATAAACAACTGGTTTATAAATCAAAGGAAACGTCATTGGAAACCATCGGAGAACATGCAATTTGATGTTATGGACAATTTATATGGGTCGCCGTTTTTCATGAATGACTAAGGTGGGAATGCCTCCGTCGTACTTTGTATATTCTCGATTGGAAACTTTGATGTTGAATGAAATACTTATCATTATCCTAACGCTTCAACATTTTATTTGTACCGATGCATTATATATGCCGTGCGTGATTTTCAACTATAAGAATCAATCTCTCCCTTCCGCCATCCAGCACAGAAGAAATGATCATTGTGCAGAGTATTCAAACTGGATATGATTTCTGTGTCCATAGAATAAGATATTTGTCATACGATGGTTTGTGGATATACATGTCAAAGACCTTTCTGTATTGAAGTTACTCGACGGTAGTCACTAACCTATCATCCAGTTATAAGCAAAATTTTGTTGGAACATGAGATTGGAAAAGGCTATGTAAAAGGGTTTTATTGTCTTCGGGTAAAAGAGTTTTTAATAATATGCTTTGAGAATATGATAAAATTCAGTGACTGATTGCAATCGATTTATATTGACGAAATCAATTTATTGAACATTTATCTATGGCAAAATAAAATTATATTATTTGTTTATACAAAAATTGTACGAACTTTTACATGTAAAGAATTACTATTCAACATAAGTTAGGGTTTTTTTTTCCTTAATCAGAGGAGTTTATTTACTATAGATTACTACCTCTTTGTGAAGACATAATTGGGATATTTGTCTGTGCATATATAACTGTATTTGATATTTATTGTATGAACACAGCTGTTCTAACAAGTGGATATTCTCTTTCTCTTAATTTTTTTTCTTTTAGGTTTGGGAAGCCTAACAATTATTTTATAATCTCATACCTTAAAATAACTTAATTTCTTTTCTTCCTAATTCATAGGAGTAAAATTGATCCTTTAATTATTACTATATTCGATGCAACTTGTTAACATTGTCGCAACTAAAAAAAAAATTTCCGTAACAAAGTTGGACAACGTGGTTGATAGAGGTAATTTACCCCAGTCCAGTCACGCGCCTGGATTTCAGAATACAAAAGGCCCAAAATAATAAAATTTTGAGACCCACACAAATAAGAGTCCTGAGTTCCTCAAAGCAAATCAAAAATATCTATAAATACCCTCAGGTATGATAAAAAAAATCCTAATCTCTATTTTGCTTACTAAAACTCTGCTTAAACAGTTTTCTAACTTAAGCATCGAAGCGCGCATGCAGAGACAGATCCCTGCGCCTCTCTGACTTTCACTGTTTTTGCAGAACATCCGAGACACGTGGAGAAGACGACATTAGCATCATTTCACTGTTGTTTAGAGCAATAACAATTGGCGTCGACTGTGAAAATCAGAACAAAAAGTCAGATTCTTTATCAACATGGTGAGAACACGTTCGACAGCAGCAGCGAATCTCGGGGAAGAGAATTCTGTGAGTCCTCCTCCCAGACCTGAGAGAGGACAAGAGCAGAATGGAGAAGGCGGCAGAGTTGCCACTGTTTCCATTGACAAATTTGAGGCTCTGAAGCGTCAGAATGAGCAGACCACTACAGCGTTGAGGGCTATGGTGAATTTCTTCAAAAATGCTCTACCGCAGTATAGCTTGCCTCCAGAAGTGCAGCAGATGGTAGGAGAGAACGTCCCGAGGTAAACTTACGAGAGAGGTTAACCCTCTACAATGGTGAATACGGGACAGGAGATTGGCAACAGAATACTGCCGCTGGCCTGATGCAGTACTCTACCGCTGAACTGGAGGACAACTCTACCGCATCTTTGAGGGAATATTTTGCTACGGAGATAGAAGAGATGAACATTGCCGCAGGTCTGGAGAACAACCCTGCCGCAGGTCTGAGGATGCACTCTGCCGCAGGTCTGAGGATCAACCCTGTCGTAGGTCTGAGGATGAACTCTGCCGCAGGTCTGGAGAACAACCTTGTCGCAGGTCTAAGGATCAACCCTGCCGTAGGTCTGAGGATGAACTCTGCCGCAGGTCTGGAGAACAACCTTGTCGCAGGTCTAAGGATCAACTCTGCCGCAGGTCTGAGGATGAACTCTGCCGCAGGTCTGGAGGACAACCCTGCCGCAGGTCTGAGGATCAACTCTGCTGCAGGTCTGAGGATGAACTCTGCCGTAGGTTTGGATGAGAACCTTACCGCAGGTCTGAGGGTGAACTCTGCCGCAGGTCTGGATGACAACCCTACCGCAGGTTTGAAGGCGAACCCTACTGCAGGTCTGGGAATGAACCCTGCCGCAGGACTGGAGGATACTCCTGTCGCAGCTCTGAGGAGGCGCTCTGCTGCAGGTCTGCGGGAGGTGAATCCTGTCGCAGGTCTGAGACGGATGAATACTGTCGCAGGTCTGACAGAGTCCAACCCTGTCGCACGACTTCAGGAGCAATACCCTAGTGCGGAGTTAAAGAGGCAGAACTCTGCCACAGAATTGAAGCATGACTTCGAAGACCACGAATCTGGGGAGCGGCAGAGACAGAATAGTCATGACCCCCACGACCATTTTGAAGGTACAAGGTCGAACTACGGAATGGGAGGTGCAGGAAGAAAGGGTACAGTGCAAGCCCCTAGAGGAAGAGGGGGTGCTTGCTACTCAGACTCTTCTAGTGCTGAAGAGAGGGGAGTACACTCGACTCGAGGGTCAAAAAATGTTAAGAAAGTTGTCGAGAAGATTCTAGAAAGGAAGAAGTTAGTGTCTCCTGATGACAGCAGAGAAGGTCCAGAGATTATGGACAAACCCTTGTCGAAAAAATTCAAGATGCCTTTTATGGTTACTTACGCTGACAAAGCAGACCCATACGACCATATACAAAGTCATGAGTCCCTCATGTTGCTCCATGGATGGGAAGATGAAATCATGTGCCTTTTCACTTACACTGTAGATGCATCTTTCGACCAGTTACGAAGTGAATTTTTGAGAGCCTTCATGATCAACAGCCAAAGAAAGAAGGACGCTACTTATCTGCTTACCCTTAAACAAGGGAATAAAGAATCATTGAAGAGCTATGTAGATCGTTTCTGAGATGCAATCTTAGAGGTGAAAGATCTACTAGTAGGAGTAGCCATGGCTGCAATGCTGCAGGGACGAAATTCAAGAAATTGCAAGAATCCCTCTCCCTTGATCAACCAGTGACACTTTCTGATTTGTTTGCTAGAGCTAGTAAATACGTGGCTCAAGAGGAAGTAATGAAGATGGTACAGTCTTGAGAGATAAGGGAAGGAAAAAAGAGAGAGAGAGATGTACCTGAAAGAAGCTCTTTGAGACCCGTCGGATCAGACAAGGCCCTCAGACCCAGGTATGAAAACTATACCAGATTAAATGAGCCTCGCACAGCAATACTTTTCGCTATTGAAGGGACTGGACTGTTGGAGTTCCTTAAAAAGAAAATGGGAAATATGAGTCGAAATCTTGATGCTTATTGTGAAGTTCATGCCGCTCATGGTCATCTTACTGAAAGATGTAGAGATCTGATGGATCAGTTAGAGAAGCTGGCCAGAGAAGGGAAAATTAACCGCTTCCTCTAGAGAAGTGAAAGACCCCATTATCCTCCGCGTGGTTGAAGGGATGACCGTTCGCGGAATAGACAAAATAATAATAGAAACAGGCCAAGAGGTGAGCAAGAAGCTAGGCCAGACCCCTAAGACAATCGGTTGGATAGTGAACCCACAGGTCCGACTATAAATGTTATTGCAGGGGGCGAATCGATGGCAAGAAGTTCCTCCGCTTCTCGTAAAAGTTACGCGAGACAAGCATATCAGATTCATACTGTGATGGAGGAGAAGGCAGGTGAAGAACCCATTGTGTTCACTTTGACAGACAGGGGCGATATTGTCATGCCTCATGATGATCCCATGGTGATATCACCAGTGGTGGCAAAACATCATGTGAGCAAAATCTTGGTGGACAATGGAAGTTTGGTGAACTTAATCTATTGGAATTACTTTGAGAAAATAAATGTATCTGAAGATAGATTAAGACCTGTTATGACACCATTGTACGGATTCGCGGGTGAGAAGGTGAAGGTAGCTGGGTCTATAGAGTTGCCTGTGACTCTAGGGGAAAGCCCAAAGGATGTGACTCAACAAGTATTGTTCATGGTTGTAAGGTCAACCTCAGCTGCTTACAACATGATCCTTGAGAGGCCTGTATTAAATGATATGAGGGCAGTGATATCTTCTTGCTACTTATTAATGAAGTTCTCTACTCCCAACGGAGTTGGGTAAGTACGAGGAGATCAAAAGAGGGCTCACACGTGTTATATTGCCTCTACCGCTAGCAAAAGAGTACAGAGAAAGGAGACATTGTGTATAGATGACCCTCCTAAACCTCAACCTATGGAGAAAATGGAAGCCATTGCGCTAGTTAAGGGGGATGAAGAGAAGAAGGCGTTCATAGGGACTCAACTGAATGAACAAACCAGAAGGGAGATAGCTGAATGCCTACAGAGAAACTCGGATGTTTTTGCTTGGACCTCCACTGATATGCCCAGGATTAATCCAGAAGTGATTTGCCATAAGCTTAATGTTTCACCCGGGCATAGGCCTGTCAAACAGAAGAAGAGGAATTTTACCCCGGAAAGACAGAAGGCAATCACAGAGGAAGTTAATAAACTTCTAGAAGTCGGGTTCATTAGAGAAGTTTACTAACCGAAGTGGTTGGCCAATGTGGTAATGGTGAAAAAATCTAATGGGAAATGGCGAATGTGTGTGGACTTCACAGATTTAAACAAAGTTGTCCCAAATATTCGTATCCTCTGCCCCGAATCGATAAGCTTGTGGATGAAAATCAGGGTATGAACTCTTCAGTTTCCTGGACGCTTTCTCTGGGTATCATCAAATTATGCTTCATCCAGGGGATGAAGAGAAGACTTCTTTTATAACTGATGATGGAACATACTGTTACAGGGTAATGCCATTCGGTTTAAAGAACGCTGGAGCCACATATCAACGAATGGTAAACAAAGTCTTCAAAGATCTCCTGGGAAACACTATGGAAACTTATGTGGATGACATGATCATCAAGAGCAGAGCAGGAGAATCTCACGCTCATCAAATGACTAAGGTGTTTAACGTGTTGAGAGAATTCAATATGAAGCTAAATCCCAACAAATTCTCATTTGGAGTTAGGTTTTGAAAATTCTTGGGATTTATGATCACCAACAGGAGGATTGAGGCAAACCCTGAAAAGGTTCAAGCGATCATAGACATGAAGCCACCAAACACAGTGAGAGATTTCCAAAGGTTGACAGGCAGAATGGTAGTTCTGAATCATTTTTTATCAAAGTTTGCAGAAAGGAGCTTGTCATTCTTCAAAACTCTGCGGGGCGGAAGGAATTTTGAGTGGACAGATGATTTTCAAAGAGCTTTTGAAGACTTAAAGGAATATTTGAAGCAGTTACCTTTGTTGACAAGGCCTTTAGAAGGGGAACAGTTGTATATGTACTTGGGGATCGGTGAATTCGTCGTCAGTACGATATTACTGAAGAAAGATGAAATAGTATATTGTCCCATCTACTATGTGAGTAAGGTACTATTAGACCCGGAGACTCGGTATCCGTTGGTCGAAAAGCTAGCACTGGCCCTTGTGATGACCTCTTGTAAATTGCATCCTTATTTTCAGGCACACTCCATTACTGTCTTGACAGATCAACCGTTAAGGCAAATCTTTCAGAAGCCTGAACATTCAGGGAGACTGGTGAAATGGGCAGTGGAACTTGGAGAGTATGATATCACATTTCAACTCAGGCAGGCCATCAAGGGCCAAGTTTTAGCAGATTTTATAGTAGAATGTACTAGCCCGAGCGGCAACATTGAAAAGGAGACTCGACCATGGCTACTATATGTTGACGAAGCGTCGAGTGCAAATGGTAGTGGGGTAGGTATAGTCTTAGTGTAGCTGGAAGGGAGATCCTTAGAATACTCTTTGCGGTTTAGGTTCCCTAGTTCAAACAATACCGCAGAGTATGAGGCTCTGGTTGCTGGAATGAAACTGGCAGAAAGGTTGCAAGTTCACCACCTAGTGGCACATAGTGATTCTCAATTGGTGGTAAACCAGTTCAATGGACAGTATGAGATTCGAGAGCCAATGTTGGTCTTTATCTAAAGAAAGTCCAATCTCTGGCTCAGACTTTTGAAAATTTTCAGTTGATACAAATTAATCGGTCTGAAAACACGCATGCAGATTCATTGTCCAAATTAGCTTCCTCCAATGAGACCGAAGGAAGAATGGTGAAGGTAGAGAGACTCGAGCGGCCTAGCATTGAAGAAGTTGAAGTGTGTGACATTGAAGTGGGGGACGATTGGAGAACCCCATTCAAACAGTATCTCATTGAAGGTACGCTCCCGCAAGATAAGGAGGAGGCTCGACGTTTAAAGATACAAGGGGTAAAATTCACAGTGATAAACGGGGAACTGTACAAAAGGGGCTATTCATCGCCTTTGTTGAAATGCTTGGGGCCAGAACAAGCAAACTATGTCTTAGCTGAAGTACATAAAGGGATTTGTGGCGAGCACTTGGGAGCTAGAGCCCTTGCCTCTAAGATATTATGATCGGGAATCTATTGGCCAACGTTGAAGAAAGATGCGACGGATAAAACCCGCAAGTGTGACAAATGCCAAAGGTTTGCACCAATAACTACGGCCCCAATGGCTCCGCTCCAAAGTACGGTACAACCAACTCCCTTTGCTCAATGGGGGTTAGACATTCTAGGGCCCTTCCCATTAGCTATGGGTCAAAGAAAGTTTCTGTTGGTAGCTACCGATTACTTTACAAAATGGATTGAGGCAGAACCTTTAGTCACAATCACAGAGAAAAAAGTTGAGGCAATGGTGTGGAAGGATATTATCTGTCGGTTCGGGATCCCACGGGTCTTAAATGCTGACCATGAAAAGCAGTTTGATTGTGATGCCTTTCGTGAGTTCTGTAGATGCCTTGACATCCAGCTAAGGATTTCTTCTGTATCATATCCTCAAGCTAACGTGCAGGCTGAAGTCAGCAACCGAACCATTCTTCATGGGTTGAAGACTAGACTAGATAAAGCCAAAGGAGCATGGGTAGACGAGTTGCCTAGTGTCTTATAGGCATATCGTACCACTAGTTGAGTATCAACTGGAGAAACGCTGTTAAGCCTTGTGTACGGCACTGAAGCATTGATTCTCGTGGAAATTGGAGCACTGTCATCCAGGGTAGTGCCTTTAGTGGAAGAAAAGAATTCACAAGGGCTAAGGGAAAACCTGGATCTACTTGATGAGCATAGAGAAACTGCAGCTATCCGGCTGGCATCCTACCATAAGAGGGTGGCCAACTACGATAACAGTCGGATAAAAGATAGATCGATGTCCGAGGGAGATTTGGTGCTTAGGAAGTCACACATCACCAATGCTTTGAGGGAAGACGAAAAGTTTAGAACTAATTGGGAAGGTCCATATCGAATCAGACGAAGGATTGTGCCCAACACCAGCATCCTGGAAACTCTGCAAGGGAAGAAAATAGGAAAGACATGGAATTTGAATCATGTAAAATTGTATTGGAATTAATTATTATGTCCTCTTTCCTAATTTTTATATTCTCGCATTATTACTTGCTTGCATTGTCACAAGATATTATTACGTAAATTATTCCTTTATTTTTATATTATATCTTCAACTTTTACGAATGTAAATCTTGTGGCAGAAAACAGACGAGCCGTAAGAGCCTAAGGCGCAATAGCGTCACTGTGGCCGGGCGTAAACAAACAGACGAGCCGTTCTGAGGTGCAATAGCGTCACTGTGGCCGGACGTAAACAAACAGATGAATCGTAAGAGCCTAAGGCACAATAGTGTCCCTGTGGCCAGGCATAAAAAGACAGACGAGCCGTAAGAGCCTGAGGCGCAATAGCGTCACTGTGACCGGGTGTAAACAAACAGACAAGCCGTAAGAGCCTGAGGCGCAATAGCGTTACTGTGGCCGGGCATAAACAAACAGACGAGTCGTGAGAGCCTGAGGCGCAATAGTATCACTGTGGCCGAGCGTAAAAAAACAGACGAGCCGTAAGAGCCTGAGGCACAATAGCGTTACTGTGGCCAGGCGTAAAAAGTCAGACGAGCCGTAAGTGCCTGAGGAGCAATAACGTCACTGTAGCCAGGCATAAAAAGCCAGATGAGCCGTAAGAGCCTAAGGCGCAATAGCGTCACTGTGGCCAAGCGTAAAAAGTCAGACGAGCCGTAAGAGCCTGAGGCGCAATAGCGTCCACTGTGGCCAGGCGTTGCAGACAAAGAAGCTGTAAGAGCTTGAGGCGCAATAGCGTCACTGTAGCCAGGCAATAGAAACGTATTAGCCGTAGAACCAAAGACGCACTTGCATCATGATGGTCAGGCATCAGGAAAAAAGTATGTTTACATATGTAATTCTTTCTAAAAGTATGTCTTTCTATCAAGAATTGGGGAGCATACACGGATAAATAAACATACGAGTAAAACAAGTATACAGATACATGATAATAGCAAAAGTTAAATGAACAACGTTTCATAAGCAATATGAAGCCTGAACAGATAAACTTTATTTATAAATTCAAGAAAATCTTTACAAACAAAATACGAAGTATGAATAAATTCAAGAATATGTATAAGTTCAATGACAAAATATTCAAAAAGAAAAATAAATCAATCCGCACAATCTAGTGGTGGGAGATTAGGCGCCGTTGGACCCTCGCAATAAAGAGGCTGGTGCCCAGGAAGTGATAGATCTTCTCCATCCAGGTCATTAAGGGCACCAATAGGTTTAGGAACATTATCTGGGCTCTCGAGCTCCCAAGGACAAGCTAGGTTCGCCAGATTATCCAATGCAGCCTTCTTCAGGACCTCATCAGTAGGCTTGGCATCAGGTTCATACTTGGTCCAATCAAGAGCTTCAAATAACATCGCTTCAGGAGTGTAAAGAAGCTCAGGAAATTCCTCACCTTCCCTATGCTTCTCCAACCAAGATCGGGCAAGGTAAAAACCATACTTCACATAGGGCACTGAGAAATCTTCTTTCTGCCTCAAACAGTCTTTGGAAAGCCTATACTCCTTCACAGCTTCAGCCCGAATACTATTAATCTCGACCTGATTAAGGGAAGGAGTGGCTCGACTCTTCAATTCTGCAATGTATTGTTATAGTTGCTGATTGCAATCTGCCAGGGAATCAAACTTCGACTGCATAGTATCTAGCTCTGTTTGTTTCTGCTGAAGATCGTCCTTAAATTTGTTAGATCTAGCAGTCTCAACTGTAAGATCCCCCTTCGCGAGAGTCAATTCCTGAAACGCCTTTGAAAGTTGCTTCTCCAGATTTCGCACTACCCCTGGCAGCCCAGGCAATTGATTATTGGCATTCCTTAATTCCATATTGCTATCCCTTAATGCCTGGATCTGCTTGTCAGTTCGGTCATGATAAGCTCGATGCCGAGCATTATTAACTATGGTCCTCTGAGCAAGTTGAAAAGAAACGCAAAAATTCAAACTGAAAATAAAATAAAGAGAATAAAATAAAAGAAAGTCCGCAAATTACCCTGATAGCTTCCATATCAGCAACATCCTCTCCTTCTGGGAAATTTCAAAATAGTAGATTCTCGTCCCTGGGAAGGATGGTGGCCCAACCTAAGCGAGATGCTACCCCGGGCGTCTCTAAAGTGTCGTTATCTAACACTCCAGGGTAGACTCAAAATTCAGATCCCTTCATTTTATAGCCCCCATCTACTTGATATGACCTCGTATCAACAGGACCTATCTTAGGAAGGATAGGCCTATTGGCCATAAAGGATTCCACATATAGGTGCCTTCAGTTCTTTTGACTAGGCAAGGTCACATTACATTCAGCTCGTTCTCCCGACTGAGGTCTATTCGAGGAGCCGGAGGATCTCCTAGAATACGAAGAAGCCCTCCCTTCACCTCGGGAAATGTCTCTTGATTTCCCTTCAGGTTGTTGAGTTGGAGCTGGAGGAGGGGTTGTTTGCCTAGGAGGAGAAGTCTGAGCTCGAGATACCTCTCCAGAAATGACCGTAGTGAAACAGGGTCTCTTCTCAGCAGGTTCACTGGATGAACCTTCTTGCCCCCTTCGACGGACCAAAGCACGTCTGACACTGCTCATTTCTGCAAAACAAGAACCCACAAAATTGTTAAAACTGTTGTACAAACAAGTAGTAATGAAGTATAAAGCATAAAGGGTTACCTTCAAGAGAGTTAAGAAACTCTTGAAGGGAATCTATTTCTAATGCTTCGTTATCAGGAAGAACCATAAAAGTAGAACCAAACCCATCCCAATCACCCATATTCTTTAAGGGGTCACCTTCGGGGCTAGATTCCCTATCTCTAGGATTTGGTTCAAGAGGAACAGAAGGATTAATGACATTAGCGCCTCCTATGCCCCAACCAGTAGAGGTTAAATTTTCAGATGACAAAAACTTGTAAAGGTTGATTGGTCTATGAACTAATAGCTGATTGATAGTTGAGGACAGTTGTTTCCTCAAAGTGGTAATGCGAGGGCCTTTGGGGACACTATGCTTAGCTCCCCATCTAGTAGGGAAGTTAAGACCTTCAGGCACTTCTACTACAAGCCATTCTGATTCAAACCTATGGAGTTTGCTGGGGAGTCTATCAAATAACCTATTCTCAAAGCCGGGTTCGAACACTCTTTGAAGAGAATATGGGATTAAGCCAGAACTACCCCGAAGCCTGAAGAAAGTATAGAACAAAGGGAGAGAAGGAAGAACGTCCCTCATGTGGTAATGCACATCAAATCCAATTAATTGCATCCAACTATGAGGATGTAATTGGCTAGGGGAGATCCCTTGTTCCCTCAAAAAAGAAATCCCAAAACTAGAAATTGAGAAACGAAAACCTAGCTCTACAGATGTCCTAAAAATAGCTACTCCACTTGCTACGCTACGTATACTTCTCTCTTCCGGAGTAGGGAGCCTATAAAAATACCCTTTGGGTAGTGGGTACCTACGCATAATATCTTGGAGATCAAACTTGGTCAAAGTTGATCTAGGTCCCAACTCCAAATGTTTTCCTACACCAGGACCAGCTATTCTAGGGTTAGACATGAGAAAGAAACGAACCTAAAATAGGTGGGTAAAATTGGAAGAGGAAAGACTCAGGTTGGCGACAGAGTCGAGTGTGGCGACAAACTCTATTAAGGCGACAAAGTCTAGAGAGGCGACAGACTCTAGTAAGGCGACAGGGTCTAGAGATGCGACAGACTCTATTAAGTCGACAGAGTCTAGAGAGGCGACAGACTCTGGTAAGGTGACAGGGTCTAGAGATGCGACAGACTCTAGTATGGCGACAGTCTAGAGAGGCAACAGACTGTGGTATGGCGACAGAGTCTAGAGAGGCGATAGACTATAGTATGGCGACAGAGTTCTGTAATGTGACAGAGTCTAGCTGGCGACAGACTCTTATGTGGCGACAGTTATATACTAATATAACGTGAGTGGTGACAGAGTATGTAAAGGGTTGCGAGAGAGTTTACTATGTTGCGACTGCGTTTTGCGATAGAGTTGTGGCTGGGTGGCGACAGTGTATACGAGAGAGTTGCGGTTGTATTGTGACAGTATGTAACAGCTTCTTATGCTATCCACGCGGCACCTCACCTTTATATAGTCGCGACAGAGATGGCCGAAACATGGCGTCTTTACCAGGGTTTAAAACTCTCTCGCAAATAAAACGTTTTCGTCTTTAACAACTATTCTAGAAAGACATAATCCTCGTATTATACTCTTACATAGGGAAATTACCTATGAAAGAGTGGGGAGCAATTGATAGAGGTAATTTACCCCTAACCCAGTCACGCGCCTGGGCTTCAGAATACAAAAGGCCCAAAATAATAAAATTTTGGACCCCACACAAATATGAGTCCTGAGCTCCTCAAAGTAAATAAAAAATATCTATAAATACCCCAGGTATGATAAGAAAAATCCTAATCTCTATTTTGCTTACTAAAACTCTGCTTAAACAGTTTTCTGACTTAAGCATCGGAGTGCGCGTGCAGGGATAGATCCTTGCGCCTCTCTAACTTTCACTGTTTTTGCAGAACATCCGAGACACATGGAGAAGACGACATCAACATCATTTCATTATTGTTTAGAGCAACAACAATGGTATTAATCATTTTGGTTTATATCATTTTTTTACGTTCAGATACATGATTTGGTCAAGTATAATGTGGTGCATAATCTTATGAACAATGTTAATAGACAAAATTAATTGGACCATAGTATTCACCTTTTCTATCCATTCTCAAACTTTTGATTTTAGAATTACAATGCAAAATAATTCAATTGCTTTATATAATACTTTATATAATACAAAATAACTCAAATGAGAGAAAAATGAAAAGAGAAAAAGATTAGAGAAAGGGAAAGAATTAAAAAGAGATAAAAGAGGGAAAAAAAGAAGAGAGAAGAAAGAAAAAAAATTAAAGTAAAATTTGTCAACTTTTTTTTTCTAATTTTAATATTATTTGTTTAATTTAAATTGCATCAATAAGTTTGATATTTGATATTTGGCTTTTATGGTTTGACAGATGGAAGAATCGTTTTACTACAATAAAAATGTAAGGACTAATTTAATGCTTTTTAAAGTTTGATGATCAAGATGATATGTGATCCAAAATATAGGGACTTTGAATGTAATTAACTCTATAAATTATAAACTTATCCAATGCTTAATCTTTAAAATGCATTAAATAATTTTAACAAAACTTTCAGAAATAATCAATGAATGTAACATAGTATTTCTTTCAACCTATTGAGGGTGCTCCATACAACTTACATACATAAATAGGTACCAACTAAAGTAACTTAGACAATTTTAGGAAATGATATCTTTATAATCTTATAGTTAATTTGGATAGATCATAAGATTAATTTCAATAAGATTGAAAATAACAATAAAAGTAAAATTTGTTACTATAACTGTGAGATTAAGTACGGTAATTATAAGATTAAAATCAGTAGAAGATATATATGTTTGGATGCAAATGCAACGGTCATAATGTGGTGAAATGTAGTGAACTACAAAAAAATATGGTTATGTTAACGGATTTTTATTGTTGGAACTATTCCTTCAATACAACCAACAGACTAAAGACAGATTGTAGATGAACGTATATTTTCACCATTTTATGAAAAATCAAAATTTTCAATACATTTACCGATGAACTATAACCGAGTTATCTACGATATTCCCGACAAAAAAACGCTTTCGCAGGTAAGTTGTCGGTAGAGTCGGCAAGAATGGAAAACAAATAAGGTAATAAAATTACCAACGAACTTTTCGTCGGTAAGTTGTCGAAGAAAAAGGGCGGAATATAAAATAAATTTCGCCTATTAACAAACAGATTATCGATGCAATACCGACGAAAGGATATCTTTTAATGAAATGGGTCTTTCATTAAAATTTACTGACCGAATAACTCCATGAGTAAATTTTGCTCTAGTTTCGGGCAGAACCCCTTTTCTCTCCCTTTCCTTTACTTTCATTCTCTAATGCGCCGCTTTGCCCGCTCTCTCTAAAAACCTTGCGTGTCATCGCAGTTTCAAGCCTCCTCTGGTCAACGGCTGTCTGCTCAGTAGGTGCTCTTATCATTTCTGGCCTTCGTTTCCGTTGGCTAGTCTTTTTAACATAAATTTATTTAATTTCTTTGTTAAAAGTATTTTATTTAATATTTTGTTTTCTGTGCCGCCATGTTTTCAGGCTTCTTTCGACCACCGACCTCCTGCTCTGTGGTGTTCTCGTCATTTTCGGCCTTTGTTTCTATTACATTGTCTTTTTTTAGATAAATTTCTTTAATTTTCATGTTATTGTTTATGTGTATTATTAATGGATTTATATTATTGATATGTACTATTAAATTTTTATGTGTGTTGTTGTAAAATTATTTGGTTTAAGATTTAGTGGTGGTGTTATTGTTATTGATGTGTATTTTTGACTTGATAATTCTAGGAATGATAAGTGACATAGGTTAAAAAATGATTAAAATTGTATTTAAATATGATAAAAAATAAAAAATAATTTTTATGTTTGATATGCCGTTGAGAATTTTAATTCAAAATTTTCATACTTTACATATGTCGAATACAATTTTTCATGATACAAAAATAAATTTAATAAACGAATTGCTAGGTAAATACTATATTATTGATATGTACTGTTAGATAAATTTGACATATATATATATATATATATATATATATATATTGTTGTTGGTATTAACCTTGTAAAATAATATCGTTTAAAATTTAGTTTTGTTGTTGTTGATGTATATTGTTGTTAATATATATTGTTAAATAAACTTGATATGAATATTGTTGTTGTCAACCTTGTAAAATTATTTGCTTTAAGATTTAGTGTTGTTATTGTTGATGTGTATCATTGTTGAAATGTACTATTAAATTTTTTATATGCATTGTTGTAAATAGTATAATAAAATTAAGTAATTTAATTAATTATAGAAAAATTTAGTAGTAAATATTAAGTCATTTAGAATTTAGTATTGATATATTTTAGTAATTAAATGATTCAGTGCATGGTTTTACCGTATCTGACATGTAACTGTATTGTTTACTAAACTGAGTATCGTTTTATAGAACTGTGCATTGATTTATTGAATATGCAACGGTATTAAAATGTCAATGTTTTATAGAACTATGCATTGATTTATCGAACATGCAACGATATTAAAATGTCAATTTTATAAAAAAGAAGAGTTTCCTAAGCATGCAAAACATAACACATTTACAAAATAGATTGTAGAAATTAAAATTATAAAAATTCACTACTAGAAAAAGCATACGGACTATGATTACACAAAAATATTAACTGCGGTTATTGAAAGCGCGCTTAGTCTAATATTTTTAATTACGATTTTTAATCTTAACTGAGTTTTCAGTTTTCAAACATCATAGATCTAACAATACTTATATAAAATGTTTATTCTTTACTTTCCCTCTTTTTTTTTAACACACTTTCGATACCAAATCAATTGTATATAGACTATGTTTTTGTCTTTAACCATCATTTATTTTTAAAAAATAAACTTTTCTTTATACTTAAAATCACGATTAATGTTGAATCATAGTGTCGTGACCCATTTTTCTCTAAAATCCTTACAAATTTTTCGCTTTTTTCATTTCACATACAATTTAAATGGTTGAGCTATGAGTCGACATTAGTCCAGTCACTTTGCTTATCTTACTATCCGTTTCTATATCACGTTACCAGTAGGATCGACATTTAGTAAACTTTATATATACATATCACATAGCTATATTCGCATACGCTTACATCCCCAATATTACATCCATATACATTACTGTGTTTTTACATGTTCAGATACAAAAGTTATATAAATGTGTATACCTTCGCGCACGATGGGAAGTTGCGAGCAATAGAAATGCACGACTACAACCGACTCTCTAACTATTGCAATTACTCTGTAGAGAGGGGGAAAATGAAAAGGGTGAACACAACTAGCTCAGTAAGACAAATATGTAAGCAAGTAGATAATTACACTATCTACATGCTTATAATGTCATGTTGTAAGATAGTCACTTTCATTTAAAACAGTAGCAACAAATCCGGCATGCAATCTATTCAATAGATAAAAAGCTCGTTTAGTGAAAAGCATGCTCGGTTTAGTATAGTAAATCAGTTCAGTTCGGTACAATAAATCAATTTTCATTCAATACGGTAAATTAGTTCAGTAAACAATTTCAGTTCAGCTTCAGAATTACACAGTGCAGTACAATTCAATTTCTTTTCGTCAGTTAAACAGTAGATTAAGGCCCAACCCCTTCTTAGGCTGTCGGCTGGCATCCCTTTGGGGCTTAGATTCCCCCACAGGTTTACCTTAACTCAATATAAATTATGTTCAGTAGAGACTAGACAGGAAGAACGGTAAACAATATAGGACATATGACCATGTCAGTGATCCCAGGCAGCACTGGTCAGGTGTACGAGGGTATCCAGTTGCCTAGGGAGGGGGTCAATCCAACCCGTCGGCCAGTCAGTTTAGTTCAGTTCAGTATTTCGAAGACTTAAGCACGGTACAACGTATTCATGTTATTTACACGGTACAACGTATTTCGTGGATCCCAGTATTAACAAGTCAATGTCCAATGTCTTTGTCTCAAAATCCAGTGCGAGCAAGTCAGTGTGACACACAGTCTACACGAGGGTTCCAGCACGGTTTCACTCATAAAAGCAATAGACGGCTCAATTCCATAAAAAATGGTACTAAAAATGGAGTTCAGTACGTAAAACGGTATAAAAATGAAGCAAGAGTGGAAAATTCCCGTTTGGTCACCCATCCATGGAATTGCATCCATGGAATTGCTTCCACTCAAGCACGCTTAACTTTGAAAAATGTGTAGTTTGATGCAGACAGTAAAATCTTGAGCCAGTATATCATTATACAGTTATAAATAGTAACAGACAGTAAAACTTTCAAAATATGCAATTCATGTAGCGGTGCAGTGCAACTATATTTGCAGTACAATTTAGACTAAAATGGGTGATTTTTATCACTAGGCTTAAAATTCTATCATTTTGATATTTATGTATTCTACGACATATTTTCAGTTAAATCGCGTCAAAACGTGTACGTATAGCTATCTCTAACTACTCACATAAATCCCTTACCTCGATATAGGTCGATCACGCTTATTTTCCAACGATGTTAATCGCTTGGTCCGTTTAGCTCCAATTACGTCTCCGGAGCTGCAGAATATCATCAATCATGTAAAGTAAGCCTTATACACTCGTATATAAGCTAATTACAGTAAAATTAACGTTTTGGGCCCAATTACTCTTATTGAGCCGAATTGCCTCTTAATGAGCCTAATTCTATCTTAAGCCCAATTCAACCTTTCTATTCTTTCCATTAAGGCCTATTTAGCTTATTAGACCCATTAACATAACTTGGGCCATCCATGGCTTGTGTTCGGCCCATGGTGGCCGTCCATTACACGAGCTCGCTCATTGTGGCATTTTGCCGAGCACTTGGTGGCTATAGCCTATAGGCACCATTCACGCCAACTTAAGTCATTTCTAGCCATTTCTAGCTTATTTAGGCATTTTCACAAACACTTGGCATGCTTGTCTTAACCATTAACCTAGTTCATTAAGACATTTTATCAAACACCTTATATGCATGCATGATAAGTCCATCCATTCCTACACATTGATTTAACCCATTTACACCATCATCATCTACGTGTAATTTCCAACACATAACCATCATTAAACACATCACATACGAATCACTACACTACTATACCCATTTTGGCTAAAGCTAAATCTCTAGCTTATGGGTTGTTTTCCATTCCAATTTCTATACCAATCTACTCCATAAATTCACTAGACTAACATATATAAGATTGGTGGAAAGAAAACTAACCTAGCTTGTTTTTCCCAATTTGGTCGAAACTTGTGGGGTTGATTTGCTCCTTCAATTAAATTTGTTGGATACTGGTTTTTGGATATGTTAATCCCCTTGTAATATGGAACAAGTTTGCTGAAGAAAGCTAGTTCCAATTATGCTTGTAGGTAGATATTTTCTAGAGAGAGAAAGCTTAAACACTTAAACTAAAATGGTGGTTGTTTTGGTGATGAAGAAGACGTTGCAATTGCTGAAGCAAATTATGGAAATTTGCTTCATTTTCCAGCCATTTTATTGTTAAAAATCTAGCCCATAAATTGGGCTTCAATTGGTTTTGGGCTTTGCTAAAGTTTGGGCTTGAATTTTTATTCATTTGGGCTTTTAAGTTTAATCTTATTGGGCTATAAATTTGGGCTTCCAATTTCAGGTTTATTGGGCTGGAAATGTACTCCATTTTGGGCCTATTCTTATGTATATAAATGGGCCTATATCCAAACCCAATGGCCTTGCAAGTTTCGGCCTATTCTTACCAATGCATATTGGGCTACCGTAATTTCAATCCATATGCCCATTTGCAATTATATAATTTCAGCCCACAATTTAATTTAGCCAATTCATTAAATCAATTTCCTAACTATAATGTGCTGAAAATTAAGTATTTTAGCCCAAAATAATTCTTCACATGCCTTAACCATGGTTGGGTTAAGTTTAACCATGGTTTGGTTACTTAGTCAAAGTCCACATTACAATTCTAACTTTTTCCTTAACTTTAACCATTTGACTAATGTGGAATAACCCAAATATATGAATTTCAATGCTTGATTAGTTCATCTTTGTGTTTTGGCTACCTTTGGTAGCTGAAAATGCTTTAAACAGCTCAAACGCTCGTTTGACCCTTTTTGGCATTGTCACCACTCCAGCATTACCGGGATCAAACCAGACCAACTTCCCTTCTTGACATACATATATTTTCATGTCCTTAGTCAATATATTATGCTAGATTGGTTGGATTCCATCCGGTTCACCTTGAGCTCAACATTGCTCATATTTTGCACTTTAAGATATTGGAGGTTGTTACTTAAGTCAATTTGTCTTGGAATTGAAATATAACTTTTCTTAGGATTCACAATAACATAATCAATGTTTACAATGATGAATCCTTAAGGAATAGACACCAAATTTTGGGTCTTACATTCCCCCATTTAGAAATTTGGTCCTCCAAATTAGAACCAAGTTAGTTCTCGAACAACTATGGATACTTTTCACGCATCAAGCTCTCCAATTCCCACGTGGCTTCCTTCGAAGTGTGGTACTACCAGAGAACCTTCACCAAAGGGATTGTCTTAGACCGTAACACCTTTTCTTTCCTGTCCAGTATCCGAATCGGCTTCTTCGCATATGACATATCCTCTTTGAGCTCCAATGGCTCATACTTAATCACATGTGCCAGATCCGGATGATACTTTCGAAGCATCGAAACATGAAAGACATTATGAATGCCTGCTAGCTTAAGTGGCAATTCCAGTCTATAGGCCTTATCTCTCACTCGGTCTAAAATCTTAAAATGTCCAATATAACGAGGACTCAATTTACCTTTCTTCCCGAACCTCATTATGCCATTGGAGGGAGAAATTTTCAGAAACACTGATTCACCAACGGTGATTTTCAATGGCCCCCGTCTCGTGTCAGTATAGCTTTGTTGTCTACTATGAGCTGTTCTCAACCTTTCACATATTACATGAACATCCTCAGAGGCTTGTTTTACCAATTCGAGAGAAAATATCTTTCGATCACCCACTTCCTCCTATCCAATTGGAGAACGACACCTACAGCCATACAAAGCTTCATATGGTGTCATTCAAATACTCGAGTGATAACTGTTATTATAGGCGAATTCGGCTAATGGTAAATGATCATCCCAGGAGCATTTAAAGTGCAGTGCACAAGCTCTCAATATATCCTCCAGTGTCTGTATGGTCCTCTTTGACTGACCATTGATTTAAGGATGGAAAGCTGTGCTAAAGTTCAGTTGGGTTCTCATGGCTTCCTAAAAATGTTCCCAAAAGTGGGAAGTGAAGCGGGAATCTTGGTCAGAAACAATGCTCATTGGAACACCATGTAACCTCACAATCTCTCAAACATACAAATTCGCCAAGGCGCTTAGAGTATCAGTGGATTTCATAGCCAGGAAGTGGGCTGACTTAGTTAATTTATCCACAATCACCTAAATGGCATCATGATTCCTATGGGTTATCGACAAATCCATCACGAAGTCCATGGTGACATGCTATCATTTTCATGTCGATATAGGTAGAGGCTGCAATAACCCTACAGGTTTCTAATGCTCTACCTTAATCTGCTGGCATACGATACATTTAACAACAAACTCATCAATATCTTTCTTCATACCTGACCACCAATATACTTTTCGAAGATTCTGATACATCTTACTACTCCCTAGATGCAGTGTATATCTCGAAGAATGAACTTCTGAAAAAATTAATCTTTTCAGCTGTGGATCCTTGGGAACACAAATTCTACCTCTGAATCTCAGTAAACCATCAATACTCACCTCAAAGTCTGTAACAGTGCCCATTTGAATCTAATTCACCATATCAATACAGTACTGATCACTACGCTGAGTCTGTTTGATTCTATCAATCAGATCTGGTTCCAACCTCTGGCTAGCTATCATACAGTCAGTATCAGTATCAGAAGGGATTACATCCAAGTTGAGGCTTGCAAACTGTTCCAACAACTCGTGTTCCTTGATCATCATATACGATACCATCCCGAGGTTTTTCCTGCTCAAAGCATCGACTACTACATTCACCTTTCCCGGGTGGTAAAGTATCTCACAATCATAGTCTTTCAAAAGCTTTAACCATCTCTATTGCCTTATATTCAATTCTTTATGTGAAATAAATATTTGAGGCTTTTATGTAAGATCTGAAATTTCTCACCATATAAGTAGTGGCGTATATCTTCAATGCAAACACCACGATAGCCAATTCCAAATCATGGGTCGGGTAGTTCTTCTAATGGCTCTTAAGCTGTCGGGATCCATAAGTAACTACCTTCCCATTCTGCATCAGTACACAGCCCAGTCCCTGTCCAGAAGTATCGGTGTACACAGAGAAACCTCTTAAGCTAGTAGGTATGGTGAGAATAAGTGCAGTGGTCAGTCGATGCTTAAGTTCTAGAAAACTCTTCTCACAAGCATCATTCGACTCAAATGCAACATTCTTCCAAGAGAGACGAGTCAAAGGAGCAGCTAATTTAGAGAAACCCTCAACAAACTGTCTATAGTATCCAGCCAAACCTAGAAAACTCTGAATCTCTGTAATCGTCTTGGGCCTATCCCACTGAACTAGAGCTTCTATCTTGGACAGATCCACAGAAACCCCATCCTTTGATACAACATGACCCAGAAATGATATCAGATCTAACCAAAAATCACACTTACTGAGTTTAGCATACAACTTCTCTCGGAGGGTCTGTAAAACAATCCTCAAATGCAGTTCATGTTCTTCATTGGACTTGAAATATACGAAAATATCATCAATGAACACTATAACAAATTGATCTAGGTATGGCATAAATACCTCATTCATCAAAGCCATAAAAGTTGCAGGAGCATTCGTTAACCCGAAAGGCATAACCAGAAACTCATAATGGCCGTATCGGGTATGAAAAGCTGTCTTCGATACATCTTCACTCCGGATCTTCAACTGATGATACCTAGACCTCAGATCTATCTTAGAAAAGATTTGTGCTCCCCGAAGTTGATCAAGCAATTCATCAATGCGTGGAAGGGGGTACTTGTTCTCGATGGTAGCCTTATTCAACAACCGATAATTAATGCATAGTCAGAGGCTTCCATCATTCTTCTTAACAAATAAGACCGATGCTCCCCAAGGCGAGACTCTCGATCTAATGAAACCCTTATCCAATAACTCTTGTAATTACTTCTTTAGCTCTTCTGATTCAATCAGAGCCATTTGGTATGGTGGTTTGGATATCGGCTCAATACCAGACACCAAATCAATACAAAACTCCATCTCTCTATCTGGTGGTAACCCTAGTAGATCATTCAAAAATACATCAGGAAACTCCCTGACCATTGGGATGTCTTCTAATTTCGGACGTGCCTTATCCATATCAACCACATGTGCAATGAAAACTTCACAATGTTATCCATACAGTTAGCACCACAATTTATTCTTTGAGTTACAATAACTACATCCTTTTATTACTTCCTAGAAAAATTTACAACATACTTTTCGAGAATCGAAAACATTATCGTCTTAGAGTAACAATCTAAGACAACATGGTTTGCAGCTAACCAATCCATTCACAGTATTACATCAAAATCATGCATATTCAATAAGATAACGTCTGCTAACATAACTCTACTCCCTACTCTCAATTTATAGTTCTTATACACATATTTAGTTAGTTGACTATCTTTCATCGGTGTGCTAATAATCAACATTCTATCCAAAAGTACAAACTTTACATACAGGGATAGTTTATATGCAAATGAAGGTGATATAAAGGAGTGCGTGGCACCAGGATCAAAGAAAAAAATACGTCAAGATCAAAGACCAGAATTGTACCTTTAATCACATCAGATGAAGCATCTGCAGTGTCCTGATCTAAGGCATACACTCGACCTTTGCCAATAACTTTTTTCCCATTCTCTTCGATTGTGGCCTTTCTCTTCTGGGTTGAAGGACCAGTGAGAGCTCTCTGTGGCTCCTCTTGCGTCTGTGAGATAGGAATTAGAGGTTCAAGGTAATCTCTGACTAAGTGGCTAGTCTTTTCGCATTTATAGCATGCTTCAAAGGACACAAAATAAGGCCTATTATCGTGATACCTACCACAAGTTCTACACTGCTCAGTAGTAGGTTGGGGTCTTCCAATCACAATACCCTTAGTTGGAGTAAGGTCGGGTAAAGAGGTAGCTTAATAGTCCTACCCCGTATCTCCTTAATCCTCGGTCTCTTACTAAACGACCTCCTCTATTCTCTGAAGCCTTTATCCTCCACTGATTTCTTTCTGTCCTTGTCTTTACCCCTGCCTGCCTTACCAAACTCAGAGGCATGTAGCTCATAATCTTGCTCACATAACTGTGCTCTGCGCACTGCCTTTTCGTAAGTAGTGATGTCCAAAGGGGTTAGTCAAGATCTGATAGATGGTCTCAGCCCGTCCATAAACTTTCTAGCTTTTCTAACTTCACTACTTATAGTGTCAGGATCATACCTACCTAGGGGTATGAATCTCGACTCATACTTATCAACAGATCGGTTCCCCTTGATTTGACTCATAAACTCCATCTGTAACTTTCTCTGAGTAGTGTCCAAAACATATTATCTCCGAAAAGCCTTTAGAAAGATATCCCATGTAATGACTGAATATCGGGCCCTCAATAAAGGTCTGGTGGACTTCCACCAGTGCTCTGCCTCTCATTTCAACATGAAAACGACAAAAGCAACTCTCTCAGTCGTCGTACACCGAAAGAACCCATATAATTTTTCTATCTTATTCACCCAATCCTCAGCAATCATTGGGTTCTTTACCCCACTAAATAACGGTGGTCTAAACTTCTAGAACTGCCTCAACCTATCCAACTCACAATCGTACCCCAAATCATCACCAGACTGTTGTGGGGTCACTGGGGAAGGAGTAAGCTGAACCATTGGGGTTTGTGGGAGTCTATTAGGTGTATGTGTAGACGGTCCTACTATCGATGGAATAGGTGCAGGCTGTGTGGGTGCAAGTGTCTTAGGTGCGGCTGTAGGCGTAGCTGAGGCAGCCTGGCCACGTATGCCCTGCATACTTGTCAAACTCGTATTTTTATGTAGCTTGTTCGTTATGATTTCTATATGTGTACGAATACTTTATTATTTTAGTTGAATCATAAGAAGAGTATTTACTAATATATAATGGCAAGTGATGAATAGAAATGCATATAAGCTACATAAAAGCTAAATAAAGGGTATAAGAGCCACAGGCTAAACCGAATGGATTTGAATCATTTTGATTGAAGATAAGAACTTATAAAGTGAAACTATAGAGAGCTTATGAAGGAAAGTCAGTTTGATTTGGTCCCGAACACATAGAAGTAGAGTAAATGCCAAAAAAAGGCTAAGCGAGTCCGAATGGTCTGTTCGAGGTGTTTTAGGCATATTCACTTCCTGAAAACGACCAAAACATAAAGATGAGAGTGTCAACCATAAGATATGACACTTTCAAAATTTTGAGAAAAAGTCAAATGTAGTCAATGGTCAAGAAAAGTCAAAGGTAGTTAAGAAAAGTGGACTTTGACCATAGTTGACTAACCATGGTTAGAAATTAACGCAAGTATGGAGAAAAAATTGGGGAAAAATATTTTTAGTTAGAATACAAGATATTCATCCCTTGAAGTAAGGAAAATTTATTTGGATGAATTCCAGATTAAATTTAACGGGTAAAATGCAATGGACCAAAGTTAAAAATTTTAAAGCCCATTAAGGTATAGCAAGTGTGGGCCGAATTTGGAAAGCCCAATGGGTCGAATTGTTGGGCCATTTGGTGGGCCTAATATGAAGACAATTGAAGGCCCAATTGGTAGAAAAATTTTCAGCCTAAAAGAAAAGCCCAAACCGAAAGCCCATTAGTATAAGTTAAAACAGATTAATAAAAGGTAGCAAAATCCAATTTGGTAACTATCACCTAAACAAAGGTAGCAAAATTCAATTTGGTAACCTTAACCTTAACCCATTAAAAGTCAATTAAGGTGGATGAATTATAGGCTTAATGACTAAGTCTTTGACTTATAAAATCAGCCAACACTTGTCTTCCTCATCCTTTCGTTCTCGGCTACACAAGGAAACACCATAACCAAATAGTTTTCAAGCTTTCTCTCACTAGAAATCACAAGGATAAAGGCATATTTGGAACTTGCAATATTCATGAAAGTTGTTCCAAATTGAGAGAGGTTTAACATATGTTGGAATTGGCTATCAAGAAGCCAAAGTGAGCAACCCGAGAAGCTTGAAAGTTTCAGCCAAGAAGGAAACTACAAGCTAGGTATAAATTCAAGCTTCCAAATTCATATATGTTAATGTATGAATTATTCTAAGTTGATTGGTATATGTTTTAAGCATTGAAACACATGAAATCATCATGAACATGTGATTGCTAAAAATGGGTAATGATAAATTGATGAATACCCATATGATTTTAATGCATGGGTGAGTTGGTATACATGTGTTTATGATTATGGTATAGTTAGAATTAATCAATTTGATTAATTGGTGAATGAATTAATGTTGGCAATCAAGGTGTTTGATAAAATGCCTAAATGAAGTAAGTTAAGCTTAAGACCATTGCCAACCAAGTGTTTGTGAAAATGCCTAAGTGAATAGCTAGTGAAATGGCCAATGTTAGCATGGTGCTCTGCATGGCTAGACATGCATGGCTCTCGGCCATGGCATGTGGCCGAGAGGTCCAATGGGCCAAGCCCAATTGGTTTCAACCCAATGAGGTGTTATGGGCCTCAGATAAGCCCAATAAGAGTTAGTGGGTCCTATAAGCCCAATAGGCCAGATTGAAATGAATAGTAAAATGGAAATGAGCTTAAGATAGTGTTAGACCCATTAAGAGTAAACATGCCCATTAAGTGAAATACACTGTATTAAACGTGAAATACAGTAAGAAAAGTGTAATTAACCTGATGAATGGTTATATGCAGCTCTAGAGTTTATATTGAGAGCTGATCGGACTGGGAGATCGAGCAACGCCGAGGAAGTGAGGTCACTTGACGTGATCCGAGGTAAGAGACTTTTGTGGGTAGTTAGAGATATCTGCACGTATTTTCATATGCTTTTACATTCACTTAAAAATTTTGAGGTTCAGAGAAAGTAAATAATATTTATAGTGACCCGATAATGGCAAATTATGATTTTACCCCTAGTTAGTCAAAAAGTCAACTTTTGAGAAAAGTTACAAAAAACTTAGAAAGCATGTTTTCGACTATTTTAAATGTTGTTTGATAGTTGCATGGATAGACTGGCTGATATTTTCATGTTATATGCGAAAACTGCACATTATAGTGTCGATTTGATTTAATTGAGTGAATTCATTTGAATTAAGCCGTCTATCGATTTGTGTGAAAACAAATCGTGCTAGAGTACAACTCGCACTGTATATTATATGTTTTCCACCTTCATTAGTGATAGAGTGATACTTGCACTAGATTTTACATGATATGTATCACATAGTAGTTGAGTATTTCTCGTACTTGATTTTAATGCGATTTGAGAATAATAGAGTACTGAAGCGTTAATCGTACTCAGTTTTATTGATTGATGTATGATAGAGTACTGAGCATTGCTCGTACTCAGTTTTACATGACATAGTGCTAGGAGCATTGCTCATACTAGATTTATATGACTATATGCATGAGGTCGTATTGGGAGTTTACTCGCACGTACCGATTTTGAAAGAGATAGCATGAAATAACCGTGCTAGGAGCCAGTGCAAACTGTGTGTCACACCGATTATATGCTTGCACGTGCATTTTGAGATATGGTCGAGGGCTATCGAAACTATTATCCATGGTATGAGGGCTAAGACCTATGACAGACACCCCGACTATGAGGATTGGGTCCATGGAGTACTTTGTACCATATATGTCACAAGAAGTACGTTGTACTGTGTGTGCACGATGATATAGAGTTGTGAGCTGACAGTTGAGGATTTGACCCACCTCCCGTTATAGCAAATGTGAGGCCCGGCACACCGAGATCTGTGTAGCATGGGATCACGAAAAAATGAGTTATAATCATAATCTCAGAACATGTAGTCGCCTATCTCACTTTACTTGATTTTCTTGATTAAATCGTCACATGATTTTATAAATTGGGTAGACTCGAGGGATGGGTTGAGCCTCGACATATGACCTTGTGTGTGTGATATGGGGAACCCGAGGAATAGGTGAGGCCCGCATTTTCATGTTTTTAACATGACGATGTGTCATCATTGTTTTGATTTAATTGAAATGGCTTTATAAAATGTGATTTATATTAATTACATGAGAAATGCAATGTTTTGTATAAATTGCTGAGGTTATTAAACCAACTTGTTTTTAGTTTATACTGACAATTTATATCTATACCAATATATATTTTCATAAATATGCATAGAAAGATACATGCTTTAGATGTGAATCAGAAGGAAATGATTTTAAGGCACGAGCATTATATTTTATAGATAGTGTGGTTATCTACTTGCTTGTTTTATTTCCTTACTGAGCTGTGAGCTCACCCCCTTTTTATTTCTCCTCATCTACAGAGCGTCCACAGTAGTTGAGCACAACTGAGGACTGGTATTCCTAGATCCGCTGCACACCCATCATACGAGAGATACACACCTTTGTTACGTTTTTATCACTGAACAATGTAAAAGCACAGTTGTATAAACGAATGTATTGTCGGGGATGTATATTGTAAGACCCGTATTTTTGGATGTAAACCTTATGGATTCATAAGTGTGGTAATGTACTTGTAATGTGAAGTACAATTAATGGAAAGTCTATAAATGTAATGTACATACGTGTAATATGAGTTTGTAATGTACATACAAGTTTTATTGTGTATGAATATGAAGAAATGAGCTTTTATAAGTGATGAATGTGATTGGAACTCAAAATGAGTAGTGTGGTGAAATGGAATGAAGTTGAACTTCCATTTAGCTTGGTATGGTATACCTTTGGCTATGCAAAGAATATACACAAGTTTTAATGTGTATAAGGTATGGATGGATGCCATCTTCAAGTCTTAAAGGTGGTTGGATGAGAAAATGACTATGGCAGCAAATTAAGGATGTTTGGGTATGTGTTGCTGCAGAAAAATTGCAAAAAATCTGGGAAAATATAAAGGCTAGATCGATCTTATAGGATGAGAGATCGATCTGGAAGAGCTAGAATGCTCTTATTTGAGCAATGGAATAGAGCAGATCGATCTCCCATGGGGCCAGATCGATCCCCTAAACATTCTGTAATGAAAAGATCGATCCTCAAGCATACAGATCGATCTCCTTAGCTCTTTGTTTGGAGAAGATCGATCTCAAGCTTTGACAGATCAATCTCATGCTTGAAAATACCGTGAAAAAGAGGAATTTAAGGGGACCAGATCGATCTCCTCCTAGTACAGATCAATCTCATCAAGTGATTTCTATAAAAGGGCACTGAAATCTGTAATTTTTGAGAAACAACAACACCTTTCCATTTCTAACTCAAAACCTAGATTTTTCTCTCTAAAATCCATCCATTCTAGTAAGATTTGAAGGGAGGCCATTAGACACAAAGTTGTTTATCTAGAGGAAGAGAACAACATAGTTGAAAACCCAAAACCTCATTATTGGTATTGAAGGAGCAAGGAGCATTTCCCCTTTGGAGCAAGAAGAGAAACTAGATTGGTAAGTTTCTATTGCTCCAACTCAAGCATATTGGTTTGTTTATTGATCTTGGAGTTGAATTGCATGGGTATTGTTAGTTGAAACCATCTAGGTAGTATTGGAACTAATGTGACCTAGAGAATGGAATGAATCTAGTGTGAGAAAGTGTAATTTGGATGAATTGATGATTTATGGGACGTGTTAAGTTGTTAAGGGAATAATGTGGATAATTTGAAATGGGTAAATGAAACTACATTGTGGGTTGAGTGGAATTAGGAAAATGAGAACATGTAGTGTTGATGGAAAAGCCATAGTGAGGAAATATATGGGATATGAACACTATGAGCTTAATATCGATTTAATATCGATTTGGAATGAGTTAATAGACCTTATGAGTGTTAATAGAAACTATACGTCGAATTGACTATATTAACGCGAGAGTTGTGATATAATGGACTATAATGATGCGAAATACAATTATGTGCAGTTCTGGAGAGTTTATTGGAGACGAATCGAACCGCAAGAGTAAGCAACTTTAAGGAAGTGGAATCACGCGTCACGATTCCAGGTAAGGGAATTCTGTAAGTATATAGAGGTAGCTACTCGTATTTTATGGGAATATAGGGTGTTTATGAAATGCATGAATGTTTAAGAAATTGGTTGTTTGGTATGCGAAAATGGTTGTGAATGTTGGATGATTTGGTATTATATGGATGTATAAAAAGGGATAGCAAGGCTAATAATTGCATAAATCACGTGTTTTGAATGTTTTCACAAAACACAATGCTTTGATTTGAGCAAATAAAAGGATAGGCTGGCTAGTGTTTTATTGATGTTATGGAATAGCACATGTGAGGTGCTAAACATGTTTGTGATGTGTTTTAAATGCATTTGAGCCGCCTATCGAGCTATGTGAATTAAATTGCTCTAGAGCTTCACTCGTGCTGGATTTTGATGCTTGACTTGCATGAAAGTGATGGAGCTGAGTTCGCACTTTGATTTGATTTGTGATGATATTTTATAAACCGTACTGGAGCTTCTGCTCGTACGTGGATTTTGAGTGGTTTTCTTACGCATAGAACTGTACTGGAGCTATGCTCGTACGTGGTTTCTTTATGATATGATGCATGAGTCGTGCTAGTGCTTTGCTCACACAAGTTTGCACATTGTGGTACATATGAGGCCGTGGAAGTTGGTAAGATCCTCAAGCCTTTCACCCTTAAGCCAACATCCTTAAGCCCGAGGAGGCAGGGAGGCTCTGTTAGGCAGGGAGGCTCTATTCGATGGGGAGGCTCTCTTACGGTAAGATCCTCAAACCCTACATCCTTAAGCCCGAGGAGGCGGGGAGGCTCTGTACGGTGGGGAGGATCTCTTACGGAAGGATCCTTGAGCCAACATTCTTAAGCCCTGGAGGGGTGGGGAGGCTCTCAGCAAGGCTCTCCTATGTGAGTACAACAAGTTCTTGGTATGGGGTAGATAAGACCTACGACTGGCACCCCCAACCACGATATGAGTCCGCAGAGTACGTTGTATCGTGTATATCACATGGAGTACGATGTACTGCATGGTGGTTACGTGATAAGAAAGTCTGGCGAGGGATAATCCACCTTCGTGCCAACACGATACCCCGCACACTTGGATGCGTGTAGTCTGGGATGATTTATGATGTAGTTGGTCCACATAGTCACTTGTGATACGGTGACCTGATTTTTATACATATGTGTGATTGTGGTTATTCGAGGTAGACCCGAAGGAGGGGTTGAGCCTTATTTGTGAAATGATGAGGTTTGTGATTGAGAATTGATTTAGATGAGATTTTACGTATTTGAGAAAGAGATGTAATTTAAAAAGGAGGTTTCCTAAATGAATTGCCCTTTTTATGAGTTTAATGAGAATGAGCATAGATGTTTTCACATGTTGATATTCCATGTTTTATATGCCAATTTTACATGATTTCAATACATGATATATATATATATATATACTCATATGGCATAGTTTTATTCCTCATGCTCCTATTATAAATGATTTATGCATAACACTATCAACATGTAGATAGAGTAGTTATCTATCATGCTTGCATTATTGCCTTACTGAGCGTGTGGTTGCTCATCCCTCTTTATTTTCCCCCTCCTACAGAGCATGCATAGTAGCCCAGTGAGGACTGAGGCATTTTATTTTGGACATCCGCTGCTTCCATCACTAAAAGGTATATACACAGGATTCTTTTTGTATCTAAACAAATGTAAAAGCACATTGTCTTTTGAGTTGTAATTATGGGGGATGTAGATGTCAGTAATCATATTTTGTATAAATGAATGATTAATGTTCAAATGTATGACATCACTTTTATTAACTGAGAATGGATATTGCGAGTGGATTATTATTGACTCACAACCCAACAATATAGTGGTAAGTTTGTTCACAACCGAGTAGGGAAAGGAATAAATGCGAAAAATTTATTGAGATTTTTGGTTAAAAAGAATGAAAAAGGGTCGTGACATATATGTATACTTTTATGTATTTGAAATTTATATATGTAAATTTCTTATGAGAATGAATAGGAATGGGGTGACTGATATCGAATCACAACCCAACTGTGTGATGGATTGAATTATGACAGAAGAAAGGTAAGTAAAATGCGAAAAATTTGTGGTGATTTTTGGTAAGTCATGGGTGGTCATGACAATACTGTTAAACCTAACCATAGCCTGACTAATCAGTGCCATTATGTTATCCACACTCTGCTCTAACCTCACGAAGTTTGCATTAGCAGTCTCTGTGGGACACTGTGGGGCATGGTCAGATGAAGATTCAGTCTGGCTCTCAAGCCTATCTCTACGACCTCGAGCACGTGAGCTTGCCCCTCGACTGTGACGTCTATCGGTCATTATGACTATTACCTGCATTCACAACCATTCTTAGTATAATCACAGCCCGATATACACAATTGTATCTAAACAACGCATAGTAACATGGAGATGTAGACTTTCCTAACCACTAACATCGACTTATATCAGACCAACAATGTTCTGATACCACCTCTATCATGACCCGTTTTCTCTAAAATCCCTACAAATTTTTCACTTTTTCAATTCATATACAATGTAAATGGTTGGCCTATAAGTCGACATTAGTCCAGTCACTTTGCTTATCTTACTATTCGTTTCTATATCACGTTACTAGTAGGATCTACATTCAGTAAACTTTATATATACATGTCACATAGCTATATTTGCATACGTTTACATCCCTAATATTACAACCATATACATTACTGTCACGACCTCCCCTCCCGTGACCTACCAAAATCACCACAAATTTTTTTCGCATTTAACTTACCTCTCATTCTGTCATCACTCAACACTAAACCGTTGGGCTGTGATTCAATATTAGTCACCTCAACCACATTCAATTCATAATTAGCATACAAGTCAATATACTTTTCTAGAATGTAAGCTTTTATACATTAATACAAATACTTGTACATATACATCCCCGACCGTACATTCGTTTACATAATTGTGCTTTTACATTGTGCAGTACAAATATTTCAAATGTGTATACCTCTTGTAAGATGGATGTGCAGCGGATCAAGGAACACCAGTCCTCAACCGTGCTCAACTACTGTGAACGCTATGTAGAGAGGGGAAATAAAAAGGGGGTGAGCTCACAGCTCTGTAAGGAAATCAGGCAAGCAAGTAGATAACCACACTATCTACAAAATACAATGCTCATGCCTGGAAATCATTTCCTCATCGATTCATATCTAAAGCATGCATCTTTCTTGAAAACTTTATGCAATATATACATACAAATATAAATCATCAGTGATAAAATTGAAATCATGCTGGTTTAATAAACCTTAGCAGATTATGCCAAACATTGCATTTCTCATGTAATTTCACATAAATCATATTTTATCATGCCATTCGATTAAATCAAAATAATATGGCATATCATCATGTTTAAAACATGGAAAACAGGGCCTTAACCCCTCGCTCGGGTTACCCTTTTATCACACACAAATTCACATGTTCACATAATAAAACCATGTGATAAGTCATTCAAGAAATATCAATTTACATTGCATGAAAGGAGATTGGTGACTACATGTTCCGAGATTATGATCATAACTCATTTTTCGTGATCCCAAGCTACACAGTACTTGTAAGACCCCATGTATGTATGGTTGTAAGTGTGTAATTGGAACAATGGATGCTAATGGACTTGTAATGTAAAGTATAATTGATGTTGATGTTACCTACCTGACAGCAACAGTGCTTTGCTTTCCACGTGATCGGATTGTACTGTTGACGGTTAAGTCAATCGTCATAGTTTGCTCCACGTGTTCTTCGTATATCCTGCAAAAACAACAGGAATCAGAGGGGGCAGGGATTTGTCCCTGCACGCGCACTCCGACGATCAAGTCAGTGATCGGGAGTTGGTGTATGTAAGAAAAGGAGAAAGTATTGCTTAAATCAAAGGGTTTAAGTGTTTCACCCTGTTTTTTTCTTTTTTTTGGATCGGATCCTCGGATCTCAGATGGCTCACCTCATATTTATAGGCTTCTGAGTCGGTTCGGGCTGAGACCCAGGCGCGTGTCGGGGCCGCGACAGAGTTATAGAGCACTCTGTCGCGCCTCGGGCCATGCAACTTGCGGGGAAGTAGTCTGGCGGCAGAGTATGCAAGGAACCTCTACCGCTATTGGTGCAGGAGACCTCTGTCGCTACGCTGGCCGAGGGTCCTCTACCACTGTCTAAGCGGGAGACCTCTACCGCGATCTGTGCGGGAGACTTCTACCGCGGTCGGCGCGGGAGACTATGCCGCAGGCTGAGCGGGAGACCTCTACCGCGGTCGGCGAGAGAGACTATGCCGCAGGCTGAGCGGGAGACCATGCCGCATGCCGTGCGGGAGACTATGCCGCAGGCTGAGCGGGAGACTATGCCGCATGCCGTGCGGGAGACTATGACACATGCAGTGCGGGAGACCTCTACCGCGGTCTGTGCGGGAGACTACGCCGCATGCTGTGCGGGAGACTATGACGCATGCAGTGCGGGAGACCTCTACCGCGGTCTGTGCGGGAGACTACGCCGCATGCTGTGCGGGAGACCTCTACCGCAGTCTGCACGGGAGTCCTCTATCGCGTGAGGTGCGGGAGACCATGCCGCATGCCGTGCGAGAGACTTCTACCGCAGGCTGAGCGGGAGACCTCTACCGCGGTCTGCGCGGGAGACTACGCCGCATGCTGTGCGGGAGACTTCTACCGCGGTCTGTGCGGGAGTCCTCTACCGCGTGAGGTACGGGAGACCTCTACCTCAGGCACGCGGGAGACCTGTGTCGGGGGCAATGCGGAGTCCTATGATGTGCATGGGCGATGGAGGTCTGCCGCTAACGATGCGCGGTAGACTGTGAGGCGACAGACTACTCTCGCATCAGACACTCTGTCGTAGCTCTAGGAACGGTGTCGCATGGCAGTTCTGTCGCCAATCTGCCATGTGGCCTGTTCTTGGTTCGACACGTGGCAGGCGGATAGTTGCACACGTGGATCTGGTGACACGACCACCATCAATTGCTTCCCACTCTTTGGCGGGAATTTTTCCCGCGAAAGAGGATCTGGGTCTGGCGTTTCTCGGGTCGGGTCGGACCTCTGCGCGTGTGTGTACTCAGGTGAGCCGCTATAAATACTGGGCCCCTGACGTCCTTGTCGCTACTGAATTCTCTCGCAAGGACACTCTGTCGCGACTCTCAGGACACTCTGTCGCAACTCCTTCGCCACACTGTCGCAACTCTGCCGTGGGACTGCTCACTGTGTCGCTAGTCTGCCGCGGATTTTCACACTCTGCCGCGAGTTCTGTTTCCATTACCTTAGGTAATTTTTCGTAGCCCGTAGTCCTGTTTCTTCTATCTACGAGCTTCTAAGATGGCTAGACATGGCATAGGAAAGCAAATCGATCTAGGCGTTAAGTCGACTTTAAAGGAAGCCGACGTCCAAGACCTAGAATCCCGATTTCCTTTATCCGAGGGATACTCTTATAGACTCCCAACCCCTCAGGAGAGCGACATACGTCGTGTGTCTAACGGGGCTGTCGTTTTTAGGGCAGCTTTGGAGTTAGGACTTCGCTTCCCATTGTCCGACTTTGGGGCTTCCTTCCTCAGGACGCACGGGGTATCCCCGGGGCAACTGCATCCTCATGCATGGATGCAATTGGTAGCATTCACTGTGCACTGCCATTTAAGGGGCGTCCCTCCGTCTCTTCCTCTTTTAGAAGTATTCTTTAGGCTTCGAGGGAGTCCCGGCTTAGTGCCTTACTCGCTTCAGTGGGTGTACCAGCCTGGTTTTGAGAACCGATTATTCGAGAAACCTGCTAACAAGCTTCATGGTTTCGAGACAGAATGGCTGGTTGTGGAAGTGCCCGAGGGCCTGGATATCCCCACTCGTTGGGAGAATAGGCACGAAATCCCCAAGGGTCCCCGGATCGCCACACTTAGGGAGCAGTTGTCTTCTGACATCGACAAACTGCTAGTTCCTCATCCCCTTAGCCTCAACACCCTTGTAACAAATGAAAATTTGATATTAGCAGGCTGGGGTGTGGGCCCGGTCCCTGTTGCCGGACCCTCTGTTCCTTCGTCAGATCCTCTACCTTCGGCTTCTCCCGAGTTGAATCCTGAAGCTCCTAGGCCACAAGAGGATATAGGGGGCACCAATCTGGAATCTAGCTCTGGTAGCGAACCCTTAGCCGATCTCACTGGTTGGGAAGGGTTCGGCTCCACTTTTATGGTGCTCCCTGATGACGACACCATAAATATAGAGTCCCTTCAGGAGCATCTCGATTCTCCTGACGGTAACTTTTAATTCTCTTTATGGCTTGCTGTTTTTGATCAGTTTTTGACCACTGATTTGTCTTCTTTTTCTTTTTTGCAGATATGAGTCATTTTCGGCAATCATTAGGTCGTCAGGTTTCTGAGGCTGGTCCTTCCAGCGCTCCTGCTAGGAAGAGACATCGTTTGGCTGACGATGTCCCAAGTGAGGCACCAGTCCCCTCTCATCCACCTCGTGCTCGGACCCCTCCTGTTTCTAGGCAGGCTATGCCTCCCCCTCCTTCAGAGCAGAGAGATCTCTCTCGGGATAGGGGGAGAGTTGCCTCATCTTCACGGGGGCTTCCGGGTCATCCGGGAGATCACGCTCTGAGGAGCGCGCGGAATGCAATATCATTCCTTCCCAGCGAAAGAATAGAAAGTGCCTGTACATCGAGGGTTTGATGGGAAGCAGACCGATATTGCCGAGGATTGGTCCTGCCGATGAGAGGCCCTATTCCGTGGATGGGGGGAATATTATGAGGGGCCACGAGTTTCGGGTCTACCCCGGGGTTCGTGATAACGATGTTCTGGACACTCCCGGGGTGGCCTCCCGGTTGAGCTGGTCCACTATCCTTCCACGAGATGAGGCAAGGATATTCAGAAACTACCCTGAGGGGGAAGACTTAGCCGATATCGAGGCGTTGAGGGTAAGTTTCTGATTTCTTTTCTTTTTGATTGCTTTTTGCAGCATGCTTTGAATCTAACATTTTTGCATTTTTTCGCAGCTGGCTCAACGAACCGTGGCAAATATGCCCAACATCGGGCTTACCGGGAGCGAGCCGACAGAGAAATCTGGGAGTTGAGGGACAAAGTCATGGAGTTACAGAACACGGTCAACAACTTGTCCCCTCTTCCGAGTTTAGTTCGAAGCCTGGAGGAGCAGCTTGCTAAGGCTCATCAAGACCTTAGTCTTGCCAAGGGGGATCTCACAGTGGAGACGGCCCGGTCTTGTAAACTCCAAGAGGACCTGCAAGAGGCTCATTCCGAGTTAGATCGTATGCAATCCAACTATGGGTCTATGCTCACTCGGAATCAAGAGCTCGAGCAGCGTGTTGCTGAGTTGGAAGGCCAAGCTGCTCCTGTACTGTCCCAGGCCGAGATTGACAGCATACGGGCTGAGGCCGTAAAGGAGTATCGTCTCTCCAAAGACTGCTTGAGGCGAAAGGAAGACTTCTCCAACCCTTATGTTAAGTACGGGTTCTACCTGGCCCGATCTTGGCTAGAAGCACACAGGGAAGGAGAAAAATTTCCTGAGCTCTAATACACCCATGAGGCGATGCTCTTTGAGGCCCCTGATTGGACCAAGTACGAGCCCGAGGCTGAGCCTGCGGACGAGCTGTTCAAGAGGACTGCTCAGGACGATCTTGCCAACCTTACTGGTCCTTGGGAGCCCGCGGATCTGGACGGTGCTCCTAAGCCTATAGAAGCCCTCATCGATTTAGACGGTGAGGAAGGCGAGCAGTCCCTTGGAAGTGAAGGTTTTGCAGCTGATCCCCAGCTTCCTCCCGGAGAGTAGATAGGGATTTTTGCTTTTTTGTTTTTTGTATTTCATTTCAAGTACTTTGTTTTTTGTTTTAACTTTGTACTTTTGTCGAAATGTAATTGTAAAGATCTGTCAAAGATCTGCTTGTACCGACACTTGAATGAAATGAAATTGAGATTTTTGTTCATGCTTTGTCTCTCACTACTTCTCTAATTGTCATTTATCATTCTTTGTCTGATTGTTTCTTTTGCTTTGCTTGTATATAGCTTTGCATTATTTATATTTATATATGCTCCCCAATTCTTGATAGAAAGGTATGCTTTCAGGAAGAATTTTTTGTGCAAACGCGTAGTTGTTTAAGGCTTGAGTACTGTGACGTGAAAGCGTCTTTAGTTTTATAGCCTTAGTATTTTGATTACCTGGCCACGGTGACGCGTAGCGTCTTAGGCCTTTATGGTTAATTGAATGTTTTATGCCTGGCCTTAATGACGCATTGCGTCTTCGGCTCTCATGGCTCTTTTGAGTATACGCCTGGCCACAGTGACGCGTTGCGTCTCAGGCTCTTACGGCTCTTGTGTGGATGTATATATATATACCTGTTTTACAGTGATGCGTGTATGCCGGGCCACAGTGACGCATAGCGCCTCAGGCTCTTACGGCTCGGTTGAACTACGCCTGGCCACAGTGACGCATAGCGCCTCAGGCTCTTACGGCTCGGTTGAACTACGCCTGGCCACAGTGATGCATAGCGCCTCAGGCTCTTATGGCTCGGTTGAACTACGCCTGGCCACAGTGACGCATAGCGCCTCAGGCTCTTACGGCTCGGTTGAACTACGCCTGGCCACAGTGACGCATAGCGCCTCAGGCTCTTACTGCTCGGTTGAACTACTCCTGGCCACAGTGACGCATAGCGCCTCAGGCTCTTACGGCTCGGTTGAACTACGCTTGGCCACAGTGATGCATAGCGCCTCAGGCTCTTACGGCTCGGTTGAACTACGCCTGGCCACAGTAACGCATAGCGCCTCAGGCTCTTACGGCTCGGTTGAACTACGCCTGGCCACAGTGACGCATAGCGCCTCAGGCTCTTACGGCTCGGTTGTCCGCTTTGGGTTTGGCCCGTTGGTAGCCTGCATTCGCAGGGCCCGAACCAAGGACAGCCCTTACGGTTTTGAATCCTGTCACGAGATTTTGACTTACAACAAAAAGATAATTCATATATCGGTTAGGTAATGACATCTGGTGACAGTGTAAGTAAAACAATAGTGCTTGGGAAGGAAGATGTAGTGGTTAATTCAAATACAGCTTTAAGTGATTTGAATTCCACGTTTTCCCTATCTTCTTCCCTTGTAGAGTTTCCAGAGTGCAGGTGTTGGGTTCGATCTTGCATCTGATTCTGTAGGGACCTTTCCAGTTGGCTCTGAACTTCCCATCCTCCTTCAGGGCATTCGTGATCTGCGACTTTCTGAGCACTAGATCTCCCTCAGACATTGGCCTATCTCTCACCCGGCTATTATAGTAGTTGGCCACCCTCTGATGATAGGATGCCAATCGAATAGCCGCGGTTTCTCTGTGTTCATCGAGTAGGTCCAAGCCTTCCCTTAGAGCTTGTGAGTTTTCTTCCTCTACTAAGGGTACCACTCTCGGCGACAATGCTCCAAGTTCTACGGGGATCAATGCTTCTGCGCCGTATACAAGGGTAAACGACGTTTCTTTAGTCGACACACGACTGGTGGTACGATATGCCCATAGAACACTAGGCAATTCGTCCACCCAGGCCCCTTTTGCTTTGTCTAGCCTGGTCTTCAGCCCATGGAGGATGGTCCGATTACTGACCTCGGCTTGTCCATTAGCTTGAGGATATGACACTGAAGAGATCCGTAGCTGAATGTTGAGGTCCTTACAAAAGTCACGGAAGGCGTTGCAATCAAATTGCTTTTCATGGTCGGCATTTAAGATGCGGGGAATTCCAAATCGACAGATAATGTCTTTCCACACCATTGCCTCCACTTTCTTCTCCGTGATTGTGGCTAAAGGCTCTACTTCAATCCACTTTGTAAAATAATCGGTAGCCACTAACAGGAACTTTCTTTGACCCGTGGCTAATGGGAAAGGTCCAAGGATGTCCAACCCCCATTGTACAAAAGGAATTGGTTGTACTGTGCCTTGAGAGGGAGTTACTGGGGCTGTGGTGTTAGGCGCAAACCTCTGGCATTTGTCACACCTGCGGGTTTGGTCCATTGCATCCTTTTTCAGCGTTGGCCAGTAGAATCCCGATCGCAGTACTTTAGCAGCGAGGGCTCTTGCTCCTAAGTGTTCGCCGCAGATTCCTTCATGCACTTCTGCTAGGGCATATCTTGCTTGTTCCAGTCCCAGACATTTTAGCAGTGGCGATGAGTATCCCCTTTTGTACAGTTCTCCGTTGATGAGTGTGAACTTCGCCCCTTGTATTTTCAAGCGACGAGCCTCGTCTTTATCTTGGGGGAGTGTACCCTCAGTGAGATACTGTTTAAATGGGGATCTCCAATCGTCTCCAACTTGAATGTCACACACTTCGACTCCTTCAATACTTGGTCGTTCGAGCCTCTCCACCTTTACGGTCCTTCCTTGTGTTTCTGTGGAGGAGGCTAGCTTAGACAGTGAATCAGCATGTGTGTTTTCGAACCGGTTGATTTGCATCAGCTGAAAGCTTTTGAAAGTCTTGGCCAGGAGTTGGACTTTCTTTAAGTAAGGAACCAGCATCGGTTCTCGTACCTCGTACTTTCCGCTGAATTGGTTCACCACCAGTTGAGAATCACTGTGTGCTACCAAGTGGTGAACCTGCAGTTTCTCCGCTAGTGCCATCCCTGCTATCAGAGCTTCATACTCCGCTATGTTGTTCGAACTAGGGAATCTGAATCGTAGGGAGTATTCCAGGGATTTTCCCTCTGGCGACACCAGGACTATACCCGCTCCACTTCCGTTGGCACTTGATGACCCATCGACATGTAGTAACCATGGGTGAGCCTTCCCTTCACTGCAGTCGTTTGGGATAGTGCATTCCACGATGAAGTCAGCCAGAGCTTGACCTTTGATAGCCTGCCTCGGTTGGAATGTGATGTCGTATCCCCTAAGCTCCACCGCCCATTTCACTAACCTTCCTGAATGTTCAGGTTTCTGGAGGATCTGTCTTAATGGTTGATCTGTTAAGACAGTGATGGGATGTGCTTGGAAATACGGACGCAACTTTCGCGAGGCCATCAAGAGGGCTAATGCTAGCTTCTCGGCCAGTGGATAGCGGGTCTCTGGATCCAATAACACTTTGCTCACGTAGTATATGGGACGGTGTACCATTTCATCTTTCTTCAGTAGCACCGCGCTGACGGCGAAATCACCGACTCCCAAATACATATAGAGCTGTTCTGCTTCCAGGGGCCTTGTTAACAAAGGCAGCTGTTTCAAGTAATCCTTGAGATCTTCAAAGGCTTTTTGACAATCTTTCGTCCATTCGAAATTCTTCCCCCCCGTAGAGTTTTGAAGAAAGGCAAGCTCCTTTCCGCTGATTTTGACAAGAAGTGATTCAGAGCCGCTATTCTGCCTGTCAATCTTTGGACCTCTCTTACAGTGGTTGGGGGTTTCATGTCAATGACAGCCTGTATCTTCTCAGGATTTGCCTCGATGCCCCTGTTAGTGATCATGAAGCCTAGGAATTTTCTTGATTTTACCCCGAATGAGCACTTTTCGGGGTTTAGCTTCATGTTGAATCTCCTCAATACTTCGAATACCTTGGTCATTTGATCAGTATAAGATTCTCCTACGCGGCTCTTGATTATCATGTCGCCCACGTAGGCTTCCATGGTATTTCCCCGAAGATCCTTGAACACTTTGCTCACCATTCGTTGGTAGGTGGCACCCGCGTTCTTTAAACCGAACGGCATTACCCGATAGCAATAGGTTCCGTCATCGGTTATAAAGGAAGTCTTTTCTTCGTCTTCTGGGTGAAGCATGATTTGGTGATACCCGGAGAATGCATCCAAGAAACTGAGGAATTCGTAGCCGGATGTATCATCTACGAGTCTGTCTATCCGAGGTAGTGGGTATGAATCTTTGGGGCAGGCTTTGTTCAGGTCTGTGAAATCAACACACATTCGTCACTTCCCGCTAGATTTCTTTACCATTACTACATTGGCTAACCACTCAGGGTAATAGACCTCTCGAATGAATCCGGCGCCCAGGAGCTTACTCACTTCTTCAGTGATTGCTTTCTGTCGTTCCGGGGCGAAACTCCTCTTCTTCTGTTTAACTGGTCTGTGTCCGGGTATGATATTAAGTTCATGGCATATGACTTCGGGACTGATCCCGGGCATGTCCGCCGGGCTCCAGGCGAAGACATCCGAGTTTCTCCTTAGACACTCGACTATCTCCTTTTTCTGTTGCTCACCCAACTGAGTCCCGATGAATGCCCCTTTTCCGCTATCCCCTTCAGTTAGCGCAATGGCTTCTGTTTCCTCTACAGGTTGGGGTTTAGGCAGATCGTCGATGCATAAGGCTTTTTTCCTCTGTGCTACCTTGTTGGCAGTGGAAGCGAGATAACAAGTACGGGCACTCCTTTGGTTTCTGCGTACTTGCCCGACTCCGTTGGGAGTGGGGAACTTCATCAATAGGTAGCAAGAGGATATCACCGCCCTCATGTCGTTCAGCACCGGCCTGCCCAAGATCATGTTGTAGGCAGCGGAGGTCGATCTGACTACCATGAACAATACTTGCCGGGTCACGTCTTTCGGGTGCTCACCGAGAGTTACAGGCAACTCTATGGACCCGACAACTTTCACTCACTCCCCCGTGAATCCATATAGTGGTGTCATAACGGGTTTCAACCTATCCTCGGATATGCTCATTTTTTCGAAGCAGTTCCAATAGATCAGGTTCACTGAGCTCCCGTTATCGACCAGGACCCTGCTCACCGGGTGTTTGGCCACCACCGTGGATATCACCATGGGGTCGTCATGGGGCATGGCGACATCGCCTCTGTCAGCCGGAGTGAACATGATGGGTTCTTCATCCGCCTGCTCCTCCATCACCACGTTAACCTGATACGCTTGCCTAGCGTAACTCTTGCGGGAAGTAGAGGAGCTTCCTGCACCTGAGTCCCCGCCTGCGATGACATTTATCGCGGGGGCTGTAGGTTCGTTGTTTGGCAGATTAGCACGGGGGATGGGCCTGACTACTTCGTTTCTAGGCCTATCCCTTCTGATATCATTATTTGCCCCCGTCCGCGGATGATTATTCCTTTGGTCACGCGGAGGACATCGGGGTCTCTCGCTTCGCCACAGGAAGCGGTTGATTTTCCCCTCTCTGGCCAGTCTTTCTAACTGGTCCATTAAGTCTCTACACCTCTCTGTTGGGTGTCCGTGAGCACAATGGAATTCACAGTAGGCTTCAGTGTTTCGGCCTACGTCTCCAATTTTCTTCTTGGGGAATTCCAGTAGTCCCGCCCCCTCAATTGCTGCCAGTATCGTCGTACGAGGCTCGTTCAGTCTGGTATAACCTTCATGCCTGAGCTTGGGGGCTTTGTCAGTTCTCACGGGTCTTGGGAAGCTTCTCTCGGGTGCGTCTCTCTCTCTTTTCTTTCCTTCCTTCGCCTCCCTGGGCTGTATCATTCTCATCACTTCTTCTTGAGCTACATACTTGTTAGCCTTGGCAAAGAGGTCGGAAATCGTCATCGGTTGATCGAGAGAGAGGGATTCTTGTAGCTTCTCGGAGCTCGTCCCTTGTAGCATTGCGGCCAAGGCTACCCCTACTGGTAGATCTTCCACCTCCAAGGTTGCATCTCGGAAACGATCTACATAGCTTTTCAAGGATTCTCTATTTCCTTGTTTAAGCGTGAGTAGGTAGGTAGCGTCTTTCTTCCTCTGGCTGTGAATCATGAACACTTTGAGGAACTCATTTCTCAACTCGTCGAAAGAGGAGATTGAACTTTCGCTCAGCCCGTTAAACCATTTCAAAGCGTGCCCGGACAATGTGAGAGAAAAAGCTCTGCACATGATTTCGTCCTCCTATCCATGAAGCAGCATGAGGGATTCATAACTCTGAATATGGTCGTAGGGATCCACTTTGCCGGTATAAGTAGCCATAGAAGGTATTTTGAACTTCTTCGGCAAGGGTTTGTTCATGATCTCCGGACTGAATGGGATCCTCCTCCTTTGTCCGTCATCCGGAGACACTAGCCTTTTCTTCTCGAGGATCCTTTGGACGACCTTCTCCATGTCCTCTGACCCTCGAGCTGAGTAAGGTCCTGTCCCTTCCGGTCTAGAAGAGTCTGATTGGTATATACCTCTTCCAGTACCTCTGACTACGGGACTTGATATCTCGGGACCTTCTTGTGGGTTAAAATCTCTTTGTCTTCGCTGCTCCCCAGTCCTATATTCTCCTAACTCCTGTACAAACTCCAAAGGAGAAGAGCTGCGGAGTGTAGAGAAACTCTGCCGCACAGGGGCTGCAGGGGAACTCTGTCGCCTGGCCGACAGAGGTGAAGTCTGACGCGCATCGAGCAAAGGTGAACTCTGCCTCCTAGCGGCGGCGGGAGAGTGCTGTCGCCTATCTGACCTGGGATATCTCTGCCGCATGTGGTCGGCGGGGGAGCTCTATCGCCTTTGAGCCGTGGGAGAGCTCTGTCGCTCGTTTGGCGAACTCCGTCGCCTATCTGGCAGAGGTGAGCTACGCCGCAGTTGAGCCGCGGGTGATCTCTGTCGTGGGGATGCGGGTGAGCTCTGCCGCCTCGGGGCCAGAGGCGACCTCTGTCGTTGTTGAGCTGCGGGTGAGTTCTGTCTTGCTGGGTAGGCAGTAGCATTGTCTTGCGTTCCTGCACCTTGTCCGGCACTCACCAAAGTGGAGGGCTGACCTCTCTCGTAGGTCTGCCTCGGTGTGCTTTCCCCCACTAACTGCTGCACTTCATGGGGTAAGCTCAATTGGGGGAGAGCATCTCTGAAGAAGCTCACCATGGCTTTCAATGCAGCTGTAGTCTCCTCATTTTTATGCTTCAGGGCATCAAATTCCTCCAAGGAGACTAAGGGTTCTCCTTGAACCCTTTCACTGTGTCTTCTTCGCTGTTCTGATCTGACAGGGGGACTTACAGAGTTCTGCCCTCCTGTCAATTCTGCAGTTGAGCGTGTCCTCACCATTTCGATAGAGAACCTGACTTTTTGTCGAGATTCCTACAGACGGCGCCAATTGATGTTGCCTACCTGACAGCAACAGTGCTTTGCTTTCCACGTGATCGGATTGTACTGTTGACGGTTAAGTCAATCGTCACAGTTTGCTCCACGTGTTCTTCGTATATCCTGCAAAAACAACAGGAATCAGAGGGGGCAGGGATTTGTCCCTGCACGCGCACTCCGACGATCAAGTCAGTGATCGGGAGTTGGTGTATGTAAGAAAAGGAGAAAGTATTGCTTAAATCAAAGGGTTTAAGTGTTTCTCCCTGTTTTTTTCTTTTTTTTGGATCGGATCCCCGGATCTCAGAGGGCTCACCTCATATTTATAGGCTTCTGAGTCGGTTCGGGCTGAGACCCAGGCGCGTGTCTGGGCCGCGACAGAGTTATAGAGCACTCTGTCGCGCCTCGGGCCATGCAACTTACGGGGAAGTAGTCTGGCGGCAGAGTATGCATGGAACCTCTACCGCTATTGGTGCGGGAGACCTCTGTCGCTACGCTGGGCGAGGGTCCTCTACCACTGTCTAAGCGGGAGACCTCTACCGCGATCTGTGCGGGAGACTTCTATCGCGGTTGGAGGGGAGACTATGCCACAGGCTGAGCGGGAGACCTCTACCGCGATCGGCGTGGGAGACTATGTCGCAGGCTGAGCGGGAGACCATGCCGCATGCCATGCGGGAGACTATGCCGCAGGCTGAGCGGGAGACTATGCCGCATGCCGTGCGGGAGACTATGCCGCAGGCTGAGCGGGAGACTATGACGCATGCAGTGCGGGAGACCTCTACCGCGGTCTGTGCGGGAGACTACGCCGCATGCTGTGCGGGAGACTATGACGCATGCAGTGCGGGAGACCTCTACCGCGGTCTGCGCGGGAGTCCTCTATCGCGTGAGGTGCGGGAGACCATGCCGCATGCCGTGCGGGAGACTTCTACCGCAGGCTGAGTGGGAGACCTCTACCGCGGTCTGCGCGGGAGACTACGCCGCATGCTGTGCGGGAGACTTCTACCGCGGTCTGTGCGGGAGTCCTCTACCGCGTGCGGTATGGGAGACCTCTACCTCAGGCACGCGGGAGACCTGTGTCGGGGGCAATGCGGAGTCCTGTGATGTGCATGGGCGATGGAGGTTTACCGCTAACGATGCGCGGTAGACTGTGAGGCGGCAGACTACTCTCGCATCAGACACTCTGTCGCAGCTCTAGGAACGGTGTCGCATAGCAGTTCTGTCGCCAATCTGCCACGTGGCCTGTTCTTGGTTCGACACGTGGCAGGCGGATAGTTGCACACGTGGATCTGGTGACACGACCACCATCAGATGTAAGTCCATGGATTCAATGTACATATGTGTAATATGATTTGTAATGTACATACAAGTTTCATTGTATTTGAATATGAAGGAATGAGTTCTTATAAGTGATGAATGTGAATGGAACTCAAAATGAGTAGTGTGGTAAATGGAAGGAAGTTGCATGAATGTAAATGCTTCCATTTGGTTTTATATAGTATACCTTTGGATATACAAGTAATGCACACAAGTTTCAATGTGAATAAGGTATGAATGGATGCCATTTTCAAGTCATAAAGGTGGATGGACGAGAAAATGACTATGGCAGCAAATTAAGGATGTTTTGGTGTAAGTTGCAGCAAGAAAATTGTAAAAAATCTAAAAAATATGAAGGCTAGATCGATCTCATAGGATGAGAGATCGATCTGGAAGAGCCCTAATACTCTTATTTTGGCAATGGAATAGAGCAGATCGATCTCCAATGGGGCCAGATCGATCTCTTAAACATTCTGTAATGAAAATATCGATCCTTAAGCATACAGATCGATCTCCTTAGCTCTGTGTTTGGAGCAGATCGATCTCAAACTTCGACAGATCGATCTCATGTTTAAAATGTCGACCAGATCGATCTCCTCCTAGTACAGATCGATCTCCTCAAGCTATTTCTATAAAAGGAGCGCTGAAAATCTAATAATTTCGGGAAAACAACATCACCCTTCCATTTTTCACTCAAAACATAAGTTTATCCCTCTAAAATTAGCCATTTCCAGTAAGAATTGAGGGGAGGCTATTAGGTACCAAGTTGTTCATCTTGAGGAAAAGAACAACATAGTTGAAAACCCAAAATCCCATTGTTGGTATTGAAGGAACTAAGGACATTGTCATTTAGAGCAAGAAGAGAAACCTGATTTGGTAAGTTTCTAAAACTCCAACCTAAGTATATTGTCTATTAAATTGATTTTGGAGTTGATTGGCATGTATATGGATGATAGAAATCATCTAGAAAGCAATGGAACACATATAACCTAGAAAATGGAATGCCTCTAGTGTGAGAAAGTTTGATTTGGGGAGTTGGTGGTTTATGGGTTATGATAAGTTGTTATTTGTGTAATGTGGATGATTAAAAATGGGTAAATGAAGCTACATTGTGGGTTTTGTGAATTGATGAGAATGAGCACATGTAATGTTTGATAATATGCCATAGTGAAGGAAATTTATGAAAAAAAGAACATTATGAGCTTAACATTGATTTAATATCGATTTGGAATGAGTTAATAAGCCTAAAGGAATCCATAGACTAGAGTTATGGGTAATGTAATGAAACAAGGCCTCATAAGCGTTAATAGAGACTATAGATCGAATCGACTATAGAAAACGCGAGAGTTAGATTATAATGGGCTAAAACGTTGTGGAATACGTTTATGTGCAGTTTCGGAGAGTTCGTTGGAGAAGAATTGAACCGTACGAGTAAGCAGCTCTAAGGAAGTGGAATCACGCATCGCGATTCCAGGTAAGGGAATTTTGTAAGTATATAGAGGTAGCTGCTCGTATTTTAAACTCGTGGTTATATAGGGCTTTGGAAATGTGCATGAGTTTGTGAAAATGTGGTTGACAATGTATGGAAATTATTATGAGTATTTGCGTGAAATTTGGTTGTTTGAAATGGTATTATAAAGAAATGGGCTAGTAAGGCTAATAATTGCATAAATCAAATGTTTTGAATGTTTTCACAAAACATATTACTTTGTTTTAAGCAAATTGATGGATAGGCTGGCTAGTGTTTGAATGATGTTGTGTGATAGCACATGTGAGGTGCTAAATGTGTTTTGAGATTGGTTTTTGAATGTTTATGAGCCGCCTATCATGTTTATGTGAATTAAACCGTGCTGGAGCCTAGCTCGCACTGGATATTGATGTTTTCACATGTTTGAAACGTGCTGGAGCTTAGCTCGCACTTTGGTTTGAAACTATGACGATGCTTTATAAACCGTACTGGAGCTTTTGCTCGTATGTGGATGTTGAGTGGTTTTCTTATGCATATAACCGTACTGGAGCGATTCTCGTACAAGGTTTCTTCATATTTTTATGCATAAATGCCGTACTAGAGCGTTGCTCGTATGAGGTGATTTATTATGATGCATAAATTCACGCTAGAGCGTAGCTCGCGCTGTTTTTCACACTGTGGTATGTATGAGGCCGTGGTGAAAGTGATACGGATTGGTGTTTAGGGAACCCAACAGGCCTAACAGACGTCTTGAGTAGGGTGAGGGTGAGGGGCTAGGACCAACATAATCCATTCAGGGAACCCAACAGGCCTAACAAACCTCTTGAGTGGGGTGAGGGTGAGGGGCTAGGACCAGAATCAGGGAACCCTACAGGGGCGAGCAAGGCCATGAGGGGCTAGGACCTAATATTAAGAGTACTCCCACATGCACTCGAGACTGTATAGAGGTTACACTTGGTATGGGGTAGATAAGACCTAATGCAGGCACCCCCAACCATGTTATGGGTTCGTAGAGTACGATGTACCGTGTATATCATATGGAGTATGATGGACCGCGTGGTGGTTACTTGATTTGAGAAAGTCTGGTGGAGAACTAACCCACCTTCGTACTAGCATAATACCCCGCATATCGGGATCCGTGTGGTCTGGGATGATATGTGACACAGTTGGCCAACATAGTCAGTTGAGATATAGTGACCTGTCTCCTTGCTTGATTTATATAATACCATGTGGTTTTGAATAATTGAGTGTGATTTTGACTGTCTAGGGTAGACCCGAGGGAGGGGTCGAGCCTTGTGGGATTTGATTTGTGAAATGATTATGATGTTGTGATTGTGAAATGATTTGATGGGATTTTGTTGTATTGAGAATGAGATAATAAAAAAGGATGTTTCTTAAACGAATTACCCTTTTTATAAGATTTGATAATTGATGAGCATGAGACGATTTTTACATCTTGATGTTACCATGTTTTATATGCCAATTTCCATGATTTTAAATACATGGTATATGTATACTCATATGGCATAGTTTTAATTCCTCATTCTCCTGTTATAAAAGATTTACGCATAACATTACCAGCATGTAGATAGAGTAGTTATCTACCATGTTTGCATTATTGCCTTACTGAGCGTGTGGTTGCTCATCCCTCTCTATTTCCCCCTCCTACAGAGCGTGCGTAGTAACCCAGTGAGGACTGACGCATTGTGTTTTTCAACATCCCCTGCTTCCATCGCCGAAAGGTATATACACAAGATTCTTTTTGTATCTAAACAATGTAATGGCATAGTAATGATTGAGTTGTAATTATGGGAGATGTAAATGTCAGTAAACATGTTTTGTATAAGTGAATGATTTAATTTCGAATTTATGACATCATTTTTATTAATTGTGGATTAATGATAAGTGGTGTTATTATTGACTGACAGCCCAACTGTATGTGGTGGGTTTGTTTACGACCGGGTAAGGTTACGGTAAAACGTAAAAAATTTATTGTGATTTTCGGTTAAAGGGATGAAATGGATCGTGACAGTTCTCAGTGCGTGGGGTCTCACAATTGCTGTAACGGGAGATGGGTCAAATTCTCTACCGTCAGCTCACAACTCACTCATATCATGTACTCACAGTACAACATACTCCATGTGACATGCACAGTACAAAGTACTCAATGGACCCAATCTCAAGGTTGGGATACTTGCCATAAGTCTTAGTCCTCATACCTTGGATATACCTCATAGTCGAGATGCTTTCCATAAGTCTTAGTCCTCATACTATGGATAATAATTTCGATAGCCTTTAGCCATATCTCAAAATGTGCACATGCAAGCATATAATCGGTGCGACATACAGTCAGCATAGGCTCCCAGCACTGCTGTTTCATGCTTTCTTTCAAAAATTCGGTATGTGCGAGTAAACTCCCAACACGACCATAACACAAGTGATATAAATCTAGTGCGAGCATTACTCCCAGCACTATGTTATGTAAAGATCGAGTATGAACAATGCTCCCAATACTCTATAATGCATCAATCAATAAAAATTGAGTACGAGCAACGCTCCCAGTAATCTATCATGCATAAATCACATTAAAAATTTAGTACGAGAATACACTCAAGTACTATGTGATGCATATCTCATAAAATATAGTGCGAGTATTCTCTAGCACTAATGGTTTTCACACAAACCTGATAGATGACGGTATTTAATTTGAATTTCACCCAATCAAATCAAATCGGCACTCAAATGTGTTGTTTTCGCATATACATGAAACCATTAGCCATTCTATCCATACACATTCACAACATATTGAATTTAATCACCCACATGCTTCCTACTCTTTTTAACATATCAGATCCTACCAAATGTTTCTATACACTGAGATTCATATAGCATATAGTTATCGAAATTTTATTCGAAATATGTGAAGCTATCTCTAGCTACTCACAAAATTCCTTACATCGGATCACGTCGCGTGACCTCACTTCCTCGGTGCTGCTAAACCTTGCAGTTCGATCAGCTTCCAATGTCAACTTCGAAGCTGTTAATAATTTTCCACATCAGTATATCTTAATATACTTATTTTCACTTACAAGACTCTAAATCAATGATTTTAACTCCTCTCAATACCTCAATCTCATCACTTTCTCCCATTTTCTCATTTTCATACCTATAGCTAGGTGATGGGTGCCGGTGGAGATAGTCACTCTAGGATAGAGTGGAGTATTGAGAACTTGGTGGAGATAGTCAAGTAGGCATTGAGTTCCAGTGATAGACGAGGTCCTGCAGCACAGCCTACGACTAGACAGGCAGCTGCAGAGGTGAAGAGACCTCAGACTGCAGAGATTGCTACAGTTACACCATCTCTAGTCCAAGATACAGCTTCTCCTATCTCTCCACAGCATAGCGACAGTGAGTTGGGTTATGATTGCGAGTTGAGCAGATTGCGAGAGTTCTAAGGGTTGAAACCCCCAGTGTTCAGAGGGGTGAAGGACCTAGTGTGATGGAGGTCCACTTGCTCGTAATGTTCATAATGATCGTGATGCTAAGGATCCATAGGTCATCCAAGGAAGTCAAATTACTTGAGCCCTCTATATTTGTTTGGAAGCCCAAACGACATGAATCTTGGCTTAGTAATAAGTTGGGTTAAGTGTTTAAATAGCCCACATTTGAGTTTTATAGCGTTTTAGACTAATTATCCTATGTAACTAGGCTTATGCGTGAATTTAAGTTTTAGTTTTATTTTCTGTTTGGTGTTAATTCCAGCCCACTTGTTTAAGCGCTTAAGTGCTAGATATTATTATAAATACTTTGTAAACGCTTTTGAAAAAAGAACAGATCAGATTGAATTTTCAAAAATTTGAGTGTGCCTCATTCTAGGGTTCCCTCACAACTAGGCTTATCAAGGTCTTCTTCCTTGTGGCGCCTCCCTCTTCACCAACCACCATTGTTATACCTTAGGTTCTCTCAAATTTTATATTCCTAGGGTCGAAGTCTAATACCTTTGGTTGAAGTCTCTTTAGACTTCGGGTCTAGGTTGTCATTCTATTTTCCATTCAAAGTCTACCATTATTATTTTCGCCCAGCTTACATTTTAGCTATTTCAATTCTCAATCCATACGTTTCCTGGATCATTCTAAATCATCCTTTTGTACGCGCATATCACAGTGGTTACGAAAGATTGGGTGTACGGGATGGAGAAACTGTATAGGTTCTTCAGGTGCACCTCAGTTGAGAAGGTAGCCTTTGTCGTGTTCATGCTAAAAGGCAAGGTTGAACACTGGTGGAGATCCACCGAGATTGTTTTGAGGACCAGACACCCCGAGATCACTTGAGAGGTGTTCTTGGAGGCCTTTAAGAGGCAATACATCCCAGCCACCTCAAAGAGAAAATTGCAGATGGAATTTATGAATTTGGTTCAAGGGAACCGAATTGTGGACAAGTATGAATCCAAGTTTATGTCTTTGGGAAGATATGACCCGGACATGATGGGTAGTGAGGCCTGAAAGATTCAGAAGTTCCTTGATGGATTGAGGTTGGCCATCCGAACCAAGCTAGCCCCATTTGACATATAGACATATGAGGAGGCAGTGCATAAGGCTCAGTTATGCAAGCAAGACTTTGAGAGAAATGACTCTGAGCTGGGGAAGATTAATGTTAGAAGAGATAGAGACTGGAAGAGATCCGAGATGGATAGAGTGGCCAAGAGGGGAGGCCAGAGGTTTTTCGAGAAGAGACCTAAGATCGAGGAGGTGCAGGAGAGAGCTGCTAGATCTCCCGTGTACCTGACTTTGACTGTACCGAGGGGTATGGTGATTGGAGGACCACAACTTACACAGATCAGTGTAGGAGATGTGGGAGATACCATGGGACAAGACCATGTCAGATACCCCTTGTATCATGTTTTAGGTGTGGGAGGCCTGGACATATTTTGAGGTACTGTATTGAGATAATTGAGATTGCCCCGCAGAAGGGTAAGGAGCCAGAGAGAGCTCCAGTTGAGACAGTTACCCCAAGGAGGAGGGCCACAGCTAAGGAAAAAGGGAAGTAGACAGCGAGTGTGAGCAGAGAAAGAGTACATGCACTAGATCAAGACACCGCAGATGCTTCGACGGATGTGATTAAATGTACCATCCTAATCTTTGATTTAGAAGCATTAATATTGTTTGATCCCGGTGCCACGCATTCCTTCATATCACATTCCTTTGCACATAAATTATTGAAGCATGTGAAACCAACATTGTTGGATAAAATGTTGATGATTTCCACACCCATCAATCATAGTCAATTGACTGAGCATGTATGTAGAGTTGTAAGTTAAAGATAGAGGGAGAGGAAATGATAGCCAATTTGATTTTATTTAACATGAATGATTTTGATGTAATATTGGGAATGGATTGGTTGGCTACCAATCGTGTTGTTATGGATTGCCATGCTAAGACATTGATGTTTTCAGGATTAGACAATCTTATTGTAAACTTTGATGAAAAGAGAATGTTTGTTTTAAATGAAAGAGAAAAATCCTAATATATGATGTTTGAGAGATGAATTTAATTGTTTATTTTGAATGTTGATGTAATGACTTGTGATACTAACAGTGGAAAGAATGATGTGAAGGGTTCATTGCCTATGTGGTCGATATAGATGAGGCACACCCGAAATTGAGGGACATACCTGTAATTGTGGATTACACCGATGTCTTTCCAGACGAATTACCAGGACTACCACCCGAAAGGAAAATGGAATTTTGCATAGAGTTAGTGTGAGACCCCGTATATGTATAGCTGTATGTAGGAACATGGGAATGTAAATAAAATCATAAGTAAAATGATGTATTGTAATGTGAAGTGTATGCAATGTAAGTTCATAAGATTATGTACGCACTTGTAGTAAGAATTGTGATTATACGTACAAGTTGCATTATGAATGAGTAGGAAGAAATAAACTTGAACACGAGAAGAATGTGATCGAAATGGAATATGAGTAGTATAGTAAAATGGAAGGAAAGATTTACATAAGTGTATATTTCCATTTGAGCAATATCGTATACATTTGGTCATACAAAGATTCTACACAAGTTTTAATGTGTAAGTAGTGAGGATGGATCCCATTTTGAAGTCTCATAGATGAATGAATGAGAAAATGATCATGGTAGTAAATTAAGGGTGTTTGGTAAGGGTTATTGTAGAAAAACTGCAGGAAATCTGGAATTTGTGAAGGCCAGATCGATCTCATAGGATGAGAGATCGATCTGGGAGAGCCAGAATGCCCTTATGTGAGAATTGGAAGGGAACAGATCGATCTCCAAAGGAAGCAGATCGATCTCCTTAGCTCTCGGGTTGGAAGCAGATCGATCTCCCATAAGACCAGATCGATCTCCTTAAGCTTCTGTTTGACAGCAGATCGATCTCCAGCCTCGACAGATCGATCTCCTACCTTTAAACGTCTCAGAAAAGAGGGATTTTTGAGGAACAGATCGATCTCCACCCAAGGAAGATCGATCTCATCAAGTCAAATCTATAAATGGGAGCAGTTGGATCATCAGAATTTTGGGACAAACATTTCCATTTCACTTCAACTCAAAGAAATCTAGTTTCTCACTCCTAAATCCAGCCATTTTCAGTGAGATTTAAGGAGAGGCTATTAGAGACAAAGTTGTTCACATCAAAGAGAAGAACAACATAGTCTAGAGGCATTTTCCCATTTGAAGGATTGAAGAAATAAAGGGCAATCCTAATTGGAGCAAGAGGAAATCCAATGAGGTAAGATCTAATGCACAAATCCAAGTACATTGAGTTAGTTAATGATTATAAAGATATTTGGGTGTGCATATTGTGAATAGAATTACCTAAAATGGTATGAAATGCATATAGCTTAGAAAAAAGTCAAGTGTGAGAAAGTGGAATGTGGGAGTATTTTTGATGAATGGGATATCTTGAGTGGATGAGTATGTTGTGGAAATGGTTTGGAAATGTTGATATTAGGATAAATTGGGAGATTTACCACAAAGGGTAAAAATGGGTAATTAAGGCATTGGATAAATGCTTAGTTGAATAAGAGTTAGAAACATTAACTCAAATGTTGGAGGATGAATTTCAGTTTCGGATGATACGCCGGAGCAAGTCGAGATGAGAACGCAAGAAGCGTAAAGGCGGATAGTTGCACACAAGTAAAACGAGGTAAGGGACTGTGTGTTAGCTATAGAGATGTTCGTACGTAATTACAGCAATTTCGTAGATATATTGCTAGGACTAGTACGATATTATAAGTTTATGAAATGATGTGGAAATATGAAAAGTACTATGATGTATATATATGTATTGAGAAATGGGATAGGGTAAGGAAATAGCATGATATGTATGTTTTCAATGAAACTCTCCATTTTACATGGTTATTGATGATTGAGAAATGTTGATGATAGTTTGGCTAATTTTACATGTTTTGGCATGAAAAGGCATGCTATGTGAATAAACGTGTTTTGAGTTTTTAAAAAGAGAAAATAGCCATCTATCAGTTTTGAGATGAGATTTGGTGTTGAAGCGTTAGCTCACACCCGGTTTAAAGCCTTGATGTACCGTGCGGGAGATTAACTCGCACGGAGGTTTTGAGAAAGTGCGAGAACTATGCTCGTACCTGTTTTGTTGAGTTAAGGTAAACCTGGGGGTCTGGGACCCAAGGGGATACCAGCCGACGGCCAATTGAACGGGCTGGGCCTTAACGATAGATCGTACCGCGCTGGAGCTTTGCGTTGACTGTGTGTCACGCTGCTTGCTCGCCTGGTATATGCGACATGGTTTAAGGATAAAAAGTCCATCGGAGTTGGAGTATGGACTTGGGTCCACGGTTGTACGTAGAATAGTGTAGTCACCCGTTGGTATACTATGTACCGTGCTGGGTGCACGTGAGTACGAGTATCGCGTAGATGACACACGACGTATCTTCACCGTGAGTATACAAGGAGATGAGGTGGATTGAGATGAGCCGGAGGTAGGACTGACCCATCCCCCTTCAGGCGAAGTGATACCCTGTGCACACCCGATCAGTGAGGCCTGGGATCACTGACTGTGGCCATAAGTCGTGGATATTTGATTGCCTAAAATTCCATGCCTGTCTCAGAGAATCGAGAAACAGAGACAATCTCAGAAAAAGAAAGAGATTTGTGAAAGAGAATGATTTGAGAAGTGAAAGAGATTTTGTGTTTTAATAAATCTCCGATGTCACATTCGTGCCATGGGGGCACTATTTATGAACATGTTTTAAATGGAAGTTTGACATTTGATTTACACGAAAATGCTCTTGAGAAATATGTATTTAAATGCATTGTTCGTATGATATTTCCATTTATAACGAAAACATGGTTTTGGTTTATGCATGCATGGGCTATGTAGGTAGTACGATATCTACCTGCTAGCATACATTTCCTTACTGAGCCGTGGTTTGCTCATCCCACTATTTTTCCCCCTCCAGGTACTGAGAAGTAAGAGAGCGGTGGTCTCTAAGTCTTTTGTGTTGAACAGCTCCCACAATCCGTAAAGGTATAAGATTTGTATACACGAGTATTTTGTATCTAATATATCGTATCGCACAGTTATATCTTGGAATTGTAATCAGTATTATGGGGATGATATGTAAGCACATGGTATTTATACAATTAATTTTGTGTATTTACACACACCTGGGAGTGTGAATTAAAGATTTAAATATTCCGCTGTAAATAAATAAATTTTTAGTAATTGCATCTTCTCACAGCCCAACCGTAGTAGAGAATATATAGATAGAAGGGTTCCCGAAAGCGGGGCATGACAGGCTTGGTATCAGAGCTTGGTTGGTCTGATGTGAGTTGATGCTTAGGACTAAGAAAACATACATCCCCAAGTTACTGTGCGATATTTAGATACAAATGTGTATACGGAGCTGGTAGCGAATTAAATGTTTGTTATAACGCAGGAAAGTTATCAGGCTAGTGAGTTATGCCTGAGAGACACCGCAAGAGGGGAGAGAGCTCGAGGGCTCGAGGGCAAAATGACAGGACTGAGAGGCACAGTAGATCATCCTCTAGTCATGAGCCCCAGGAACAGATAGAGGCTTCTGATCCTCGAATCACTCGATTGGAGGAAGACATGCGCACGATGATGACCATGATGGGTCAGATCATGGCTAGGTTTGAGGGTACACCTGGTACAGCGGGACAGGCTGCACCGAATCCCCCAGCAGCTGCACCTGAACCTGAGAATGTTGCACCTGCGCAAGCTGAACCGGCTAGGCCACGGGAACCTCATATTCGACCGGTACCTCCTCCGGTAGCCCCACATCAGCATGATGATGATTTGGGGTATGGATATGATTGTGATATGGAAAGATTGAGGCACTTTATGGACTTTAAGCCTCCTTCGTTTAGCGGGGTAAAGGATCCGACGGTGGCTGAGGACTGGATCAGTCAAATGGAGAAGTTATTCGACTTCTGTAGATGTTCAGCTACGGAGAGAGTAGCACTTGCTGCCTTTGTATTGAGAGGCGAAGCAGAGCACTGGTGGAAGTCCGTCAGGCCGATGTTAAGAGCTCAAGGAATGGTTATCACGTGGGATATGTTCTTGGACGTTTTCAGAGAGCAATACATCCCAGATACTGCTCGACGGAGACTACAGATGGAATTTCTGAATCTGACTCAAGGGAATCGAACAGTTGATGAGTACGAGTCACGATTCACTTCACTGGGTCGATATGATCCGGACTCGATCAGGAGTGAAGCTGTCAGAGTCCGTAGATTTGTAGATGGACTGAGGCCTTCGATCCGAGCGAAGTTGGCCCCATTTGATGTCGCTACATATAGAGAGGCTGTGCGACGGGCCCAGTTATGCGAGCAGGATCATGACTTGCAGATTTCTGAATTTAGTTGGGGTAAGGACAAGGGTCCGAGGAAGCTGGGAGATGGCAAGAGTGCCAAATTTGGTCGAAAATTCATGAGTAAATGTCGGAGAGAGGTAGATGAGTTCCAGAAAAAGATTGCTAGACCTTTTATGCCTCCGACTCAGACACCAGCCAGGGGTATAGTGATTGGTGGACCCCGACCGACTACAGATCCGTGTAGGCTATGCGGTCGATACCATGGTGGTAGGCCATGTCATCTTCAGGGTACCCGATGTTTCAGATGTGGTAAATTTGGACATTATGCCAGAGAGTGCCCGGAGATAGTTGAGGCAGTTCCACAAAGGGGTAAAGAGCCAGAGAGGGTTCCTACAGTTGCACCTCCTACAAGAAAGAAATCCTCGGCTGAAGAGAAAGGAAAACAAGTTGCGGGTCAAGGCAGGGTGTATGCGATAGACCAGGCATCGGATGATACCTCTTCTGAAGTGATAAAAGGTACAATCTTGATTTTCAATCTAGAGGTTATAGCTTTGTTTGATTCTGGAGCTACGCATTCCTTCATATCACCTGCATGTGCATCTAAGTTAAAAGGTTTTGTAGAACCCACATACTTGAGTAGGACCTTACTAATAAGTACTCCAATGAGAGTTAGCCAATTAGTTGAGCAAGTGTATAAAGATTGTAAAGTGAAGGTAGGAGATAAGTGCATGACAGCCAACTTGATTTTGTTAAATATGTATGACATTGATGTAATTTTGGGAATGGATTGGTTAGCCGCCAATCATGCTGTCATAGACTGTCGTTCTAAGTCCATTAAGTTTTCTCTACCTGAAGAATGTGTTGTAAGATTTTAAGAGAAGAAATGAAATCTTAAATTTTGTGTTAAGTAAAGTACTTTGGTATAAATGGCTTGAGTGTTGTTTTGAAGGTTTTGTTGCTTATGTGGTGGATGTGAACAAAGTACATCCGGATATGGAGGACATCTCAGTGGTCAGAGAATTCCCTGATGTCTTTCCAGACGATCTACCAGGATTGCCACCTGATAGAGAAACGGAATTCGGTATAGACTTGACGCCTGGAACCGAACCAATATCTAAGTCACCATATAGGATGGCCCCAGTTGAGTTAGAGGAATTAAGGAAACAGCTGCAAGAGTTGTTAGAGAAGGGGTTCATAAGACCGAGCGTCTCGCCATGGGGAGCTCCGGTATTATTTGTGAAGAAGAGAGATGGGAGCCTTAGGTTGTGCATTGACTATCGGATGTTAAACAAGGCTACCATCAAGAACAAGTACCCCTTGCCACGCATTGATGATTTACTGGATCAACTTCGGGGAGCACAGATCTTCTCCAAGATAGATCTGAGGTCTGGGTATCATCAATTGAAGATTCGGAAGGAAGATGTGCCCAAGACAGCATTTCGTACCCGTTATGGCCATTACGAATTCTTAGTGATGCCGTTTGGGTTGACCAATGCGCCGGCAGCTTTTATGGCTCTAATGAATGAAGTATTCAAGCCATACCTGGACCAATTCGTGATTATTTTCATTGATGACATATTGGTGTATTCAAGGTCCAGAGAAGAGCATGAGCAGCACTTAAGGATTATTTTGCAAACCCTTCGAGAGAAAAGGTTATATGCCAAGCTTAACAAATGTGACTTTTGGCTAGAACAGATTTCTTTTCTAGGCCATGTTATATCGAAGGATGGGGTGTCAGTAGATCCATCCAAGATTGAGGCAGTTGTTCAGTGGGAATAACCTAGGACAGTCACAGAGATCAGAAGTTTTCTAGGTTTGGCTGGTTACTACAGGAGATTTGTAGAAGGTTTCTCTAGATTAGCGGCTCCATTGACACGTCTTACGAGGAAGAGTGTGGAGTTTTCATGGGATGAAGCATGTGAGAGAAGTTTTCAGGAGCTTAAGCGCAGATTAACTACCGCGCCAGTTCTTGTCATCCCTAACAGTTCGGGGAATTACTCGGTGTATACTGATGCTTCGCATCAAGGACTAGGCTGTGTTTTGATGCAAGATGGAAGGGTAGTAGCTTATGGATCTAGACAGCTGAAAGATCATGAGAAGAACTACCCCACTCACGATTTGGAGTTAGCGGCCGTAGTGTTTGCGTTGAAAATATGGCGCCACTACTTGTATGGTGAGAGATTTCAGATCTTTACGGATCATAAGAGTCTGAAATATCTATTCTCGCAAAAGGACTTAAACATGAGACAGAGGAGGTGGTTGGAACTCCTCAAGGACTATGATTGTGAGATCTTGTACCACCCGGGGAAGGCAAATGTGGTTGCCGATGCATTGAGTCGGAAGAGTCTCGGGTTGGTATCACATATGATGGTTAGAGAGCACGAGTTGTTGGAACAATTCACGAACCTTAGTCTGGATATGACCCTACCTGAGATTGGCAGCTATGGGATCATTGCTAGCTTGAGATTAAAACCGGAGTTGATTGAGAGAATCCGACAAGCTCAGCAAATCGATCAATGGTGTATTGTCATGATTAGCCAAATCTGGAAAGGGAAGGGTGCTGAGTTTATATTGAGTCCAGATGGAATACTAAGGTTTGGAGATAGAATATGTGTTCCTAAGGATTTAGAGCTGAGAAAGCTGATCTTATCAGAGGCACACTCGTCGAGATACACGATACACCCGGGGAGTGGTAAGATGTATCAAAACCTCCGAAAAGTATATTGGTGGTCTGGAATGAAGAGAGACATAGCTGAGTATGTCGCTAGATGTCTCACTTGTCAGCAAGTAAAAGTCGAACATCAGAAACCAGGAGGATTATTACAACCTCTATCGATACCAACATGGAAGTGGGAGCATGTCACCATGGATTTTGTGATGGGGTTACCTAGAACCCGTAAGAACCATGATGCGATATGGGTGATAGTAGATCGGTTAACGAAATCGGCACATTTCTTAGCCATGAGATCTACTGATACATTGAGTGCACTGGCGAACCTGTATGTGCGAGAAATAGTGAGATTGCATGGAGTCCCAGTGAGTGTTGTTTCTGATAGGGATGCTCGCTTCACTTCCCACTTTTGGGGACATTTCCAGGAAGCGATGGGGACCCAGTTGAGTTTTAGCACCGCTTTTCATCCTCAGACAGATGGTCAGTCAGAGAGGACTATACAGACCCTGGAGGATATGTTGAGAGCGTGTGTGCTGGATTTTAGAGGCTCATGGGACGATCACTTGCCATTGATTGAGTTCGCCTACAATAACAGTCATCACTCAAGTATTGGTATGGCCCCTTATGAGGCACTATACGGTCCCATTGGTTGGGAAGAAGTTGGTGACAGACAATTGCTCGCTCCCGATTTGGTTAAGCAAGCCTCCGAAGATGTTCAGATAATATGCGAGAGACTGCGAACAGCTCAAAGTCGACAAAAGAGCTACGCTGACAAGAGACGGAGACCACTTGAGTTTGATGTTGGCGAGTCCGTATTTTTGAAAGTATCTCCCTCTAAGGGAATAATAAGGTTTGGGAAGAAAGGAAAATTAAGTCCTCGTTACATTGGTCCCTTCGAGATTTTGGATAGAGTGGGAGAAGGAGCATATAGGCTAGCCTTACCACCTGAGCTAGCAGAAGTCCACAATGTCTTCCACGTTTCTATGCTTCGGAAGAACTACCCGGATCCGACACATGTAATTAATTATGAGCCGTTGGAGCTCAAGAAAGATATGTCGTATGTCGAGAGACCGATCAGGGTGTTGGACAGGAAAGAGAAGGTGTTGCGGAACAAGACAATTTCATTGGTTAAGATTTTGTGGCAACATCACACTGTGGAAGAGGCCACATGGGAACTGGAAAGTTTGATGCGGGAAAAGTATCCCGAGTTATTCACAGATTGAATTGGTTCTAATTTGGAGGACCAAATTCTTTAAGTGGGGGAGAATGTGAGACCCCGTATATGTATAGCTGTATGTAGGAACATGGGAATGTAAATAAAATCATAAGTAAAATGATGTATTGTAATGTGAAGTGTATGCAATGTAAGTTCATAAGATTATGTACGCACTTGTAGTAAGAATTGTGATTATACGTACAAGTTGCATTATGAATGAGTAGGAAGAAATAAACTTGAACACGAGAAGAATGTGATCGAAATGGAATATGAGTAGTATAGTAAAATGGAAGGAAAGATTTACATAAGTGTATATTTCCATTTGAGCAATATCGTATACATTTGGTCATACAAAGATTCTACACAAGTTTTAATGTGTAAGTAGTGAGGATGGATCCCATTTTGAAGTCTCATAGATGAATGAATGAGAAAATGATCATGGTAGTAAATTAAGGGTGTTTGGTAAGGGTTATTGTAGAAAAACTGCAGGAAATCTGGAATTTGTGAAGGCCAGATCGATCTCATAGGATGAGAGATCGATCTGGGAGAGCCAGAATGCCCTTATGTGAGAATTGGAAGGGAACAGATCGATCTCCAAAGGAAGCAGATCGATCTCCTTAGCTCTCAGGTTGGAAGCAGATCGATCTCCCATAAGACCAGATCGATCTCCTTAAGCTTCTGTTTGACAGCAGATCGATCTCCAGCCTCGACAGATCGATCTCCTACCTTTAAACGTCTCAGAAAAGAGGGATTTTTGAGGAACAGATCGATCTCCACCCAAGGAAGATCGATCTCATCAAGTCAAATCTATAAATGGGAGCAGTTGGATCATCAGAATTTCGGGACAAACATTTCCATTTCACTTCAACTCAAAGAAATCTAGTTTCTCACTCCTAAATCCAGCCATTTTCAGTGAGATTTAAGGAGAGGCTATTAGAGACAAAGTTGTTCACATCAAAGAGAAGAACAACATAGTCTAGAGGCATTTTCCCATTTGAAGGATTGAAGAAATAGAGGGCAATCCTAATTGGAGCAAGAGGAAATCCAATGAGGTAAGATCTAATGCACAAATCCAAGTACATTGAGTTAGTTAATGATTATAAAGATATTTGGGTGTGCATATTGTGAATAGAATTACCTAAAATGGTATGAAATGCATATAGCTTAGAAAAAAGTCAAGTGTGAGAAAGTGGAATGTGGGAGTATTTTTGATGAATGGGATATCTTGAGTGGATGAGTATGTTGTGGAAATGGTTTGGAAATGTTGATATTAGGATAAATTGGGAGATTTACCACAAAGGGTAAAAATGGGTAATTAAGGCATTGGATAAATGCTTAGTTGAATAAGAGTTAGAAACATTAACTCAAATGTTGGTGGATGAATTTCAGTTTCGGATGATACGCCGGAGCAAGTCGAGATGAGAACGCAAGAAGCGTAAAGGCGGATAGTTGCACACAAGTAAAACGAGGTAAGGGACTGTGTGTTAGCTATAGAGATGTTCGTACGTAATTACAGCAATTTCGTAGATATATTGCTAGGACTAGTACGATATTATAAGTTTATGAAATGATGTGGAAATATGAAAAGTACTATGATGTATATATATGTATTGAGAAATGGGATAGGGTAAGGAAATAGCATGATATGCATGTTTTCAATGAAACTCTCCATTTTACATGGTTATTGATGATTGAGAAATGTTGATGATAGTTTGGCTAATTTTACATGTTTTGGCATGAAAAGGCATGCTATGTGAATAAACGTGTTTTGAGTTTTTAAAAAGAGAAAATAGCCATCTATCAGTTTTGAGATGAGATTTGGTGTTGAAGCGTTAGCTCACACCCGGTTTAAAGCCTTGATGTACCGTGCGGGAGATTAACTCGCACGGAGGTTTTGAGAAAGTGCGAGAACTATGCTCGTACCTGTTTTGTTGAGTTAAGGTAAACCTGGGGGTCTGGGACCCAAGGGGATACCAGCCGACGGCCAATTGAACGGGCTGGGCCTTAACGATAGATCGTACCGCGCTGGAGCTTTGCGTTGACTGTGTGTCACGCTGCTTGCTCGCCTGGTATATGAGACATGGTTTAAGGATAAAAAGTCCATCGGAGTTGGAGTATGGACTTGGGTCCACGGTTGTACGTAGAATAGTGTAGTCACCCGTTGGTATACTATGTACCGTGCTGGGTGCACGTGAGTACGAGTATCGCGTAGATGACACACGACGTATCTTCACCGTGAGTATACGAGGAGATGAGGTGGATTGAGATGAGCCGGAGGTAGGACTGACCCATCCCCCTTCAGGCGAAGTGATACCCTGTGCACACCCGATCAGTGAGGCCTGGGATCACTGACTGTGGCCATAAGTCGTGGATATTTGATTGCCTAAAATTCCATGCCTGTCTCAGAGAATCGAGAAACAGAGACAATCTCAGAAAAAGAAAGAGATTTGTGAAAGAGAATGATTTGAGAAGTGAAAGAGATTTTGTGTTTTAATAAATCTCCGATTTCACATTCGTGCCATGGGGGCACTATTTATGAACATGTTTTAAATGGAAGTTTGACATTTGATTTACACGAAAATGCTCTTGAGAAATATGTATTTAAATGCATTGTTCGTATGATATTTCCATTTATAACGAAAACATGGTTTTGGTTTATGCATGCATGGGCTATGTAGGTAGTACGATATCTACCTGCTAGCATACATTTCCTTACTGAGCCGTGGTTTGCTCATCCCACTATTTTTCCCCCTCCAGGTACTGAGAAGTAAGAGAGCGGTGGTCTCTAAGTCTTTTGTGTTGAACAGCTCCCACAATCCGCAAAGGTATAAGATTTGTATACACGAGTATTTTGTATCTAATATATCGTATCGCACAGTTATATCTTGGAATTGTAATCAGTATTATGGGGATGATATGTAAGCACATGGTATTTATACAATTAATTTTGTGTATTTACACACACACCTGGGAGTGTGAATTAAAGATTTAAATATTCCGCTGTAAATAAATAAATTTTTAGTAATTGCATCTTCTCACAGCCCAACCGTAGTAGAGAATGTATAGATAGAAGGGTTCCCGAAAGCGGGGCATGACAGTTAGTGCCTGGTACAGAGCTGATATCGAAACCACCATATAGAATGACACCAATTGAGTTGGAAGAGCTAAAGAAACAACTGCAAGAGTTGCTAGATGACACGCCCAAAAGGTATATGTCCGTAAGTGCACGAGTCGTACAAGTAATAATGGGATTTGAGTCCCGAGTTATCGTCCAACAGAGAAGTTGATCAGCCTAATTAAATACCGATTAATCTTACCCTAAGTATATTCTAGCAAATTATAAAATTAAAGTGGGTGATCTACTAAGGCTAATTAAAAGTACTGAAAATAATACAACTATAAGATAAACTAAATAAAACTGAGCAAAATTACTTACAGTACTCCACGCAATTAAAATCAAAAGCCTACAAAAGAAATTAAAACAGTTTAAGCTGATTAACGCAAATAAAATGCAAATATGAAAATAACAAAGCAAGATTAATTAAACTAAAATTAACAATCCTAAAATGCAATAATACTACTTAATCAAAATGCAATTTAAACTAACTTAAGATTTAATGAAATAAATTTACCCCTAATTTAATTCTAAATGAACACTTAATTAACTATCAACCTAATTAAAACTAAGTTCTAAACCATTAAACAAGAACACTAATCATGCAATTTAATCAAAGACTCTAAACTAAGCTAACAAATTAAATTGGAATTAAACTAAACTAACAATGCATGAAAATGGATTAAAGCTATAATGCAAATGTGCCAAACATGGCCTTAAGTAAATTTAAACTATTCCCTCCAAACACTGTTCATGTTCTTCACCAAACATTTCCCAGCATTCTCGGTTCCCAGCTGCTGTCCGCTTACTGCTACAAGTATCCTCTGCACTCATCTCTCGGTTTTGCATATGGCCTGTTGCTCCAGGTGCATATAGGTGCTGCTAAATCCTTGTCCAGCTCTGCTACAGGTCTGTCTACTGGTTCTGCCTCAGGTCTCGGGTACGTTCAGGTACTGCTTCAGGTCTCGGGTTGCAGTGTTGTTCTGCACTGTACATACTTCTTCCTATGCGTTGTTTGCTACCGTTACTGATGAACCAGAAAACAATACTGCACCAACCTTTATTCCCGAGCTATTTCTCATCCAGCTCTCCCTATCCAGACAAACACGCGGCAGCAGATTTTAGAGCCAAAAATAATTTAACAACCTGTTAATCAGTAAATATGAAATGAAATCAAACAAACCGAGACAAGTTTAAATGTCGACAGAGGAGAAACTTACTGAAATGCAATGATCATTTATCCTAAACCTTACTTTTAAGTGAGATTTAAATGAATTAAAATAGAAAAACATAAGAAATGATGAACGGTGAACTGCTTGAAGAACGGGGCAGAACTGAGGGATGAATACTGGCTCTCGATTTTGGTTATGACGCCTGGGTGTTGTCCCAACTAGTTGCTGCCTCTTCTGATATTCATTGAGATCACTGCTACCATGAAAATTAAATAGAGGTTGGAGAAGGTTTTAACACAAAAGCCGAATCCAAGTGGTCTCGGTTTCTTTCAGTAGCCACGGTTTTAGTCATTTCTCCACCAAACCGATATTGTTCCACCCTTCTATTATTACCAATCGATGCACAGAATTATCCCAACATATTAGATCGACAATAATGAATCAAACATCATGATTGGCATTGATGATTAAAGATTTGCAAATACTTTAGACTATAACTGAAAGGGGATTAAAACATATAGCAAAAAGAAGATGATGGCGATTGAAGCAAACTGAAATGATAAACAAATATTTCTAAGCAATGATACTGATGAACTAAAGAGAAAAACTTTTCATAATAAAAATAAGTTGAATAAAATAGTAGCTATGGAGAAAAGAAACTAGAAGCTAGAAAAAATACTGTGCGGCCGAATCATCCAAAACAAGGAAAAAAAAAACTTTTTAAGTTAACCTAAAAAAATAAAACTATTCTACCCTTTTTTTTTTTCACCATTTACAATTGTCATCATTTTCTATTTATATACACATTTAAGGGTATAATTGTAATTTTTCCATCCTAGATGAGTTGGCATTGTTTGGCCACTTGTCTTCACACCATTGGCTCCTTGAAAAATAATATTTCCATGTCATCTGTCTTTTTGTCCAATTGGATGTGCTAGGCTCGTGTTGTTCGCGTGGTCCAATCTCGATTTTAGCTCAATTTCGGTTCATTTTCTACTGAAATATTCAAAATTCATCCAGATTTAATTTATCTGCAAACATGAGAATTTTAATTAAATACAGGGGATAATTAACAAAATAAATCGGGGATTTAAATAATTAATTAGGAAATTAAGCACAAATAATTCTAAAAATATAGAATTATCACACCCCCAAACTTGAGCTTTTGCTTGTCCTCAAGCAAAACAAAATAATTGTAAGAATGACAAGTACTAAACACAATAATTTCCCTAATATTATCCTCAAAGAAAAAGTATAGACTATGATCTTAAAGATTCACAATTACAAGTTCAACATTCAAAATTATTCAATCATAAGTCCTAACCCAAATTGGATCCCTCATGTGAGTGTGAAAAATGTCAAAGTCACTTCATAGTACATTATCCAGATCAGATTATGCAAACACAGTGAATGCAAAGTCAATGACATGTGATCATTCCCATAAGTTTGCTTTTCACTTCTCTCTCCACTAATGTAGTCACATTTAACTAAAGATCAATAGGACTTCATTAAGGTTGTAATGTAAGGCTGAGGCTAAGGTATGATAAAGTCGATTTAGGTTTAATTACCCCTTAACATGCATTACTTTCAGGATTTTAATGTAAGAGCTCAAATTCCCCCAAACTTATTTATTTTGCTAGACATTTTATTCTATTTTTTGTATTTTTCATCTTTCTTCTTTTTTTTTTTCTTTTTTTTTTCGAATCAATACTCCTTCACTATCACTTAATACCCATATGTACAAAGCTCTCAATATATCCCAATAACTTTTCATGCTTTCGGGGTAAGGGATAGGAAAAGAATATTTAAGCTAAGGATATTAACGCAGGTGTATTTACAAAGAAAGGCTTATTTGGCTCAGATAGGTGACTAGGGTTAAAATATGTACAGGGATGGCTAGAAAGGCTCAAACGATCCAAAGATGGCCTAAATCATCTCCCTAATTAAGTGTGATATAGTATTTCGCCTCAAGATTAGATCAAATAAATTCTAGAATATGATGCACAAAATCAGTGGAATAAATGCAATCCTATGTCCACATAAGCTTTCTCTAAATAAATATACAGATTCATGACATGACATGTGCTTAAGATGAGGCAAACACAATCAGAATTAAGACAAATTCAAGAATTAAACTCATGCTTTTCCTATAATCATGCTTCATAGTCAATCAAAATCAGACTTAATCATGGGGTCATATCATCGAAATATGGAAAAACTACATGCTGAGTACTAAATCATCCCAAAATCAAACAGTTTAAGCTCAGATTTTTGAAAAAATTTTGAAAAATTTTCAATTTTGCCCAAATTTTAAAAAAATGCTCAAGTGATATCCTCTCCCCTAAACTTAAAGTGCACAGTGTCTTCAGTGTGCAGATAATATAAACAATTAAGCTCAAGAATATAGTACTCCCCTATCTGATGATAATGAACAATCGCAGCTTGATTGAAAGCATAATACTATAAAGGCAATCTGTAAAATAAACAAAGAAAGAAACAGCAGAAAAGAAAAAAGAACTATATACAAAAAGTGAAAAAATAAAGCTAAGTAGCAGGATCAGAAGTAGAGGGTCAGCTAAAGTGGTCACAGAATGCTGACGATCAAACCCTCCCCCAAAATAGTGTTTCAGTTTGCCCCCATTTACTTTAATGGGTTGATTCAAGGTCTCATCCATAATTTCAATGGCTCCATGAGGGAATACTTGTGTAATGGTAAAGGGACCTGACCACCTAGACTTAAGCTTTCATGGAAACAGCTTCAAGCGTGAATTAAACAACAAAACATACTGGCCTGGCTCGAAGTGTCTCTCCTTAATTTTCTTATCATGCCATCGCTTAGTCTTTTCCTTGTAGAGCTAGGCATTCTCATATGCCTGCAACCTGAACTCATATAACTGATTAAGCTGTAGCAGCCTCTTCTCCCCTGCTGCCTCTAAATTGAAATTCAGGTTCTTAAGGGCCCAATAGGCCTTATGTTCTAGCTCTGCTGGTAGATGATAGGCTTTACCATAAACAAGTTGATAAGGGGACATTCCTAAAGGTGTTTTGAAAGCTGTCCTATAGGCCCAAAGTGCATCCTCTAACCTAATGGACCAGTCCTTCCTACTTGGGTTCACTGTTTTCTCTAATATCCCCTTTATTTCCATATTAGACAACTCTACTTGGCCACTCGTCTGTGGGTGATAAGCAGTGGCTACCTTATATTTGACCCCATATTTCTTTAACAGCCAATCAAAACTTCGATTGCAAAAGTGGGATCCTCTATCACTAATGATAGCCCTAGGTGTGCCAAATCGTGTGAAAATGTTCTTCTTTAAAAACCTTACTACCACCTTGGCATCATTAGTCGGTAAAGCCATCGCTTAAACCCATTTCGATACATAGTCCACAACCACTAGAATATAGAGATTGCCATATGAAGGAACAAATGGTCCTATGAAATCAATGCCCTAGACATCAAAGAGTTCTACTTCTAAAATATTAGTAAAAGGCATCTCATTTCTTTTGGAAATATTTCCTACCCTCTGACGTCTATTACATTTCAGCACAAAGTAGTGGGCATCCTTAAATAATGTGGGCCAGTAATAACCAGATTGTAAAACCTTGGCTGCTGTCCTCTCTCCTCTAAAATGCCTTCCATAATCAGAAGAATGGCAATATCTAAGTATATCCTCTACTTCTTCCATGGGAACACACCTTCTCAAAATCTGATCTTTACATTGCTTGTATAGGAAGGGTTCATCCCAAACATAATACTTGACATCACTCAAAAACTTTTTCTTTTGCTGGGCAGTCAAATCAGGTGGCATCACATTGCTTACCAGATAATTTACAAAATCAGCGTACCAAGGTAATCTGGAGTGCCCGAAAGTAAATAGCTGCTCATCAGGGAAGGATTCATTAATAGCTGTACCATCTTCTTTATGTCCACTCTTAATCTAGATAAATGGTTAGCAACCTGATTCTTCGTACCTTTCCTGTCCCTAATCTCCAAGTCAAACTCCTGTAGTAGGAGGATCCATCGAATCAGCCTCGGCTTTGCATCCTTCTTGGAGACTAAGTACTTAATGACATCATGATCAGTATATACTACTACCTTAGTACTTATGAGATAGGAGCGAAACTTATCAAAAGTAAATGCCACAGCTAACAGCTCCTTCTCGGTAGTAGCATAGTTCATCTAGGCCTCATTAAGTGTTTTGCTTGCGTAGTAAATAGCATAAAAGACTCTTGCTTTTCTTTATCCTAGTACAGCCCCGACAGCATAATCACTTGCATCACACATAAGCTCAAAAGGTAAACTCCAATCTGGAGCTATGATTACAGAGGCTGTAACTAATTTTTCCTTCAAAGTCTTAAATGCTTCTAAGCATTTCTCATCAAAGCAAAACACAGTGCCTTTCTCAAGGAGATTACATAAAGGCTCAGTTATCTAAGAAAAATCCTTAATGAACCTTTTGTAAAATCTCGCATGGCCTTGGAAACTTTGAATTCCTTTTACAGTGGTAGGGGGAGGTAACTTCTCAATAATTTTTACCTTAGCCTTATCTACTTCTATCCCCCTAGCAGAGATTTTGTGCCCTAGCACTATGCCTTCTTTCACCATAAAGTGGCATTTCTCCTAATTAAGCACTAAGTTTGTTTTTTCACACCTCTTCAGCACTAGTGCTAAATTTTACAAACATAAATCAAAGCTATCCCCAAATACTGAGAAATCATCCATGAAAACCTCAAGAAAATCCTTCACCATATCATGGAATATGGCCATCATGCAACGTTGGAATGTAGCAGGTGCATTGCATAGGCCAAAAGGCATTCTTCTAAAAGCAAAGGTCCCATAGGGACAGGTGAAGGTAGTCTTTTCTTAGTCTTTTGGGGCTATAGCTATTTGATTGTACCCAGAGTATCCGTCAAGTAAACAGTAGAATTCGTGACCAGCTAATCGATCTAACATTTAGTCAATGAAGGGCAAAGGGAAGTGGTCTTTCCTGGTGGCCTTGTTGAGTTTCCTATAATCCATACATACTCGCCAACCAGTGACAGTCCTAGTGGGGATGAGCTCATTATTTTCATTCTCGATCACTATCATCCCTCCCTTTTTAGGGACACATTGTACTGGGCTCACCCAGGCACTATCAGAAATGGGGTAGATAATCCCTGCATCTAACCACTTAATGATCTCCTTCTTGACAACTTCTTTCTTTACAGGGTTCAATCGATGCTGGTGCTCTATGGATGACCTATACCCCTCCTCCAATAGTATCTTATGCATACAGATAGAGGGACTAATACCCTTAAGGTCAGAGATAGACCAACCTATAGCCTTCTGATGCTCTCTTAACACTTGTACTAATTTTGCTTCCTGATCACTGGAGAGAGCAGCAGATACTTTACCGGTTGTGTGGAGGTTTCACCTAAGTAAGCATACCTAAGGTGTAAGGGTAAAGGTTTGAGTTGTAATGCTGGAGGATCACTAGTGGATGGAAAGATATTTAAGACTGGAATAGATGAAGAGTCTAATGTCTCAAATTGGGTAATTTCCTCAAAAAGAGTGACCTCTAATAACTGTAAAGTCTCATAGACCTCATCATCATCTTCACTATACTCTCTAAGATCAACAGATTTCACGAAGGAGGCTTTTAAAGGGTGTGTCTTGGAAAACTCCTCAGTGATGTCCTTATCCACTAAATCCATCCTAAAACAATCGTGAGAGTCATCAGGGAACCTTAGAGATTTGAACACATTAAACTTTTAGAGATTTGAACACATTAAACTTGACTTCCTGATCTTGAACTCTCATTGTTAACTCCCTCTTTTGTACATTTATTAAAGTTCTACCAGTTGCTAGGAATGGCCTGCCAGTATAATTGGGACTTCCCTGTTTTCCTTCATATCCAACACAATAAAATTCGTAAGGAAAATAAACTTGTCCACTTTTACTAAGACATCCTCAATGACCCCTTTCGGATATTTAATTGATCGATTGGCCAACTGGAGGGTCACTGTGGTGGGCTTGGCATCCCCTATTCCTAACTTATGATAGATAGACAATGGCATCAAATTTATACTAGCTCCTAAATCGCACAGGGCTCTACCAAAGAATAAATTTCCAATAGTGCATGGTATGGTAAAGCTCCCTGGATCCTTGAGCATGGGGGTAATCTCTTCTGGATAATAGAGCTACATTCTTCCGTTAAGGCCACCGTCTCGTAATCTTCTAATCTTCTTTTCCTAGAGAGGATGTCCTTCATAAACTTCACATAGCTTGGCATTTGCTCTAAGGCATCTGCGAATGGAATGTTGATGTGAAGTTTCTTAAAAACCTCAAGGAATTTTGTAAATTATTGGTCCAATTTTTTATTTTGAAATCTCTGAGGAAAAGGGACTGGTGGTCTAATAGGAGGAGATGTAATGGAAACTTTTGTAGCATCAGAGGATAAAGAAGGTAGTGACAAAGAAACAGGTAAAGGTGAAGAATTGCCTGGCTTTGTTTCCTTTGCAGCTTGATCTTTTGATTCTTGCTCCTTTTGAGCTGCTTCATTAGAACCTATGGGTTTTTCAACTATGGGCTGGTTAGGTCTGGACTTAACAGGGGGAGTTACTAGCTCTTTGCCACTCCTAAGGGTGATGGCTTTCACATGTTCCTTCCCTTCCCTTTGCCTAACAGGATTGGCTTTAGTGTTACTAGGAAAGGTACCCTGAGGACGTTGACTAAGAGCGTTTGCTATTTGTCCTACCTAAACCTCTAGGTTCTTAATTGAAGCTGCTTGATTTTGCAAGATTGTTGTGAACATTTCCTCAAGCGAGGGTTTCTTATCAGCTGCTGGTAAGTGCTGGGGTTGTGGTGGTGGTTGATGGACGTGGGATGGATGGGAATGGTTAGGTGGATGATGTGGATACTGTGGTGGTGGGTGGTGAGGAAATTGATGCTGTGGTGGTACCTGAACCGGTAGAGCTTCAAAACCTGGGGGTCCTACTGGTCTAGAATTAGAAGCTTGCCCTTGGTTTTGGCTCCAAGAAAAGTTAGGATGGTTCCTCCACCCTGGATTAGAGGTGTTTGAAAAAGGGTTGTTCTGTTGCTTAGGGGCAACGTACTGAACCGACTCTAAGTTAAGTGGACACCTATCTATAGCATGGGTACCACTACATAGATCACAAGAGAGAAAAAGACTTTGAATAGAAACCACAGGGTTAGGATTGTTGGAAGGATTAGATTGGGTACTAAGGGACTCCACCTTCTTTGTAAGATTGGTGATTTGAGAGGTCAAGGTGGAAAGAGTGTCGAGCTCATATATACCCGTCGATTTCTTTGGCAATTGCCTTTCCGAGGACCATTGATAGTTGTTAGCTTCCATCTTATCTAGAAGCTCATAAGCCTCCTCCTCTGTTTTGCACGTCAAGGCTCCTCCTGAAGTAGCGTCCACTATGGTCCTATTTTGGCTTGTAAGTCCATTGTAGAAGGTCTGGACTTATAGCCATAGAGGTAGGCCATGGTGAGGGCACTTCCTAAGAAGCTCCTTATATTGTTCCCATGCCTCGTAAAGGGATTCAGAGTCGTATTGGGCAAAGGAGGATATATCGCTATGGAGTCTGGTAATTTTAGAGGGAGGGAAAAATTTGGCTAGAAATTGGTAGGCTAACTCGTCCCATGTAGAAATTGATCCTGGAGGCAGGGTGGTCAACCAGTGTCTTACCCTATCCCTAAGTGAGAAGGGGAAAAGTCCGAGTCTAAGCGCATCATCAGATAATCCATTATGTTTGAACGTGTTGCACAAGTCCAAGAATTGCCCAAGGTGAGCATGTGGGTCATCGTGTGGAAGCCCACTAAACTGTAAAGAAGTTTAGATCATCTGAAGGATGGAAGGCTTAATTTCGAAATTATTAGCAGGGACAGCTGGTGGCCTAATGCCAGTATAATATCTTCAATCGTTGGCATCACATAATCTCCAACGGTCCTACTTTCCCTATTTTCTGCCATCGTGTTTTGCTGCGGAGCTATAAATTTCCTAGAGTCATTTCGAATTTTCCTAAGAGTTCGTTCAATTTCAGGATCTAGAGGAAAGCAATCAAAACTCCTGGCTCTACGCATGCAAACATCAGAAAGTCCCTTTAAAATTCTTTTTTTTTTTAATTAATTATAAGAAAGTTAACTAAACTAAACTAAGGATCTAAATATTTAAAACCTAAATATTTACAAGCTAGAATTACACCTAAGCAGAATTTTACCGATATTAATTAAGGACTAATTAAAACTTCCCTGGCAACGGCGACAAAAACTTGACACGCCCAAAAGGTATATGTCTGCAAGTGCACGGGTCGTACAAGTAATAATGGGATTTGAGTCCCGAGCTATCGTCCCACAGAGAAGTTGATCAGCCTAATTAACTATCGGTTAATCTTACCATAAGTATATTCTAGCAAATTATAAAATTAAAGTGGGTGATCTACTAAGGCTAATTAAAAGTACTGAAAATAATAAAACTGTAAGATAAACTAAATAAAACCGAGTAAAATTACTTACAGTACTCCACGCAATTAAAATCAAAAGCCTACAAAAGAAATTAAAACAGTTAAAACTGATTAACACAAATAAAATGCAAATATTAAAATAACAAAGCAAGATTAATTAAACTAAAATTAACAATCCTAAAATGCAATAATACTACTTAATCAAAATGCAATTTAAACTAACTTAAGATTTAATGAAATAAATTTACCCCTAATTTAATTCTAAATGAACACTTAATTAACTATCAACCTAATTAAAACTAAGTTCTAAACCATTAAACAAGAATACTAATCATGCAATTTAATCAAAGACTATAAACTAAGCTAACAAATTAAATTGGAATTAAACTAAACTAACAATGCATGAAAATGGATTAAAGCTATAATGCAAATGTGCCAAACATGGCCTTAAGTAAATTTAAACCATTCCCTCCAAAAACTATTCATGTTCTTCACCAAACATTTCCCAGCATTCTCTGTTCCCAGATGCTGTCCGCTTACTGCTACAAGTATCCTCTGCACTCAGCTCTGGGTTTTGCATATGGCCTATTGCTCCAGGTGCATATAGGTGCTACTAACTCCTTGTCCAGCTCTGCTACAGGTCTGTCTGCTGGTTTTGCCTCAGGTCTCGAGTTGCAGTGTTGTTCTGCACTGTACATACTTCTTCCCATGCGTTGTTTGTTGCCGTTACTGATGAACCAGAAAACAATACTGCACCAACCTTCATTCCCGAGCTATTTCTCATACAGCTCTCCCTATCCAAACAAACACGCAGCAGCAGATTTTAGAGCCAAAAATAATTTAACAACCTGTTAATCAGTAAATATGAAATGAAATCAAACAAACCTAGACAAGTTTAAATGTCGACAGAGGAGAAACTTACTGAAATGCAATGATCATTTATCCTAAACCTTACTTTTAAGTGAGATTTAAATGAATTAAAACAGAAAAACATAAGAAATGATGAACGGTGAACTGCTTGAAGAACAGGGCAGAACTGAGGGATGAATACTGGCTCTCGATTTTGGCTATGACGCCTAGGTGCTGTCCCAACTAGTTGCTGCCTCTTCTGATATTCATCGAGATCACTGCTACCATGAAAATTAAACAGAGGCTGGAGAAGGTTTTAACACAAAAGCCGAATCCAAGGGGTCTTGATTTCTTTCAGTAGCCACGGTTTTAGTCATTTCTCCGCCAAACCGATATTGTTCCACCCTTCTTCTATTACCAATCGATGCACATAATTATCCCAACATATTAGATCGGCAATAATGAATCAAACATTATGATCGGCATTGATGATTAAAGATTTACAAATACTTTAGACTCTAACCGAAAGGGGATTAAAACATATAGCAAAAACAAGATGATGACGATCGAAGCAAACTAAAATGATAAACAAATATTTCTAAGCAATGATACTGATGAACTAAAGAGAAAAACTTTTCATAATAAAAATAAGTTGAATAAAATAGTAGCTATGGAGAAAAGAAACTGTAAGCTAGAAAAAATATTGTGCGGTCGAATCATCTAAAACAAGGAAAAAAAACTTTTTAAGTTAACTTAAAAAAATAAAACTATTCTACCCTCTTTTTTTTTTTTTCACCCTTTACAATTGTCATCATTTTCTATTTATATACACATTTAGGGGTACAATTGTAATTTTTCCATCCTAGATGAGTTGGCATTGTTTGGCCACTTGTCTTCACACCATTGGCTCCTTAAAAAATAATATTTTCATGTCATCTGTCTTTTTGTCCAATTAGATGTGCTAGGCTCGTGTTGTCCGCGTGGTCCAATCTCGATTTTAGCTCAATTCATGTTCATTTTCTACCGAAATATTCAAAATTCATCCGAATTTAATTTATCTGCAAACATGAGAATTTTAATTAAATACAGGGGATAATTAACAAAATAAATCGAGGATTTAAATAATTAATTAGGAAATTAAGCACAAATAATTCTAAAAATTTAGAATTATCACTAGAGAAGGGGTTTATAAGACCGAGTGTCTCACCTTGGGGAGCACCGGTACTCTTTGTAAGGAAGAAGGATGGAAGCCTCCGACTGCCTATAGACTACCGGTTGTTGAATAAGGCCACCATTAAGAACAAGTACCCCCATCCATACATAGATGATTTGTTGGATCAGCTCCAGGGAGCCCAAGTATTTTCTAAGATAGATCTGCGGTCAGGGTATCATCAGTTGAGGATCCGGAGTGGGGATGTACCCAAGACAACATTTCGTACCTGTTATGGCTACTATGAGTTCTTGGTGATGCCATTCAGATTGACGAATGCCCTCGCAACATTTATGGCATTGATGAATGATGTGTTTAAGCCATACCTGGACAAGTTTGTGATTATATTTATAGATGATATTGTGGTTTATTCCGAGTCTAGTGAAGAGCATGAGGAGCACTTGAGAGTAGTTCTGTGGACCCTCTGAGAGAAAGAGTTGTATGCTAAACTCAGCAAGTGTAACTTTTGGTTAGAACAGATCTCATTTCTAGGGCATGTTGTGTCAAGTATAGGGTATCGGTGGATCCATCTAAGATAGAGGCCGTTGTACAGTGGGAACCGCCCAAAACGGTTACTGAGATCAGAAGTTTTCTGGGATTGGCATGGTATTATCAAAGATTTGTACAGGGTTTCTCCAGACTAGCTGCTCTATTGACACGCCTCACACAGAAGATAAGTTTGTATGGGACGAGACATGTAAGAGGAGTTTTGAGGAGCTTAAGCATCGATTGACCACTACTCTAATTCTCACCATTCTTACTAGCTCAGGAGGATTCTTGGTGTATACAAATGCATCACACCAGGGATTGGGCTGTGTACTTATGCAAGATGGGAAGGTAGTTGCCTATGGATCTAGACAATTGAAAGATCACGAGAGGAACTACTCAACACATGATTTGGAGTTGGCGACCGTGGTGTTTGCTTTGAAAATATGGCGCCACTATCTCTATAGTGAGAAATTTCAGGTGTTCACAGATCATAAGAGCCTTAAATACCTGTTCTCGCAGAAAGAACAGAATATGGACGAGGAGATGGCTCAAACTCCTGAAGGACTACGATTGTGAAATCATGTACCACCCGGGTAAGGCAAATGTAGTTGCTGATGCTTTAAGTAGAAAGAACCTTGGGTTGGTGTCTTATATGATGGTACTGGAGCATGAATTATTGGAACACTTTACGAACCTCAGTTTGGATGTAACCCCACCTGGATCAGAGAGATTGGATATCATGGCTAGTATGAGATTAGAACCAGAGTTGATTGGCCGTATTTGGCAGGCCTAGTGGAGCGATCGACGGTGCATTGATTGGCTGAGGTAGATACAGATAGGTATGGGTATAGATGTAGAGTTGAGTGCTGATGGCTTATTGAGGTTCAGGGGCAGAGTATGTGTTCCCGAGGATCCCGAGATAAAGAAGTTGATTTTATCAGAGGCTCACTCATTGAAATATACGATACATCCAAGGAGTACCAAGATGTATCAAAACCTTCGGAGGGTTTATTGGTGGTTTAGAATGAAAAGAGACATTGCTGAATATGTCGCTAAGTGTCTCGTTTGTCAGCAAGTGAAGGTAGAGCATCAGAAGCCTGTAGGATTATTGTAGCCTCTATCGATACTTACATGGAAGTGGGAGCATGTCACCATGGATTTTGTAATGGGATTGTCGATGACCCGCAGAGGTCATGATGTCATATGGGTTATTGTAGACCAGTTGACTAAGTCCGCCCATTTCTTGGCTATGAGAGCTACCGATACACTGAGTCGATTGTCGAACATGTATATTCGAGAGATAGCATGGCTACATGGTGTTCTAGTAAGCGTTGTTTCTGATAGGGATGCCTGCTTCACTTCTTATTTTTGGGATCATTTTCAGGAAGCGTTGGGGACCCGACTGTGTTTTAGCACCGCTTTTCATCCTTAGATAGATGGGCAGTCAGAGAGGACTATACAGACCCTCGAGTATATGTTGAGAGCGTGTGTGCTAGATTTTAGAGGCTTCTGGGATGATCACCTACAGTTAGCCAAGTTCGCCTATAATAACAGTTTTAATGCGAGTATCGGGATGACACCATATGAGGGACTGTATGGACGCAGATGTCGATCCCCCATTGGATGGGAAGAGGTTTGTGATAGAAAGATTTTTGCTCCTGACTTAGTGCAGCAGGTATCTGAGGATGTCCAATTGATATGTGAGAGATTACGGACAGTTCAGAGGCGGCAAAAGAGTTATACTGATAAGAGATGAAGACCACTAGAGTTTGATGTGGGCGAGTCAGTATTGCTAAGTGTTTCACCTTCGAAGGGTATTATGAGATTTGGTAAGTAGGGCAAGCTGAGCCCTAGATATATCGAACCCTTCGAGATTTTGGAGAGAGTGAGAGATAGGGCGTATAGATTGGCATTACCACGGGACTTGGCAAATGTTCATAACGTCTTCCACGTCTCTATGCTTCGGAAGTATCAACGGGACCCGATACATGTGATAAGATATGAGCCGTTGGAGCTCAATGAGAGTATGACATATGTCGAGAAGCCGATTCGGATATTGGATAGAAAAGAGAAAGTGCTATGGAATAAGACAATTTCCTTGGTGAAAGTTCTTTGACAACATCACACGGTGGAAGAAGCCACATGGGAATTGGAGAACTTGATATGGAAGAAGTACCCCCAACTTTTGAAGAGTGACTTGGTTCTAATTTGGAGGACCAGATTCCTTGAAGGAGGGGAGACTGTGCGACCCCGTATATGTATGGTTGTAACGTGTGTAATTGGATCAATGAATGCTAATAGACTTGTAATGTAAAGTATAATTCATGTACGTCCATGGATTCAATGTATATATGTGTAATATGATTTGTAATGTACATATAAGTTTCATTGTGTATGAATATGAAGGAATGACTTATAAGTGATGAATGTGAATGGAACTCAAAATGAGTAGTGTGGTAATTGGAAAGAAGTTGCATGAATATAAATGCTTCCATTTGGTTTTATATAGTATACCTTTAGATATACAAGTAATGCACACAAGTTTCAATGTGAATAAGGAATGAATGGATGCCATTTTCAAGTCATAAAGGTGGATGGATGAGAAAATGGCTATGACAACAGATTAAGGACGTTTTGGTGTAAATTGCAGCAGGAAAACTGCAAAAAATCTAAAAAATATGAAGGCCAAATCGATCTCATAGGATGAGAGATCGATCTGGAAGAGCCAGAATACTCTTATTTGGGTAATGGAATAGAGTATATCGATCTCTAATGGGGCCAGATCGATCTCCTAAACATTCTATAATGAAAAAATCGATCCTTAAGCATACGGATCGATCTCTTTAGCTCTCTGTTTGGAGCAGATCAATCTCAAGCTTCGACAGATCGATCTCATGCTTAAAATGCCGTGAAAAAGAGGGAATTAAGGGGACCAGATCGATCTCCTCCTAGTGCAGAACGATCTCCTCAAGCTATTTCTATAAAAGGAGCGCTGAAAATCTAAAATTTTTGGGAAAACAACATCACCCATCCATTTTTCACCCAAAACCTAAGTTGTCACGCCCCGGAAGTGCGAAAAATAGGGCTAATTTAAAACTTTTTACTCAGTAATTCACATTTAAGGGTGCATTCCTATGCAGTATCGTACATTATCGTATTTATCGTACCTCAGGATCTCATCACTAGAAATTATATAACATATCAAATACATTAATCCATCTCAAGTTAATTAATCCTAATACATCCCATACAATGATATACATCAAGTGTCTGCAATTACAATAATTATCTGGGTACATGAAAAGATAAAATATACCTCAAATACAATATATATGGCCTGGAGCTCGAGTCCTCCATAGCCACTACTCCGTACGTCGCAGGGAGATCCTTTTTCACTTGAAGAACTCTGGGGGGGAAAGAAAACAGGGTAAGCTTCTAAATCGCTCAGTAAGGGGGGTAAGGGACTCATTTCATAAACCAAAATGCACATCACAAAATATTTATTTGTATGTGAAACTCATTTGAAAACCATAGCATGAAAGTACTCAAAACGACATTCTCATGTCTCAAATCATGTGAAAACATGAAGTAAAAAGACTCAGTCTAGAGCAATAACAAGGCAAGTGGAAATAACGCGATAAACGCTTCTCAATGAACGTGATAAAATCGCTGAAATAGTAATGCACGTGGCACAGCCACTAAACACACGTGGCATAGCCACTGATTTAAATTCACACGTGGCATAGCCACTAAACACACGTGGCATAGTCACTGATTTAAATTCTCACGTGGCATAGCCACTAAGCACACGTGGCATGGCCACTGATTTAGTTTCACATGTGGCATAGCCACTGGATAGGGTTTCACGTGGCAACGGCCACTAATTAGGGGTTCTCACGTGGCAACGGCCACCAATAGGGTTTCTCATGTGGCAACGGCCACCAATAGGGTTTCTCACATGGCAACGGCCGCCAAATGGGGTATCACGTGGCAACGGCCACCAATGGGGTTTCTCACGTGGCAACGGCCACCAAATAGGGTTTCACACGTGGCAACGGCCACCAAATAGGGTTTCACACGTGGCAACGGCCACTAAGTATACGTGGCACAGCCACAGAATGGGTTATTCTCACGTTACCAGAACGGAGAAGAAATCGGGCTTACATGCTACCAGAGTAATGCCCGGTGTGTACTCAAAATTACACACCTAAGTCTTATCACACAAGACTGGTTTGCCTTCACGTAGAACTCATAATGGTTTTTCTCTCATAAAACTCATTTGAAAATCGTTTTGTACTCAACACAAAACATAATAAAACCGAGTTCCAATCGGCAAAGCACGCACACATTCTCAAATCTCGATATTGCCTTAACGTAGAGCCCAGTTATAACTCATAAAAACATTGGGCTCCAACCGGCTATAAAAATCGTGTGCAATTGTATCTCAACACAACACTCAACATGCTTGTTTTATAAACCACAAATCATGCTAAAATAGTTTACAAATCACATACACAAATGGTTTAGATTTTCCTTACCTCTTTGCACCTCGTATAGTGCAATCGTTTTCCCCGTATCATGGACTAGCCTCGCATTCCACTCTGGAACTCCCGAGCTGTCCAAACGATGTTAAAACATCAATACTCAATTATCTCATAAACCTCAATTCTCAAAAATCGAGCATAATTGCTCATAACACCATAAATCTCTCGATTCTCGTAACTCTACCCCAAACTACACTCTCATTCACAACATCTCAACGTTCTACATTTCTCATGCCAATTATCTATGCTAATTCACCACATTGTCTAAATTTTCATTTATAGCACAAATTCTCAAAATTGCCAAAATTTCCAAATATCATTACCACTCCAACCACATTGCAATTTCATCAATCCCTAATCATTTTTCAGCTATCTCAACGTAATGCTAACAACTAACATCAACAAAATCACCTCAAATAGAAGGATCAAAGTTTAGAAATTATCCAAAACTTGTGGAGAGCTTATCTCTTGCCTCGATTCGATCCGTCTTTCGATTTCCAAGTATGTTGTTCTCTTTTTGATGAGGAACAACTTCCCTTCTCGTCACAACTTCTGATTTGGCCGGAAATGGGTGCTTTGGATGAGTGAGAAAGTTAGGTTTCGATAAAAATGGGGGTTGGAAGAGAGAGAAAGTGAAATTGCAAGAGAAAAATAGGGGTTCCTTATATAGACTGGAGGTAGGAGATCGATCTAGCTCTTGAGGAGATCGATCTGCGTTTGAATTTTTGGGACGATTTGGGGCAATTTATGCTTAGGAGATCGATCTGTCGAGGGGTGAGATCGATCTCTTTATGGCTTTATGAGATCGATCTGCTCCTTAAGGAGATCGATCTTCTCCCAAACAGAATCATTTGGAGATCGATCTCTTCCTCATGAGATCGATCTTCTCTCAAACAGAATCATAAGGAGATCGATCCTCTTCCATTGGAGATCGATCTGCTCCTCAAATTCTTCCTTCCTTCTCATTTTTAACTCACCAGATCGATCTCTCCTTCTCCCAGATCGATCTGCCCCTTAAATTCCTTCTTCCTTGTCATTTTTAACTCACCAGATCGATCTCTCCTTCTCCCAGATCGATCTGTCCTCATAGTTTCACATTTATTTTAACACTTAACATATAAATCTCCAATTATCATTCTCACAATTCACTTAGCTCAATAAATTACACTTCAAATTATTATTACATCAATAAAATATGTCTGAAATTCTCAGATCTCACATAAGTTTATCTCTCTAAAATCAGCCATTTCCAGTAAGAATTGAGGGAAGGCTGTTAGGTACCAAGTTGTTCATCTTGAGGAAGAGAACAACTTAGTTGAAAACCCAAAATCCCATTGTTGGTATTGAAGGAACTAAGGACATTGTCATTTGGAGCAAGAAGAGAAACTTAATTTGGTAAGTTTTTAAAACTCCAGACTAAGTACATTGTCTATTAAATTGATTTTAGAGTTGATTGGCATGTATATGGATGATAGAAATCATCTAGAAAGCAATGGAACACATATAACTTAGAAAATGGAATGCCTCTAGTGTGAGAAAGTGTGATTTGGGGAGTCGGTGGTTTATGGGTTATGATAAGTTGTTATTTCTGTAATGTGGATGATTAAAAATGGGTAAATGAAGCTACATTGTGGGTTTTGTGAATTGATGAGAATGAGCACATGTAGTGTTTGATAATATGCCATAGTGAAGGAAATTTATGAAAAAAAGAACATTATGAGCTTAACATTGATTTAATATCGATTTGGAATGAGTTAATAGCCTAAAGGAATCCATAGACTCGAGTTATGGGTAAAGTAATAAAACGAGGCCTCATAAGCGTTAATAGAGACTATAGATCGAATCGACTATAGAAAACGTGAGGCGTTAATAGAGACTATAGATCGAATCGACTATAGAAAACGTGAGAGTTGGATTATAATGGGCTAAATCCTTGTGGAATACGTTTATGTGCAGTTTCGGAGAGTTCGTTGGAGACGAATCGAACCGTATGAGTAAGCAGCTCTAAGGAAGTGGAATCACGCGTCGCAATTCCAGGTAAGGGAATTTTGTAAGTATATAGAGGTAGCTGCTCGTATTTTGAACTCGTGGTTATATAGGGTTTTGGAAATGTGCATGAGTTTGTGAAAATATGGTTGCCAATGTATGGAAATTATTACGAGTATTTGCGTGAAATTTGGTTGTTTGAAATGGTATTATAAAGAAATGGGATAGTAAGGCTAATAATTGCATAAATCAAATGTGTTGAATGTTTTCACAAAACATATTGCTTTGTTTTAAGCAAATTGATGGATAGGCTGGCTAGTGTTTGAATGATGTTGTGTGATAGCACATATGAGGTGCTAAATGTGTTTTGAGATTGGTGTTTGACTGTTTATGAGCCGCCTATCATGTTTATGTGAATTAAATCGTGCTGGAGCCTAGCTCGCACTAGATATTGATGTTTTCACATGTTTGAAACGTGCTGGAGCTTAGCTTGCACTTTGGTTTGAAACTATGACGATGCTTTAGAAACCGTACTGGAGCTTTTGCTCATATGTGGATTTTGAGTGGTTTTCTTATACATATAACCGTATTAGAGTGATGCTCGTACGTGGTTTCTTCATATTTTTATGCATAAATGCCGTACTAGAGCGTTGCTCGTACGAGGTGTTTTATTATGATGCATGAATTCGCGTTAGAGCGTAGCTCGTGCTGGTTTTCACACTGTGGTATGTATGAGGCCGTGGTGAGAGTGATACGGATTGGTCTTCAGGGAACCTAGCAGGCCTAACAGACCTCTTGAGTGGGGTGAGGGGCTAGGACCTGAATCAGGAAACCCAATAGGGGCAAGTAAGTCCATAAGGGGCTAGGACCTGGTATTAAGAGTACTCCCACGTGCACTCGAGACAATATAGAGGTTACACTTGGTATGGGATAGATAAGACCTAATACAGGCACCCCAACCATGTTATGGGTCCGTGGAGTATGATATACCGTGTATATCACATGGAGTATGATGTACTGCGTGGTGGTTACTTGATTTGAGAAAGTCTGGCGAAGAACTAACCCACCTTCGTACCAGCATGATACCCCACACACTGGGATCTGTGTGGTCTGGATGATATGTGACATAGTTGGCCAACATAGTCTGTTGAGATATAGTGACCTGTCTCTTTGCTTGATTTATATAATACCACATGGTTTTGAATACTTGAGTGTGATTTTGACTGTCCAGGGTAGACCCAAGGGAGGGGTCGAGCCTTGTGGGATTTGATTTGTGAAATGGTTATGATGTTGTGATTGTGAAATGATTTGATGGGATTTTGTTGTATTGAGAATGAGATAATCAAAAAGGACATTTCTTAAACGAATTGTCCTTTTGATGAGATTTGATAATTGATGAGCATGAGACGATTTTTACATGTTGATGTTACCATGTTTTATATGCCAATTTTCATGATTTTAAATACATGTTATATGTATACTCATATGGCATAGTTTTAATTCCTCATGCTCCTGTTATAAAAGATTTATGCATAACATTACCAGCATGTAGATAGAGTAGTTATCTACCATGCTTGCATTATTGCCTTACTGAGCGTATGGTTGCTCATCCCTCTCTATTTTTCCTCTCTTACAGAGCGTGCGTAGTAGCCCAGTGAGGACTGAGGCATTGTGTTTTTCGACATCCGCTGCTTCCATCACAGAAAGGTATATACACATGATTCTTTTTGTATCTAAACAATGTAATGGCACAATAATGATGGAGTTGTAATTATGGGGGATGTAGATGTCAGTAAACATGTTCTGTATAAGTGAATGATTAAATTTCAAATTTATGACATCGTTTTTATTAATTGTGGATGAATGATAAGTGGTGATTATTATTGACTCACAACCCAACTGTATGTGGTGAGTTTGTTCACGACTAGGTAAGGTAACAGTAAAACGTGAAAAATTTATAGTGATTTTCGCTTAGTGGGATGAAATGGGTCGTGATAGCACTTGGTGCGTGGGGTCTCACAATTACTGTAACGGAAGGTGGGTTAAATCCTATACCGTCAACTCACAAGTCACTCATATTGTGTACTCACGGTACAACGTACTCCATGTGACATGCACGGTATTAAGTACTTCATGGACCCAACTCAAGGTTGGGATGCTTGCCATAAGTCTTAGTCCTCATACATTAGATATTCCTCATAGTCGAGATGCTTTCCATAAGTCTTAGTCCTCATACTATGGATAATAATTTCGATAGCCCTCGGCTATATCTCAAAATGTGCACATGCGAGCATATAATCAGTGCGACATACAGTCAGCACAGGCTCCTAGCACTACTGTTTCATGCTTTCTTTCAAAAATTCGGTACGTGAGAGTAAACTCCCAGCACGACCATAACAGAAGTGATATAATCTAGTGCGAGCAATACTCCCAGCACTATGTCATGTAAAGATCGAGTATGAACAATGCTCCCAATACTTTATAATACATCAATAAATAAAAACTGAGTGTGAGCAATGCTTCCAGTACTCTATTATGCATAAATCACATTAAAAATTTAGTACAAGAATACACTCAAGTACTATGTGATGCATATGTCATAAAATATAGTGTGAGTATTCTCTAGCACTAATGGTTTTCACACAGACCTGATATATGACATTATTTAATTTGAATTCCACCCAATCAAATCAAATCGGAACTCAAATGTGCTGTTTTGACATATACATGAAAACATTAGCCATTCTATCCATACATATTCACAACATATTGAATTTAATCACCCACATGCTTCCTACTCTTTTTAACTTATCAGATCCTACCAAATGTTTCTATACACTGAGCTTCATATAGCATATAGTTATCAAAATTCTATTCGAAATATGTGAAGCTATCTCTAGCTACTCACGAAATTCCCTTACCTCAGATCACGTCGTGTGACCTCACTTCCTCGGTGTTGCTAAACCTCGCAGTTCGATCAGCTTCCAATGTCAACTTCGAAGCTGTTAATAATTTTCCACATCAGCATATCTTAATATACTTATTTTCACTTGCAAGACTCTAAATCAATGCTTTTAACTATTTTCAATACCTCAATCTTATCACTTTCTCCCATTTTCTCATTTTCATACCTATATCTAGGTCATGGATATTTTTCATGATCCATTTGTTTTCAGCAATTTAAACTTACACCAATCAACTCACCAATACATATGGATTAACATATATCAAAGTGGTGTATTGAATCTTACCTAGCTTGAACTTCCCTCATTTTCACCCAAATTGACAAAATCCACTTTGCTTCTTCAATCTTTGATTCCAACTTCTTGTTTCCAAGTATGTTGTTCTCCTCTTCACTAAGAATAACTTTATTTAACTGAATCTCACTCAAAACTACTTGAAAGATGAAGTTTTCTGGAGTAGAAAAGTTAGGTTTAACTTTGGTTCTTGGAAGGGTTTTGTGTTCTCGAGAAAATAGAGGTTGCAGAGCCTTGTATTTATAGAATTGCTCTTAGAGATCGATCTACCAACGATAAGGGATCGATTTGTCCTGCCTTTTTCTCTTTAGGAACTAACCTTTTAAGCTTAGGGGATCGATCTGCTCTTAGGCATGAGATCGATCTGCTTTACACAGAACCTTAAGGAGATCGATCTGGTCCTTTCATGAGATCGATATGTTCTACCCAGAACCTATCAAAGATCGATCTGCATTGAATAAGAGATCGATCTGCTCCTTTTCAGAAGCAGTTCTGCTGTAATTTCTCCTAGAATTTAACTTTTACATTTATTTTCAGTTTACTTAACTACCCGTTTTACATTTCATGCACATTGGCAACTTAAAAACATTTATTCCTTATGATTTATATAAATTGCGACTTGTCCATAAATCACAAAATCATAAAGATTACATATCTTATTATGGGCTTTACAATCCTCCCTACCTTAAGAAATTTAGTCCTCCAAATTAGAACTAAGTTACTCTTGAAACAAATGGAGGTATCTCTCTCGCATCAGACTCTCTAACTCCCAAGTAGCCTCTTCTGAAGTGTGATGCTGCCAGAGAATCTTCACTAACCCGATAGTCTTATTTCTCAAGACTTTCTCCTTTTTATCCAGTATCTGGATCAATTTCTTTACATATGTAAAATCATCCTTGAGCTCCAATGGCTCATACCGAATCACATGGTTCGGATCTAGATGATACTTTTGTAGCATCGAAATATGGAAGACATTATGCACTCCCGATAAATTCGATGGCAAAGCTAACTTATATGCCTTATCTTGTCACACACCGTTACCAAACCGCTAACATATATGCGTAATGTTAAGCAGAATCGTATTTTAATATAACATAAATGATTCTACGTGAATCATTTTACATTTTGTTTGTGTCCGATGCAGGTACCATTCTACTCTTTAAAACATTTTCATACATGATGAATTTCTAATCTTAACTTATATAATCAAAGATTTCAGTTTCTTTACAATATCGACATAATCATCACAATACTCAACATCAAAGATATTAAATCTGGGTTATCCATCATACATCACCTAATCCACAAACTCGACATCAGAGTCACTACCATCTAGCATGCCGTTCATCCATTTTATACTAAAAAGAAGAAACCTAAGGTAAATCATGTAACCGAATCTACCATATCAACACATACCAAGATCATAGCCACTCGGTTTAACATCATACAACATAATGCCAATTCCATATTTTCAAACCGAAAAGAAGAAACCTAAGTACGATACTTAGTGATCATGCTTACACATCATCCAGCTAAATACATCTCACAAAATACAACCGTGCGTACATATCTGAAAATGAAAATGCATATATATACATATACCGTCCATCGCATAATACCTCGAAATACCAAAAAGAAGCTAAATAGACCAAATGAGGTCAGCAAAGCGTGGAGCTCTCCCCGGAATACTAATTTGAAAAATGTTGGAAAGAGAGGGGTGAGCAACCACACGCTCAGTAAGAAGTCTACATAACCGAAGCTAGCAAAACACCATGCAACATGCCATGCAATGGTAAATCATGAAAATCATGTTAAAACGATATGCACAATTCGATAAAACAAATGGTATTCATGCTTCGGTTAAGACAAGTTTGCATAATTGAAAATCAATTTATCGTTAAACAAAATTAGATTTCCAAAGAATATTTATAAGTCCTCAAAATCGAGACCATTGTCAAAAAGCAATTCATTCAAATACATGCATGGGTATACTTAAATCATTCAATACAACAACACGAGAATGTGGCAATAACCCAAACCAGTCATGAATCCAATATTCAAATAACCTCACTAATATCAATGCAAAATCAATACACCAATCGCCATAGTGACTATTGCCTTATCCTAACTGAGTAGGTTTCAGACTAGGGTACTATAGACGGGCTCAGGGTCTCATAGTAGTAGGTAGCAATAACAACTTGATGCCACAAAGGCATCCCCGCAAAGCACTTAGCACTGTACGACAATCACACAGAACCTCCTACCGGGTGCTAGAGATGGTTCTCACGGGACATGACTTCCACACAGGCATAAACTGGGTTGCAAACAAACTTAAAAATTCGATGGTGGTTTCACAATAAAATCCAGCAATTCATCCCAAGAAAATAATTTCCAAATTCATAATTTCCAACATTAGGGAAAACATCCTATCGATAATAAATCATGCATCAACTGTATAAAATCAGCATGTATATAAAACATGCAACTTCATTCTATTTCAAAAATACAGTTAAAAATGCCCACGCAACAGCTTCAATAATCAGCAATCTCAATGGAGTTACGAAAATAGTGAAATGCTAACATGCACATGCTACTATCATGTAAAAATCATAGTTTGTAAATAGTAACTCCAAATTATGACAGAATTCAAATCAAGGCAATTTATAAAAATGATCGGTTTCCAGTTCGATAAAAATATTGGTAAGGGAATTTTAATCTAGGCTACCTTAGTAAATCGGCTTACCTATAGTCTATCTTTTAAAAATATGGAATTTAAGCTATCCTAAGTATTTTACTAACGATAGCTATATAAAACCCCTTACCACACAAGCTACGCACCTAATTTACCCTTTTTCGCCTATCGCCTTAGATGCGCATATATGCGTCTAAGCTTCCTTGGCGCCTTCTGACGTAGTTGCTGCGAAATATCATTTAAGGCATATATTATTAACCATTCGTATAATAACGAATTAAAATTTTAGCACACGCGTACTCACAAAGACAATTCGAGACTAACTACCATTAATGCAGTTTTTCAGTTTTAAGCCTTATGTTTATTTAGACTTGGAGATTTCCTTATGTTTGGTCTTAGCCAAACCTTACCTTATCCATTTCCAATCATGCTCTTATGGCAAAAATTTCCACCATTCCACTTGTTAATTATTTTCAATCTAAATCAAAGTGGTCGAATGCCTTGAGCATGTCTTAATTTTCATACAACATTCACGCAATACCTATTTTTATATAATATTCTCCACTTATAGTTTATTTAATTTTTGCAATTTCAATCATCCAATTAGCCAATATTTATTTAATCGAAGCTTACTTTAACCATTCTTATTCCTTAACAATTTCCAATTCCTTCTTAATGGAACTACATTATTTCTACACAAATTGGCTAACTAATTTCTTATTTTCCAGCAAATAATATAGCTCCTAAAATTTTCATTTGGCTGAACCTAAGCTTTTATACTCATCTAATTATTTCAATTTTTGTTTTAACATTATTTTCTTAGCCAATAATTTCTTATAATTTTCAGCCAAAGAATTAAATTTTCTGCATTTCTTTTCATTTCCCTCCATGCATCCAATGTAAGACCTATGAATTTTATGTACTTTAACAATGAGATTTATAGTTTGGAGAATGTAGTTATGATATTGCAATGTACACGCAAGTTTTGAATCTAGTGTAATATAAGAAGATGAAGTTTTTAAGGCTTAGATGTGCATGGATTGAAATATGGACTATGGAGTAGATTATGGTAAGTTTTACATTGAGTTTCCTACAATTTGGTGCAGCAGTAGTAGGATCTGTGAAGGCCAGATCGATCTCCAAGGGAAGAGAGATCGATCTCATGTTGCCTCAGCCTAGCAAGAATCAATCCTGTCACAAGGGCAGATCAATCTCCTTAAGTCTTAGCCTGGAAGAGATCGATCTCTACCCTCTAGCAGATCGATCTCCACTTAGAAGAACAGATCGATCTCCACCCTCGACCATATCGATCTAGTAGTTATTAATAGAGCAGTTGGAGCAGATAAAATCAAACAGAGATCGATCTCTACTAATGCCAGATCGATCTCATACGCCCTGCCTATATAAGAATCATGAGATTTTACCTGAAAATCGAGCCTTTCTCACCTACAATCCTCAACATTCACCATTTTCAACCGAACCAAGCTTTCTCTCTCTCAGATTCACCATATTCTGGATAAAATTAGACAAATGGGTAAGAGACAAAGTTGTTCCTCTTGGTACAGGGAACAACATATTAGAAAATCAAGGATTGGATTGAAACAAAAGAAAGGACAAGCATTCTACAAGTTTGGTCAAGAGGGGACAAGCAAGGTGAGCTCACAAGACCCTTATTTTCTTAAGTAGTATCATTTTATATATTAGTGAATGGATATATGTGTGTATATATATGTCAGACCCGAGTTTTTGATTTACGTATGTAGCTTGTACCTTATGATTCCTATGTGTACGAACGTTATATTTCATAGTTGAATCATAAGAAGAGTATTTACTATCGTGCAATCGATTTATTGAGAATTAAAAATGCATGTAAGCTACATAACAGCGAGATAAGGGTTCAGTTTATTTTCGAGTAAGTACAGGGGTAAAACGGTCAATTGACCAAAATTTGGTATAAATCCGATGAGAAAATTTCATTAAAAATATGAAATCGAGAGATCTTGATCAATAACGAGGAAAATATTGAATTTCGAGTCCAATTGATCGAGATATGAATTTAATTAATATTTTTGGAATTTTTGTCTCGAAAAACGAGCCCAAAAATAGTGGAAAAATATACCGAAAAGGTAAAATCAAATTGATAAATTCATTTACGGATTAAATGAATTTAATATGAATTTTTGAGATTTTTTGGGATATTTTTGGGATTTTTATTATTATTTTAATGAGTAAAATAATAATAAAAATTAATTATAAATTGAAAAAAAAAACGAAAAAAACGAAACAGAATTCTGAAAACGCGGGGAGAGAGAAGGAGACGAAACCGAGCAGACCAGAGGAGAAGAAGCTTGCCGGACAGCCACCATCGGTGACTCCACGTCCATTCCAGGTACCGGAAAAGGAAGCCGGCACCCGCGCGATCAACCAGTCACCGGTAACGCGCTCCACCGGCGTCGGAAAAGGGAGATCGGCGAGGTTGAAGCCGCGGAGGAAAAAGCGGGCGTTCGTCGGCCCCCGGCGGGAGTTGGCTCCGATCGAGGCCAACCGAGAGGTCTCCTGTCCAAGACGCGTCGAACGGCGGCAGCGGCACGCCGGGAACCGATCGGACGACGCCGACACGGCTAAATCACTCCTGAACCGGTCGGCGGTTCAGTGGAAAGTCACTGTGCTGAACCGGACCGGACCGGTTTAGCCAAGGAGAAAGGGGAAAAAGAGGAAAAAAGGAAAGAAAAAGGAAAAGGAAAATTTTTGGGATTTCACCGGACTTCGGGTAAGTCGATACGAGGTCAAAAGTGACCAATTTAATTTTTGATAAATTTATTTAAATTATATTTAATCAGAAATTGACCCGGAGTTAAATATACGAAATTGTGCAGTTCGACGATTAATTCCGAACGGAAGCCCGATCGACTCCGATTCGCGCACCATCGCACAATCTCGGGTAAGTAAAACTCATTTACGACAATTTATGTGATTTATGCGTATTTAAGATTTAATTTACGCATTTCGGATTAAATTTTGGATTTAGTGAATTATATTCAGAAAATTGAATAAAATGTCGTAAATGATATATGGGCTATCCAAAGAGCTTGGAATAAAGCCCAATGGGTATTGATAGGCCCAATGAGTCGATAGACCTTGATGAACGGGCTTAATACGAATTAAGGCCCGATTAACGTGATTAAGGCCCATTAAGCGTAAAAGGGCCAATTTAAGTGAAATAAACTGTATTAAATGTGTAATACAGTAAGAAAAGTGTAATTAACGCAGTGAATGATTAAATGCAGTTCCAGAGTCATATTGAGAGTTGACCGGACTGCGAGATAAGACAGCACAGAGGAAGAGAGGTCACACGACGTGATCCGAGGTAGGGGACTCTTGCAAGTAGCTAGAGATATCTGTGCATATTTTTGTTGGATTTTACATTCACTGAAATTGTTTGAGGGTCAGAGAAAATCTATAATAATTATAGGGACCCGATATGGGTAAATTACGATTTTGCCCCTAGTTAGGCAAAAAGTGAAATTTTGGGAAAAGTGGTAGAAAGCATGGAAATGATGTTTTGAGTGGTTTTTACTGCTGTGTAGCAGAAGAGTAGGTGGATGGGCTAATGTTTTGAGGTCGATGTAAATTAAGCACACTTTATAGTGCTGATTTTAGTGATTTTTAACATCCCTATTTTTAAAGAGCCATCTACCGAATTATGTGGAAACAATCGTGCTAGAGCATAACTCGCACTTGATTTCAGATGTTTTTCACATACATTAGTGCTGGAGGTTGACTCGCACTACATTTATTTGACATGCATGATAGAGTATTGGAGCATTGCTCGTACTCAGTTTTTATGTGATTTGTGCATGACAGAGTGCTGGAGCGTTTAGCTCGTACTCGAGTTTTACATGAGATGCATGACCTGGTGCTGGAGGTTCACTCGCACTAGTGTTGATATTTTGACATGCATATACAGTGTTTTGAGGCGGAGTGTTGACTGTGTGTCACACTCAAGACGCGCACTGTAGTTTTTCGTGATATACACACATGTTAGAAAACCGTGACGATTTCCTCCGTGTAGACTGAGTGTCACATTGTTGAGATGTTCTCACGTGAATTTAGAGACGTGGCATTTATTTCATGGTTTCGAGGGCTAAAGACCCTGGCTGTGAGGTTTTCCATGGTTTCGAGGGCTAAAGACCCTGGCTGTAAGGGTCTACGGGTGTACTGTGTACCGTGTCTGAGTGGCACGAGGTGTACACTGTACCGTGTGTTACGTAGCTGGCGGCTGATAGTGGACTGACCATCCTCCCGTTACAGCACTGATAACCCGCACACCGAGTACTGTGTTGCCTGGGATTTCACCACATGTTAGGATATGTACATAATCCGGAGTTACTCTCTAACAGTAAGATCCTTAAGCCCAACATCCTTAAGCCAGAATAGGCGGGGAGGCTCTGTTCGGCGGGGAGGCTCTCTTACATAGTCTAGAGAGATTGCATTTAGCCATTGAGTCTCGCAATGTATATCACATGTATTTTATGATACGGGTAGACCTAAGGGATGGGTCGAAACCCAGTTTATTTGTGTTGTGATGAGAAATGCCATATTTACTGTGTTTTGAATGTAAATGGCATATTTTTATATAAAGGCATTCTTAATTGATTTAATATGCACTGTTTTGCATGAATGCCTCTGATTGATAAACCAGCATGTGTTTAGTACATGGGATTTTAAATCTGTACTATATTATATATATTTTAAACATGCTTTTGAAATGAGAGAAGGAAAGGCAAAGCACTATTTTCAAGTAGATAGTATGGATGTCTACTTGCTTGCCTGATTTCCTTACTGAGCGCGTTGATAGCTCATCCCATTCATTTTCCCCCCCATCTCTACAGATTCTCATCAGTAGATCGAGTCGGCCAGGGTATTGCATTCCTTTGATCCGCTGCTACTCCCCATCTAGCGAAAGGTATACACACGCGTACTCTTTTGTATCTGAACAATGTATAAACACAGTGATGTACACGTTTTAATATGGGGGATGTAATGATGTAATTATATTTAAGAATACGAACTTACTTATGATATAAATGTCATGTATGTATGATACGAAAAAGAATGGTAAGGTATGCATGGATGAGGAGACTAATGCCTATTCACAGCCCAACTGTTGAGGAGATAAAGGTAAGTAAAAAGCGAAAAATTTATTGTGGTTTTTGGTAAAGTCGCGTGTGGGAGGAGGGCGTGACAGAGTGGTATCAGAGCGTAGTTGGTCTGATATGAATAAGTGTTAGTAATTAGGAAAATGTACATCCCCATATCACTGTGTTTTGTTCAGTTACAATTGTGTATACAAATGGGAAGTTGACAAATTAATGGTTGTGAATGCAGGAATTGAGCCATTATGGCTAATACCCGCCGTGGTAGAGGGGCGAGAGGTAGGGCTGGAGGCCGTAGAGGTAGGCCGACTAGCCAGGGTGAGTCTTCGACTACCCATACACCCCCAGGTACTGCTGAGGTACCAGATACTACTGAGGCACGCTTCACGAGGATAGAGCGTAGCCTAGAGGCGATAGTAGGGTTGTTGGCACAGACTTTGCCAGGTAGACAGAGGCAGGATGCAGAGACTGCGACTGGGGAGGCAGTTGCACCGGATACACCTGCACAGCCTGCACCTGAGAGGCCACAGACTACTGATACTCCTACACCCCCACCAGCTCAGGTTAGTAGAGGATATGGGTGTGATTTGGATCGGTTGCGACAGTTCCAGAAGCTTGGACCTCCATCCTTTCGAGGGGTCAAGGACCCAGCCAGTGCTGAGGAGTGGATTGGCGAGATGGAGAAGTTGTACGATATTTTTGAGTGTACGACTACTGAGAGAGTCGCATTTGCTGCGTTCCTACTGAAGGGAACGGCAGAGCATTGGTGGAAGTCCACCAGGCCGATATTGAGAGCCCGACATGCTGAGATTAGTTGGGAGATGTTTTTAGAGGCCTTCAGGAGGCAGTTTGTTCCTGATACTGCGCAGCGTAGACTACAGGCTGAGTTTTTGGGATTGAGCCAGGGGAGTCTCACAGTGGATGAGTATGAGACCAGATTTTTGGCCCTGGGGAGATATGATCCCGATACCATGTACAGCGAGACCAGAAAGGTCCGCAGATTTATTGATGGATTGAGACCGGTGTTGCGGTCTAAATTGGTACCACTAGACATTGGTACATATGATGAGGCAGTGCGCAGGGCGCAGCTTTGTGAGCAAGATTATGAGAGGCATTTCTCTGAGTTTGGGAAGTTCAGTCGGAGCCGAGATAGAGAGAGGAAGAGGCCGGCTAGAGATAGAGGGTTCAGTTATCGAGGAGGGAGGAGACTCTTCGGTAAGGGACCACGGATAGAGGAGGTGCGAGAGCGACCAGTCAGACCTCCTATATACCCGGCCATAGCTCCGGCGAAGGGCATTGTGATTGGAGGACCGAGGCCTACTACTGATCAGTGCAGCCGATGTGGCAGACATCATAGCGGTAGACCTTGTCCGTTGAGCCCTGTTGTGTGTTTTCGATGTGGGAAACAGGGGCATATGGCTAGAGAGTGCCCAGAGACATATGTGATTGCCCCACAGAAGGGCAGGGAGCAAGATAGAGCTCCAGCTGGTACGTCTGCTCAGAGAGGTAGAGCGACGGCAGAGGAGAAGGGTAAGCAGGTGATGGGTCGAGGGCGAGTACATGCTTTGGACCAGGACACAGCTGATGCTTCTACGGATGTGATTCGAGGTAACATCCTGATTTATGATTTAGAAGCATATGTTTTAATTGATCCTGGTGCCACACATTCATTTGTATCACCATCATTTGCATGTAAGTTAGAAAAGCATGTAAAGTGTACTCCTTTAAAGATGATGATGTTGATTTGTACGCCTATGGATTCCAGTCAGCTAGTTGAGCATGTGTATAATGATTGTAAGTTAAGAGTAGGGGAAAAGGATATGACAGCCAATCTAATATTGCTAAGTATGAGTGACTTTGATGTAATATTAGGTATGGATTGGTTATCTGCAAACCATGCTGTTTTAGATTGTTATGCTAAGACAGTTATGTTTCCTAACCCTACGAAAGTTATTGTAAAGTTTGATAGGAAGAAATGAAAGAAATAAATATGTTGTTAATAAATAAAAAAATATTTTACTGACTGAGAGATAAATATCTTGAAGGTTTCATTGCATACGTAGTGGATACGGATAAGGTACATCCGGAGTTGGTAGATATTCCTGTGGTCAGTGAGTACCCAGATGTTTTCCCGGATGAGTTGCCAGGGTTACCACCAGACAGAGAGATGGAGTTCTGTATAGATTTGGTGCCTGGTACTAAGCCTATTTCGAGACCACCGTATCGCATGGCCTTAGTTGAGCTGGAGGAGCTCAAGAGACAGTTGCAGGAGCTGTTGGATAGGGTTTTTATCAGACCGAGTGTTTCACCATAGGGAGCACCGGTTTTGTTTGTGAGGAAGAAGGATGGGAGCCTCCGATTGTGTATAGACTACAGATTATTGAATAAGGCTACCATAAGGAATAGATATCCCCTTCCATGCATTGACGACTTACTGGATCAGCTTCGGGGAGCGCAGGTCTTTTCTAAGATTGATCTGAGGTCTGGGTATCATCAGTTGAGAGTTCGGAGTGGAGATGTACCCAAGACAGCATTTAGGACTCGATATGGCCATTATGAGTTCCTAGTTATGCCATTCGGACTGACAAATGCTCCCGCAGCTTTCATGGCTTTGATGAACGATGTGTTCAAGCCATATTTGGATCAGTTTGTTATCGTATTCATCGATGACATATTAGTATATTCGAGATCCGAGGAGGAGCATGAGGAGCACCTCAGGATCATATTGCAGACTCTACGAGAGCAGCAGTTGTATGCTAAACTCAGCAAGTGTGATTTTTGGTTGACAGAGATCTCGTTTTTGAGACATGTCATATCGAGAGATGGTGTATCAGTTGATCCATCCAAGATAGAGGCTGTAGTTCAATGGGAACAGCCGAGGACAGTTACCGAGATCAGGAGTTTTTTGGGTTTAGCAGGGTACTATCGGAGATTCGTTGAAGGATTTTCGAAGTTGGCTGCTCCGTTGACACGTCTCACTCGGAAGAATGTTGCATTCGTGTGGGACGAGGATTGTGAGAGGAGTTTTCAGGAGCTGAAGAGTCGATTGACCACCGCTCCGATTCTCACTATTCCTACCAGCTCAGGAGGATTTTCAGTATATACCGATGCTTCGCATCAGGGACTGGGCTGTGTGTTGATGCAGGATGGAAGGGTAGTTGCTTATGGATCCAGACAGTTGAAGGACCATGAGAAGAACTATCCGACCCATGATTTAGAGTTAGCAGCAGTAGTGTTTGCGTTGAAGGTATGGCGCCACTACTTGTATGGTGAGAAATTTCAGATTTTTACCGACCACAAGAGCCTCAAGTACCTGTTCTCACAGAAGGAACTAAACATGAGACAGAGAAGATGGCTAGAGCTTCTGAAGGATTATGATTGTGAGATACTTTATCATCCGGGTAAGGCTAATGTTGTAGCAGATGCTTTAAGTAGGAAGAGCCTTGGGATGGTATCGTATATGATGGTCAGGGAGCACGAGCTGCTAGAGCAGTTTGCTAGCCTCAGTTTGGGAGTTGTGCCTTCGGACAGAGATGCAGATTGTATGATTGCGAGTTTACGCTTAGAGCCAGATCTGTTGGATAGGATCAGACAGGCTCAGCAGACAGATCTGCAGTGCATCGATGTGATTGGTCAGATGCAGAGGGGCACAGCGATAGATTTTAAGTTGAGTTCTGATGGACTACTGAGGTACAGAGGGAGATTGTGTGTTCCCGAGGACCCAGAGCTCAGGAGATTGATATTGTCAGAAGCTCATTCCTCGAGGTACACGTTACATCCGGGGAGTGGCAAGATGTATCAGAACCTCCGGAAGGTGTACTGGTGGTCAGGTATGAAGAGAGATGTGGCAGATTTTGTGGCGAGATGTCTCGTATGTCAGCAGGTGAAGGTAGAGCATCAGAAACCTGCAGGATTGTTGCAGCCTCTACCTATACCGACATGGAAATGGGAGCATATCACCATGGATTTCATGATGGGTTTACCGAGGACCCGGAGGAATCACGATGCTATATGGGTGATCGTTGATAGACTGACGAAGTCAGCCCACTTCCTAGCTATGAGAGCTACCGATACTCTGAGTACATTGGCAGGGTTGTATGTACGCGAGGTAGTGAGGTTGCATGGTATTCCAGTGAGCATTGTTTCGGATAGGGATTCCCGCTTCACTTCCCACTTTTGGGAACATTTTCAGGAAGCTATGGGAACCCAGTTGAGTTTGAGCACAGCTTTCCATCCTCAGACAGATGGTCAGTCAGAGAGGACGATACAGACTCTGGAGGATATGTTGAGGGCATGTGTGCTGGATTTTAGAGGCTCCTGGGATGATCATTTGCCACTAGCCGAGTTCGCCTACAACAACAGTTATCATTCGAGTATCGGGATGGCACCGTATGAGGCCTTGTATGGCCGTAGATGTCGTTCCCCTATTGGGTGGGAAGAAGTGGGTGACCGTAAGATTTTTGCTCCTGATATGGTTACACAGGCTTCTGAGGATGTCCGGTTGATAGTTGAGAGATTGAGGACAGCTCAGAGTCGACAGAAGAGTTATGCTGACAGGAGACGTAGGCCACTTGAGTTCGCAGTTGGTGAGTCTGTGTTTCTGAAGGTTTCTCCTTCCAAGGGTATAGCGAGGTTTGGGAAGAGAGGTAAGTTGAGTCCTCGCTACATTGGACCCTTTGAGATACTTGATCGAGTGGGAGATAAGGCTTATAGGTTGGCATTGCCACCAGATTTGTCAGGCGTGCACAACGTCTTCCACATTTCGATGCTTAGGAAGTATCACCCGGATCCGGCACATGTGATTAGTTATGAGCATTTGGAGCTCAGTGAGGACATGTCATATGTTGAGAGGCCGATTCGAATACTGGATAGGAAGGAGAAGGTTTTGAGATCGAAGAGTATCGGGTTAGTGAAGGTACTATGGCAGCATCACACTTCCGAGGAGGCTACTTGGGAGTTAGAGAGTTTGATGCGAGAGAAGCACCCCCAGTTGTTTGAGGATTGATTTGGTTCTAATTTGGAGGACCAAATTCTTTTAGTTGGGGAGGATTGTCAGACCCGAGTTTTTGATTTACGTATGTAGCTTGTACCTTATGATTCCTATGTGTACGAACGTTATATTTCATAGTTGAATCATAAGAAGAGTATTTACTATCGTGCAATCGATTTATTGAGAATTAAAAATGCATGTAAGCTACATAACAGCGAGATAAGGGTTCAGTTTATTTTCGAGTAAGTACAGGGGTAAAACGGTCAATTGACCAAAATTTGGTATAAATCCGATGAGAAAATTTCATTAAAAATATGAAATCGAGAGATCTTGATCAATAACGAGGAAAATATTGAATTTCGAGTCCAATTGATCGAGATATGAATTTAATTAATATTTTTGGAATTTTTGTCTCGAAAAACGAGCCCAAAAATAGTGAAAAAATATACCGAAAAGGTAAAATCAAATTGATAAATTCATTTACGGATTAAATGAATTTAATATGAATTTTTGAGATTTTTTGGGATATTTTTGGGATTTTTATTATTATTTTAATGAGTAAAATAATAATAAAAATTAATTATAAATTGAAAAAAAAACGAAAAAAATGAAACAGAATTCTGAAAACGCGGGGAGAGAGAAGGAGACGAAATCGAGCAGACCAGAGGAGAAGAAGCTTGCCGGACAGCCACCATCGGTGACTCCACGTCCATTCCAGGTACCGGAAAAGGAAGCCGGCACCCGCGCGATCAACCAGTCACCGGTAATGCGCTCCACCGGCGCCGGAAAAGGGAGATCGGCGAGGTTGAAGCCGCGGAGGAAAAAGCGGGCGTTCGTCGGCCACCGGCGGGAGTTGGCTCCGATCGAGGCCAACCGAGAGGTCTCCTGTCCAAGACGCGTCGAACGGCGGCAGCGGCACACCGGGAACCGGCCGGACGACGCCGGCACGGCTAAATCACTCCTGAACCGGTCGGCGGTTCAGTGGAAAGTCACTGTGCTGAACCGGACCGGACCGGTTCAGCCAAGGAGAAAGGGGAAAAAGAGGAAAAAAGGAAAGAAAAAGGAAAAGGAAAATTTTCGGGATTTCACCGGACTTCGGGTAAGTCGATACGAGGTCAAAAGTGACCAATTTAATTTCTGATAAATTTATTTAAATTATATTTAATCAGAAATTGACCCGGAGTTAAATATACGAAATTGTGCAGTTCGACGATTAATTCCGAACGGAAGCCCGATCGAACTTCGATTCGCGCACCATCGCACAATCTCGGGTAAGTAAAACTCATTTACGACAATTTATGTGATTTATGCGTATTTAAGATTTAATTTACGCATTTCGGATTAAATTTTGGATTTAGTGAATTATATTCAGAAAATTGAATAAAATGTCGTAAATGATATATGGGCTATCCAAAGAGCTTGGAATAAAGCCCAATGGGTATTGATAGGCCCAATGAGTCGATAGACCTTGATGAACGGGCTTAATACGAATTAAGGCCCGATTAACGTGATTAAGGCCCATTAAGCGTAAAAGGGCCAATTTAAGTGAAATAAACTGTATTAAATGTGTAATACAGTAAGAAAAGTGTAATTAACGCAGTGAATGATTAAATGCAGTTCCAGAGTCATATTGAGAGTTGACCGGACTGCGAGATAAGACAGCACAGAGGAAGAGAGGTCACACGACGTGATCCGAGGTAGGGGACTCTTGCAAGTAGCTAGAGATATCTGTGCATATTTTCGTTGGATTTTACATTCACTGAAATTGTTTGAGGGTCAGAGAAAATCTATAATAATTATAGGGACCCGATATGGGTAAATTACGATTTTGCCCCTAGTTAGGCAAAAAGTGAAATTTTGGGAAAAGTGGTAGAAAGCATGGAAATGATGTTTTGAGTGGTTTTTACTGCTGTGTAGCAGAAGAGTAGGTGGATGGGCTAATGTTTTGAGGTCGATGTAAATTAAGCACACTTTATAGTGCTGATTTTAGTGATTTTTAACATCCCTATTTTTAAAGAGCCATCTACCGAATTATGTGGAAACAATCGTGCTAGAGCATAACTCGCACTTGATTTCAGATGTTTTTCACATACATTAGTGCTGGAGGTTGACTCGCACTACATTTATTTGACATGCATGATAGAGTATTGGAGCATTGCTCGTACTCAGTTTTTATGTGATTTGTGCATGACAGAGTGCTGGAGCGTTTAGCTCGTACTCGAGTTTTACATGAGATGCATGACCTGGTGCTGGAGGTTCACTCGCACTAGTGTTGATATTTTGACATGCATATACAGTGTTTTGAGGCGGAGTGTTGACTGTGTGTCACACTCAAGACGCGCACTGTAGTTTTTCGTGATATACACACATGTTAGAAAACCGTGACGATTTCCTCCGTGTAGACTGAGTGTCACATTGTTGAGATGTTCTCACGTGAATTTAGAGACGTGGCATTTATTCCATGGTTTCAAGGGCTAAAGACCCTGGCTGTGAGGTTTTCCATGGTTTCGAGGGCTAAAGACCCTGGCTGTGAGGGTCCACGGGTGTACTGTGTACCGTGTCTGAGTGGCACGAGGTGTACACTGTACCGTGTGTTACGTAGCTGGCGGCTGATAGTGGACTGACCATCCTCCCGTTACAGCACTGATAACCCGCACACCGAGTACTGTGTTGCCTGGGATTTCACCACATGTTAGGATATGTACATAATCCGGAGTTACTCTCTAACAGTAAGATCCTTAAGCCCAACATCCTTAAGCCAGAATAGGCGGGGAGGCTCTGTTCGGCGGGGAGGCTCTCTTACATAGTCTAGAGAGATTGCATTTAGCCATTGAGTCTCGCAATGTATATCACATGTATTTTATGATACGGGTAGACCTAAGGGATGGGTCGAAACCCAGTTTATTTGTGTTGTGATGAGAAATGCCATATTTACTGTGTTTTGAATGTAAATGGCATATTTTTATATAAAGGCATTCTTAATTGATTTAATATGCACTGTTTTGCATGAATGCCTCTGATTGATAAACCAGCATGTGTTTAGTACATGGGATTTTAAATCTGTACTATATTATATATATTTTAAACATGCTTTTGAAATGAGAGAAGGAAAGGCAAAGCACTATTTTCAAGTAGATAGTATGGATGTCTACTTGCTTGCCTGATTTCCTTACTGAGCGCGTTGATAGCTCATCCCATTCATTTTCCCCCCCATCTCTACAGATTCTCATCAGTAGATCGAGTCGGCCAGGGTATTGCATTCCTTTGATCCGCTGCTACTCCCCATCTAGCGAAAGGTATACACACGCGTACTCTTTTGTATCTGAACAATGTATAAACACAGTGATGTACACGTTTTAATATGGGGGATGTAATGATGTAATTATATTTAAGAATACGAACTTACTTATGATATAAATGTCATGTATGTATGATACGAAAAAGAATGGTAAGGTATGCATGGATGAGGAGATTAATGCCTATTCACAGCCCAACTGTTGAGGAGATAAAGGTAAGTAAAAAGCGAAAAATTTATTGTGGTTTTTGGTAAAGTCGCGTGTGGGAGGAGGGCGTGACAATATATATGGTTGGAAATGTCTAAGTCATGTGGGAAACAATCAATGAGTATAGTTGGAAAATGAAATGTGGATATCTTATATTGATTATGAGCTAGCTAAGGTGATGATTAAGATGTAAGAGAAGTTTTGAGACAATGCATGTGTTAAGAATGGTAACTTGGATATAGTATAGATATAGGAATAAATGAGGTGAAAAGAGAAATGAGAATGATGAATGTTGACAATTTAATGATGTTTGGACAGCTAGAGAATTTGACACAGGAAACGAGGCTAGTCTGAGGATCAGAGGATATTGTACCACTCAAGGTGCAAGAGGTAAGGGAAATAAACTATTTATGCTTGTGAGTTTTTGAATGAGTGAAAACGTTTTGATTGCATGGAAAAGGTTTAATGAAATGAGCATATTAATGAGAAATGAGATGATTTGATGCTTTGATGAACGAATGAGTGTTTTGCCGTTTTGAGCTCGATTTTGATGAGTTTTGTATAACAGTGAATATAATGTTTTATAACTAAAATGAGTTTTGTAATAACCGCTATGGGCTCTACGTGAAGGCAAAATGATTTTAATACTACAATAGAATATTTTACTGAGACTAAGGCTTATCATGAGATGCACATCGATACTTCGCTTTGATAGCATTGAGTGGCCTTGCTCTGGTAGCATGTAAGATCGGGTCTTGCTCTAGTAGCATGTAAGATCGATACCTCTATTTTGGTAACGAGAGATGACCTCGCTCTGATAGTGATGGGTGGCCTTGCTTTAATAGCATGTAAGACCGAGCCTTACTTTGAATAGCATGTAAGACCACAGCTGTACGACTCTGATCAAGTCTACAGCGATTCATAGCCATGTATTAATGTCAACGTTTCCCTCTTTTGAGGATGTCTGCCTAGGGGTCGACTTGATTTGATGTGATGTGCCTATGACGATGATTTTATTTGAGTTTTATTAAATGCCAAGTCTCGATTTCCTTGATGAATGATTTTACAACTGTGATTTCTATCACGTAATGATGATTTGATGTTATGATAATTTGTTATCTTTATCACATGAATTATGCCGATGCCATTGTTTCCACTGTTATTTCTATAACGTTTTACATGCTCCAATATTTCCATCATATTGTGCTGTGATGATGATTTTATAGATTTCCCTCATCCTCTTTACTGAGCACTTTGAGAGCTCACCCTTTTTCCTCCCCCCTCCAGATTTCTTACAGTGAGTGAGATAATGCCTACCACGTACGTGATATAGGCTGGTGGACAAGATCTCCCCAAGCTATCGCTTGTACACGCACAAGGTATTATTTATTTCATTTTGTATCCAGATAATGATGTAATATAGACATTTGTGTTAAGTATTTTTGGGATGTAACTAGGATGACATGAGGAAAATGAATCGTGTTTTGTGGATTGTTCCCCTTTGGGATATTTTGTATTTGATGTTATGAACTAGAAATTGTATGATCTTGGGGTTACTGATTTATGATTAACACAAGTGATTAAATGACACTGTACAGGAATGCAACGCGAGTAAGAGGTTTAATATAAGAAAATTTTAAATTAGCCATATTTTTTGCGTTTTTGGGCTGTCACAGATTTTCTTGGTATCATAGCAAAGAGTGTCTAGTACTGTCAGTGTCGATCAATTGGAAATAGATTACATCCCAAGTGTCTATATTGTCTGGTAATGAATTGAATTTAACAGGTAGAATTATAATCGATGTTTAATGAATACGCGCAGAAACATAAGAGATAGGATATGAGGGGGTGAAGAGGACATTATGGGAGGCAGGCACAGCCACCTCCACCACCTGCCCTACAGCCGGAGAGTCCGAACTCTCGAATAAATCGGCTAGAGCATGATGTGTGGCAGGGATTTGAGCAGATGATAGCACTATTCACGCAGCATTTTAGGGCTAATGCCTCGGGTACTACACATGTTTCGACTCCTCCACCACCACCAGGGCCACCCGCACCCCCATTACTGTGAGACCCCATATAGGTTAAACCTTGTATATATATGTAAATGAAATCATAAGTATGGTGATATACTTGTAACGTGAAGTATATGTGATATAAATCTATAAGTTTTATGTAAACACTTGTAATAAGAGTTGTGATTGTACGTACAAGTTACATTATATATGAATATGAAGAAATGGACTTAAACATGTGAAGAATGTGAGTGGAATGGAACATGAGTAGTCTGATAAAATGGAAGGAAGATTGCATAAGTTGTGCACTTCCATTTGGTTTATATCATGTACCTTTGGTTATACATAGATTTCTCACAAGTTTTAATTGGTATAAAGTATGAATAGATGTCATTTTCAAGTCTCAAAGATGATTAAATAAGAAAATGACTATGGCAGCAAATTAAAGATGTTTTGGGTGAAGTTACTGTAGCAAAACTGCAATAAAATCTGGAAAATATGAAGGCCAGATCGATCTCATAGGATGAGAGATCTATTGGAAGTGCCAAATTGCTCTTATTTAAGTAATAGGAATAGTGCAGATCGATCTCCAATGGAGCCAGATCGATCTTTTAAACATTCAGTAAAATGAGGATCGATTCTTAAGGCAAACAGATCAATTTTCTTAGCTCCCGGGTTGAAGCATGATCGATCTCCTCCCAAGCCAGATCGATCTCCTAGAGCTACTGCCTGAGACAGATCGATCTCCAGTCTTTGATAGATCGATCTCCTGCCTTCAAATGCCGTGAAAAAGAGGGATTTTATGAGGACCAGATCGATCTCCACCCAAGGAAGATCGATCTCATCAAGCTGAATCTAAAAATAGGAGCAATTGGATCTGCAGATTTCGGGAACAATCAACTTCTTCATCTTCCAATAAAAAAACTTAGATTTTACCCTCTAAATTCAACCATTTTTAAGAAGATTTGAGGGAAGGCTATTAGACACAAAGTTGTTCACATTGAAGAGAAGAACAACTTAGCTTGGAGGCATTTTCCCCATTTGTTAGATTTAAGGAACAAGGGGTATTTCCATTTGGAGCAAGGAGAAAATCCAAAGAGGTGAGTTTTTAAAGCACCAACTTAAGTACATTGTCAAGCTATTGATGTTTAGGGTTGATTGGGGTGCTTAGTAATGTTAGAAACTATAAAAAATGCAATGGAATGATTTTAATCTAGAAATAGGGTAGTGTGAGAAAGTGAAATGTAGAGGATTAGATGATGAATGGGATATCTTAAGGTAAAAATAGTGTTATGGGTTTGAGTTTAAGATAGTGTTATGGAATGAATAAAGAGGCTTACCCAGAAAGAGTAAAATGAGTATTTAAGGTATTGGGTAAAAAGGTATAGTTGAATGAGAGTTAAGAACGTTAACTCAAGTGTTTGGATAAATGAATTGCAGCTTCCAAGGATATGCCGAAAAAAGTGGAGCTTAAGACTTGAGAATCAAAAAGGAGGAGAGTCGCACCCCGAGAAAATTGAGGTAAGGGAATTGTGTGGATTCTTAGAGATATCTGTACGCAATTTGGGCGCTTAAATGCTTTGCTAGAATGCATTAGAACTTAGGAAATGAAATTAGGTGATTGAAGGGAAAAAATTGGGTGTTTGAGAAAAGTGTATGAAAAACAAAAGCATGATGCTTTGAAAATCTGGTTTTGTTGCTCTTTAGCAAGTGATTGGTAGGTTGGCTAACATTTGAAATGATTTACAAAATAAATGATTTGATTTGGTTGATAACCATGTTTTACAAAGAATTGAGCCACCTATATGGATTTCGTGAGAATGAAAGCGTGTTGAGCATGACTCGCACAAGATTTGATGTGTTTTATACGCATGAGTGCATGGATTTTATGATGTTGTGCGAGAGTGGAACTTTCACAAACTTTATATTGGTTTTGGCATGGTGCTAGTGCAGAGCTCGCATTAGATGCCCACCATACTTGATGCCGTGCTAGGAGCTTTGGGTAGACTGGGTGTCACACTGATTAAAAAAGCTCACACGTGCATTTTTGATATTTTGACATGTTGATAGCCGTGTTAGGAGCTTCGGGTAGACAAGAAGTCGTATCGATTAAGTAGGCTCACATGTGCATTTTAGAGATGTGGCGTGATATGATGTATTGATATGGGTCAACGAAGTACGTTGTATAGTGCATGTAGCATGGAGTACGTTGTACCGTGTTGAGATTGTGTTATGCCGTCTTCGAACGAGATCTGCTATGGACCGACGGTTGGACTTAACTCACCTCCCGTGTGGAAGCAGATAGTGGTGATACCCCGTACACCTGATCCGTGTAGCTTGGGATCACAAGATATGGCCATAGTCCTAGAGGAGATTTCCCTTATTTTATTGCCTATCTCACATGTCTTGTTTTATGAATAAATCCATGTTTTTGAAATGTTTTGTGGGTCAGGACAGTCCGAGGGGAAGGGGATGAATCTTGGCCAGTGGTGATTTTATTGAGATGGGAAAATACGTTAATTGTTTTGTAGTGCACTGATGCATGATGATTAATGTCATGCTTAATTTGTGAAATATGCATGATGATTAATGCAATGCTTAATTTGTGAAATATGCATGATGACTTATGCCATGCTTTAAATTTGATTTGCGCACTAAACTAAACAACATGATTTGCTTTACATGCCATTAACATAAACACGAAATAATGCTTTTGAGATGTGAATGAGAATTGTGTGGTTTTTGAGCATGACATCACGATCACATAGATAGTGCAGTATCTACCTGTTCGCATGATTGCCTTACTGAGCTGTGGTTTGCTTACCCCCCCTTATTTTTCCCCTCTCTACAAAGAGTTGAGTATAGATTGAGAGCGACTGGAGGCATTCCCTTTTTGGTATCCGCTGCATCCCGTCGCATAAGGTATACACACTGATGAGATTTTCTATCTAAACTTTCTATAGCATAGTAGCATTTTGTATGTAACTATTGGGGATGTAAAGCAATGTAAACACGTGTAAACAACACTCTGATTTAACTATACAAGTGTTTACCTTATTTTAAAAATGCAATTAAATTGGTATGGTGGAATGAGATAGACATTGACACATAGCCCAACTGTTTAGGAGAGTAGCTGTTCACGATCGAGGAAGGACGAATAATAAATAATGCATGAAAATGGGAAATATTTACGCGTATTTTGGTAAGTTGAGGGTCGTGACAATTACAGAATGACCTGGTGCCTCCTGCCACACAACCTCCGGTACAGGCTCAGCTTGATAACAGAAATAAGGGTCGATTGAGGGACTTTATGAAGATGAACCCACCAACTTTTAGAGGGGTGAAAGATCCTGCAGAGGCTGAGGAGTAGCTGATAGAGTTGCAAGTTATTTTTGACTTTTTGGGATGCACCGATGCTTAGAGGGTCTGTATGGGTGCTTACATGTTAAAGGGACAAGCCCGAGACTGGTGGAGCACTACTCAATAATAAAACCTAGGAAAAGTTACATCCCCATATTACTGGACTTTTGTTTAGATATAATTGTCTATACCGTGATGGATTGAGTTTGATGATGATTATGAATACAGGAAATTAGGCATTATGCCAATTACGCACCAAGGTAGAGGGGCGGGAGCACGTGCTATAGGCCATAGAGGTAGGTCTGAGAGCCGTACAAAGCCACAGACTGATCCGGCTCCACAGAACCATGCTAAGAGATCAGGGGATACTGAGGCTCGCTTCGCTAGGATAGAGCGGAGTACAGTGAACCTAGTGGAGATTGTCACATAGGGTTTGGGTGCCGATGATTGATGAGTCCTCGCAGCACAGCCTAATAATATTGGACAAGCAGCTGTTGAGGAGGAGAGACCTCAGATTGAGAAGGTTGCCTTTGCCATGTTTATGCTGAAAGGCGAGGCAGAGCATTGGTGGAGATCCACCGAAGTTATTTTGAGGGCCCGACACCTCGAGATCTCATGGGAGATATTTATTGAGGCCTTCAGGAGACAGTACATTCTAGTCACCACACAGAGGAAGCTGCGGATGGAATTTATGAATATAGTTTTGGGGAACTAAACTGTGGACGAGTATGAGTCCAAGTTTATGTCGTTGGGGAGATGTGACCTGGACACGATGGGTAGTGAGACCTGAAAGATTCAGAAGTTCATTGATAGGTTTAGGTTAGCCATTTAGACTAAGCTAGCCCTGTTTGACAATCAGACTTATGAGGAGATGGTACACAAGGCTCAGTTATGCGAGCAAGATTTTGAGCGAAATGCCTTCGAGCTTGGGAGGATTAGTGTCAAGAAGGATAGAGACCAAAAGAGATTTAGGTTTGATAGAGTGGCCAAGAGAGGAGGCCAAAGGTTTCCTGAGAAGAGGCCTAAGATCGAGGAGGTGCAGGAGAGAGCTGCCAGACCTCCTGTATACCCGACTTTGATTGCATCGAGGGGTATTGTGATTGGAGGACCACAGCCTACTACTGAGAGGTACAAGATATGTGATAGATTTCATGGGACTAGGCCCTATCAGATGACCCCTATGGTATGTTACAGATGCGAGAAACTAGGACATATAGCTAAGTATTGTCCTTAGAAGATGGAGACAACCCCACAGAAGGGTAGGGAGCCAGAGAGAGCTCCAGTTGAGAGGGCTGGCCCGAGGAGGAAGGTCATAACTGAGGAAAAAGGGAAGCAAGTAGTGGGTGTGAGCAGAGGAGGAGTACATGGACTGGATCAGGACACCGCAGATGCTTCGACGAATGTGATTAAATGTACCATCCTAATCTTTGGTTTAGAAGAATTGGTATTATTTGATCTTGGTGCCACACACTCTTTCATATCACCTTCCTTTACACGTAAATTATTGAAGCATGTGAAACCAACATTGTTGGATAAAATGTTGATGATTTCCACACCCATGAATGATAGTCAAATGACTGAGCATGTATGTAGAGATTATAAGCTAAAGATAGAGGGAAAGGAAATGATAATCAATTTAATTTTATTAAATATGAATGATTTTGATGTAATTTTGGGAATAGATTGGTTGGCTGCCAATCGTGTTGTTATGGATTGTCATGCTAAGGCCCTAGTGTTTTCAGGCTTAGACAATCTCATTATAAACTTTGATGAAAAGAAATGAAATCACATGATTATTATAAATGAAAGAGTATAATTTTGAAATCCATAATAATCGAGAGATGGATTTATTTTTACTTTGAATGTGGATGTGATGGTTTATGTTACTAACGGTGGAAAGAATGATGTGAAGGGTTCTTTGCCTACGTGGTCGATATAGATAAGGCACACCCGAAATTGAGGGACATACCCGTAATTACGAATTACCCTGATGTCTTTCCGGACGAATTACCAGGACAACCACCTGAAAGGGAAATGGAATTTTGCATAGAGTTAGTGCCTGGTACAGAGCTGATATCAAAACCACCATACATAATAGCACCGATTGAGTTAGAAGAGCTGAAGAAACAACTGCAAGAGTTACTAGAGAAGGGGTTTATTAGATCGAGTGTCTCACCTTGGGGAGCATCGATTCTGTTTGTAAGGAAGAAGGATGGAAGCTTTCGACTCTGTATAGATTACTGGTTGTTGAATAAGGCCACCATTAAGAGCAAGTACCCCCTTCCACGTATAGATGATTTGTTGGATCAACTCCAAGGAGCCCAAGTGTTTTCAAAGATAGATCTGCGGTTAGGGTACCATCAGTTGAGGATCAGGAGTGGAGATATACTGTAACGACCCTTGACCCTTGAAAATCGGGGAAATTTTTTTTTTTAAATTTACTTTACCCACTTATTCCCTTATTCATTTAGGTTGTATTCCTGTGCAGTATCAAAACATTTTTCCTAATACTTTACTTGTGATTATAATTAATTTCTATATTTTAGCTTATGAGGCCGATAAAAATTTTGGCAGCACAACGGCTTATATATGAGCCTACCCACCTGCAAATCAGTTGTTTTTTTGGTAATCCTGGATATCCACCACTACCAAGCATACTTTCCAAGTTCATCTTTACCACTCAACACATCCATTTCAATTTAATACTAGTCATCTCAAAACATTATACCAAAGTAGTAATGTTTACATCGTTCCTTACAAAATTACATCCCAACTGATATTTCCAATATATGTCTGTGCATACAATTATGTCTGGTACAGAAATGTAAATGTATACCTTTCTACGTGTACAAAAAGTAGCCTAGGGAGCTCTCCCCACCAGCTTACGTCGTGTACGCGGCAGGTAGTGTCTACGAATCACTGCAAGTAATCTGAGAGATAGAAGGGTGAGCTTTCGGGAAAAAGCTCAGTAAGAAGATGTATTTAAAACGATTCTAGCAATTTAAATATGTATAAAACATGATAATGCGTATAATGATACTTTCTGAAACTACTAATAATAACATTCAAATATTAAGGAAAATTAGAAATATTGAGATTCAAAACATAATTCCTTAGGTATTTGAACTTAACAGATATTACGTAAAACTGGTCGTACATTCAGAATTCCAAACAGGAATACCTATCAAATCCGGTTCTGAAAACAAAGTTTAAAATTTCAAATCGAGACTATATCGGCCATATAATCATCACGTGGCAATAACAAATTTATCACGTGACAATAACAAAGTAATCACGCGGCAAAATAACAAGGTAATCATGCGGCAAAATAACAAGGTAATCACGCGGCAAAATAACCCGGTCATCCTCCGTAGAGGGAATTCAGAACTTAAGGGTAACGCCACAAAGGCGGAAAACAGGCGCCACACAGGCGAAATACAGGCGCCACGAAGGCAAAATACAGGCGCCACAAAGGTGAATTACAGGCGCCACACAGGCGAAATACAGGCGCCACACAGGCGAAATACAGGCGCCACGAAGGCGAAATACAGGCGCCACGAAGGCAAATTACAGGCATCACGAAGGTGAAATACAGGCGCCACCAAGGCGAATTACAGGCACCACACAGGTGAAATACATGTGCCACACAGGCGAAATACAGGCGCCACACAGGCGAGTTCAAATGCCACACAGGCGAATTCAGACGCCACACAGGCGAAGTTGACGTGCGTAAGCACACAACATAAATGACCCTTAGTCTCAAAACAACTATAGTTTTCATATACAAAAATATCGAAATAAATTCATCTTATTCGAAAGATCATTTTAAAAGACATGCTTATATTCCGAAATCAAATTCAGTTATATACAATTATTCAAAAACATAAACACAGAGAGCATAGTCTTGATCAGAAATATAATTTAGAAACATGCATGAAAATCATACTTCATGTCTTTGCAAGCTTTCTTTATCAAGTTTCGGTAAGTAACTATTACCGTTTTAAATTATATCCCCTTACCTCGATCTATCGAAATCTCCGTGCTCGAGCGGTGACGTCTCTTAGTACCTCTCTTAATTCCTTCTACGATCACCTACAACGAAATCGTACACTTAGCACCCTATTCATGCGAATTGCCCGAATTGCGTTAAAATCGTAACCTATTCGTTACTATTGCGTGTGTACGTATTATTGTACGTACCTAAGTCAACACGCACGTTTATATATTTTCCCTTACCACATATTATTTTGTATGTACAATTATTGACATACACCTTATTATATACCTCTACATGTATGTACACATAAATACACATATATATATACACTCCTATATGTGTATATATATATATATATACACTTAATTGTTTTCACTCTTTTCCTATCTCATATATATACATTCTTTGTATATATATATATATACACTCCTATATATTTTCTTATCACATATACATATATGTCCTTGTTTGTACATATACCAAAACACATTTACTTAATACAATCATTTGTATATACACCCAAGTATATACACATTTTTCATATACTCCTATATGTATATACACCTAAGTATATACTCATATTTATTTTTATCCTTGGTTTTCCTGATTCGTTTGTCAAATATATGTACATATACTAACATACCCTTTCATTATACACACCTATATGTATATACCCAGATATATATATATATATATATTCACTTAAATACACTTTTATCTACATGAACATTGAATTTACATACATGTATATACATATATATACTTTACCTTATCATACTTATACACAATCACATAAATATATATACATGTACAATTAAATATACATATATACGTTAGATTCTTACCTCTTTTCCTCCCTCAACTCTCGGCCAGCTTCAATTCCTTCCCCTGTTTAACACCCAAACATCACCCCAATCAGCCTTGTTTCTAGCACTGTTTTAGCCACTGATCAGCCCTCTTTTCCAGACCCAACACCTCATTTCCAGCCCTCTAATGCCACATTCCAGCCTTGTTGTTTTTTTTTTTACAACTACTGGAGACCCCAAAATAAGCCTTGAACTGCCCTTCCTAGAGTCCCCTGCACAAGCTGTTTCCAGCCTCCAATACAGCCACGGTGCAACCAGCTACCACCCCTATTTGTAGCCTCCCTAATCTCCTCGGTTCCAGCCTTCACTCTCGTTTGCTTCTTCTTCAGTCTCAATTCTGCTCTACTTCTCAGTTTCTTGCTGATTCCTAGCCCGCTCCTCTTCGGTTTCTCGATTTTCCAGCTCTCGGCATGCTCCAAATTTTAGTCCTCTTTTTTCCGCGGTCTCCCCTGCCTCTCGGCCTACTCTTCCTGATCGGCTCCCTCTTCTTTCTTTTCCCCTTTTCTTTCTTCCTTTCTTCCTTTCCCGAGCAGCTCGCCTATTCCAGGTTTGCTTTTCCTAGTTCGGCTTCACTCTTCAGTCTCGGTCAGCAGCAATTCCCTCTCCTTCTTTTCTCTTCTTTTTTCCTCCTTTCCCTTTCTCCTTCCTCAGCAGAACCAGCTCCCCTTCCTTCTTCTCTTCTTTTCTCCTTCCCCTTCCTTTCTTTTCTCTTTTCCCTTCCAGCCAATTGGCTTCTATTTTTTTTTCCTCTTCCCCCTTTCCTTCTTCCCCTTTCTTCTTCTTCCTCTTCTCTTTTCTCCTCTTCCTTTTCCCGCCCAAGCCTCCTCTATTTCTTTTTTTTTTCAATCACAAATGTGGCAGACGGAATTGGCTTTTCAAAGCCAATTCCGTACAAAGCCAATTTATATATATAATATTAATATTTATTTATATATTATATTAATATATATATAATTTATTTATTGATTGTATCATTATTATATTTTTTTGTCTTATTATTTTTTTGTTATTTATTTGTTTTGCTTGATTATTAATACCGATATATTACATACAATAAATTACAATATCTATGTATATATATTTATCCTATACATATATATATTATTATCTATCCTTTAAATTTGTCTAGTATATATATATATATATATATATATATATATATATAATACCTATGTATACACACACATATATATATATATATATATATATATTTATACATTTTCTTTCTTTTTTTTTTTTTATAAAACACTTAATGGCAATATTCATGCCTTCCATGGAATTTTCATTATTTCAAAAATGAAATATTATCAGGATTTCATCGTTCCTCATAAATTCCCGATACAAGTCTTTACATCAATAATTTTCAACTAATAAATTAAAATTCTTCAATCCCTCCGTACTTGCATTCGCTTTATCACTTCCTGTATCTTCGAGTTCCCGGTCCTTCACGGGCTTCTCGACCCCTATATTCTCGAGCCCTACAACGAACATCCACACTTCCATTAAAATATAATCTAATTAAACATAAGAAATTTGTGGGGTTTACATATACCCAAGACAACATTTCGTACCTATTATGGCCACTACGAGTCTTTGGTAATACCATTCAGATTGACAAATGCCCCTGCAACATTTATGGCACTGATGAATGATATGTTTAAGCCATACCTGTACAAGTTTGTAATTGTGTTCATTGATGACATACTAGTTTATTCCAAGTCTAGGGAAGAGCATGAGGAGCACTTGATAGTAGTTCTGCAGACCCTCCAAGAGAAAGAGTTTTATGCCAAACTCTGTAAATGTAACTTTTGGCTAGAACAAATCTCATTTTTGGAGCATGTTGTGTTGAAGGATGAGGTATCAATGGATCCATCCAAGATAGAGGCAGGTTTACAGTGGGAACAACCCAAGACAGTTAATGAGATAAGAAGTTTTTTGGGATTGACAAGGTATTATCGGAGATTTGTAGAGGGTTTCTCCAGACTAGCTGCTCCGTTGACACGCCTCACATGGAAGGATGTTAAGTTTGTGTGGGATGAGGCATGTGTGAGGGGTTTTAAGGAGCTTAAGCGTCGATTGACCACTGCTCCAGTTCTCAGCATTCTTAGCAGCTCAGGAGGATTTTCTATGTATACGGATGCATCACACCAGGGATTGGGCTGTGTGCTTATACAAGATGGGAAGGTAGTTGCCTATGGATCTAGACAGTTGAAAGATCATGAGAGGAACTACTCGACACATGATTTAGAGTTGGCAACCGTGGTGTTTACTTTGAAAATATGGTGCCACTATCTCTATGGTGAGAAATTTCAGGTGTTCACGGATCATAATAGCCATAAGTACATGTTCTCATAGAAAGAACTGAATATGAGATAGATGAGATAGCTCAAACTTCTGAAGGACTATGATTTGAGTATGAAGGACCTTGGGTTGGTGTGTTATATGATGGTATGGGAGCAAGAATTATTGGAACACTTTACAAACCTCAGTTTGGATGTAACCCCACCTGGATCAGAGAGATTGGATATCATGGCTAGTATGAGATTAGAGCTAGAGCTGATTGTCCGTATTCGATAGGCCCAGCACAGCGATCGACGGTGCATCGATTGGTTGAGGTAGATACAAATAGGTGTGGGTATTGATTTTGAGCTGAGTGCTGATGGTTTATTGAGGTTCAGGGGCAGAGTATGTGTTCCTGAGGATCCTGAGATCAAGAAGCTGATTTTATCAGAGACTCACTCATCGGAGTATACGATACATCCAGGGAGTACCAAGATGTATCAAAACCTTCGAAAGGTTTATTGGTGGTCTGGAATGAAAAGAGACATTGCTGAATATGTCGCAAAGTGTCTCGTTTGTCAGCAAGTGAAGGTTGATCATCAGAAGCCTATAGGATTATTGTAGCCTCTACCGATACTGAGTTGGAAGTGGAGCATGTCACCATGGATTTTGTGATGGGATTGCTGAGGACCCGTAGAGGTCATGATGCCATATGGGTTGTTGTGGACCAGTTAACTAAGTCCACCCATTTCTTGGCTATAAGAGCTACTGATACACTGAGTCAGTTGGCGAACCTGTATATTCGAAAGATAGTACGGCTACATGGTGTTCCAGTGAATGTTATTTTTGATAAGGATGCCTACTTCACTTCTCATTTTTGGAAACATTTTCAGGAAGCGCTGGGGACCCGACTGAGTTTTAGCATTGCTTTTCATCCTTAGACAGATAGGTAGTCAGAGAGGACTATACAGGCCCTGGAGGATATGTTAAGAGTGTGTGTGATGGATTTTGGAGGCTCTTGGGATGATCACCTACAGTTAGCAGAGTTCGCCTATAATAACAATTATCATGTGAGTATTAGGATGACCCCTTATGAGGCACTGTGTGGGCGCCGATGTCGTTCCTTTATTGGATGGGAAGAGGTTGGTGACAGACAGATTTTTACTCCAAACTTAGTGCAGTAGGCATCTGAGGACGTCCGTTTGATATGTGAGAGATTACGGACAGCTCAGAGCCGGCAAAAGAGTTATGCTGACAAGAGACGGAGACCACAGGAGTTTGATGTGGGTGAGTCGATATTTTTGAGGGTGAAAAAGAGGAATTTAAGGGGACTAGATCGATCTCGTCCTAGTGCAGATCGATCTTCGCAAGAAGCTATTTCTATAAAAGGAGTGCTAAAATCTAAAATTTTTGGGAAAACAACATCACCATTCCATTTTCACCAAAAACCTAAGTTTATCTCTCTAAAATCAGTCCATTTCTAGTAAGAATTGAGGGGAGGCTGTTAGATACAAAGTTGTTCATCTTGAGGAAGAGAACAACATAATTGAAACTCAAAACCTCATTGTTGGTATTGAAGGAGCAAGGAACATTTCCCATTTGGTGCAAAAGAGAAACTAGATTGGTAAGTTTCTAACCCTTCAGCCCAAGTATATTTGTCTAATTGTTGATTTTGGAGTTGAGTTGGATGTGTATTGATGGATAAATTATCTAGGGATATGGTGGAATTGGTGTGACCTAGAAAATCTAGAATAGGTATAGTGTGATAAGATATGGGTTGAATGAGTTTATGATTTATGGGCATGCTAAAGTTGTTAGTGAGGTAATGTGTATGATTTTAGATGATTAAATGGAACTACATTGTGGGTTTAAAGGAAATTATGGAAAATGAGTATGTGAATACTTGATGATGGGCTATAGGTCGAATCGACTATAGAAAACGCAAGAGTTGGATTATGATGGGCTAAAACGTTGTGAAATACATTTATGTCTAGCTCCGGAGAGTTCGTTGGAGACGAATTGAGCCGCACGAGTAAGCAGCTTTAAGAAAGTGGAATCAAACGACGTGATTCCAGGTACGGGAATTCTATAAGTATATAGAGGTAGCTGCTCGTATTTTGTGGCTGGATATAGGGCATTTATGAAATGCATGAATGTTTAAGTAAATGGTTATTGATATACGTGATTAGCTACGAGAAATTGTACGAGATTTGGTTTTCAAAATGGTTCTGGAAAAAAGGGAATAATAAGGCTAATAATTGCATAAATAACGTGTTTTGAATGTTTTCACAAAACACCATACTTTGCTTTGAGCAAATTAGTGAATAGGCTGGTTAGTATTTGAATGATGTTGTGAAATAGCCCATGTGAGGCGCTGAACATGCTTTGAGATGTTTTGAATGTATGTGAGCCGCCTATCATGTGTATGTGATTTAATTTGCGCTGGAGCCTCGCTCGCGCTAGATTTCGATGTTTTGATTTGTATGAAACGTGCTGAAGCTTAGCTCGCACATTGATTTGGAAACTACGATGATGCTTTATAAATCGTACTAGAGCTTTTGCTCGTACGTGGATTTTGAGTGGTTTTTCTTATGCGTATAACCGTACTGGAGCTATGCTCGTACGTGGTTTCTTTATGATATGATGCATGAGTCGTGCTAAAGCTTTGCTCGCATAAAGTTTGCACATTGTGGTACGTATGAGGCTGTAGAAGTTGGTAAGATCCTCAAGCCTTACATCCTTAAGCCAACATCCTTAAATCCAAGGAGGCGAAGAGGCTCTGTTAGGCAGGGTGGCTCTGTTCGGTGGGGAGGCTCTCTTATGGTAAGATCCTTAAGCCCTACATCCTTAAGCCAACATCCTTAAGCCCGAGGAGGCGAGGAGGCTCTGTTCGGTGGGGAGGCTCTCTTACGGAAGGATCCTTAAGCCAACATCCTTAAGCCCTAGAGGGGTGGGGATGCTCTGTTTGACAGGGAGGCTCTCTTACATGGGTATGAAAAATTCTTTATATGGGGTAGATAAGACCTAGGAATGGCACCCCAACCACAGTATGAGTCCGCAGAGTACGATGTACCGTGTATTTCACATAGAGTACGATCTACCGCTTGATGATTTTGCGATAAGAAAGTCTCGCGAGGGATAATCCACTTTCGTGCTAGCATGATACCCCGCACACTTGTCTGCGTGTGGTCTGGGATGATTTATGATGTAGTTGGCCCACATAGTCACTTGTGATATAGTGACCTAGTTTTTATACATATGTGTGATTGTGATTGTCCAAGGTAGACCCGAGGGAGGGGTCGAGCCTTGTGGAATTTTTGTGAGACCCTATATATGTATGGTTGTAACGTGTGTAATTAGATTAATGAATGCTAATGGACTTGTAATGTAAAGTATAATTAATGTAAGTCCATGGATTCAATGTACATATGTGTAATATGAGTTTGTAATGTACACACAAGTTTCATTTTATATGAATGTGGAGAAATGGACTTTTATAAGTGAAGAATGTGGTTGGAATTCAAAATGAGTAGTGTGGTAAATGGAAGGAAGTTGTATGAATCTAAATACTTCCATTTAGCTTGGTATGGTATACGTTTGGCTATACAAAGAATACACACAAGTTCTAATGTGTATAAGGTATGAGTGGATGCCATTTTCAAATCTTAAAGGTGGTTGGATGAGAAAATGACTATGACAGCAAATTAAGGATGTTTGGGTGTGTGTTGCTGCAGAAAAACTGTAAAAAATCTAGAAAATATAAAGGCCAGATCGATCTCATGGGATGAGAGATCGATCTGGAAGAGCCAGAATGCTCTTATTTGGGCAATGGAATAAAGCAGATCGATCTCCAATAGGGCCAGATCGATCTCCTAACCATTCTGTAATGAAAAGATCGATCCTCAAGCATACAGATCTATCTCCTTAGCTCTCTGTTTGGAGCAGATCGATCTCAAGCTTCGACAGATCGATCTCATGCTTAAAATGCTGTGGAAAATAGGGATTTAAGGGGACCTGATCAATCTCCTCCTAGTATAGATCGATCTCCTCAAGCTATTTCTATAAAAGGAGCGTTAAAAATCTAAAATTTTCGGGAAAACAACATCACCCTTTCATTTTTCAACTAAAACCTAAGTTTATCTCTCTAAAACCAACCATTTCCAGTAAGAATGTGGGGAGGCTATTAGGTACCAAGTTGTTCATCTTGAGGAAGAGAACAACATTGTTGAAAACCCAAAATCCCATTATTGGTATTGAAGGAACTAAGGACATTGTCATTTGGAGCAAGAAGAGAAACTTGATTTGGTAAGTTTCTAAGTCTCCAATCCAAGTACATTGTCTATTTTATTGATTTTGGGGTTGATTGGCATGTAAATGGAGGATTGAAACCATTAAGGTAGTATTGGAACTAATGTGACCTAGAAAATGGAATGAATCTAGTGTGAGAAAGTGTAATTTGGATGAATGGATGATTTATGGGATATGTTAATTTGTTAAAGGAATAATGTGGAAGATTTGAAGTGGGTAAATGAAGCTACATTGTGGATTGAGTGAATTTATGAAGATGAGTATGTAATATGTTGATAAATGCCATAGTGAGGAAAATTGATGAAATAGGAACGCTATGAGCTTAATATCGATTCAATATTGATTCATTATGAATAATTAGGCCTAAAAGAATCCATAAACTCGAGTTATGGGTAAAGTGATGAAACGAGGCCTCATAAGCATTTATAGAGACTATAGGTCGAATTGACTATAGTAAACGCAAGAGTTGGATTATAATGGACTATAATGATGTAAAATACGTTTGTGTGCAGCTCCAAAGAGTTCGTTGGAGATGAATTGGGCTGCACGAGTAAGCAGCTCTAAGGAAGTGGAATCACGTGTTGTGATTCCAGGTAAGGGAATTCTGTAAGTATATAGAGGTAGCTGTTCATATTTTTTAGGTATATAGGGCTTTGGAAATGTGCATGCGTTTATAGAAATGTGTTTGACAATGTATGGGAATTACTACGATTATTTGTATGAGATTTGGTTGTTTGAAATGGTATTGTGAAGAAATGGGATAGTAAGGCTAATAATTACATAAATCAAGTGTTTTGAATGCTTTCACAAAACATGTGTTTTGTTTTGAATGAACTGATAGATAGGCTGGCAATTGTTGTTTGATGTTCTGTGATAGCACATGTGAAGTGCCAAATATGTTTTGAGATTGGTTTTGAAAGCTTATGAGCCGCCTATCTTGTTTATGTGAATTAAACCATGCTGGAGCCGAGCTCGCACTAGGTATTGATGTTTTCATATGCTTGAAACATGCTGGAGCTTAGCTCGCACTTTGGTTTGAAACTATGACGATGCTTTGTAAACCATATTGGAGCTTTTGCTTGTACGTGGATTTTGAGTGGATTTCTTATGCATATAACCGTACTGGAGCGATGCTCGTACGTGGTTTCTTTATATTTTTATGCATAAATGTTGTACTAGAGCGTTGCTCGTACGAGGTGATTTATTATGATGCATGAATTTGCGCTAGAGCATAGCTCATGCTGGTTTTCACACTGTGGTATGTATGAGGCCGTGGTGAGGATAATACGGATTGGTGTTCAGGGAACCCAACAGGCCTAACAGACCTCTTGAGTTGGGTGAGGGTGAGGGGTTAGGACCTGACATAATCCATTTAGGGAATCCAACATGCCTAACAGACCTCTTGAGTGGGGTGAAGGTGAGAGGCTAGGACCTAAATCAGGGAACCCAACAGGGGCGAGCAAGGCCATGAAGGGCTAGGACCTAGTATTAAGAGTACTCCCACGTGCACTCGAGACTAGAGGTTTCACTCGATATGGGGTAGATAAGACCTACCGCAGGCACCCCCAATCCATCTTATGGGTCCACGAAGTACGATGTACCGTGTATATCACATAGAGTAAGATGTACCGTGTGGTGGTTACTTGATTTGAGTGAATTATTATTAACTAAGAATGGACATTGTGAGTGAATTATTATTGACTCACAGCCCAATAGTGTAGTGGTAAGTTTGTTCACGACCGAGTAGAGAAAGGAATAAATGCGAAAAATTTATTAAGATTTTCGGTAATAAGAGGATAAAAAGGGTCGTGACAATTTTAAATTGAGAAATGGTAATGTTGGTTGTGAGTGAGAAAATGATTTCTGATGTGGTTGTATGTGTTTGAGAAAGAGCTTTGCGATGTGATTTAAAATGGAGGCTTCTTAAATGAATTTCCCTTTTTATGAGGTTAAATGAGAATAAGCATGAGATGGTTTTACATTTTGATGTTTCCATGTTTTATTTGCCAATTTTACATGATTTTGATACATGAGATATGTATATTCATACGTCATAGATTTATTTCCTCATGCTCGGATTATAAATGATTTATGCATGATATTATCAGCATGTAGATAAAGTAGTTATCTACCATGCTTGCATTGTTGCCTTACTGAGCATGTGGTTGTTTATCCCTCTCTATTTTCCCCCTCCTACAGAGCGTGCATAGTAGCCTAGCGAGGACTGAGGCATTCTATTTTAGACATCTGCTGCTTCCATCGCTAAAAGGTATATACACATGATTCTTTTTGTATCTAAACAATGTAAGGGCATAGTAACCATTGAGTTGTAATTATAGGGGATGTAGATGTCAATAATTGTATTTTGTATAAGTGAATGATGGACTTTCATGTATATGACATCACTTTTATTAACTGAGAATTAATGTTGCGAGTGAATTATTATTGACTCACAGCCCAAGAGTGTAGTAGTAAGTTTATTCACGACTAAGTAAGGAAAGGAATAAATGCGAAAAATTTATTGAGATTTTTGGTTAAGAGGACTGAAAAAAGGTTGTGACAGTGTACGATGAACTTTAAAGGATCATGGGATGATCACCTACCCTTTGCTAAGTTTGCATAAAACAATAGCTATCGTGCGAGTATCGGCATGGCACCTTATGAGGCTCTATCTGGTAGGAGGTGTCGATCCCTTATAGGTTGGGAAGAAGTGGGCGACAGGAAAGTAATTGATCCTAAACTAGTTAAACAGGCAGTTTAGAATGTGAAGATCATTTGTGATAGATTACTGGCTACTCAGAGTCGACAGAAAAGTTACACAGATATTCGTAGACAACCACTTGAGTTCCGCATTGGAGATGTTTTTGTGAGACCCCATTACGTATATTTGTAATGTGTGTAATTGGATCAAATGAAAGTGAATGGACTTGTAATGTAAAGTATAATTGTTGTAAGTTCATGGATTCAATGTACATATGTGTAATATGATTTGTAATGTACATACAAGTTTCATTGTGTATGACTATGAAGGAATGAGTTCTTATAAGTGATGAATGTGATTGGAACTCAAAATGAGTAGCGTGGTAAATGGAAGGAAGTTGCATGAATATAAATGCTTCCATTTAGTCTTATATAGTATACCTTTGGATATACAAGTAATGCACACCAGTTTCAATGTCAATAATGTATGAATGGATGCCATTTTCAAGTCATAAAGGTGGATGGATGAGAAAATGACTATGGCAGTAGATTAAGGATGTTTTGATGTAAGTTGTATCAGGAAAATTGCAAAAAATCTGGAAAATATGAAGGTCAGATCGATCTCATAGGATGAGAGATCGATCTGGAAGAGCCAGAATGCTCTTATTTGAGCAATGGAATAGAGCAGATCGATCTCCAATGGGGCCAGATCGATCTCCTAACCATTTTGTAATGAAAAGATCGATCCCTAAGCATACATATCGATCTCTTTAGCTCTCTGTTTGGGAACAGATCGATCTCAAATTTCGACAGATCGATCTTTTGCTTAAAATGTCATGAAAAAGAGGGATTTAAGGGGACCAGATTGATCTCCTCCTAGTGCAGATCGATCTCCTCAAGCTATTTCTACAAAAGGAGCGCTGAAATCTGAAAATTTCAGGAAAACAACATCACCCTTCCATTTTTCACCCAAAACCTAAGTTTATCTCTCTAAAATGAGCCATTTCCAGTAAGAATTGAGGGGAGGCTATTGGGTACCAAGTTGTTCATCTTGAGGAAGAGAACAACATTGTTGAAAACCCAAAATCCCATTGTTGGTATTGAAGGAACTAAGGACATTGTCATTTGGAGCCAGAAGAGAAACCTGATTTGGTAGGTTTCTAAGACTCCAATCCAAGTACATTGTCTATTTTATTGATTTTGGGGTTGATTGGCATGTAAATGGATGATTGAAACCATTTAGGTAGTATTGGAACTAATGTAACCTAGAAAATGGAATGCCTCTAGTGGGAGAAAGTGTGATTTGGGGAGTTTGTGGTTTATGGGTTATGATAAGTTGTTATTTGTGTAATGTGGATGATTAGAAATGGGTAAATGAAGCTACATTGTGGGTTTTGTGAATTGATGAGCATGAACACAAGTAGTGTTTGATAATATGCCATAGTGAAGGAAATTTATGAAAAATGAAATTATGAGCTTAACATCAATTTAATATCGATTTGGAATTAGTTAATAGGCCTAAAAGAATCCATAGACTCGAGTTATGGGTAAAGTCATGAAACGAGGCCTCATAAGCGTTAATAGAGACTATAGGTCAAATCGATTATAGTAAACGCAAGAGTTGGATTATAATGGACTATAATGCTGCGAAATATGTTTGTGTACAGCTCTGAAGAGTTCATTGGAGACGAATTGGGCCGCACGAGTAAGCAGCTCTACGGAAGTGGAATCACGCATCGCGATTCCAGGTAAGGGAATTTTGTAAGTATATAGAGGTAGCTGCTCACATTTTGTGGGTACGTAGGGCTTTGGAAGAGTGCATGATTTTATAGAAACGTGTTTGACGATGTATGGAAATAACTACGAATATTTGTATGAGATTTGGTTATTGAAATGGTATTGTAAAGAAATGGGATAGTAAGGCTAATAGTTGCATAAATCAAGTGTTTTGAATGCTTTCACAAAACATGTGTTTTGTTTTCAACGAATTGATAGATAGGTTGGCTATTTTTGTTTGATGTTGTGTGATAGCACATGTGAAGTGCTAAATGTGTTTTGAGATTAGTTTTGAATGTGCATGAGCCGCCTATCGTGTTTATGTGAATTAAACCGTGCTGGAGCCTAGCTCGCATCTGGTATTGATGTTTTTATATGTTTGAAACGTGCTGGAGCTTAGCTCGCACTTTGGTTATTCTTCATTCATTCTTCTGCCTTTTGGTTCTGTTTCCTTGATGTGGATTGATGCTGAGCATTGTTCCACATCGAGAGCAATGTGAAACCACGATTGGAGAAGAAAATGAAGCAACCTGAGGATGTTGAGTTCCCTGTTCACGTTGATGAAGCTCAAGGGTGATGTTTCCAGTTGTGGGTTTTACATATTTACTTTCGGGTTTAAGTTCATATTCTGATATGCATCATTATTCTTTCCTTTCCTTATTTCATTTTTATTTGCATGCACTTCATGATTTGGTTCTTTACTGTATTTAGAGTATTAGCTTCCATTTTTTCTTACTGCATTTTCTTATGTTTCTTTAATCCATTTCATTTACTGTATTTCATTTGAGCATTATTGTTGTTTGTTCATTTTTTGCTTGCTGATGGTTAGTGAAAAGGATGTGGTAGGCTATTCGGTGTAAAGTTTCAAGAAGCAGTTCGTGGAGCATGGTTTCATTCTTGGCAGAAAGTTTAACTTCGAAGAATTCTTGTCACCCGAATGTACACGAGATGAACAAATCAAGAGCTAGGAAAAATAAAGGTTTTTCTAACAAAGACATAAGCAATTTTAGGAAAATCGATAGCTAGTAAAAGAGAAGTAAATACTTTCCATTAAATTTCATTGAATCAAATTCAAAGGAAATAAACTTTGATAATGTGAACTACAAACAAAATAGGAAATGAAAGAAACTCTTCATAAAGTAAGTTGCCATGAACAGTAGAAAACTTGCTAAATGAAAACTATATGGAAATTTAAAAAACAAGGAAAACTTAAAGTTACCCTAAAAGCTATTCTACCATAAATTACATACCTATTTCAATTGCCATCATTTTCTATTTATATACACATTTAGGGGTACAATGGTAATTTTCCATCGAAGATGAGTTGGCATTGTTTGGCCACTTGTCTTCATTTTATTTGCTGAAGAGTAGATATTTCCACGTCATTTGTCGATTTGTTCAGTTGGTTGTGCGATGTGGCCTGGCGTGTGCCTTCCAGAAGGTTGGCACTGTGTCCTTCGATCTTATCGTTTCAGAGCAAATAAAATACGGACACTTAGCATCATGCGTGTCCAGACGACTGATGACTCGGTCTGCAAATTGGAAGTGGTCTAGTCTCCTTTAGTCTGTTTTCAGCCCAATTTTGACTAAAACGACTGAGTTCCATATGGATTTAATTTATCTGCACATTAAAGAATTTTAATTAAATTGAGGGGATTATTAAAAAAATAATATGGGGATTTAATAAATAATTAGGAAATTAAGCACAAATAATTCTATTAAAAATAGAATTATCAGACCTCTTGAGTGGGGTGAGGGTGAGGGGCTAGGACCTAACGTTAATCCATTCAGGGAACCTAACAGGCCTAACAGACCTCTTGAGTGGGGTGAGGGTGAGGGTCTAGGACCTGAATCAAGGAACTCAACAGGGGCGAGCAAGGCCATGAGGGGCTAGGACCTGGTATTAAGAGTACTCCCATGTGCACTCGAGACTAGAGGTTTCACTCGGTGTGGGGTAGATAAGACCTACAGCAGGCACCCCCAATCCATCTTATGGGTCCACGGAGTACGATATATCGTGTATATCACATGGAGTACGATGTACCGTGTGGCGGTAACTTGATTTGAGAAAGTCTGGTGGAGAACTAACCCACCTTCGTTCCAGCATGATACCCCGCACACCGGGATCCGTGTGGTCTGGGATGATTTACAACATAGTTGGCCAACATAGTCAGTCGAGATATAGTGACACGTCTCCTTGCTTGATTTATATAATACCACATGGTTTTGAATACTTGAGTGTGATTTTGACTGTCCAGGGTAGACCCAAGGGAGGGGTCGAGCCTCGTGGGATTTGATTTGTGAAATGGTTATGATGTTGTGATTGTGAAATGATTTGATGGGATTTTGTTGTATTGAGAATGAGATAATCAAAAAGGAAGTTTCTTAAATAAAGTACCCTTTTTATGAGATTAAACAGGAATGAGCATAAGACAGTTTTACATATTGATGTTTCCATGTTTTATATGCCAATTTTACATGATTTTTATACATGATATATGTATACTCATATGGCATAGTTTTAATTGCTCATGCTCTTGATATAAATGATTTATGCATAACATTATCAGCATGTAGATAGAGTAGTTATCTACCATGCTTGCATTATTACCTTACTGAGCGTGTGGTTGCTCATCCCTCTCTATTTCTCCCTCCTACAGAGTGTTCATAGTGGCCTAGTGAGGACTAAGGCGTATTTTGGATATCCGCTGCCGTCCATCGCTAAGAGGTATACACATGAAGATTCTTTTTGTATCTAAACAATTGTAAAAGCACAGTAATCATCGAGTTGTAACTATCGGGGATGTAGATGTCAGTAAACATGTTCTATATAAGTGAATGATTTAATTTCAAATATATGACAGCGTTTTTATTAATTGTTGATGAATGGTAAGTGGTGATTATTATTGACTCACAGCCCAACTGTATGTGGTGAATTTGTTAACGACCAGGTAAGGTAACAGTAAAACGCAAAACATTTATAGTGATTTTTGGTTAAAGAGAATGAAAAAGGGTCGTGGCAGAGATTGGTATTAGAGCCTTATTGGCCTGATGTGAGTTCGTAATAAAACGTAGGAAAAGTACATCCCCATATTACTGTGCTTTTGTTTAGATATAACTATGTATACCGTGATGGATTGAGCTTAATAAACGATCTTCGTACAGGAAGTTAGGCATTATGCCTATTACATGCTAAGGTAGAGGGGCGAGGGTATGTCCTAGAGGCCGTAGAGGTAGGCCTGAGAGCCGTGCGGAGCCACAGACTGATCAGGCTCCACAGAACCTTGCTGAGAGAGCAGAAGATATAGAGGCATGCTTCGCTAGGATAGAGCGGAGTATTAAGAATTTGGTGGAGAAAGTCACGCAGGCATTGGGTGCCGACGATAGAAGATGTCCTACAACACAGCCTACTACTGAACAGGCAGCTACAGAGGCGGAGAGACCTCAGATTGCAGAGACTGCTACTGCTACACCACCTCCAGTATAGGATACAGATTCTCCAATCGCTCCATAGTAGAGCGGTAGTGATTTGGGTTATGACTGCAGCTTGAGCAGACTGCGAGAGTTCCAAGCATTGAAACCGCCAGTGTTCAGAGGAGTGAATGACCCAGTTATCACGGAGGACTTGGTGTATGAGATGGAGAAACTGTATAGGTTTTTTCAATGCACTTCAGCTGAGAAGGTAGCCTTTGCCGTGTTTATGTTGAAAGGCGAGGCCGAGCATTGGTAGAGGTCCACTGAGGCTATTTTGTGGACCAGACACCCCGAGATCACTTGAGAGGTGTTATTATAGGCATTTAGGAGGCAATACATGACACGCCCTAAAGGTATGTTCCGCAAGTGCACGGGTCGTACAAGTAATAAAGGGATTTGAGTCCCGAGTTATCGTCCCACAAAGAAGTTGATCAGCCTAATTAACTATCGGTTAATCTTACCCTAAGTATATCCTAGCAAATTATAAAATTAAGGTGGGTGATCTACATAGCCAGAATTAAAAATACTGAAAGCAATAAAATAATAAAACTATAAAATAAAGGAAATAAAACCGAGCTAAAATTACTTACAAAAAGCTCCACGCAATTAAAAGCAAAAATCCACAAAAAAAATTAAAACAGTTAAAACGAATTAACGCAATTAAAATAAAATGAAAAAATGAAAATAAATAAACAAGATTAATTACCAAAAGTAAACAAGCCTAAAATAACATATGCATGTAATTAAACTAATAAAAATTGCAAATTAAACTAAACTAAAATTTAATGAAGATAAAGACTAAATTAAAAATGCATGAATCAAATTCTAAATGCAACTAAACTAAAATAAAATCCTAAAACATATAATATAAAATTAACTACTAACTAAAAATTAACACTACAAATTAACATGCAAAAATAATAAAACTAACCTACCATTATAATTAACTAAACTAACTAACTAACAACTAACAAATGCATGAAAAATACTAATGATGCATTAAACTAAAACATGACTAAATTGATTATATCGACAAACATGGCCTTAGCAAATTTAAATCACCCAAGTCCCTCCAAACACTATTCACGTTTCTTCTAAAACATTTTCATTCCAGGCTTTCACGGGTTCGGCTACTGTCAGTGCTGCAATTTGCATGTTCGCCTGGTGCAGACTGCACCCTGCTAGCTCTCGGTTATGTCCTTTCCCGCTGGTATTCCCTGTCTCAGCTTGTACTGTTTGCTCTGTAACGTTGCCATCTTCACGCTTGTTTTCTGCCCAGGCGTGTTCTCGGTTTCAGGCCTGGCAGTGTCCTGCACTGCTGCGTTGCTGCTGCTCCAGGCTCCAGGTGTGTCCTGTTGTGCTATCCGCGTATGTTGGCACCCTCACCACGTACTGCTCTGCTCCAAGCAGTGTCATTCTCTCCAGCATGGTCCTGCTGTTCCTGTAATGTCCAGGTTTGCATATCTCCTGCAGGTGTTGCTGTCCAGGTATGCTAGTGTTGCATCCGGTCTGTCTACACCTCTCGATTTTATGCCAGCTACTGTCCTGATGTTCTCGATTTTGTTCCAGCTTCATTCCAACTGCTGTTTGCTGCATTTCCAGGTGCTGCAAATGCACACCAGCTGCTGTCCCGCTTCTGCACCGCACTGGTTCATTTCCTTCAAGCATCAATACGCAGCAAAGGTAATTCACAAACAGCCAGCTTCTGTATCATGGGCAAATCAGTACGGGTTAGCATCAGTATACACCAACCGAAACCAAAGCATGGAATAAAACACAATAACAGAAATGCTAAGGTGAACAATGCTAAGAGTTCAAAATAGAACAAAACATAGAAAAAAAACTGCCCAGTCACGGTTTGCACACTAGTTAGTGCTGCAAAATAGAAATTAAAACAAAAGAAACAATTGTTAACAACAAAGTCTAAAGCAGTAAATGCAGTCTAAAAATGTAAAACTAGATTAAAACCAAGTTAAAAGATGATGAACAGTAAAAACATTCAAACACAGGGGAGAATAGAGGAATGAATTAGGGTTCTCGATTTTGGCTATGATGCCTTGCTTCTGTCCCTACTAGTTGCTGCCTCTTCCTATTTCCGAATGCTCATCACACTATTACCTTCATCCTATACTCGTGGTAACAAATCAGCAGCTCCTTAGACAGAAAACAACTGCACCAAAAACCAACAAAGAAGTAAAAAACAACCAGAAGCTCTTGGTTGTGGGAGACGTTACTTGTGAACCCAGAAACTCAGCTAAAAAAATGCAGCAAATAGTACGATTCTTTGTTAAAAAAAATAACTGAAAAACAAAATAACAAATGGAAATAGATAAACTAGATTATGCTAACATTTAAACTCTAAGCAAACTAAAATCAAAACCAAAAGAAAAATGCAGAGAAAAGCATGGGAAGATTGGAAGGATGTACTGCTGTCACCAGCTCCATCAATAACCCGATGAAATTGTAAAGAGAGACTAGAATCATCAAGCAGACAAGCTGCTCAAATCAGTCATGAATCAACTTAGTTGCACTGTGAGAGCAAGAAGAGAAAAATAAAAATGTAGCTAGATGAACAGTAGAAGAAAACTTTGTAACCGAAAAGAACTTGCTTCATTACAATCCATTGAAAATGACAAACTAAAAATGCTTAAATCCAACTAAAACAAGTGCTTAAAATAAACTAACGAAAATTCTAAAAGGAAACAAGAAATTAAAACATAGTAATGAAAAATTTAATCTAGAATAAAACTAAATTAAAACTACTCTGAAATTACTCTACACTACTCCTAACCTAGGCTACTTCCTAATTTCCTACCCTACTCCTCCTTGATTTTTCAATTGCCATCATGTTCTATTTATATACAAACATAGGGGTACAGTGGTAAATTTTCATCCTAGATGAGTTGGCATTTTTTGGCCACTTGTCTTCATTTGATTTGTTGCAGAGTAGATATTTCCACGTCATCAGTCTTTTTGTCCAATTAGTTGTGCAATGTGGCTCGACGTGTGTCTTCCAGAGGGTTGGTACGGTGTCCTTCGATCTTATCGTTCCGGAGCAAATAAAATACGGACACCTAGCCTCACGCTTGTCCAGACGACTGATGACTCGGTCTGCAAATTGGAAGTGGTCCAGTCTCCTTTAGCTCGTTTTCAGCCCAATTTCGTCTGAAACGACTGAGTTTCATCTGTATTTAATTTATCTGCACATTAAAGAATTTTAATTAAATAAAGGGGATTATTAATAAAATAATATGGGGATTAAATAAATAATTAGGAATTTAAGCACAAATAATTCTATAAAAAATAGAATTATCACACCCCCAAACTTGAGCTTTTGCTTGTCCTCAAGCAAAACAAAATAAATGTAGGAATGACAAGTACTAAACACTAAAATTTCCCCAATATTATCCTCAAAGAAAAAGTACAGACTATGAAATCAAAGAATCACAATTATAAGTCCAACACTCAGAATTATTCCATCATAAGTCCTGACCCAAATTGGACTCCTCGTGTGTGTGTGAAAATTGTCAAAGTCACTTCACAGTACATTATTCAGATCAGATTATGCAAACACAGTGAATGCAAAGTCAATGACATGTGATCATTCCCATAAGTTTGCTTTTCACTTCTCTCTCCACTAATGTAGTCACACTTAATCAAAGATCAATAGGACTTCATTAAGCTTGTAATGTAAGGCTGGGGCTAAGGTATGATAAAGTCGATTTAGGTTTAATTACCCCTTAACATGCATTACTTCTAGGATCTTTAATGTAAGAGCTCTAATTATTCCCCTAAACTTATTTTATTTCACTAAACATTGTATTCTATTTTTGTATTTTTCTTCTTCTTCTTTCTTCTTCTCTTTTTTTTTTTTAATTCATTTTTTTCTTTTGCTTTCATTTGCATTCTTTTTGAACTTTCACTATCACCAGATACCCATATGTACAAAGCTCGCAATATATCCCAATGACTTTCCATGCTTTCGGGGTAAGGGATAGGAAAAAAAAAAGAGTACTTTAGGCTAAGGAAAATAACGCAGATGTATTTACAGAGAAAAGCTTATTTGGCCTAGATGGGTGACTCAGGGTAAAGTATGTACAGGGATGGCTTGAAAGGCTCAAATGATCCAAAGAAGGCCTAAATCATCTCCCTAATTAAGTGTAATCTAATATTTCGCCTCGAGATAAGATCAAACAAATTCTAGAATATGATGCACAAAATCAATTGAACAAATGCAATCCAATGTCCACATAAGCTTTCTCTAAAGAAATATACAGATTCATGACATGACATGTGCATAAGATGAGGAAATCACAATCAGAATCGAGACAAATCCAAGAACTCAACTTCATGCTTTTCCTATAATCATGCATCTCAGTCAATCAAAATCATACTTAATCATGGGGTCATATCATCGGAATATGGGAAAACTACATGTGAAGCACTAAATCATCCCAAAATCAAACAGTTTAAGCTCAGATTTTCGAAAAACCTTTGAAATTTTTTTCAATTTTGCCCACATTTTCGAAAAGTGCTCAAGTGATATCCCCTCCCCCAAACTTGAAGTGCACAGTGTCCTCAGTGTGCAGATAATATAAGAATTAAAGTTCAGGAACAGAGTACTCCCCTTTCTGATAATGATGATGAACAACCGAAGCTTGATTGAAAACATAAAACTAGAAAAGAAATCTGTAAAATTAACAAAGAAAGAAACAGAAGAAAAGAAAAAGAAAAAAACTATATACAAGGTGAAAAGAAAAACATAACCACTTCAAATGCAGCTGAAGAAGACAACACTCAGCAGCAGGGCGAAGAGTAGGAGGGTCAGCCAAAGTGGTGATAGAATGTTAACAGTTAAATCCTCCTGAGCCCTATCTACTTCCCTCATTCTTTCGGATTTCTTATGCTCAAGCCTTATATCCTCCATCCTAAAACAGTTTTGAGAGTCATCAGGGAATTTTAAAGGTTTGAAAACATTAAACTTTATTTCCTGATCTTGGACTCTCATCGTTAACTCCCCCTTTTGTACATTAATTACTATTCTACCAGTAGCTAGGAAAGGTCTGCCTAGTATAATGGGGACTTCCCTGTCTTCCTCCATGTCCAAAACAATAAAATCCCTAGGGAAAATAAACTTGTCCACCTTTACTAACACATCCTCAATGGCCCCCTTCGGATATTTAATTGATCGATCAGCTAATTGGAGGGTCACTGTGGTGGGCTTGGCATCCCTTATTCCTAACTTCTGATAGATAGACAAAGGCATCAAATTTATACTAGCTCCTAAATCACATAGGGCTCTACCAAAGAATAAATTTCTAATAGTGCATGGTATGGTAAAACTCCCGAGATCCTTGAGCTTGGGGGGTAATCTTCTCTGGATAATGGCACTACATTCCTCAATTAAGGCCATTGTCTCATAATCTTTCAGTCTTCTCTTCCTCGAGAGGATATCCTTTAGAAACTTCACATAACTTGGCTTTTGCTCTAAGGCATCTGCGAAAGGAATGTTGATGTGAAGCTTCTTAAAAACCTTAAGAAATTTAACAAATTGTTGTTCCAGCTTTTGATCTTGAAACCTCTGAGGAAAAGGTACTGGTGGTCTAACTAGAGGCAATGTAGTGGAAACATGTGTAGCATCAGAGGATGAGGAAGGTAATGAAGAAGAAAAAGGTATAGATGAAGAAGCGCCTATTTTGTTTCCTTGGCAGCCCGATCTTTAGGTTCCTGCTCTTTCTGAGCTGCTTCGTTAGACCTTAAGGATTCTTCAACTATGTGCTGTTCAGGTTGGGACATGACTTGTGGATCATCTAGCTCTCTGCCACGCCTATGGGTAATAGATCTAACATGTTCCTTACCCTCCCTTTGCTTAACAAGGTTAACTTCAGTGTTACTAGGAAGGGTCCCTTGAGGATGTTGGCTAAGAGCATTTGCTATTTGTCCCACTTGAACCTCTAAGTTCTTAATTGAAGCAGCTTGATTTTTCAGGATCATTGAGAACATCTCCTCTAATGTAGGCTTCTTCTCAGCTGCTGGTGCATGGTAGAGTTGGGGCTGCATAAGTTGTGGTGGTGGTGGTTGATGGAAGTGAGGTAGATGATGTTGAAATTGAGATGGGGATGGATGATGTGGTGGATGGTATGGAAATTGCGGCTGTGGTGGTACCTGAAACGGTGGAGCTAGAATTTTACCCTTGGTTTTGGCTCTAGGAGAAGTTAGGATGGTTCCTCCACCCTGGATTATAGGTGTTTGAAAAAGGGTTATTCTGTTACGTTTGAGAAGGGGTAACTTACTGAACCGATTCTAAGTTGAGCGGACACCTATCTACAGAGTGGGTACCACTACACAGCTCGCAGGAAAGAAAAGGACTTTAGATAGAATACATAGGGTTAGGACTAGTGGGAGGATTATGTTGGGTACTGAGCGACTCTACCTTCTTCGAAGGTTAGCGATTTGAGAGGTCAAGGTAGACAGTGTGTCGAGCTCATAAATACCGGTCGACTTCTTTGGCAATTGCCTCTCCGAGGACCATAGATAGTTGTTAGCCACCATCTTGTCCAAGAGCTCGTAAGCTTCCTTCTCTGTTTTACACATTAGCGCTCCACCTGCAACAGTGTCAATAATGGTCCTATTTTGGCTTGTAAGTCCATTGTAGAAGGTCTGGACTTGCAGCCATAATGGTAGGCCATGGTGAGGGAACTTCCTAAGAAGCTCCTTATGTCTTTCCCATGCTTCGTAAAGAGATTCAGAGTCGTACTGGGCAAAGGAAGATATATTACTACAGAGTTGGGCCATTTTAGAGGGAGGGAAAAACTTAGATAGAAATTGATGGGCTAACTCGTCCCATGTAGAAATGAATCCTGGAGGCAGGGAGGTTAACCAGTGTCTCGCCCTATCCCTAAGTGAGAAGGGGAATAATTTAAGCCTAAGCGCATCATCAGATAATCCATTATGTTTGAATGTGTTGTACAAGTCCTGGAATTGCCCAAGGTGAGCATGTGGGTTATCGTGCAGAAGCCCACTGAACTGCAATGAAGTCTGGATCGTCTGGAGGATGGAAGGCTTAATTTCAAAATTGTTTGCTTGGACAGCTGGTGGCCTAATGCCAGAATAATATCCTCCAATCGTCGGCACTGCGTAATCTCCGACTGTCCTAATTTCTCTATGTTCTGCCATGATGTTTTGCAGCGGAGCTAATAATTTCTTAGAGTCCTTTCGAATTTTTCTAAGAGTGCGTTCGATTTTAGGATCTAGAGGAAAGCAATCAAAACTCCTGGCTCTACGCATGGAAACATCAGCAAGTCCTTAGAAAATTATTTTAGGTTTTTAAATTTTTCAAATTTTTTAAATTTTTCAAATTTTTAAAATTAATTAATTAAGAGAAAATTCAAATAACCTAAGTAGGGCTCTAAATATTTACAACCTAAATATTTACAAGCTCGAATTACACCTAAGCATAATTTCACCAATATTAATTACTGGCTAATTAAAACTTCCCCGACAACGGCGCCAAAAACTTGACACACCCTAAGGGTATGTTCCGCAAGTGCACGGGTCGTACAAGTAATAAAGGGATTTGAGTCCCGAGTTATCATCCCATAGAGAAGTTGATCAGCCTAATTAACTACCGGTTAATCTTATCCTAAGTATATCCTAGCAAATTATAAAATTAAGGTGGGTGATCTACATAACTAGAATTAAAAATACTGAAAGCAATAAAATAATAAAACTATAAAATAAAGGAAATAAAACCGAGCTAAAATTACTTACAAAACTCCACGCAATTAAAAGCAAAAACCTACAAAAGAAAATTAAAACAGTTAAAACGAATTAACGCAATTAAAATAAAATGCAAAAATGAAAATAAAGAAACAAGATTAATTACTAAAATTAAACAAGCCTAAAATAACATATGCATGTAATTAAACTAATAAAAATTGCAAATTAAACTAAACTAAAATTTAATGAAGATAAAGACTAAATTAAAAATGCATGAATCAAATTCTAAATGCAACTAAACTAAAATAAAATCCTAAAACATATAATATAAAATTAACTACTAACTAAAAATTAACACTACAAATTAACATGCAAAAATAATAAAACTAACCTACCTTTATAATTAACTAAACTAACTAACTAACAACTAACAAATGCATGAAAATACTAATGATGCATTAAACTAAAACATGACTAAATTGAACTATGGACAAACATGGCCTTAGCAAATTTAAATCACCCAAGTCCTTCCAAACACTATTCACGTTTCTTCTAAAACATTTTCATTCCGGGCTTTCACGGGTTTGGCTACTGTCAATGCTGCATTCTGAATGTTCGCCTGGTGCATACTGCACCCTGCTAGTTCTCGGTTATGTCCTTTCCCGCTGGTATTCCCTATCTCAGCTTGCACTGTCTACTCTGTAACGTTGCGCCATCTCTACACTTGTTTTCTGCCCAGGCGTGTTCTCGGTTTTAGGCCTGGCAGTGTCCTGCACTGCTGCGTTGCTGCTGCTCCAGGCTCCAGATGTGTCCTGTTGTGCTATCCGGGTATTCTGGCACCCTCACCACGTACTACTCTGCTCCAAGGAGTGTCATTCTCTCCAGCACGGTCCTGTTGTTCCTGTAATGTCCAGGTTTGCATATCTGCTGCAGGTGTTGCTCTCCAGGTATACAAGTGTTGCATCCGGTCTGCCCACACCTCTCGGTTTTGTGCCAGCTGCTGTCTTAGTGTTCTCGATTCTGTTCCAGCTTCCTTCCAACTGTTGTCTGCTGCATTTCCAGGTGCTACAGATGTACACCAGTTGCTGTCCTGCTTCTGCACCGCACTGGTTCATTTCCTTTAAGCATCAATACGCAGCAAAGGTAATTCACAAACAGCCAGCTTTTGTATCATGGGCAGATCAGTACGGGTTAACATCGGCACACACCAACTGAAACCAAAGCATGGAATAAAGCACAATAACAGAAATGCTAAGGTGAACAATGCTAAGAGTTCAAAAAAGAACAAAACACAGAAAAACAAAACTGCCCAGTCACGGTTTGCACACTAGTTAATGCAGTCTAAAAATGTAAAACTAGATTAAAACCAAGTTAAAAGATGATAAACAGTAAAAACATTCAAATACAGGGGAGAACAGAGGAATGAATTATGGTTCTCAGTTTTGGCTATGATGCCTTGCTTCTGTCCCGACTAGTTACTGCCTCTTCCTATTTCCGAATGCTCATCACACTACTACCTTCATCCTATACTCGTGGCAACAAATCAGCAGCTCCTTAGATAGAAAACAACTGCACCAAAAACCAACAAAGAAGCAAAAAACAACCAGAAGCTCTCGGTTGTGGGAGATGTTACTTGTGAACCCAGAAACTCAGCTAAAAAAATGCAGCAAATAGTACGATTCATTGTAAAAAAAATGACTGAAAAACAAAATAACAAATGGAAATAGATAAACTAGATTATGCTAACGTTTAAACTTTAAGCAAACTAAAATCAAAACCAAAAGAAAAATGCAGAGAAAAGCATGGGAAGATTGGAAGGATGTACTGCTGTCACTAGCTCCTTCAATAACCCGATGAAATTGTAAAGAGAGACTAGAATCATCAAGCAGACAAGCTGCTCAAATCAGTCATGAATCAACTCAGTTGCACCGTGAGAACAAGAAGAGAAAAATAAAAATGTAGCTAGATGAACAGTAGAAGAAAACTTTGTAACCGAAAAGAACTTGCTTCATTACAATCCATTGAAAATGACAAACTAAAAATGCTTAAATCCAACTAAAACAAGTGCTTAAAATAAACTATCGGAAATTCTAAAAGGAAACAAGAAATTAAAACATAGTAATGAAAAATTTAATCTAGAATAAAACTAAATTAAAACTACTCCGAAATTACTCTACACTACTCCTAACCTAGGCTACTTCCTAATTTCCTACCCTACTCCTCCTTGATTTTTCAATTGCCATCATGTTCTATTTATATACAAACATAGGGGTACAGTGGTAAATTTTCATCCTAGATGAGTTGGCATTGTTTGGCCACTTGTCTTCATTTGATTTGTTGCAGAGTAGATATTTCCACATCATCAGTCTTTTTGTCTAATTAGCTGTGCGATGTGGCTCAGCGTGTATCTTCCAGAGGGTTGGCACGGTGTCCTACGATCTTATCGTTTCAGAGCAAATAAAATACGGACACCTAGCCTCACGCGTGTCCAGATGACTGATGACTCAATCTACAAATTGGAAGTGGTCTAGTCTCCTTTAGCTCATTTTCAGCCCAATTTCGTCTGAAACGACTGAGTTTCATCCGGATTTATTTTATCTGCACATTAAAGAATTTTAATTAAATAAAGGGGATTATTAATAAAATAATATGGGGATTAGATAAATAATTAGGAATTTAAGCACAAATAATTCTATAAAAAAATAAAATTATCAATACATCCCAGCCACCGCACAAAGGAAATTACGGATGAAATTTATGAATCTGGTTCAAGGGAACCGAACTGTGGACGAGTATGAGTCCAAGTTCATGTCTTTAGGGAGATATGACCCGGACACGATAAGTAGTGAGACCCGAAAGATATAGAAGTTCTTAGATGGATTGAGATTGGCCATCCGGACTAAGCTAGCTCCCTTCGACATTTTGACCTTTGAGGAGGTTGTACATAAGGCTCAGTTATGCGAGCAAGACTTTGAGCGAAATGCCTCCGAGCTTGGGAGGATTAGTGTCAGGAAGGATAGAGATCGAAAGAGATCCAGGTTTGATAGAGTGGCCAAGAGAGGAGGCCAAAGGTTTTTCGAGAAGAGACCTAAGATCGAGGAGGTGCAGGAGAGAGTTGTTAGACCTCCCGTGTACCCGACCTTAATCGCACCGAGGGGTATGGTTATTGGAGGACCATGACCTACTACTGATCAGTGTAGGAGATGTGGGAGATACGATGGGATTAGACCATGTCAGATACCTCCTGTATCATGTTTTAGGTGTGGGAGGCCTGTACATATTTTGAGGTACTGTACCGAGGTAATTAAGACTGCCCGACAGAAGGGCAGGAAGCCAGTGAGAGCTCCAGTCCCGAGGAGGAGGGCCACAGCTGAGTTGAAAGGGAATCAGATAGCAGGTGTGAGCAGAGGAAGAGTACATGCATTGGATTAGGACACCGCAGATGCTTCGATGGATATGATTAAAGGTACCATCCTAATCTTTGATTTAGAAGCATTGGTATTGTTTGATCCCGGTGCCACGCATTCCTTTATTTTACTTTCCTTTGCACATAAATTATTGAAGCATATGAAACCAATATTGTTGGATAAAATGTTGATGATTTGCACACCCATGAATGATAGTCAATTTGATTTTATTGAACATGAATGATTTTGATGTAATATTGAACATGGATTGGTTGGCTACCAATCGTGTTGTTATGGATTGCCATGCTAAGACATTGATGTTTTTAGGATTAAACAATCTTATTGTAAACTTTGATGAAAAGAAATGATATGAAAAGAGTATGTTTGTTTTAAATGAAAGAGAAAAATTCTAATGTATGATATTTGAGAGATGAATTTAATTATTTATTTTGAATGTTGATGTAATGACTTGTGATACTAATGGTGGAAAGAATGATGTGAAGGGTTCATTACCTACGTGGCCGATATAGATGAGGCACACCCAAAATTGAGGGACATACCCATAATTATGGATTACCCCGATATCTTTCCAGATGAATTACCAGGACTACCACCCGAAAGGGAAATGAAATTTTGCATAGAGTTAGTGCCTGGTACAGAGTCAATATCGAAACCACCATATAGAATGGTAGCAATTGAGTTGGAAGAGCTAAAGAAACAGCTGCAAGAGTTACTAGAGAAGAGGTTTATAAGACCGAGTGTCTGGCCTTGGGGAGCACCGATACTGTTTGAGAGGAAAAAGGATGGAAGCCTCCGACTGTGTATAGATTATCGGTTGTTAAAAATAAGGCCACTATTAAGAACAAGTACCCCCTTCCACGTATAGATGATTTGTTGGATCAACTCCAAAGAGCCCAAGTGTTTTCAAAGATATATCTGCGGTCAGGGTACCATTAGTTGAGGATCAGGAGTGGAGATGTACCCAAGACAGCATTTCGTACCCGTCATGGCCACAACAAGTTTTTGGTTATGCCTTTCGGATTGACGAATGCCCCTATAACATTTATGGCACTGATGAATGATATGTTTAAACCATACCTGGACAAGTTTGTGATTGTGTTTATTAATAATATATTAGTCTATTCCAAGTCTAAGGAAGATCATGAGAAGCATTTGAGAGTAGTTCTGTAGAACCTCCAAGAGAAAGAGTTGTATGCCAAACTCAGCAAGTGTAACTTTTGGTTAGAGCAGATCTCATTTCTAGGTCATGTTGTGTCGAAGGATGGGGTATCAGTGGATCCATCCAAGATCAAGGCAGTTGTACAGTGGGAACAGCCCAAGACAGTTACTGAGATCACATATTTTTTAGGATTGGTAGGGTATTATCAGAGATTTATAGAGGGTTTCTCCAGACTAGCTGCTCCATTGACATGCCTCACATGGAAGGATGTTAAGTTTGTATGGGATGAGGGACGTGAGAGGAGTTTTAAGGAGCTTAAGCGTCGATTGACCACTGCTCCAGTTTTTACCATTCCTACCAGCTCAGAAGGATTCTCGGTGTACACGGATGCATCACACCAGGGATTGGGCTGTGTGCTTATGCAGGATGGGAAGGTAGTTACCTATGGATCTAGATAGCTGAAAGATCATGAGAGAAACTACTCGACACACAATTTAGAGTTGGTGGCCGTGGTGTTTACTTTGAAAATATGGCACCACTATCTCTATGGTGAGAAATTTTAGGTGTTCACAGATCATAAGAGCCTCAAATACCTGTTCTCACAGAAAGAACTGAATATGAGACAGAGGAGATGACTCAAACTCCTGAAGGACTATGATTGTGAAATCATGTACCACCCGGGTAAGGCAAACGTAGTTGCCGAGGCTTTGAGTAGAAAGAACCTTGGGTTGGTGTCTTATATGATAGTACAGGAACATGAATTGTTGGAACACTTCGCGAACCTCAGTTTAGATGTAACCCCACCTGGATCGGAGAGATTGGATATCATGGCTAGTATGAGATTAGAGCCAGAGCTGATTGGCTGTAGTCGACAGGCCCAACAGAGCAATCGACGATGCATCGATTGGCTGAGGTAGATACAGATAGGTGTGGGTATTTATTTTGAGCTGAGTACTGATGGGTTATTGAGGTTCAGGGGTAGAGTATGTGTCCCCGAGGATCCTGAGATCAGGAAGCTGATTTTATCAGAAGCTCACTCATCGAAGTATATGATACATCCGGGGAGTACCAAGATGTATCAAAACCTTCGGAAGGTTTATTGGTGGTCTAGAATGAAAAGAGACATTGCAGAATATGTCGTTAAGTGTCTCATTTGTCAGCAGGTGAAGGTAGAGCATCAAAAGCCTGTAGGATTATTGCAGCTTCTACTGATACATACATGGAAGTGGGAGCATGTCACCATGGATTTTGTGATGGGATTGTCGAGGACCCGCAGAGGTCATGATGCCATATGGGTTAGTGTGGACCGATTGACTAAGTCCGCCCATTTCTTGGCTATGAGAACTACCGATACACTGAGTTAGTTGGGGAACCTGTATATTCGAGAGATAGTATGGCTACACGGTGTTCCAGTGAACGTTGTTTCTGAGAGGGATGCCCGCTTCACTTCCCATTTCTGGGAACATTTTCAAGAAGTGTTGGAGACCCGACTGAGTTTTAACACTGCTTTTCATCCACAGACATATGGGTAGTCAGAGAGGACTATACAGACCCTCGAGGATATGTTGAGAGCATGTGTGCTGGATTTTGGAGGCTCATGGGATGATCACCTGCAGTTTACCGAGTTCGCCTAGAATAATAGCTATCATGCGAGTATCGGAATGGCACCCTATGAGGCACTGTATGGACATAGATGTCGTTCCCCTGTTAGATGGGAAGAGGTTGGTGACAGACAAATTTTTGCTCCGAACTTAGTACAACAGGCATCTGAGGATATCCGATTGATATGTTAGAGATTATGGACAGCTCAGAGCCAAAAAAAGAGTTATGCTGACGAGATACGAAGACCACTAGAGTTTGATGAGGGTGAGTCGATATTCTTGAAAGTTTAACCATCGAAGGGTATTTTAAGATTTGGTAAGAATGACAAGTTGAGCCCTAGATATATCAGACCCTTCGAGATTTTGGAGAGAATGGGAGATAAGGCGTATAGGTTGGCGTTGCCACCTTACTTGGAAAATGTTCACAACGTCTTCCACGTCTCTATGCTTCAGAAGTATCACCCGGGCCCAGCACATGTGATAAGATATGAGCCATTGGAGCTCAATGAGAGTATGACATATGTGGAGAAGCCGGTTCGGATATTGGCTAGAAAAGAGAAAGTGTTGCGGAATAAGAAAATTCCCTTGGTGAAAGTTCTTTAGCAACAACGCACGGTGGAAATGTCACAACCCATTTTATTCTCTTATTATCGAAAATCTCAATAAATTTTTCGCATTTATTCCTTTCTCTACTTGGTAGTGAACAAACTTCTCACTATATTGTTGGGTTGTGAGTCAATAAAAATCTACTCGTAATATCCATTCCCAATGAATAAAAGTAATGTCATACATTTGAACGTCAATCATTCATTTATACAAAACATGATTTCTGACATCTACATCCCCCATAATTACATTTCAACTGGCTACTGTGCTTTTACATTGCTTAGATACAAAAAGGAATCATTGTGTATATACCTTTGAGTGATGGAGTTGCAGCGGATGTCTTAACCAAAATGCCTCAGACCTCACTGGGCCACTATGTACGCTCTGTAGAGGGGGAAGATAGAGAGGGATGAGTAACTATGTATGCTCTGTAAGGCAATAATGCAAGCATGCTAGATAAATACTCTATCTACATGCTGATAATGTTATACATAAATCATTATAATAGGAGCGAGAGGAATAAAACTATGCCTTATGAGTATACATATATGGCATATAAAACATTGTAAAATCATCATGTACAAATCATCTCATGCTCATCAATTATCAAATCTAAAAAAAAAAAGGGCAATTCAATTAAGAAACCTCCTTTTAAATCACTTCTCTTTCTCAATGCATAAAATCTCATCGAAATCAATTCTTAATTACAAACATCATTATCATTTCACAAATCAAGTCCATAAGGCTCGACCCCTCCTTTAGGTCTACCTTGGACAGTCACAATCACACTTATAGATTAAAATCATGTGGTATTTAGTAAATCAAGTAAGGGAGACAGGTCACTATAAGCTCATAGACTATGTTGGCAAACTATGTCACATATCATCCCAGACCACATGGATCCCGGTGTGTGGGGTATCATGCTGGAACGAAGGAGGGTTAGTTTTTTGCCAGACGTTTCTCATCAGTAACTTAACCACGCGGTACATCGTACTCCATGTGATATACACGGTACATCATACTCCGTGGACCCATAACATGGTTGGGGTGCCTGTAGTAGGTCTTATCTACTCCATACCGAGTGAAACCTCTAGTCTCAAGTGCATGTGGGAGTACTCTTAATACCAGGTCCTAGCCCCTCATGGCCTTGCTCGCCCATGTTGGGTTCCCTGATTCAGGTCCTAACCTCTCACCCTCACCCCACTCAAGAGGTCTGTTAGGCCTGTTGGGTTCCCTGAATGGATTTATGTAACGACCGTGTGGCACTTTGTTCCCGTAGGATTCAAGAGGTGGCCCCCACAGTCTCACTCATATGTACTGTCCGCTTTGGAAGCCCCACAGGCCCCTCACTGCTTTATCGAGGTAAGTACCCCAATTTACGTCCTCAGAGGTTCGAACCCAAGACCTTAAAGTCTTTGTTCTTACACAAATGATACCAATTGTTCCAATGGAACAATTGGTACCATTGTGGTAAGGATTAGATACCTAAGGGTTCCAAGGTTCGAATCCATGGGGACGCATCCTGAGGGAACAAAACCTTGAGGCTTTCGCAACGCTGCCAAAGAGGACAATACGTTGAGTGAGATTGTGGGGGCTACCTCTTGAATACTGTAGGAACAAAGTGCCACACAGTTGTCATAAAAAAATGCGCATTTTGTTGTGGCATCTAGCTCAGACGGTAGCGACCCACTCAACCGTATTGTCCGCTTTGGGCCCTGCCCTCAAGCTCTGCCCTCACGGTTTTCTTTCGCGTCCTCAGAGGTTCGAACCCAAGACCTTAAAGTCTTTGTTCTTGCACAAATGATACCAATTGTAACAATTGTATGAGCAACCATAGGCGGTTTGAAGATAGTGCCCCATACTTAATATTCAATTATATAATATTCAATTATATACAAAACAACATAATTTACCCGCATAGGCACATTAAAAGTTTGTGTTTTCCTTTATTGTAATCCTAAAGCGGAACATGTTCATACTGTAAAACCATTAAGCATCAAAGACTTTCAAGAGTTAAACTGAATCCTTTCCATGTTCAGACTAGTCAAAGAGTAAAATGTAAATCAAGAAAGAAAAGCCTAAATACGTAGTTCCAACATAGTAGAGATGCAAATCACAATACTCAAACACCACAAGAGCACTATTAGAAAGATCTTGCACTGTCATATATAATAAAGAAAGAAAATAAAATTTAAGACTTGAACATTTAATTATTCAATTTCCTAGGATTTACAATGACAAACGTGAATAGCTTTTAAAGATAGCTAATATGCAATGAACTTATGTACCTGAAGAATTTCCTTTTCAAGTGAAGCCTTACATAACCTGAACTGCATAGACTCAAGCTTCATCTTGCATTAGAGCTGAACCTATATGAAGAAAACTTCCATCAATAATAAAAGCAAGAAAATGAATACCATAGTTGTACATAGATGTTCATCTAAAGCAAATACTCACCTTTTAGACATTTAATCTCTGGATCTCATCCTGAAACTGTTCTAACGTTTCATTGGATCTAGGCTTTTGTGCTGAGAGTTGAGACTGTATGCCTAGTTTCTTCAACTCCACAACCTGAGAATGCTTAATAGCTTACTTTGGGGCCATCATAGCAATTTTCATTTAAAAATGATGCAAATGAAGTACCTTTTCTCCCAAGGCCTTTGAATTTTGAGGATAACCTTGATTCTTTTTCTGAACTCTAACACAGCAATCGGGTGTAACATCACCCACTACGGTCCTTAGTTCCTCAATCTCCCTCTGCCACTCTATAAGAAAGATATTAATACCTCATATTTAGTTTCTGAGAAGAAAATTCAAAAGGGGTGCTAAAAAATGAGCTAAGCATCTTTTTTTGAAGTTTTATCCAGAAATAGGTTTATTAAAAGTTGGAAGACTTTAACTGAATCTTATATATGATGCATAGTCTCATTAAGAATTGATTTGCTTCCTAACACATTATACATGGATAATTTAACGGATTCGAGTAGAATTGAACCCCTAACTTTCTTCTATTTCCTCAGAAATCAACCAGAATCTCAGTCATTTAGCACAATATAGTGAGAGTGGAAGCTTTTTCAATCTAACGGGATTCGCAAACCCAATGCCACATAATTCACCTAATTTTCTCAGGAACCAAATACATTCTACAAGATTAGTAAAAATTTAAATAGAACAATAGCTTTGTTTAAGTGTATAATCAAATCCACCAGCAATTGGATCTATTACATTCCTGCATTTTCCCAGCAATCAAACAGACACATCGAGATTGACCTTATAAACATAATAGAAAATCAAAAAAATCGAAGCATGGAATCACCTTCAAAGCTTCGTTTTCTAGCTCCAACTCTGAGATTCTTTTGTCATCGTTTTCCTTATCGCCTGATACGATCGACGACGAAGAAGAAGAACCGGAGTCGCTATTTTTCTTCGAACGATGATTCGGCTTCTTCATTTTTTTTGCAATGTGAAAATCGAAGCAAAGATGATTCAGTAGAAAATGATCGAAAATAAAGTTTCTAGTTAAATAAATCGGTGAATCAGATTAATTTTAAAAGAAGAAAAGAACGAAAAGCCCCAATACCATACCAATGCTCTGTTCTTGTCTCCCTAGACTCACCTTCAGCCTTCAGCTAAGCGTTTGGCGAAAGGAGCGCACTTCTTCCTCTATGAAAATTTGAATTTTGTTCTCTAATGCCATGATATTATTTTTAACCGCTCATTAATTTTTTTACAATAAATATTTTATTTATGTTTTAACACTTATGTTAAATTATTTAAAAAACATATAATTTTTTAAAAAATAAAAAGGCGTCAGCGACAGAATTCCGTAGCTGAAGCCTTTTAGTGACGGAATGAATATAAAATAAAAGTTAGAAAAAATTAGATAAGCGTCAGCGATAAAATTTTGTAGTTGAAGCCATTCAGCGACGGAATGAATATAAAATAAAAATTAGGAAAAATTAGAAAGGCTGTAGCGACGAAATTCTGTATTTGAAGCCTTTCAACGATGAAAAAAATTAAAAAAAATTTAGAAAAAATAGAGGTGTCTTCAGCGACGAAATTTCGTAGCTAAATATTTTTTGCAATAGAATAAATTTTAAAAAAAATAAAAACATAAATGAGGGGTCAGCGACAAAATTCCATCGCAAAATTCGTCGAAAAAGATAAATAATATATTTGAAAATATTAGCGACGAAATTCCGTCGCATATCCGTCGCTAATTTATTTATTTAGCGACAGAATTATTCTGTCGCTAAAATTTCGTCACTGAAAGTATGATTTCCTGTAGTGACGTCTCGTTTCATTACTCTACCCATAACTCGAGTCTATGGATTCTTTTAGGCTTATTAACTCATTTCAAATCGATATTAAATCAATGTTAAGCTCATAATATTCATTTTTCATAAATTTCCTTCTCTATGGCATATTATCAAACACTACATGTGCTCATGCCCATCAATTCACAAAACCCACAATGTAGTTTCATTTACCCATTTCTAATCATCCACATTACACAAATAACAACTTATCATAATCAATAAACCACTAACTCCCCAAATCACACTTTCTCACACTAGAGGCATTCCATTCTCTAGGTTACATTAGTTCCAATACTACCTAAATGGTTTCAATCATCCATTTACATGCCAATCAACCCCGAAATCAATAAAATAGACAATGTACCTGGATTGGAGTCTTAGAAACTTACAAAATCAGGTTTATCTTCTTGCTCCAAATGACAATATTCTTAGTTCCTTCAATACCAACAACAGGATTTTGGGTTTTCAACTATGTTGTTCTCTTCCTCAAGATGAACAACTTGGTACCTAATAGCCTCCCCTCAATTCTTATTGGAAATGACTGATTTTAGAGAGATAAACTTAGGTTTTGGGTGAAAAATGGAAGGGTGATGTTGTTTTTTCCTGAAATTTTTAGATTTCAACACTCCTTATATAGAATTAGCTTGAGGAGATCGATCTGCACTAGGAGGAGATCGATCTGGTCCCTTCAATTCTCCATTTTTCATGAAATTTTAAGCATGAGATCGATCTGTCGAAGCTTGAGATTGATCTGCTCCAAACAGAAAGCTAAGGAGATGGATCTGTATGCTTAAGGATCGATCTTTTCATTACAGAATGTTTAGGAGATTGATCTGGCCCCATGAGAGATCGATCTGCTCTATTCCATTACTCAAATAAGAGCATTTTGGCTCTTCTAGATCGATCTCTCATCCTATGAGATCGATCTGGTCTTCATATTTCTCAGATTTTTTACAGTTTTTCTATAGCAACACACACCTAAACATCCTTAATTTGTTGCCATTGTCATTTTCTCATCCAACCACCTTTAAGGCTTGAAATTGGCATCTATCTATACCTTATACACATTAAAACTTGTGTGTATTCTTTGCATAGCCAAAAGTATACCATACCAAGCTAAACAAAAGTATTTAGATTCATGTAACTTTCTTCCATTTACCACACTACTCATTTTGAGTTTCAATCACATTCATCACTTATAAAAGCTCATTTCTTCATATTCATACATAAGGAAACTTGTTTGTACATTACAAATCATATTACACATGGGTACATTGAATCCATAGACTTCCATCAATTATACTTTACATTACAAGTCCATTAGCATTCATTGATCCAATTACACACGTTACAACCATACATATACGGGTTCTCACAGGAAGAGGCCACGTGGGAATTGGTGAACTTGATATGGGAGAAGTACCCCCAACTTTTTGAAGAGTGACTTAGTTTTAATTTGGAAGACCAAATTCCTTGAAGGAGGGGAGAATGTGAGACCCGTATACGTATAGTTGTAATGTGTGTAATTGGATCAAATGAAAGTGAATGGACTTGTAATGTAAAGTATAATTGATGTAAGTTCATGGATTCAATGTACATATGTGTAATATGATTTGTAATGAACATATAATTTTCATTGTGTATGAATATAAAGGAATGAGTTCTTATAAGTGATGAATGTGATTAGACCTTAAAATGAGTAGTGTGGTAAATGGAAGGAAGTTGCATGAATATAAATGCTTCCATTTGGTTTTATATGGTATACCTTTGGATATACAAGTATTGTACACAAGTTTCAATGTGAATAAGGTATGAATGGATGCCATTTTCAAGTCATAAAGGTGGATGGATGAGAAAATGACTATGGCAGCAGATTAAAGATGTTTTGGTGTAAGTTGCAGCAGGAAAATTGTAAAAAATTTGGAATATATGAAGGCCAGATCGATCTCATAGGATGAGAGATCGATTTGGAAGAGCTAGAATGCTCTTATTTGAGTAATGGAATAGAGCAGATCGATCTCTAATGGGGCCAGATCGATCTTCTAACTATTCTGTAATGAAAAGATCGATCCTTAAGCATACATATCGATCTCCTTAGCTATATGTTTGGGAACAGATCGATCTTAAGCTTCGACAGATCGATCTTAAGATTCGACAGATCGATCTCCTGCTTAAAATGCCGTGAAAAATAGTGATTTAAGGGGACCAGATCGATCTCCTCTTAGTGCAGATCGATCTCCTTAAGCTATTTCTATAAAAAGAGCGTTGAAATATGAAAATTTCGGGAAAACAATATCACCCTTCCATTTTTCATCCAAAACCATGTTTTCTCTCTAAAATCAGCTATTTCCAATAAGAATTGAGGGGAGGCTATTAGGTACCAAGTTGTTCATCTTGAGGAAGAGAACAACATAGTTGAAAACCCAAAATCCCATTGTTCTAATTTCGTAAGTTTTTAAGACTCCAATCTAATTACATTGTCTATTTTATTGATTTTGGGGTTGATTGGCATGTAAATGGATGATTGAAACCATTTAGGTAGCATTGGAACTAATGTAACTTAAAAAATGGAATGCCTCTAGTGTGAGAAAGTGTGATTTGGGGAGTTGGTGGTTTATGGGTTATGATAAGTTGTTATTTGTGTAATATGGATGATTAGAAATGGGTAAATGAAGCTATATTGTGGATTTTGTGAATTGATGAGCATGAGCACAAGTAGTGTTTGATAATATGCCATAGTGAAGGAAATTTATGAAAAATGAACATTATGAGCTTAAGATCGATTTAATGTCGATTTGGAATGAGTTAATAGGCCTAAAAGAATCCATAGACTCGAGTTATGGGTAAAGTAATGAAACGAGGCCTCATAAACGTTAATAGAGACTATAGGTCGAATCAACTACAGTAAACGCAAGAGTTGGATTATAATGGGCTATAATGGTGCGAAATATGTTTGTGTACATCTTCGAAGAGTTTGTTGGAGACGAATTAGGCCGCACGAGTAAGCAACTCTAAGGATGTGGAATCACACTTCGCAATTCCAGGCAAGGGAATTTTGTAAGTATATAGAGGTAGATGCTCATATTTTGTAGGTACATAGGGCTTTAGAAGAGTGCATGATTTTATAGAAATGTGTTTGATAATGTATGGAAATAACTACGAGTATTTGTATGAGATTTGGTTATTGAAATGGTATTGTAAAGAAATGGGATAGTAAGGCTAATAATTGCATAAATTAAGTGTTTTGAATGCTTTCACAAAACTTGTGTTTTGTTTTTAGCGAATTGATAGATAGGCTGGCTATTGTTGTTTGATGTTGTGTGATAGCACATGTGAAGTGCTAAATGTGTTTTGAGATTGGTTTTGAATATGCATGAGCCACCTATCGTGTTTATGTGAATTAAACCATGCTGGAGCCTAGCTCGCATCGAGTATTGATGTTTTTATATGTTTGAAATGTGCTAGAGCTTAGCTCGCACTTTGATTTTAAGCTATGACGATGCTTTATAAACTGTACTGGAGCTTTTACTCATACGTGGATTTTGAGTGGTTTTCTTATGCATATAACCGTACTGGAGCAATGCTCGTACATGGTTTCTTCATATTTTTATTCATAAATGTCGTACTAGAGCGTTGCTCGTACGAGGTGATTTATTATGATGCATGAATTCGCGCTGGAGCGTAGCTCGCGCTGGTTTTGACACTATGGTATGTATCCGGTCGTGGTGAGGATAATACGGATTGGTGTTCAGGGAACCCAACAGGCCTAACAGACCTCTTGAGTGGGGTGAGGGTGTGGGGCTAGGACCTGACATTAATCCATTCTGGAAACCCAACAGGCCTAACAGACCTCTTGAGTGGGGTGAGGGTGAGGGGCTAGGACCTAAATCAGGGAACCCAGCAGGGGCGAGCAAGGCCATGAGGGGCTAGGACCTGGTATTAAGAGTACTCCCACGTGTACTCGAGACTAGAGGTTTCACTCGGTATGTGGTAGATAAGACCTACTCCAGGGACTCGCAATCCATTTATGGGTCCACGGAGTATGATGTATTATGTATATAACATGGAGTACGATGTACCGTGTGGTGGTTACTTGATTTGAGAAAGTCTGGCGGAGAACTAACCCACCTTCATTCCAGCATGATACCTCGCACACCGGGATCCGTGTGGTCTGGGATGATTTACGACATAGTTGGCCAACATAGTCAGTCGAGATATAATGACCCGTCTCCTTGCTTGATTTATATAATACCACATGGTTTTGAATACTTGAGTGTGATTTTGACTGTCCAGGGTAGACCCGAGTGAGGGGTCGAACCTCGTGGGATATGATTTCTGAAATGGTTATGATGTTATGATTGTGAAATGATTTGATGGGATTTTGTTGTATTAAGAATGAGATAATCAAAAAGGAAGTTTCTTAAATGAATTGCCCTTTTTATGAGATTAGACGAGAATGAGCATGAGACAGTTTTACATATTGATGTTTCCATGTTTTATATGCGAATTTTACATGATTTTGATACATGATATATGTATACCCCTATGGCATAGTTTTAATTCCCCATGCTCTTGATATAAATAATTTATGCATAACATTATCAGCATGTAGATAGAGTAGTTATCTACTATGCTTGCATTATTGCCTTACTGAGCGTGTGGTTGCTCATCCCTCTCTATTCCCCCTCCTACAGAGTGTATATAGTGGCCCAGTGAGGACTGAGGCGTATTTTGGATATCCACTGCCATCCATCGCTAAGAGGTATACACATGAAGATTCTTTTTGAATCTAAACAATTGTAAAAGCACAATAATCATCGAGTTGTAACTATAGGGGATGTAGATGTCAATAAACGTGTTCTGTATAAGTGAATGATTTAATTTCAAATATATGACATCGTTTTTATTAATTGTGGATGAATGGTAAGTGGTGATTATTATTGACTCACAGCCCAACTGTATGTGGTGAGTTTGTTCACGACCGGGTAAGGTAACAGTAAAATGCAAAAAATTTATAGTGATTTTCGATTAAAGAGAATGAAAAAGGTTCGTGATTGCTTTATTCCTTAAGATATCTCCGAGTAAGGGTATCATACGTTTCGAGAAGAAGGGAAAATTAAGTCCTCGGTATATAGGACCGTTTGAGATTTTGGAGAGAGTGGGAGACGTCGCCTATTAGTTGGCTTTACCTCCACAGTTTTTCAAAATTCACAATGTTTTTCACGTCTCCATGTTGAGGAGATATAATCCGAATCCCTCCCATATCATCAAGTATGAAGCATTAGATATTCAAGGGGATATGATTTATGTGGAAGAACCTATCCAAATACTTGACAGAAAGAAAAAGTACTTCGAACAAAAATGATTCCATTGGTTAAAGTTCTCTGCAAACACCACTTAATAGAGGAAACAACTTGGGAACTAGAGAACCTTATGAAGGAGAAGTACCCCCAACTATTCAGTGGATCGAGTTAAATTTGAAGGACTAAATTATCCAAAGGTGGGGAGGATGTGAGACCTGAGGATTTTGTGTACTTTAACTTTGAGATTTATAGTTTGGAGAATGTAGTTATGATATTGCAATGTACACGCAAGTTTTGAATCTAATGTAATATAAGAAGAGGAAGTTTTTAAAGCTTAAATGTGCATGGATTGAAATATGGACTATGGAGTAGATTATGGTAAGTTTTACATTGAGTTTCCTGCAATTTGGTGCAGTAGTAATAGGATTTGTGAAGGCCAGATCGATCTCCAAGGGAAGAGAGATCGATCTCATGACTCCTGAATGCAGTAAGTATGTAATAACAGGCAAGTAAATTGATCTTATAAGGGAGCAGATCGATCTCATGCTGCCTCAGCCTAACAAGAATTGATCCTGTCACAAGGGCTGATCGATCTTCTTAACTCTCGGCCTGGAAGAGATCGATCTCTACCCTCTAGCAGATCGATCTCCACTTAGAAGAACAGATCGATCTCCACCCTCGACTAGATCGATCTCATAGTTGTTAATGGAGTAGTTGGAACAGTTAAAATAAAGCAGAGATCGATCTCCACCAATGCCAGATCGATCTCATACGCCCTGCCTATATAAGAATCATGAGATTTTGCCTAAAAGCTGAGCCTCTCTCACCTAAAAACCTCAACATTCACCATTTTCAACCAAACCAAGCTTTCTTTCTCTCTCAGATTCACCATATTCTAGATAGAATTAGACAAAAGGGTAAGAGACAAAGTTGTTCCTCTTGGTAAAGGGAATAACATATTATAAAATCAAGGATTAGATTGAAACAAGGGAAAGGATAAGGATTCTACAAGTTTGGTCAAGAGTAGACAAGCTAGGTGAGCTCACAAGACCCTTATTTTCTTAAGTAGTATCATTTTATATATTAGTTAATGGATATATGTGTGTATATATATATGGTTGGAAATGTCTAAGTCATGAGGGAAACAACCAATGAGTATAGTTGGAAAATGAAATGTGGATATCTTGTATTGATTATAAGCTAGCTAAGGTGATGATTAAGATGTAGGAGAAGTTTTGAGACAATGTCTGTGCTAAGAATGGTAACTTTGATATAGTATAGATATAGGAATAAATGAGGTGAAAAGAGAAATGAGAATGATGAATATTGACAATTTAATGATGTTTGGATAGCTAGAGAATTCGACACGGGAAACGAGGCTAGTCCGAGGATCGAAGGATATTGTACTACTCAAGGTGCAAGAGGTAAAGGAAATAAATCGTTTATGCTTGAGAGTTTTCAAATGACTGAAAATGTTTTGATAGCATGAAAAACTTTTATGAAATGAGCATGTTTATGAGAAATAAGATGATTTGATGCTTTGATGAACGAATGAGTGTTTTGCCGGTATGAGCTCAGTTTTGATGAGTTTTGTGTAACTGTGAATATAATGTTTTATAACCGAAATGAGTTTTGTAATAACCGCTATTAGCTCTACGTGAAGGCAAAATGATTTTAATACAACAATGGCATATTTTACTGAGACTAAGGCTTGTCATGAGATGCATATCGATACTCCGCTTTGACAGCGTTGAGTGACCTTGTTCTGGTAGCATGTAAGACTGGACTTTGCTCTAGTAGCATGTAAGACCGATACCTCGGTCCTGGTAATGAGAGATGACCTCGCTCTGGTAGCGATGGGTGACCTTGCTTTAATAAAATGTAAGATCGAGCCTTGCTTTGAATAGCATGTAAGACTGCAGCTGTACGACACTGATCAAGTCTACAGCGAATCATGGCCATGTATTAATGTCAACGTTTCCCTCTTTTGAGGATGCCCGCCTAAGGGACGACTTGATTTGATGTGATGTGCTTATGACGATGATTTTATCTGAGTTTTATTAAATGCCTAGTCTCGATTTCCTTGATGAATGATATGTTTTACAACTGTGATTTCTATCACGTAATGATGATTTGATGTTATGATGATTTGTGATCTTTATTACGTGAATTATGTCGATGCCATTGTTTCCACTGTTATTTCTATAACGTTTTACATGCTCGAATATTTCCATCATATTGTGCTGTGATGATGATTTTATAGATTTCCCTCATCCTCTTTACTGAACGCTTTGAGAGCTCACCATTTTTCCTCCCCCTCTAGATTTCTTACAGTGAGCGAGATAGTACCTGCCAAGTACGTGATATAGGCTGGTGGACAAGATCTCCCCAGGCTATCGCTTGTACACGCACAATGTATAATTCAGTTCATTTTGTATCCAGACAATAATGTAATACAGACATTTATGTTAAGTGTTTTTGGGATGTAACTAGGATGACATGAGTAAAATGAATCGTGTTTTGTGGATTGTTCCCCTTTGGGATATTCTGTATTTGATGTTATGAACTAGAAATTGTATGATCTTGGGGTTATAGATTTATGCTAAACACAAGTGATTAAATGACACTGTACAGAAATGCAACCTGAGTAAGAGGTTTAATATAAGAAAAAATTAAATTAGTCTTATTTTCCACGCTTTCGAGCTGTCACATCTAATGTGTATTATTTTTAGGCAAATTATGCAATCTAGCTCTCTTAACCGAATGCATGCATAAATTTCCTTAAATTTCCTACTTAGCCGAGCATTTCATCTCCTTTTCTCATTATCAAATTTTTCAGCAATTCTTCATAATTGTTAATTGAGATAATGCATTATTTCCTAAGCTCTTAAGTCTACCAAATTTATTCAATATTTCCATCCATCCATCCATCCATCCATCGATTTTGATTTTATTTTACTTGAATTGCATGAACTTAAGCTATCCTACATCAATTTTCTGCATTCTAATTAATCGTGGCATTATGAAATTTCCATCCAAATTTTACCTTACTCCTCATTTACATGCTTTGTAAAAATTATGTTTTTGTTCCTCTTATTGTAACGGAGCATATACCCTATACCTTGAAATTTTCTTGTAAATTTTACATCACACTTATCTATATTTGTATTACAATATTTCAGATTAGTCAATTTAATCAACTCCATTACATGCAGAAATTTTTCCTACATTTCCCCATATAGCCGAATGCCTATGCTCTCACCTTCCAATTTCCTTGTTGAATTTAAGCCATAGAAATTTACATTTATATACTACCATTTCAAATTACATAATCTAATTTCGACATTGACAAATTTAACAATTTCCCTACATTCTCTATGTAGCTGATTCATACTCAATTTCCCTACTAGCCTTAGCTAAATTTTTTAATTCATCAACTTGAGCACAACATTATTCACATTGCAATTTGTTACTTTAATCCTTAAATTCCAGCAACATGAATTTTCCTAATCTAGCTATATGTGACCGAATACCTACATATACAATACTGAATTTTTTTTTCTTCTTCAATTGTTTCAATTTATACATTGTTGCAGTAAATTTACATATGCAGTATATTTTTCTTTAATTCATCATACCAATTTCTACACTTAAAATTTTCAGAACTTGCAATTTCAATTAGCTACAACTTAATTCATATGCATGTATAATTTTTTGAATTTAAATGCAAAATAGTACACATATACATTAACATAGCAAGATTAAATTTCCAGGATTTGAACCATTCTCACCTAGATTGCACAAACTGAAACTCCTAGCCAATTTTCCCCAATTTTCTCAAATCAATTTTGAAATTTCTGTTGGTGACCTACTGTCCTACACGTTTTGGAGCTTAATTGAAGGTGTTCTTCACCTAACCGAGGCACTTAGGAACTTAGCTCAGCCATGCAACTCTCGGTTCCAGCTAGTAGTGGAGGTTTCTTAGCTGTTTGGCAAATTTCTGGCATATGGGAGGTGCCAAACGTGTATGGTAAGGTTGTGAGGTACTAATCTAAGTCTGGAACTAATTTCTAAACAACTTAAACTAACATGCAACTGAAAATTTGCAGGATTTTTGGCTGAATAGAAAAATTTCCTAGAAATAGGGGCTGTTATGCGTGGATGGCAGTAGAAGTGAGGATGGATGGTGCATGCAAGTTAGGAAGGCTGATTTGGGATGGCTGGTGGCGTGGCTGGTGCCTGATTACTGGATTTTTCTAGCTGGTGAGGTTATAGTGGCATATTTTGGATACCAACACACGTCAGACCAACGCAGCTCTGATACCAACTTCTATCACGACCCTCAACTTACCAAAAATCGTCACAAACTTTTCACTTTTCGTACATGATTTATTATTCTTCCTTACCTTACCTCGATCGTGATCAGCTACACTCTCAACAGTTTGGCTATGTGCCAATGTCTACCTTATCCAACCATAACAATTTAATTTGCATTATAATTTAGAAGTAAACACTTGTATAAATATATCAGCGTTGTTTACATGTGTTTACATTGCCTTACATCCCCAATGATTACATTCAAAATGCTACTGTGCTAGGGAAAGTTTAGATACAAAATTACATCTGTGTATATACCTTAAGCAATGGGATGCAGCGGATACCAAAAAGGAAACCTCTAGTCAATCTCAGTCTATACTGCTTTGTAAAGAGGGAAAAATAAAGGGGGTGAGCAAACAACACACTCAGTAAGGCAATCATGCAAACAGGTAGATACTATACTATCTACGTGATCGTGATGCCATGCTCAAAACCATGCAGTTTCTCATCACACCTCAAAAACATTAGTTCATGTTTGTGTTAATGGCATGTAAAGCAAATCATGCTATTTAAAACTCAGTGTACAAATCAAATTCAAAGCATGGAATAACCATCATGCATATTTCACAAATAAGGCATGAAAAACCATCATGCGTAAGTGCACTTTAAGCCATTAATCATACTTTCTCAAGCAAATCATGCTATTTAGTTCAGTGCACAAATCAAGTTCAAAGCATGGAAAATCATCATGCATACGTGCACTTTAAAGTCATTATCATGCTTTCTCATCTCAATAAAATAACACTTGTTAGGACTCAGCCCTTCCCTCGGATTGTCCTGACCCACAAAACATTTCAAACACGGATTTATTCATAAAACAGAAGACATGTGAGATAGGCAATATAATAAGGGAAATATTCTCTAGGGCTATGGCCATATCCTGTGATCCCAAGCTACACAGATCAGGTGTGCAGGGTATCACCACTATCTATTTCCACACGGGAGGTGGGTCACGTCTAACCCACTGGTCCATAGCAGAACTCAACATCGTCCGAAGGCGGCATATCACAATCTCAACACGGTATAACGTACTCCATGCTACCTGCAAGGTACAACGTATTTCGTGGACCCATATCAACACATCATATCGTGCCACATCTCAAAATGCATGTGCGAGCCTATTTAATCGGTGTGACACCCAAGAAGTCTACCGAAGCTCATAGCACGGCTATCAATCATGTCATAAAACCACGTGCGAGTAATCTCAAGCACGACAATAAGTATGGTGGACATCTAATGCGAGCTATGCTCCAGCACCATGTCAAAATCAGTGTAAAATCTATGCGAGATAAGCTCCAGTACAACATCATAGAAATCCATGTGAAAAACTAGTATGAGCTAAGCTCTAGCACTCATGCGTATAAAACACATCAAATCCCGTGCGAGTCCTATTCTAGCACGCTTTCATTCTCCCGAAATCCATGTAGGTGGCCTAATTCTTTGTAAATCATGGTTTTTAAACCAAATCAAATAATTTCTTATGCAAATCATTTCAAATGCAAGCCAACCTACTAAACACTTGCTAAAAAGCAATTAATCAGGATTTTCAAAGCATCATGCTTTTGTTTTCATGCACATTTATCAAAAACCCAACTTTTGCCTTTCAATCACCCATTTCATTTCCTATTTCCACATGCATTCTAGAAAAACACTATGCGCCCAAATTACGCACAAATATCTCTAAGAGTCCACATAATTCCCTTACCTTGATTTACTCGGGTGCGACTCTCTTCCTCTTAGCTTCTCGCGCTTGGGCTCAACTTGCTCCGGGTGTATCCTCGAAAACTGTAATTCATTCACTAATCACTTGAGTTAATATTGCTAACCCACATTTTGACTTCAACTAGTTAATTCATTTTGTTGAGCCTATTTCGTTAAGTTTGGCCCATTTTTGCATTTGCCCATCATCAAGCCTTTTAACCAAACTTATCTAGTAACTCCCTTAGTTACTTGTTTAGGACTTTATGTAAAATACTCTACCCCTACTCTCTTATTCATTTATGCATTTTACCCAATGCCTTAAAAACACATTTTACCCTTTTTGGGTAAGTCTCACAATTCATTCCATAACACCATCTTAAAATCATACCCACAACACCATTATCACCTTAAGATATCCTATTTATCATTAATTCCAATACATTTCACTTTCTCACAATAACCCATTTCTAGGTTATAATTGTTCTATTGCATTTTAGATAGTTTCTACCATTAATCTACACACCAATCAACTCCAAAATCAATAATAAAGCAAATAAACTTAGATTGGTACTTTAGAAACTCACCTCTTTGGATTTCCTTCTTGCTCCAAATGAAAATGCACTTTTTTCCTTAAATCTAACAAATGGGGAAGTGATTCAAATCTATTTTGTTCTCCTACTTGATGTGAATAACTTTGTATCTAATAGTCTTCCCTCAAATCTTCATGAAAATGGGTGGATTTAGGAGTGAGAAAGCTAGGTTTTGGGTTGAAAATGGAGAGGAATGGTTTTGTACCGTGAAATGCAGATTTTAACTGCTCCTATTTATCAAATTGCTTGATGAGATCGATCTGTCGAGAGCTTGAGATCGATCTTGTCCTCTTAAATCCCTCATTTTTGTGACATTTGAAGGCATGAGATCGATCTGTCTCAGGCAGAGAGTGAAGGAGATCGATCTAGCTAGGGAAGAGATCGATATGCTCCAACCTGAGAACTAAGGAAATAGATTTGCTTGCACTAAAGATCGATCTCTTCATTACGGAATGTTTAGCAGATCGATCTGGGCCCATTGGAGATCGATCTACCCTATTTCATTAATTGAATAAGAGCATTTTTGGATCTTCCAGATCGATCTCTCATCCTATGAGATCGATCTGGCATTCGTATCTTCTAGATTTTGCTGCAGTTTTCTACAGTAACTTGATAATTCTATTTTTAATAGAATTATTTGTGCTTAATTTCTTAATTATTTATTTAATCCCCATATTATTTTATTAATAATCCCCTTTATTTACTTAAAATTCTTTAATGTGTAGATAAATTAAATCCGGATGAAACTTAGTCTTTTCAGTAAAAAATTGGGTTGAAAACGGGCTAAAGGAGACTGGACCACCTCCGAATTGCAGATCGAGTCACTAGTCATCTGGACACGCGTGATGTCAGGTGTTCGTATTTTATTCGCTCTGAAACGATAAGATCGACGGACACCATGCCAACCTTCTAGAAGACACACGTCGGGCCACATCGCACAGCCAACTGGACAAACTGACAAGTGACGTGGAAATATCTGCTCTGCAACAAATAAAATGAAGACAAGTGACCAAACAATGCCAACTCATCTAGGATGGAAAAATTACCATTGTACCCCTAAGTGTGTGTATAAATACAACATGATGGCAATTGAAAAAATTAATTAGGAGTAGGGTATGTAGTGTAGTTAGGGTAGAATAGGAGTAGTGTAGGTAGAGTAGTTTTTAGAGTTATTTCCTTTCTAGTATTTTTTTACTTTCCCGATTGTTCTACTTTTCAATTTTTGTTAGCCACCATTTCTTTATACTACTGTTTTAGCAATCTCAAGTTTTATTAAAAGTTTTTTTTTCTTTTAAGTTTTGTTACAGCTACCATTGTTTATCCTTCTTCTTGGTTTGTTTAAGTTCATTCCTTTATGTTTCTTATTTTTTTTAGTTTTAATGAAAAGTTTATAGTTTTCAAATGTTAAGTTCTTGGTTTGCAATTCTTTTTTGCTTCTTTTGCTTAGTTAAGTTTTTATTTATTTTATGTAAGGTTTCTTCACTTTCACCATTTTTATATACCTTATTTTTTTGATCTCGTGTTGCAAAAAGAAAAATTTTCCTTTTTTTCGTTTCCCTTTTTTTAGTTGTCGATTCTCCCTTAGTTAGCAAGTGTGCTCTACGACACCAAGATAGTAACAAAATGCATCAGCTAAAGGTGTTACTGGCAGGACGTAACTGCTGAAAGCTATAGGATACTGTCGATTGAAGTAAACCGATCAGTAGTCGACTGATGCTGTACTAAGCAGGACTTTGGCCCTCTGTTTATTCTAGCTTGCATAGTCTGTTTTTATTAATTGTTTTAATTTCATTTTTTCCTTCTTAGTGATGTTTATGTTATTTTTGGGTGGTACTTTGATTATCTATGATACTTCTCTGTTCTCATCTGTTTTATGTTTGATCTACTGTTTATTTTCGGTTATTAGTATAGTTGTTGGTTTTTATGTTTCTCATTTCATTCAATGATTTTTGCATGGATGGGTTCTTTCAATATTACCGAGCTATTGTGTGGCCATGGATGTGTAGCAAAAAAATCTGGTGAGGAGTTACAGATCGAGCTATATAGAACAGAGCTGGCAACGTGTGTGGGTGCATGAAGAAGTCGACACTAGCTGGGCAGAGATGCAGTACAGCAGATGGTTGTAGGGAACAAATAGCAGAAATTGAGCAGAAACAGTTGGTGACCGACCTGGAACAGCACTTGGAGCAAGTTACGGTTTGCGCCTGATGCAGCAGTGCAGGACAGAGTAGACCGAGAGCAGTGCATCACTCACAGCACCTGGAAATGGATAGCAAAGCTGGAATTTGGGAAGAAGACATGTACAGAGTAGTTTTCGAGACCACTTGGTTGGATAATTAGCTGAGGCCTTGTTTGGCCACATTGCCTTTGTTTAATTTAATGTTTATCGCATTTTTATTATTTTAATTGTTTTCATTAGTTGTTAATTTAGGATAATTGTTAATTGATAATTGTGGGTTAAATCTAATGTTTTAGTTTGTCAATTTAATCTTTAGTTTTAATTTTTAGTTAATAGTTAATTTTATATCATATGTTTTAGGACTTTATTTTAGTTTAGTATTTTATGAGTTGCATTTATAATTAATTTTAGATTAAATGTGTTTCATGCATTTTTAATTTAGTCTTTGTTTTCATTAAATTTTAGTTTAGTTTAATTTGCATTTTTATTAATTAGTTTAATTACATGCATATGTTATTTTAGGCTTGTTTAATTTTAGTTTAATTAATCTTGTTTCTTTATTTTCATTTTTTTATTTTATTTTAATTGCATTAATTAATTTTAACTGTTTTAATTATCTTTCATAGATTATTTGCTTTTAATTGCTCGGAGCTTTGTAAGTAATTTTTGCTCTGTTTTATTTTTTCAGTTTATAGTTTTTACTATTTTCAGTATTTTTAATTTAAGACTTAGTAGATCACCATCATGAATTCATAATTTACTCGGATATACTTAGGGTAAGATTAACTGGTAGTTAATTAGGCTAAACAACTTCTCTATGGGACGATAATCCAGGACTCACATGCCATTATTACTTGTACGACCCGTGCACTTTTGGATAATGCGTTTAGTTCGTACCAAATTTTTTGCGCCGTTGCCGAGGAAGTCTTAATTAGCTATTAATTAATATCGATGAAATTATGCTTAGGTGTTATTCTAGCTTGTAAATAATTAAGGTGTAAATATTTAGAGCCTTACTTAGGTTAGTTAAATTTTGCCATATTAAAAAAAATGAAAAATTTAAAAAAAATTTTCTAAGGACTTTGTGATGTTTGCATGCGTAGAGTCAGGAGTTATGATTTCTTTCCTTTAGATCCTGAAATTGAATGAACTCTTAGGAAAATTCGAAAGGATTCTAGGGAATTAATAGCTCCGCTGCAAAGCACAATGGCAGAAAATAGACAAATTAGGATCGTTGGAGATTATACAATGCCGACTATTGGAGGTTATTATACTGGCATTAGGCCACCAGCTGTCCCTGCTAACAATTTTGAAATTTAGCCTTCCATCCTCCAGATGATTCAGACTTCTTTACAGTTCAGTGGGCTTCCACACGATGACCCACATGCTCACATCGGGCAATTCCTAGACTTGTGCAACAGATTCAAGCACAATGGATTATCTGATGCTGGGCTTCGGCTTAGATTATTTCCCTTCTCACTTAGGGATAGGGCGCGACACTGGTTATCCTCCTTGCCTCCAAGATCCATTTCTACATGGGACGAGTTAGCCTATCAATTTCTAGCTATGTTTTTCCCTCCCTCTAAAAGGGCTAGACTCCGTAGCGACATATCTTCCTTTGCCTATTTCGATTCTGGATCTCTTTACGAAGCATGGGAACGATATAAAGAGCTTCTTAGGAAGTGCCCTCACCATGGCCTACCTTTGTGGTTGCAAGTCCAGGCCTTCTACAATGGACTTACAAGCTAAAGTAGGATTATTGTTGACGCTGCTGCGGGTGGAGCCTTGATGTTCAAAATAGAGGAGGAAGCTTACGAGCTCTTAGACAAGATGGTTACTAACAACTATCTATGGTCCTTGGAGAGGCAATTACCTAAGAAGTCGACGGGTATCTATGAGCTCGATACACTGTCTACCTTGACCTCTCAAATCGCTAATCTTACGAAGAAGATAGAGTCGCTTAGTACCCAGCATAATCCTTCCACCAATCCTAATCCTGTCTATTCTGTACAAAGTCCTTTTCTTTCGTGTGATCTGTGTAGTGGTACACACTCTGGAGATAGGTGTCGGCTTAACTTAGAATCGGTTCAGTACGTTGTCCCCTTTCAGAAGCAACAGAACAACCCCTTTCAAACACCTACAATTCAGGGTGGAAGAACCATCCTAATTTTTCCTTGAGCCAAAATCAAGGGCAATCTTCTAACTCCATATCTGTAGGACCCCCTGGTTTTCAAGCTCCATCGGTTCATGTACCACCACATCAGCAGTTTCCATACCATCCACCTCAATTTCAACATCATCCACCTCACTTCCATCAACCACCACCACCACCACAACCTATGCTGCCACAACATTGACATGCACCAGCAGCTGAGAAGAAGCCTACATTAGAGGAGATTTTCTCAACGATCCTGCAAAATCAAGCTGCTTCAATTAAGAACTTAGAGGTTCAGGTGGGACAAATAGTAAATGCTCTTAGCCAACGTCCTCAAGGGACCTTTCTTAGTAACATTAAAGCTAATCCTGTTAGGCAAAGGGAAGGTAAGGAACATGTTAAATCCATCACCCTTAGGAGCGGCAAAGAGCTAGATGAGCCACAAGTTAAGTCTAATCCTATTGAGCCCATAATTGAAAAACCTATAGGTTCTAAAGAAGCAGCTTAGACAGAGCAGGAACCTAAAGATCAGGCTGCAAAGGAATCCAAGATATGCGCTTCTTCATCTTTACCTTCTTCTACTTCACAGCCTTCATCATCCTCTGATGCTACACCTGTTACCACTACATCCCTTCTAGTTAGACCACCAGTACCTTTTCCTCAGAGGTTCCCAGATCAAAAGCTGGAATGACAATTTGCTAAATTCCTTGAGGTTTTTAAGAAGCTTCACATAAACATTCCTTTCGCAGATACTTTAGAGCAAATGCCAAGTTATATGAAGTTCTTGAAGGATATCCTCTTTAGGAAAAGAAGATTGGAAGATTATGAGACGGTGGCTTTAACTCAGGAATGTAGTGCAATCATCCAGAGGAAATTACCCCCCAAGCTCAAGGATCTCGGGAGTTTTACCATACCCTACATTATTGGAAATCTTTTCTTTGGTAGAGCCCTGTGTGATCTAGGAGCTAGTATAAATCTGATGCCTTGGTCAATCTACCAAAAGTTAGGAATATAGGATGTCAAGCCTACCACAGTGACCCTTCAGCTAGCTGATCGATCCATTAAATATCCGAAGGGGGTCATTGAGGACGTGCTAGTAAAGGTGGACAAATTTATTTTCCCTGCGAATTTTATTGTATTGGACATGGAGGAAGACAGGGAAGTCCCCATTATACTAGGCAGACCTTTCCTAGCTACTGGTAGAACCTTAATTGATGTACAAAAGGGGGAGTTGACTATGAAAGTCCTAGATCAGGAGGTGACATTTCATGTTTTCAAGCCTTTGAAGCTCCCTGATGACTCTCAAGAGTGTTTTAAGATGGAGGTTAATGAGGATATAAGACTTAAGCAAAAGAAATCTGAAAGAAGGAGGGAAGTAGATAGAGCTCAGAAGGATTTAACTGTTAACATTCTGTCACCACTCTGGCTGATCTTTCTACTCTTCGCCCTGCTATTGAGTGTTGTGTTCTTTAGCTGCATTTGAAGTGGATTTATTTTTCTTTTTCACTTTTTGTACAATTCTTTTCTTTTCTGTTGTTTCTTTCTTTGTTTATTTTGCAGATTTCTTTTCTAGTTTATGTTTTCAATCAAGTTTTGATTGTTCGTCATCATTATCAGAAAAGGGGAGTACTTTGTTCTTAAACTTCAATTCTTATATTATCTGCACACTGTTGACACTATGCACTTTAAGTTTGGGGGATGGGATATCACTTGAGCATTTTTTAAAAATTTGGGCAAAATTGAAATTTTTTTTGAAAATATGAGCTTACACTCTTTGATTTTAGGATGGTTTAGTGCTTAGCATGTAGTTTTCCCATATTTCAATGATGTGACCCCATGATTAAGTCTGATTTTGATTGACTTAGAAGCATGATTATAGGAAAAACATGAAGTTGAATTCTTAAATTTGTCTTGATTCTGATTGTGATTTCCTCAATTTATGCACATGTCATGTAATGAATCTGTATATTTATTTAGAGAAAGCTTATGTGGAAATAAGATTGCATTTGTTTAGTTGATTTTGAGCATCATATTCTAGAATTTGTTTGATCTAATCTCGAGGTGAAATATTAGATCACACTTAATTAGAGAAATGATTTAGACTATCTTTAGATCGTTTGAGCCTTTCTGGCCATCTTTGTACATATTTTACCCCTAGTCACCCATCTGGGCTAAATAAGCTTTTCTCTGTAAATACACCTGCATAAATTTCCTTAGCTTAAATACTTTGTTCCTATCCCTTACCTCGAAAGCATGAAAAATTATTGGGATATATTGCGAGCTTTGTACATATGGGTATCTGGTGATAGTGAAATTTCAAAAAAAAAATTTGCAATTGAAAGAAAAAGAAAAAGAAAAGAAGAAAGAAGAAAAATACAAAAATAGAATAAAATGTTTAGTGAAATAAATAAGTTTGGGGGAAATAAATTTGAGCTCTTACATTAAAGATCCTAGAAAGTAATGCATGTTGAGGGGTAATTAAAACTAAATCGACTTTATCATACCTTAGCCCCAACCTTATATTACAAGCTTAATGAAGTCCTATTGATCTTTGATTGAGTGTGACTACATTAGTGGAGAGAGAAGTGAAAAGCAAACTTATGGGAATGATCACATGTCATTGACTTTGCATTCACTGTGTTTGCATAATCTGATCCAGGTAATGCATTGTGAAGTGGCTTTGACATTTTCACACACACACGAGGAGTCCAATTTGGGTTAGGACTTATGATTGAATGATTCTGAATGTTGGACTTGTGTTTGTGATTCTTTGAGATCATAGTTTATACTTTATCTTTGAGAATAATATTGGAGAAATTATTATGTTTTGTACTCGTCATTCCTACATTTGTTTTGTTTTACTTGAGGACAAGAAAAAGCTCAAGTTTGAGGGTGTGGTAATTCTATTTTTAATAGTATTATTTGTACTTAATTTTCTAATTATTTATTTAATCTCCATATTATTTTATTAATAATCCCATTTATTTAATTAAAATTCTTTAATGTGCAGATAAATTAAATCTGGATAAAACTCAGTCGTTTCAGTAAAAAAATGGGCTGAAAACAGGCTAAAAGAGACTAAACCACTTTCAAATTGTAGACCGAGTCACCAGTCGTCTGGACACGCGTGATACCAAGTGTCCGTATTTTATTCGCTCCGAAACGATAAGATCGACGGACACCGTGCCAACCTTCAGGAAGACACACGCCGGGCCACATCGCACAGCCAACTGGATAAACCGACAAGTGACGTGAAAATATCTGCTCTGCAGCAAATAAAATGAATACAAGTGGCCAAACAATGCCAACTCATCTAGGATGAAAAATTACCATTGTACCTCTAAGTGTGTGTATAAATAGAACATGATGGCAATTAAAAAAATTATTTAGGAGTAGGGTAACTAGTGTAGTTAGGGTAGAGTAGGAGTAGTGTAGGTTAGGGGTGTAAACGATACAGTGGTGCTCGCAAGTTACTCGGGCTCGACTCGAGTAAAACTCGAATTCGGCTCGATTTTAGTCGAGTCGAGCTCGAGCTCGAGCTACTCGAGCTATCGAGCGAGCCGAATTCGAGCACTTAAATACCCTACTCGAGTAGCTCGCGAGCCTAATCGAGCATCGAGTTTTTATATATTTTAATAATATAATAATATTTATATAATGATTCGAGCTTAATCGAGCTTAATCGAGCCTAATCGAGCCTAATCGAGTTCGAGTAAAATATCGAGCTTATATAATCGAGCCTAATCGAGCCTAATCGAGTAGCTCGAATTCGATCTCGAGCCGAGCTCGAGCTTAAAAAATAAGACTCGATCGAGCTCGAGCCGAGTATCGAGCACCGAGTTTCGAGTCGAGCTCGAGCTCGAGCACCTCACTGTATCGACTCGACTCGACTCGATTACACCCCTAGTGTAGGTAGAGTAGTTTTTAGAGTTATTTCCTTTCTCCTATTTTTTTACTTTCTCGTTTGTTCTACTTTTCAATTTTTGTTAGCCACCATTTCTTTATGCTACTGTTTCAGCAATCTCAAGTTTTATTAAAAGTTTTTTTTTTTAAAGTTTTGTTACAGCCACCATTGTTTATCCTTCTTCTCAGTTTGTTTAAGTTCATTCATTTGTGTTTCTTATCTTTTTTTTTTTTTTAGTTTTAATGAAAAGTTTATAGTTTTCAAATGTTAAGTTCTTGGTTTGCAATTTATTTTTTTGCTTCTTTTGCTTAGTTAAGTTTTTATTTATTTTATGTAAGGTTTCTTCACATTCACTGTTTTTATATGCCTTATTTTTTCGTTCTCGGGTTACAAAAAGAAAAATTTTCCTTTTTTCTGTTTCCTGTTTTTTAGTTGCCGATTCTCCCTTAGTTAGCAAGTGTGCTCTGCGACACTAAGATAGTAACGGAATGCATCAGCTAAAGTTGTTGCCGATAGGACCTAACTGCTGAAAGCTGTAGGATACTGTCGATTGAAGTAAATCGATCAGTAGTCTGCTGATGCTGTGCTAAGCAGGACTTTGGCCCTCTGTTTATTCTAGCTTGCATAGTCTATTTTTATTAATTGTTTTAGTTTCATTTTTTTCCTTCTTAGTGATGTTTATGTTATTTTTGGGTGGTTCTTTGATTATCTATGATACTTCTCTGTTATCCTCTGTTTTATGTTTGATATACTGTTTATTTTCTGTTATTAGTGTAGTTGCTGGTTTTTATGTTTCTCATTTCATTCAATGATTTTTGCATGGATGGGTTCTTTCAATATTACCGAGCTGTTGTGTAGCCATGGATGTGTAGCTGAAAAATCTGCTGAGGAGTTACAGATCGGGCTGTACAGAACAGAGCTGGCAACGTGTGTGGGTGCATGAACAAGCCGACGCTAGCTGGGCAGAGATGCAATACAACATATGGTTGCAGGGAGCGAATAGCAAAAATTGAGCAGAAACAGTTGGTGATCAACCTGGAACAGCACCTGGAGCAAGTTGCGATTTGCACCTGATGCAACAGTGTAGGTCAGAGTAGACTGAGAGCAGTGCATCACTCACAGCACCTGGAAATGGAGAGCAAAGTTGGAATTTAGGAAGAAGACGTGTACAGTGTAGTTTTCGGGACCACTTGGTTGGATAATTAGCTAAGGCCTTGTTTGGCCACATTGCCTTTGTTTAATTTAATGTTTATTGCATTTTTATTATTTTGACTGTTTTCATTAGTTGTTAATTTAGGATAGTTGTTAATTGATAATTGTGGGTTAAATCTATGTTTTAGTTTGTCAATTTAATCTTTAGTTTTAATTTTTAGTTAATAGTTAATTTTATATCATATGTTTTAGGACTTTATTTTAGTTTAGTATTTTATGAGTTGCATTTATAATTAATTTTAGATTAAATGGGTTTCATGCATTTTTAATTTAGCCTTTATTTTCATTAAATTTTAGTTTAGTTTAATTTGTATTTTTATTATTTAGTTTAATTACATGCAGATGTTATTTTAGGCTTGTTTAATTTTAGTTTAATTAATCTTGTTTCTTTATTTTCATTTTTGTATTTTACTTTAATTGCGTTAATTAATTTTAACTGTTTTAATTATCTTTTGTAAGTTATTTGCTTTTAATTGCTCGGAGCTTTGTAAGTAATTTTTGCTCTGTTTTTTTTCTTCAGTTTATAGTTTTTACTATTTTCAGTATTCTTAATTTCAGACTTAGTAGATCACCATCATGAATTCATAATTTGCTAGGATATACGTAGGGTAAGATTAACCGATAGTTTAGGCTAATCAACTTCTCTGTGGGACGATAATCCGGGACTCACATCCCATTATTACTTGTACGACCTATGCACTTGCGGATAATACGTTTAGTTCATACCAAGTAACTCACACAAAACAAGCCTTAATTTGTTGCCGTAGTCATTTTCTCCTCCATCCACGTTTAAGACTTGAAAATGACATTCATTCATACTTCATACACATTAAAACTTCTATGCAATCATTGTATAACCAAAGGTATACAATACCTGACTAAATGGAAGTGCCAAGATTTACACAACTATTGCAACTTCATTCCATTTTACAACACCAGTCAAAACTCAATATATTCACTTTCCACTCATGGAAATATCCTTCTTACACTCGCTATACACTTTGAAATTTGCGTATATTCATTTCCCATTTACTTAATCCAAAATCATTCATTTTACAATTCCATTCACATATATACAAAGTTATACATATATCAGGTCTCATAAACATAGGTACATTTCAGATTTTATAAATAGACATAAGTATATTTCTTATATTAATGTCACTAGTCTTAATATTTCAGATTTTACAATTTACAATATTAAATTAATTTGCTTCCTAATTAACTAAGTTAACTTGCTTAAATTTAATAATGTCACTATTTAATTATCCTACCATTTCTATTTAACCGAAATTTACATTATTTCTTGTCAATTTAGGTCATTACATAGATTTGCTTACATGAATTAAATTTATTTCTACATTCATATACATTTAGCCTAATGTCAAATGGTAAATTATCTTAATCTATCCTAATTTAATCACATGAATATATTTCTTCTAAACAAATTGCATTCATGACATAATCCTAAACATACATCATATATTATGAAATTAAATTATATTCACTCCCTACAATTTATCATTTGTCACATTTTATTTATATTAGATTTTAAATTTTCGAGTCCCACATTTAATTACACCTACTATTATTGACTTACCTATTCTTACATTGCTTAAACTAAAATTACACCAAAATTATTTTTTATAAGTAGTGTGAACCGAAATAATCACTATTCTAACTCGATATATCCTATCACTTAATTAAATTATATCCTCTTACCGTAAACTAATCCCGACTTAACATATAAATAACGAAACACTGGTATAGGGAATTTGCGGTCTTACATTTCTCCCCTCATTAAAGAATTCGATCCTTCGAATTTTGAGCTAGATCAAACAAGTACAGGTATTTCTCCCGCATCAAGCTCTCCAATTCCCACGTCGCTTCCTCAACAGAATGGTGTTTCCATAGAAATTTGACGAGAGGAATGGCTTTAGATCTCAAAACTTTGTCTTTCCTGTCAAGAATTTGGACCAGTCTCTCCTCGTAACTCAAATCCTTTCTTAACTCCAACGGCTCATAAGCTAAAATGTGAGATGGATTGGGCTGATACTTGCGAAGCATAGATACATGAAACACGTTGTGCACTTCGGCTAGCTGGGGAGGTAAAGCTAGTCGGTAAGCTACTTTGCCAACACATTCCAATACCTCAAATGGTCCTATATATCGAGGACTTAACTTACCCCTTTTTCCAAACCTCATAACACCTTTCATCAGAGAAACCTTCAAGAACACATGATCGCCCACTGCAAACTCCAAATCCCTTCTTCGATGGTCTGCATAACTTTTCTGTCTGTCCTGGGTTGTCTTAAGCCTTTTACAAATCATGCGGACCTTCTCTGATGCTTGTTCAACCAAATCCAGAGCATAGATCATCCTATCACCAACCTCTTCCCAACCGATTGGTGATCTGCATCTTCATCCATAAAAAGCTTCATACGGGGCCATTCCTATACTGGCATTGTAACTATTATTGTAAGCAAATTCCGCCAATGGTAAATGCTCGTTTCATGAACCTCCAAAATCGATAATACAAGCACGCAACATGTCCTCCAATATTTGTATCGTCCATCAGACTGTCCATCAGTCTGCAGATGATATGTCGTGCTAAACTGTATCTGGGAACCCAAGGACTCTTGAATTTGCTTCCAAAACTAAGATGTGAACCTAGATTCCTTATCCGAAGTGATACTTACGGGGGTTCCATGGAGTCTCACTATCTCCTTAACAAATAATTCAGCCAATGCGTTCAAAGAAGTAGTCGAGCTAATGGCTAAGAAATGTGCCGACTTGGTGAGTCTATCCACGATCACCCAAATGGCATCATGCTTCCTCCGAGTTCTAGGTAGACTCGTAACAAGGTCCATAACCACGTGTTCCAACTTCCAAGTTGGTATGGGTAGGAGTTGGAGTAAACCTACCGATTTCTGGTATTCCACCTTCACTTGTTGACACACCAAACACCTTCCTACAAACTCGACAACATCACGTTTCATTCCAGGCCACTAATACATCTTGCGTACATTGTGGTACATTTTGGTGCTCCCAGGATGTAAAGTATATCTACTAGAGTGAGCTTTGGACAAAATCAACCTCTTGAGGTCCTCATCCCTAGGCACACATATCCGGCCTTTGAATCTAAGCAATCCATCTGAACTAATCTCAAACTTGGAATCTCTACTCTTCTGGTTCTGCCTGGACACTTCAAGAAACTTCTGATCTAGCTTCTGTGCATGTCAAATCTATTCAAGTAATGCCGACTCAATCCTGAGACTAGCAACTAAAGGACTTTAATCCGATGAGGCTACATCAATAGCCAAGCTCGTAAGCTGTCCTAATAATTCCCACTTCTTCAACATCATACCAGACACCATACTCATATTCTTCCTACTTAATGCGTCCGCTACCACATTTGCTTTCCCCGGGTGATATAAAATTTCACAATCGTAGCCTTTCAACAATTCCATCCATCTATGCTGCCTCATGTTCAGTTCTTTCTGAGAAAATAGGTATTTGAGGCTCTTGTGATCGGTATAGATATGAAACTTTTCTCCGTAAAGGTAATGCCTCAATATTTTCAAAGCAAAGACTACTACTGCAAGCTCGAGATCATGCGTGGGATAATTCCTTTCATGCTCCTTTAGTTGACGAGATCCATATGCTACCACTTTGCCATTTTGCATAAGCACACACCCCAATCCATTCATTGAAGCATCACTATACACCGTGAATCCTCCGGGTCCATCTAGTATGGTGAGGATCGATGCAAAAGTTAATCGATGCTTGAGCTCTTGAAAGATGCGCTCACAGGCATCATTCCACTCAAACTTGACATCCTTATGGGTGAGACGAGTCAGAGGAGCTGCAATTTTTGAAAATCCCTCTACGAATCTTCTGTAGTACTCGGCTAATCCAAGAAAGCTTCATATCTCCGTCAATGTCTTTAGCCTCTCCCAGTTCACTATAGCTTCCACTTTGGATGAGTCAACAGACACTCAATCCTCATTCACTACATGGCCCAGAAAACCAATTTGCTTTATCCTGAACTCACATTTTTCCAACTTAGCTTACGACCTCCTTTCTCTAAGTGTCTGAAGGACTATGTATAGGTGTTGTTCATCTTCTTTGGGAGAACGGGAATATACCAGGATGTCGTCTATGAAAACAATCACGAACTTATCCATATACTCCTTGAAGACTTCGTTCATCAAGTTCATGAATGCGGTTGGGGCATTCGTCAGGCCAAATGGCATGACCAGGAATTCTTAATGCCCATAGCGAGTTTAGAAGGCTGTCTTAAGGATGTCCTCACCTCTAACTTTCAACTGGTGATATCCTAACCTTATGTCTATCTTTGAGAACACTTTGGCACCTTTCAACTGATCGAACAAGTTATTGATCCTCGGTAATGGGTACCGGTTCTTGACAGTAGCCTTATTGAGCATCCGGTAATCAATGCATAGCCTCAAGCTACCATCCTTCTTCTTAACAAAGAGTATGGGTGCGCCCTAAGGTGACACACTCGAGCATATGAATCCCGTATCCAGTAGCTTTTGGAGTTGTTTCTTCAATTCTTCCAACTCAATAGGTGCCAACCTATACGGGGGTTTAGACAAAGGTTTTGTTCTAGGCACCAAGTCAATAACAAACTCCAACTCTCTTTCGGGAGGTAATCCTTGAAACTCTTCTGGAAATACTTTAAGGAATTCCTTTACTACTGGGATATCCTGAAGGCTGGGTTTCAGATTCTCATTACATTCCACGAAAGCTATAAAACCTTCATCATTGAAATCAACTTATCAAGACCACATTTAACAACAAAAAGTCTACTTATTTATTCATTTATCTTCAAAAGTTACTACATATTTTTCAGGTAAGTATAAAGTCATCACCTTCCTAAAACAGTCCAAGTTAACTCTATGGGTTGCTAGCCAATCCATTCCTAGTATCACATCAAAGTCCAACATATCTAGTAAGATCAAGTTAGCTGAAACTACCTTGTCACCTATCCTTACCTCATAGTTCCTATATACTACCTCAGTCATTTGTGATTCTTTCATAGGTGTTTCTACATGAAGTAAATAACCTAGAGGCTCATGCTCTATCGGTAACTTCCTAGCAAACATGGGTGATACAAAAGAATGTGTTGATCAAGAATCTATTAACACAAAAGCTTTAACATTTGAGATGAGAAGATTACCCTTCACCACTGATGTCGAGGCATCCGCAGCTTCCTTATCCAATGTGAACACTCATCCTTGACTGATACTTTCTTGCCCTTGTCTATTGGAGCTGGTGGTGGTGGAGGAATCACTCTAACCGATTGGGTTGGTGGAGGAATCGCTCTTACTGGTTGAGCTGGTGGAGTCCTCAGCTTAGGACAATCTCTCTTCATATGCCTTACTTCTCCACATTAAAAACATGTTCTATAAATCCGATGGTAAGGGCTGGTTAGCATGATGTCTCTTCCCACATCGATTACACATGGAATCTGATAAGGCACCGGGGTGTTCTGTGTAGGAAAAGGTCTCGGCCTATTCACCATAGCACGAGAGGCTCCGACCTTCTGCTTCTTGTTTTGCCATCTACTCGGGAAAGGTCTCCGATCATCAATCCTCTTACCATGACTCCTCAGTCAGGACTGGAACTCAGTCTGGGATAGATTCATATCATGCTCGATAAAATGTGCCCTTTGGATAGCCTTTGCATATCTCCGAATGTTCAGAGGAGCTAACTTGCTTCTGATTGTCGGCCTCAGTCCATGAGTGAACTTGACAGTCTTCTTCAACTCATTTCTAGCAATATCGGGCTCATACCAAAGCAGTGCAGTGAACCTTGACTCATACTGATCCACTGTCATTTTACCCTGAACTAAGCTAAAAATTCTACCACTTTCTTCCTCCGTGCACACTTTGGGATATACTGATCATTAAAAGCCTCGAGGAAAATCTCCCAAGAGATCTCAATGTGCCTCGCCAACAGAATTGTCTCGACAGAAGTCTACCATCGCTCTACCTCTCCCTTTAACTTATAGGTAGCCAATGCCACCTTATTCGAGCTACTGTAGTTCACAATCCTGAAGATCTTTTCCAACTTCTGAACCCACTCCTCACCTACATTAGGATCCTTATCTCCCTTAAACATCGATGAGTTCATCTTCTGAAACTACCTTACCCCCCTCCATGTTCCTTTCCATCGAATCCTGAGTTGGCGGCTGTACTACCGGTGGCTGTGGTAGAGGTACGGGTTCCTGGGGTATTGGTGGTTGTGGCTCTGGAGGTGGAGGAGCTTACAGCGTATTCGCGGCACAAGTGAAATTCGCAATAAACTGAGTAAATGTAGCAGACATCTCTACCATTGACTGCTCGAGTCTCCCCATCTTGGAGTTCGGACTCTCTGTCACAACCTTTTTTATCCTCTTATTACCGAAAATTTTAATAAATTTTTCGTATTTATTCCCTTCCTTACTTATTACCAAAAATTTTAATAAATTTTTCGTATTTATTCCCTTCCTTACTCGGTATTGAACAAACTCACCACAACACAGTTAGGTTGTGAGTCAATAATAATCACCACTTACCATTCATTCACAATTTAATAAAACGATGTCATACATTCGAAGTTAATCATTTACTTATATAAAACATGTTTTACTGACATCTACATCCCCCATAATTACATTTCAATTGGCTACTATGCTTTTACATTGTTTAGATACAAAAAGGAATCACTGTGTATATACCTCTGAGTGATGAAGATGCAGCGGATGTCTTAACCAAAATGCCTCAATCCTCACTAGGCTGCTATGTATGCTCTGTAAAGGGGAAAATATAAAGGGATGAGTAACCACACACTCTATAAGACAATAATGCAAGCATGGTAGACAACTACTCTATCTACATGCTGATAATGTTATGCATAAATCATTATAATCGTAACATGAGGAATTAAAATTATGCCATATGAGGATACATATATCATGTATTTAAATTCATGGAAATTGGTATATAAAACATGGTAACATCAACATGAAAAAATCGTCTCATGCTCATCAATTATCAAATCTCATAAAAAGGACATTTCATTTAAGAAACCTCCTTTTTAAATCACATCACAAAACTCTTTCTCAAACACATCAGAATCCCATAAAAATGGTTTCTCAATCACAACGTCATTATCATTTCTCAATTTAAAATCCCATAAGGCTCGACCCCTCCCTCGGGTCTACCCTGGATAGTTCATAATCACACTTTCGTATTTAAACCATGTGGTATTATTATGTAAATCAAGCAAGGAGACGGGTCACTATATCTTGACTGACTATGTTGGCTAACTATGTCACATATCATCCCAGACCACACGGATCTTGGTGTGCGGGGTATTATGCTAGTACGAAGGTGGGTTATTTCTCCACCAGACTTCTCAAATCAAGTAACCACCACGCGATACATCGTACTCCATGTGATAAACATGGTACATCATACTCCGTGGACACATAAGATGGATTGGGGGTGCCTGCAGTAGGTCTTATCTACCCCATACTGAGTGAAACCTCTAGTCTCGAGTGCACATGGGAGTACTCTTAATACCAGGTCTTAGCCCTTCATGGCCATGCTCGCCCCTGTTGGGTTCCCTGATTCAGGTCCTAACCCCTCACCCTCACCCCACTCAAGAGGTCTGTTAGACCTATTGGGTTCCCTGAATGGATTAATGTTAGGTCCTAACCCCTCACCCTCACCCCACTCAAGAGGTCTATTAGGCCTGCTGGGTTCCCTGAACACCAATCCATATTATCCTCACCACGACATCATACATACCACAGTGTGAAAACCAGCGCGAGCTATGCTCTAACACGAATTCATGCTTCATAATAAATCACCTCGTCCGAGCAACGCTCTACTACGACATTTATGCATAAAAATATGAAGAAATCACATACGAGCATCGATCCAGTACGGTTATATACATAAGAAATCCACTCAAAATCCACGTACGAGCAAAAGCTCCAGTACGGTTTATAAAGCATCATCATAGTTTCAAACAAAAGTGCGAGCTAAGCTCCAGCACGTTTCAAACATATAAAAAATCAATACTCGATGCGAGCTAGGCTCCAGCATGGTTTAATTCACATAAACAAGATATGTGACTCATGAACGTTCAAAACCAATCTCAAAACACATTTAGCACTTTACATGTGCTATCACATAACATCAAACAACAATAGCCAGCCTATCTATCAATTCGCTGGAAACAAAACACATGTTTTGTGAAAGCATTCAAAACACTTGATTTATGCAATTATTAGCCTTACTATCCCATTTCTTTATAATACCACTTCAACAACCAAGTTTCACGCAAATACTTGAAATAATTTCCACACATTGTCAACCACGTTTTCACAAACTAATGCACATTTCTAAAGCCTTATATACTCACGAGTTCAAAATACGAGTAGCTACCTCTATGTACTTACAAAATTCCCTTACTTGGAATCCCGACGCGTGATTCCACGTCCTTAGAGCTGCTTACTCGTACGGTTCGATTCGTCTCCAATGAACTCTTCGAAACCGCACATAAACGTATTTCATAACATTTTAGCCCATTATAATCCAACTCTCGCTTTTACTATAGTCGATTTGGTCTATAGTCTCTATTAACGCTTATGGGGCCTCGTTTCATTACTCTACCCATAACTCGAGTCTATGGATTCTTTTAGGCCTATTAACTCATTCCAAATTGATATTAAATCGATGTTAAGCTCATAATGTTCATTTTTCATAAATTTCCTTCACTATGGCATATTATCAAACACTACATGTGCTTATGCTCATCAATTTACAAAACCCATAATGTAGCTTCATTTACCCATTTCTAATCATCCACATTACATAAATAACAACTTATCATAACTCATAAACCACCAACTCCCTAAATCACACTTTCTCCTACTAGAGGCATTCCATTTTCTATGTTACATGTGTTCCATTGCTTTCTAGATGATTTCTATCATCCATATTCATGCTAATCAACTCCAAAATCAATTTAATAGACAATGTACTTAGGTTGGAGTTTTAGAAACTTACCAAATCAGGTTTCTCTTCTTGCTCCAAATGATAATATCCTTAGTTCCTTCAATACTAACAATGGGATTTTGGGTTTCAACTATGTTGTTCTCTTTCTCAACATGAACAACTTGGTACCTAATAGCCTCCCCTCAATTCTTACTGAAAATGACTGATTTTAGAAAGATAAATCTAGGTTTTTGGTTGGAAAAGGGAAGAACTTGTTCAATCTTTGAAAATGCAATTTTTCACTACTCCTTTTACAGAAATAACTTGAGGAGATCGATTTGCACTAGGAGGAGATTGATCTGGTCCCTTTAAATCCCTCTTTTTCATGGCATTTTAAGCATGAGATCGATCTGTCGAAGCTTGAGATAGATCTGTATGCTTAAGGATCGATCTTTTCATTACAGAATGGTTAGGAGATCGATCTGGCACCATTGGAGATCGATCTGCTCTATTCCATTGCCCAAATAAGAGCATTCTGGCTCTTCCAGATCGATCTCTCATCCTATGAGATGATTTGGCCTTCATATGTTCCAAATTTTTTGCAGTTTTCCTGCTGCAACTCACACCCAAATGTCCCTAATTTGCTGCCATAATCATTTTCTCATCCATCCACCTTTATGACTTGAAAATGACATCTATTCATACCTTATTCACATTGAAACTTGTGTGCATTACTTGTATATACAAAGGTATACTATATAAAGCCAAATGGAAGCATTTATATTCATGTAACTTCCTTCCATTTACCACACTACTCATTTTGAGTTCCATTCACATTCATCACTTATAAGAAGCTCATTCCTTCATATTCATACATAATGAAACTTGTATGTACATTACAAATCATATTACACATATGTACATTGAATCCATGGACTTACATCAATTATACTTTACATTACAAGTCCATTAGCATTCATTGATCTAATTACACACCTTATAACTATACATTTACGAGGTTTCACACTCTCTGGCTGTGGGAGAGGTGCCGGAGGCGGTTGGGCTCGCCTACCACTGCCCCTTGCTCATCTCCCACTCATACTGACTCACAAATCCTATACCAAAAACCCAAACAAAGTTAATAACAATCGAAAGTATATGTGAACATATTTATATACATTTCAGACATATTTACTTCTAGACTAGCTAACATACACCGACACGACTAGCAACAAGCCCGTTCTGATACCAAAAATAACCTGTCACACCCCGTGACCTAACCTCTAACATATGCGCGTAATGTTAAGCAAAATCATATTTTAATATAACATAAATGATTCTACGCGGATCGTTTTACTTGTTTGTGTTCGATGTAGGTAGCATTCTACTATTTAAAACATTTTCATACATGATTAATTTCTAATCTTAACTTATATTATCAAAGATTTTAGTTTCTTTACAATATCGGCATAATCATCACAATACTCAACATCAAAGATATTAAATTCGGGTTATCCATCATACATCACCTAATCCACAAACCTGATATCAGAGTCACTACCATCTAGCATGTCGTTCATCCATTTTATACCAAAAAGAAGAAACCTAAGGTACCGAATCTACCATATCAACACGTACCAAGATCATAGCCACTCAGTTTAACATCATACAACATATTGCCAATTCCATATTTTCAAACCGAAAAGAAGAAACCTAAGTACGATACTTAGTGATCATGCTTACACATCATCCAGCTAAATACATCTCACAAAATACAACCGTGCGTACATATTTGAAAATCAAAATGCATATATATACATATACCGTCCATCGCATAATACCTTGAACTACCAAAAAGCAGCTAAATAGACCAAATGGAGTTAGCAAAGCGTGAAGCTCTCCCCATAATACTAATTTGAAAAATGTTGGAAAGAGAGGGGTGAGCAACCACACACTCAGTAAGAAGTCTACATAACCGAAGCTAGCAAAACACCATGCAACACGCCATGCAATGGTAAATCGTGAAAATCATGTTAAAACGAGATGCACAATTCGATAAAACAAATGTTGTTCATGTATCGGTCAAGACAAGTTTGCATAGTTGAAAATCAATGTATCGTTCAACAAAATCAAATTTCCAAAGAATATTTATAAGTCCTCAAAACCGAGACCATTGTCAAAAAGCAGTTCATTGAAATACATGCATGGGCATACTTAAATCATTCGATACAATAACATGAGAATGTGGCAATAACCCAAACCAGTCATGGATCCAATATTCAAATAACCTCACCAATATCAATGTAAAATCAATACACCTATGGCCATAGTGACTATCGCCCTATCCTAACTGAGCAGGTTTCAGACTAGGTACTGTAGACGGGCTCAGGGTCTCACAGTAGTAGGTAGCAATAACAACTCGATGCCACGAAGGTATTCCCGTGATGCACTTGGCACCATAGGGCAATCACATAGAACCTCCTATCGGGTGCTAGAGATGGCTCTCATGGCACATGACTGCCACACAAGCATAAACCTGGTTGCCAACAGACTCAAAAATCCCACGATGGTTTCACAATAAAATCCAGCAATTCATCCCAAGAAAACAATTTCCAACATTGGGGAAAACAACCCATCGATAATAAATCATGTATCAACTGTATAAAATCAGCATGTATATAAATCATGCAACTTCATTCTATTTCAAAAACACAGTTAAAAATGCCCACGCAACAGCTTCAATAATCAGCAATCTCAATGGAGTTACGAAAATAGTGAAATGCTCACACACACATGCTACTAGCCTGTAAAAATCATAGCTTGTAAGCAGTATGTCAGATCCGAATTTTATGTAGCTTGTACCTTATTATTCCTATGTGTATGAACACTCCGTTATTATAGTTGAATCATAAGAAGAGTATTTACTAGAATTAAAGTGTTAGTGAAATGATTTAACACGCAAAAGCTACATAAAAAGCCTTATGTGAACTATAAGTGTCACAGGCTAAACCGAGTAAACCTAAATCATTCTGACTGAAAATAAGAACTTAAAATGAGAAAGTATAGAGAGCTCATGAAGGAAAATCAGCTTGATTTAGTCCCGAACATAGAAAGCGAGAGTAAAAGCTAAAAAGGGTAAAATGGACCTTTTTGGCGAGATAAGGTGTTTCGGGTGAAATTATCCACCGGGAACGGTTGAAACATAAAGACGAGAGTGTAAGACATAAGATATGACACTTTCAAAATTTTGAAAAAAAGTCAACTTGGTCAATGGTTAAGGAAAAAGTCAACTATAGTTAAGAAAGTGGACTTTGACCATAGTTGACTAATCATGGTTAAAAATTAACCTAAGTGTGGAGAAAAATTTTGAAAAAAATATTCTTGGCTAGAATACAAGATAATCATCCCCGAAAGTAGGAAAAATTTATTCGAAAGGATTCTGGATTAAATTTAATGGTTAAAAACGTAATGGGCCTAAGGTGAAAATTTTAAAGCCCATTAAGGTATACTAAACATATATCGAAATTCTTAGGTCCTTTAGACCGAATTGTTGGACCAATTGATTGGCCAAATATTGAGAAAATTAAAGGCCCGAGACATAGTAAAAATTTCAGCCCAAAAGCCCATTAAGAAAGCCCAAACCGAGAAGCCCAAATGGAAAGCCCATGAGATAAATATCTAACCATAGTTAAAGCTAACCATGACTCATTAGGTGACTCATGGCTAAGGCTTGGAAAGTCAAGCTTAATGGCTGAAAAGCAAAGCTTAATGGCTATGTAAGTGGCTTATAAATTCAGCCACACCATTGTCATCTTCATCACACCAAATTCGGCTAGAAGAAGAAACCATTGAAATATATTATCCAAGCTTTCTTTCACTAGAAATCACTAGGAATTAGGCATAATTGGAACTTGCATCCTTCATGAAAGTTGTTCCAAATTGAAAGGAGAGTGACATATGTTGGAATTGGCTATCAAGGAGCCATAGAGTGCAAACCGAGAGCCTTCAAAGATTCGGCCAAAGGGTGAACACAACAATTGGTATATTTTCTAGTTTTCAATTTCATATATGTTAATGTATGAATGATTTTAAGTATATTGATATATGTTTTAAGCATTGAAACATATTAAATCACAATGATGTTGGTTAGGCCGAGAGTGAGTGGTGAGACATTGATTTATGTCCATATGATTTTAAGGCATAAATGGATTAATGTACATGTGTTAATAATTATGGTGTAATTAGAATTAATCAAATCGATTAATAAATACATGTAATTAGTTGGCAATCAAGGTGTTTGATAAAATGCCTAAATGAACTATATGATGGTTAGGAATGTTGCCAACGAAAATGAATAGTAAAATGAAAATGGGCTTAAGGCATAGTTAGGCCCATTAAGGATTATTAAGGCCCATTAAGTGAAATAGACTGTATTTAATGTGAAATATAGTAGAAAAAGTGTAATTAACCTGATAAATGGTTATATGCAGCTCCAGAGAGTATTAGAGAAGCAAATCGGACTGCTGAAACGAGCAGCGCAGAGAAAGTGAAATTTCTCGAGTGATTGCAGGTAAGGGACTTTTGTGAGTAGTTAGAGATACCTGCACGTATTTTCGTCTACTTTTACATTCACTTAAAAACTATGAGGGTCAGAGAAAGTGAATAATAATTATTGCAACCCGATAGTGGTAAATTACGATTTTACCCCTAGTTAGTCAAAAAATAAACTTTTGTGAAAAGTTGTAAAAAGCATGGAAACCACTATTTTGAGTGTTTAACTGCTATTTAGCAGGAGAATAAATAGATGGGCTAATGATTTTAAGGTTGATGTGAATTAAGCACACTTTATAATGCTGATTTTGATGTTTTGTAAATCATCCCTTTTTAAAGAGCCATCTATCTTATTTTGTAAGAATGAATCGTGCTGGAGCACAGCTCGCACTGGATTTCATATATTTTTCACATATATTAGTGCTGAATTTTGATTCGCACTAGATTTTCATGACATGCATGATAGAGTACTGGAGTTATTACTCGTATTCAAGTTTTATATGATATATGCATGACAGAGTGTTGGAGCGATTAGCTCGTACTTGAGTTTTACATGAGATACATGACAGAGTGCTGGAGCGTTGCTCGTACTCGATTCTTCATGATTTATACATGACATAGTACTGGAGCTATTGCTCGTACTTGATTTGATGATATTGTGCATAGCATGGTATTGGAGCTATTGCTCGTACTTGATTTAATACATGAACTATGCATTGACCTAGTTGCTAGAGGTTTACTCGCATTAGAGTTGAGTTTGTGATGTGAAACAGTGTTTGAGCGGAGTGTCGACTGTGAGTCACACTCAAAGGTGCGCATTGTATGTGATATATAATACATGTTACAAACCCATGCCCGTATCCTGGTGTGACTGAGTGTCACATCATGTGAGAGGATAGCCGCATGAGGGTATTAGAGATGTGGTATAATATTCCATGGTTTGAGGGCTAAGACCTATGGCAGGCACCCCGACTGTGATGTAGGGTCCACGGGTGTACTTTGTACCGTACCTGGGGCATGGGAGTACAGTATACCATGTGTTGTTGTGGAGTTAATGAGGATATAGCTGACAGTTGTGATGGACTGACCCCCTCCCGTTGCAGCAGTAATGCCCCACACACCGAGTACTGTGTTCCTTGGGATCACATGTTAGATATGATCATAGTCCAGGATACTATTTGCATTTCACCACAGAGTCTCACATGATATATCACATTTATTGACTGATTTAAATTGCGGACAGACCTGAGGGATGGGTCGGACTCCGATTTTATGATGTGAATTATTTAATGCCATATTTATTGTGATGTAAATATACATGGCATGATTTACCTAAAGGCATGATTTATATAAAGATGCTTTGTTTTGCACTACATGCCTACATTTGAGAAAGAAAGCATGATTTCTGTACATGGGATTTAATCTGTACAAATATACATATATATATTTAAAGACATGCTTTTAAAGTGAGTAAAAGAAATAATGTTTTCAAGGCATAGCATTATTTTGAGTAGATAGTGTAGATATCTACTTGCTTGCCTGATTTCCTTACTGAGCGCGTTGTATGCTCAACCCCCTTTCTTTACATCTCTCTACAGAGCATCAGCAGTAGAGCGAGAGTTATCGAGGGATAGTGTTCCTGAGTCCACTGCTAGTTCCTATTGATTGCCAGGTATACAGAGTTTGTACGGTTATATATCTAAACATAAAAACAGCACAGTAATGTATACGATATATAATGGGGAATGTATTTGTGTTAGATTTTATATAATCTCACATGTATTATAAAAGCAATTACAGTCAGTAACAGTATATTGACATGTATGTATGATAATGGATAATGTGGTAAACAAGAATTCTAACATCGAATCACAGCCCAACCATTGAAGAGAGGAAAGGTAAGTAAAAAATGCAAAAAAATTTGTAGTGATTTTGGTTAAAGTCATGGATTGAGAACGGGTCCTGACACAGTAACTCCAAATTATGACAGAATTCAAATCAAGGCAATTTATAAAAATGATCAGTTTCCAGTTCGGTAAAAATATCGGTAAGGGAATTTTAATCTAGGCTACCCTAGTAAATCAGTTAACCTATAGTCTATCTTTTTAAAAATGTGGATTTTAACCTATCCTAAGTATTTTACTAACGACAGCTATATAAAACCCCTTACCACACAAGCTACGCGCCCGATTTTCCTTTTTTCGCCTATCGCCTTAGACGCGCATATATGCGTCTAAGCTTCCTTGGCGCCTTCTGACGTAATTACTGCAAAATATCATTTAAGGCATATATTATTAACCATTCGTATAATAACAAATTAAAATTTCAGCACACGCACACTCACACTCACAAAGACAATTGACACGCCCTAAAGGTAATGTCCGCAAGTGCACGGGTCGTACAAGTAATAATGGGATTTGAGTCCCAAGTTATCGTCCCTCAGAGAAGTTGGTTAGCCTAATTAACTACCGGTTAATCTTACCTTAAGTATATCCTAGCAAATTATGGAATTTAAGGGAGTGATCTACATGGCTAAAATTAAAATTACTGGAAAGCAATAAAGCATCGTCATAGTTTCAAACCAAAGAAATCACATACAAGCATCGATCCAGTACGGTTATATACATAAGAAATCCATTCAAAATCCACGTACGAGGAAAAGCTCTAGTACGGTTTATAAAGCATCGTCATAGTTTCAAACCAAAGTACGAGCTAATCTGCAGCACGTTTCAAATATATAAAAACATCAATACCCAATGTGAGCTAGGCTCCAACACGGTTTAATTCAAATAAATACGATAGGCAACTCATGAACGTTCAAAACCAATCTCAAAACACATTTAGCACTTTACATGTGCTATCACACAACATCAAACAACAATGGCCAGCCTATCTATCAATTCGCTGGAAACAAAACACATGTTTTGTGAAAACATTCAAAACACTTGATTTATGCAATTATTAGCCTTACTATCCCATTTCTTTATAATACCACTTCAACAACCAAGTTTCACGCAAATACTTGAAATAATTTCCATACATTGTCAACCACATTTTCACAAACTAATGCACATTTCTAAAGCCTTATTTAAGCATTTAGGTGATTAAATCGATTTTAGGTCTTATCCTTGTTTAAGCATGTTTATCACATTTCAACCATTAACCTATATACCAATCAACTCATACAAGTATATACATCAACATATTTGAGATTGATGCATTGAAATCTTACAAATCTCAGCTTTTCTCATTCTTCACAACTTTGAGGAAAAACTCCTTTCTCCTTCAATTTAGTGATTCAGCCTCTCGTTTCCAACTATGTTGTTCTTCTCCACTCTATGAATAATTTTGATGAAATGAACTCCTTTCAAATCTCTAAGGAAAGTATTAATAGTCTAGAGAGGAAGTTAGGTCACTTGGTTGCAAAATATGGAAAGGTTTGATGTTCTCTTGTGAATTGTGGTTCAGCAGGTCCTGTTTTATATAAATTGCATTGATGAGATCGATCTCCAAAAGTGAAGGATCTATCTACAGCTATTTTTAGCCTTTCAGAATCCAGTTTTCAAGCTTAGGAGATCGATCTGTCGAAGAACATGAGATCGATCTCTCCCAAGCCAAGAGCTTCACAGATCGATCTGGGAGGGTAATAAGATCGATCTGTTTCAGGCCGAGGCTTAATGGGATCGATCTGCTTGGACTAAGGATCAATTTTCTTCTTCAAAATACCTCTAAGATCGATCTCCCTTGCATTGGAGATCGATCTCCCCTTGTCCTGCAGCTATACTTAGCCAGTTTTCACTCAATTTCTCAAAGTTAACTTCATTTCCATTCGCCTCACTACTCATTTTGCATTCAATACACTTTTACCACTTTAAAAGGTCAATTTCTAATTATTCATACTTAATGAAACTTGCGTGTACATCACGAATCCATGTAACAACTGTGTACATTGGATTTACGGACCTTACATCATTTATGATTCATATTACATAAACGAATACCTACTTAGGAATTCATAAGAGTTACATATGAAAATACGGGTCTTACATTCCTCACTTCCTTTAAGAAATTTGGTCCTCCAAATTAAAACCAAGTTACTCCTCAACTTCACCCGTATAGAGTTCTCTAACTCCCAAGTAGCTTCCTCTAAATTATGGTGCTGCCAAAGAACCATAACAAGTGGAATCGTCTTGTTCTGTAGCACATTTTCTTTCCTATCCAGTATCCTGGTCGGTTTCTCTACGTATGAAAAATCATTCTTGAGCTTTAATGGCTCATACTGAATCACATGGGTTGGATCTGGATGATATTTTTGAAGCATCGATACATGGAAGACATTATGTGAGACCTCGTATATGTATAGCTGTAATGTGTGTAATTAGATCAAATAAATGTGAATGGACTTGTAATTAAAGTATGATTGATGTAAGTTGATGGATTCGATGTACATACGTGTAATATGATTTGTAATGTACATACAAATTTCATTGTGTGTGAATATGAAGAAATGAGTTCTTACAAGTGATGAATGTGATTGGAACTCAAAATGAGTAGTGTGGTAAATGGAAGGAAGTTGCATGAATATAGTGCTTCAATTTAGTTTTATATAGTATACCTTTGGATATACAAGGAATGCACACAAGTTTCAAAGTGAATAAGGTATGAATGGATGCCATTTTAAAGTCATAAAAGTGGATGGATGAGAAAATGGCCATGGTAGCAGATTAAGGATGTTTTGGAGTAAGTTGCAGCAGGAAAACTGTAGAAAATCTGGAAAATATGAAGGCCGGATCGATCTCATAGGATGAGAGATCTATCTGGAAGAGCCAAAATGCTCTTAGTTGAGCAGTGGAGTAGAGCAGATCGATCTCCATTGGGGCTAGATCGATCTGCTAAACATTCTGTAATGAAAAGATTGATCCTTAAGCATACAGATCGATCTCCTCAAGCTATTTCTATAAAAGGAGAGCTGAAATCTGAAAATTTTAAGAAAACAACATCACCCTTCAGTTTTTCACTCAAATACATAAAAGACTTACGACCATAGTTGGATTCCAAGCTACACTGATAAGGTGTGCGGGAACCCTACGCTTGGGGAGGCAGATTAACCATCCCTTCAGCTCATACTCAATCACGGAACATCGTACCCCATGGCTAATGCTCACGGTACATGATGCTGTCGTGGATCCTTATCTCCCATTTCTGTTGTCTCAAAATCTTGTGCGAGCAGACACACAGTAATACACGACGGATCAAGCATGATTTTATACTTATTACATCACATTCATAAATCACATATGAGTAGGTCAATGTAAGACACACAATAGTACATGACGGCTCTAACACGATTTTACTCAACACATAACACAATCATAAAAACCTCGTGCGAGTAACACAGTGTAAGACACACAACATACCTAAGGCATCGAGCACAGTATAATAGGGATCCACATGCGAGCATTGTCAGAGAAAGACACACAGCAGTACTCGAAGGCTCTAGTATGACTCCCAAAATCTAGTGTGAGCATCTCGAGTGGAACACACAGCATCACTCGAGGCATAAAGCACTCTTTTGCTTTCTCCAAACCTCTTCGAAAATAATGTGCGAGCAGGGTTGGTCAATCTACCATTACCTCTCATGCTCTAACTCGATTTCACACAAAAGAAATAGAAGGGGCTCTATGTATGGTCATGAGTGAGGGGCAATCTCCCTTCAATCACTCTCTAAAAGTATTTCATGCAAATCATCAAAATCGATAGCCCGTCTATTGATATTCTTTCTCAAAACGTTTCCAAAACCTCTTTTCACAATAATCATAGAAGTCATGCAACTCATACTATAGACTTATTATCATACGTGATTTTCTACCTAGATATATCAATATCTATGTATTTATCGCATACATTCACGCACAACATGTAGGAAAACATACGTATAGCTATCTCTATAGCTCGCATAAGTCCCTTACCTCGAATCATAATCTTATCGCTTTCCTTCGATTCTAACTTCTCATGATCTACTCCAATTATATCTTCTGGAGCTGAAATTGTATACTACACACATCAGTAAACCTCATTTTACTTGCATGATGTTCAAATCAATGCATTTGGCCATTTATATCTCATTTGGCCTCTTTTTACCATTATTGGACTTTATCCTTTTATGAGTCCATTTCGAGTATATAACATTTTTTGAGAATCTCTCACTCCTCGAGTCTATTAATTCGTATTAAATTGGTATTAAGCTTATAATACCTCAATTTCAGCATTTTCATTTCATTGTGGCATTTCATCAAACACCACAAATATTCAATTTTAGCCATTTCAATTTCTAACAAATGAACTTCCCCTAACTGTTACACAAGCATATATACATATTCAATAACACCTTTACATGCTCAAATCTCCATTAAACCATGCCTACTCGATTTTTTATCATTAAATCGATTTTAGGTCTTATCCTTGTTTAAGCATGTTTATCACATTTCAACCGTTAATCTATATACCAATAAACTCATACAAGTATATACATCAACATATTTGAGATTGATGCATTGAAATCTTACTAATCTCAGCTTTTCTCTTTTTTCACAACTTTGAGGAAAAACTCAATTTCTCCTTCGATTTAGTGATTCAGCCTCTCGTTTCCAACTATCTTGTTCTTCTCCACACTATGAACAACTTTGATGAAATGAACTCCTTTCAAATCTCTAAAGAAAGTATTAATGGTCTAGAGAGGATGTTAGGTCACTTGGTTACAAAATATGGAAAGGTTTGATGTTCTCTTATGAATTGTGGTTCAGCAGGTCCAGTTTTATATAAATTACATTGATGAGATCGATCTCCATAAGTGAGGGATCTATCTGTAGATATTTTTAGACTTTCAGAATCAAGTTTTCAAGCTTATGAGATCGATCTGTCAAAGAACATGAGATCGATCTCTCCCAAGCCGAGAGCTTCACACATCGATTTGGCAGGGTAATGAGATAGATCTGCTTCAGGCCGAGGCTTAATGGGATCGATCTGCTTGGACTAAGGATTGATTTCCTTCTTCAAAATACCTCTAAGATTGATCTCCCTTGCATTGGTGATCGATCTACCCTTGTCCTGCAGCTATACTTAGCTAGCTTTCACTCAATTTCTCAAAGTTAACTTTATTTCCATTCACCTTACTACTCATTTTGCATTTAATACATTTTTACCACTTTAAAAGGTCAATTTCTTATTATTCATACTTAATGAAACTTGCGTGTACATCACGAATCCATGTAACAAGTGTGTACATTGGATTTAGGAACCTTACATCATTTATGATTCATATTACATAAACGAATACCTACTTAGGAATTCATATGAGTTACATATGAAAATACGGGTCTTACATTCCTCCCATACTTTAAGAAATTTGGTCCTATAAATTAAAACCAAGTTACTCCTCAAAAAGTCGGGGGTACATCTCCCGTATAGAGTTCTCCAACTCCTAAGTAGCTTCCTCTGAATTATGGTGCTGCCAAAGAACCTTAACAGGTGGAATCGTCTTGTTTCGTAGCACCTTTTCTTTCCTATCCAGTATCCTAGTCGGTTTATCTACATATGACAAATCATTCTTGAGCTCTAATGGCTCATACTGAATCACATGGGTTGTATCTGGAGGATATTTTGGAAGCATCGATACAGGGAAGACATTATGTGAGACCTCGTATATGTATAGCTGTAATGTGTGTAATTGGATCAGATAAATGTGAATGGACTTGTAATGTAAAGTGTGATTTATGTAAGTTGATGGATTCGATGTACATACGTGTAATATGATTTGTAATGTACATACAAATTTCATTGTGTGTGAATATGAAGAAATGAGTTCTTACAAGTGATGAATGTGATTGGAACTCAAAATGAGTAGTGTGGTAAATGGAAGGAAGTTGCATGAATATAATTCTTCAATTTAGTTTTATATAGTATACCTTTGGATATACAAGGAATTCACACAAGTTTCAATGTGAATAAGGTATGAATGGATGCCATTCTAAAGTCATAAAAGTGGATGGATGAGAAAATGGACATGGCATAAGAATAAGGATGTTTTGTTGTAAGTTGTAACCGAAAAACTGCAGAAAATTTAGAAAATACGAAGGCCAGATCGATCTCATAAGATGAGAGATATATCTGGAAGAGCCAAAATGCTCTTATTTGAGCAATGGAATAGAGCATATCGATCTCCATTGGGGCCAGATCGATCTGCTAAACATTCTGTAATGAAAAGATTGATCCTTAAGCATACATATCGATCTCCTTAGCTCTCTGTTTGGGAGCAGATCGATCGTAAGCTTTGACAGATCGATCTCATGCTTAAAATACCATGAAAAAGATGGATTTAAGGGGACCAGATCAATCTCCTCCTAGTGCAGATCGATCTCCTCAAGCTATTTCTATAAAAGGAGAGCTGAAATCTAAAAATTTCGAGAAAACAACATCACCCTTCAATTTTTCACTCAAATACATAAAAGAGTTACGACCATAGTCAGATTCCAGGCTACACTGATCAGATGTGCGGGAACCCTACGCTTGGGGAGGTGGATTAACCATCCCTTCAGCTCATACTCAATCACGGCACATCGTACCCCATGGCTAACGCTCATGGTACCTGATACTGTCGTGGATCCTTATCTCCCATTTTTGTTGTCTCAAAATCTCGTGCGAGCAGGTCAGCGTCAGACACAGAGCAGTACACGATGGATCAAGCCTGATTTTATACTTATTACATCACATTCATAAATCACGTGTGAGCAGGTCAATGCAAGACACACAATAGTACATGACGGCTCTAACACGGTTTTACTCAACACACAACATAATCATAAAAACCTCGTGCGAGCAACTCAGTGTAAGACACACAACATACCAGAGGTATCGAGCACAGTATAATAGGAATCCACATGTGAGCATTATCAGAGAAAGACACACAGCAGTACTCGAAGGCTCTAGTATGACTCCCAAAATCTAGTACGAGCATCTCGAGTGGAACACACAACATCACCCTAGGCATAGAGCACTATTTTGCTTTCTCTAAACCTCTTTGAAAATAATGTGCGAGCAGGGCTGGTCAATCTACCGTTTCCTCTCATGCTCTAACACGATTTCACACAAAAAAGAAATAGAAGGGGCTCCATGTATAGTCATGAGTGAGGGGGAAATCTCCCTTCAATCACTCTGTTGGCTCTACCGAGAGGGGGGGTGAATCGGTTTTCTAACAATTATGGCAGATTTTAAATTAATCGCAATTTAAACACAAATGATAATGAATAAAACAGTGCAATATAACAATTTAATGCAAAGAGAGGGAAAGAGAAACAAACACAGCGACTTATAGAGGTTCGGCCAACTCTTGCCTACGTCCTCTCTCCTTGACCTTCTTGTCAAGTGGTTTCTTTCTCTCTTTCAATAGAGTTTACAAAGTTCCTTTTATAGGTTAAGGAATAACCTCTATACCCTTAGCAATACAGAAAATGTATTCACCCTTTTACAATAACTCTCACTGAGGAACAATCCTCTTTTCTTTTAAGGTGTGGATGAATACAGAATAAGGCTTTTCAGTGGGTAGGACTAACAAAGCTTGTAGTACTTAAGCTTGTACAATAAATCTCAATTAATGAGCAATAGAGACACAAGGAATGAAAGAATTAAAGCTTGAGAATGTTTGGAATGTTCAGTGATAGTGTCTCACGTTTCTTTGTCTTCAATGCTTGGTTATATACTGAAGGTTGGGTAGTTGGAGCATTAAATGCAGTTTTTCCCGTTGAGATTTGAAGAAAATAGCCGTTGGGAACCTCCAGTGGTCAGACAGATCGATCTCCTATCTTGGCCAGATCGATCTCCTAGTTTTAAATCCTGCAATGACAAAGCACAAATACACAGGGAGATCGATCTCATACATTACCAGATCGATCTGTTAGTTTGAATAGGTAGAGGCAGATCGATCTGTCGAATAGGCAGATCGATCTCCTATCCTCTCTGTTTGAGGCAAGATCGATCTCTCAATACACCAGATCGATCTCTTAAGCTCACTGACTTTGAGCAGATTGATCTCTTCCTTACCAGATCGATCTCCTAAGTTCTCTGACTTAGAGGAGATCGATCTCTTAACCCTGGCAGATCGATCTCTTTTTACCTTAAACCCTTTACACCGTTTTAAGGCTTGCCAGATCGATCTCTTCCATCATGAGATCGATCTCTCATCAAGTATAAACCCAGGAGATCGATCTCTCACACCTCAGATCGATCTCTCATCAGCAGAACTCTAAGTTCTGGTCCTGATATCTTCTAAACATGTTTGTATACCATTTTAACATTATTGTATTAACTTGTTTTGTCATTTCAAAATACATTAACTCAACAATCTCCCCCTTTTTGATATGACAAAACTCATCTAATAAACATGTTTAGTGAAATTGCAAAGTTCCCCCTTTTTGTGAACTTTTAACTTTGTTAATGATTTAACTCAGCCTTAGCTCAGCCTTAGTTAAATCTTAACTCCCCCTTAGTTAGCTCTAGCTCTTAACTCCCCCTCAATTAAATCATCCTAACTCCCCCTCAATTAAATCATTCTTTTAAACTATGAACACAAACACAACAACATGCATGTTTCTTATCATGTTTCTTATGTTTCTTCTCCCCCTTTTTGTCATATCAATCACACATAGTCATTAACTCACAAAATGCAACATTGTCAAAACCATGGCAGTTCAAAATCAACATTGACTCACAAAACGCCACATTTTCATAAACAATCAATTTATATTGCATTCAAGCAAATTCAGTACAAAGAGCAGTGCGGAATGATATAACTAAACTAACCATACACCTAAAGCCTAATGTGAGGGAGGATCACGATCCAAAAGATCCTCAACATGCGTGCGTGTTACTTGGAGCTCATCGAACATCGCCTCTTGAGTTTCTCGAAATTTATCGAACATCGCCTTTTGAGTGTTTTGAAGTTTATCCACTCGTTGATTCAATTCGGCAAACATACGCTGCTGAGTGGTATGTCCTTCATCGATCCTCTGACTGAGGTCGCTTATCATCTTCACGAGCAGCTCCAAGTCAGCAGGAGACGATGTTTGTGCAGTAGGCGCAGCTGTGGAGGACGACGGTTCTGGAGCAGGTGCTGCAGGTGGGTGTGCTGGTTCAGCAGTGTGTTCCTCCTCAGCATCAGTAGGTTGCTGTTCTTACTTTTTCGTCCACTCTCCCCGAAAATTTTTGTAGTACCCCATATGATGTAGGGTCCCAATGTTAAGCTCGCTTTTAGGAGATGGAAGTTCGCCAGTTTCGCCGCTGCAGTCGATGCCAAGGCGACGGAGAAGATAAGCCACTGGTTGTGGAAAAACTATTGTGGTAGCTTGGCCACGCACAATCTTCAGCCAATCTTCGTATATAAAACGGGCAAGATTTGGTTTCTGGTTTGTGGTGTGAAGGTGATGGAGCCAGAACCGATCTAGACGCCTGACGGTTGAGTGACGGGTACCGTAAGGGCAGAGATTCCAGGAGATTATGAGGTGGAGTAACCGAAGGTGCATTGGTAGGTTACTCACCTTGTCCCCGGGGAGATCAAACGCAAAGGGGACTTCCTCATCCTCATTGGTTAAGCCGTCATCGCGTAAATCAAACACTTTGGCTAGAACTTCAGAATCAATTATTATTGATTGACCCATGACGTAGGTTTTGAAAGCTAGGATTTTGCAGGTGTCATCGGGGTCATATACGAGCTCGGCATTGGAAAAGAATGCGCGAACCAGATTTGGAGGGACAGGTGTGTTGATTTTTAAGAAATTTAGCCAACCGAACTCCTCAAATTTTGATAAATAGGGAAAGTCTATGCGGTTGAGGAAGGAAAAATCGATAGGACGCCAATGCTTGATTGTCATAGTTGAGAAAAATTCCTCATACTGCTTTCTTTTGGCTGGTGTTCTAAAACACCGATTGAAAGAAGCGAGTGGAGGTGGAGTGGGTTGGGAGGAAGAACCTGCCTCTACATTGGGTCTAGGTGGTTTGGTTCCTGCTCTCTTAAGCCTAGGCATTATTCTAGACCTTAAAGATTTGATAACTAAATTCAACAAAAAGAAAGGCAATGAAACAGTACCTAGGTTTGCCCTAGACGCAAAACAAACACAAATCGAAGAAGGATTTTGAGAAAATCAGTGAGAAATGTAGGTTACTATACCGGAATTTGACACCGAGACGCAAGGAAGACCGTACGAGGATCGATCTGAGAAGGATTCGAAGGTGATGGTGCGAGGGAATTTGAGAATTTGAAATTTTAGGTTTTGTGAGAATTGGGGATTTTTTGCGAGATTTTATACTGCAGGACACAGGAGATCGATCTGTCGAGGCGACAGATCGATCTGTCATTTCCAGAAAGCCAAGAAAGATCGATCTGTCGTAAGGACAGATCGATCTGGTAGCAAACAGAGGCTTAAGGAGATCGATCTGTTACACACAGATCGATCTGTCGTTTAACAGAGGCTTAGGCAGATCGATCTGCCAAGTGCAAAGATCGATCTGTAGAATGCGGAAGCTTGAAGAGATCGATCTGTCGTGTGGACAGATCGATCTGCCTTTAAACAGAGACGTAAGGAGATCGATCTTATGGTTAGAAGATCGATCTGCTTAGCTTAACCTTGATGATTTAGGCTTGTTGGAGGTATGGAGATCGATCTATATTGCAAGGAGATCGATCTCTCATCCTCATTGCCAGAAAATCTTTGCAAAAACTCATTTAAAATCAATTTGAAACCAAGATTTTTGAAACACAAAAAATCCTAAGGCTTATCCATGAGTCCTAATTCACCTCTAAGGATACAAAACCTATCTCTATCAAGGGGTTTGGTGAATATATCAGCTATTTGATGTAGAGTGTCAATGTACTCTAAAATTATATCCCCTTTTTGTACATGGTCTCTAAGAAAGTGATGTCTAATTTCTATGTGCTTGGTTCTGGAGTGTTGTATGGGATTCTTAGACAGATTAATGGCACTGGTATTATCACATTTAATAGACACTTGTTGCATGTCAATACCATAATCTCTCATTTGTTGTTTAATCCACAACACTTGAGCACTACAACTACCAGCTGCTATATATTCAGCTTCAGTTGTGGACTGAGCTACACTGTTTTGTTTCTTGGAGAACCAAGAAATTAACCTATTTCCTAAGAATTGGCAAGTACCTGAAGTACTTTTCCTATCTATTTTGCATCCTCCAAAATCAGCATCTGAAAATGCATGAAGGGCAAAAGTGGAGTCTTTGGGATACCAAAGTCCTAGTGAGGGAGTATCTTTGAGGTATCTAAAAATTCTCTTAGTTGCCAATAGATGTGATTCCCTAGGAGAGGATTGAAATCTAGCACAAAGGCATACACTAAACAATATATCTGGTCTACTTGCAGTTAAATAAAGCAATGATCCAATCATAGACCTATAGAGTTTAGTGTCTACACACTTACCACCTTCATCTTTGTCAAGCTTGATGTTGGTGCCCATTGGAGTGGCTTGAGGTTTACAACTCTCCATTCCAAAACGCTTGAGCAAGTCCTTGGTGTACTTTGCTTGATTGATGAAAGTTCCATCCTTTGTTTGCTTCACTTGAAGTCCCAAGAAGAATGCGAGTTCTCCCATCATGCTCATCTCAAATTCCCCTTGCATGATCTTAGCAAACTCTTGACATAAAGACTCATTAGTTGAACCAAAAATAATATCATCTACATATACTTGTACAACTAGTAAGTCCTTATTTTTATTTTTGATGAATAATGTGGTGTCTACCTTTCCTCTTGAGAATCCTTTTTCTATTAAGAACTTTGACAACCTTTCATACCAAGCTCTAGGAGCTTGTTTTAACCCATAAAGTGCCTTAGACAATTTGAAAACATGTTCAGGAAATTCATGATTTTCAAATCCGGGAGGTTGCTCTACATAGACTTCTTCATTAATGAAACCATTCAAGAATGCACTCTTTACATCCATTTGATATAACTGAAATCTTTATAACATGCAAAGGCAAGTAACATTCTTATTGCCTCTAATCTAGCTACCGGTGCATATGTTTCATCATAGTCTATGCCTTCCTCTTGTCTATAGCCTTGAGCAACTAGCCTAGCCTTATTCCTTACGATCACACTATTTTCATCCATCTTATTCTTGAATATCCATTTAGTTCCAATTATTGAGTGATCACTAGGCCTAGGAACTAGTTTCCATACTTTGCTTCTCTCAAATTGATTTAATTCTTCTTGCATTGCTAGGAACCAATTATTATCCTCTAAGGCTTCATTGACATTCCTAGGTTCAATTTGAGATACAAAGGCTATATATTGGCACATATTCCTTAGGGATGATCTAGTTCTAACTCCAAGAGTTGGATCTCCTACTATTTCACAATCTTTTACATATCCTAACTCTCTTGGTGCTCTAGGTTCTCTTTCTAAAACCTCAATTTCTTTTTCATCTTCTTTATTCAAATCAAGTTTTTCTAGAAATTCATCTTCTAAGCTTTCATCAAAAATTCCAACATTTTCATCATTGGTTGATTCTTTAGATACATTATTTGATTCATCAAATATAACATGAATAGATTCTTCAACCATTAATGTTCTTTTGTTATAAACTCTATAAGCCTTTGAATTCAATGAATATCCTAGAAATATTCCCTCATCACTTTTGGCATCAAATTTTCCTAAATTATCTTTTCCATTATTTAGAACAAAGCATTTGCAGCCAAAAGGATGGAAGTAACTAATATTAGGCTTCTTACCTTTGTAGAGCTCATAAGGAGTTTTCTTTAGCATGGGTCTTATCATAGCTCTATTAATTATATAACATGATGTGTTTATAGCTTCAGCCCAAAAGTACTTTGGCAAGTTATTTTCGTATAACATGGTCCTAGCCATCTCTTCCAAAGTTCTATTTCTTCTCTCAACTACACCATTTTGTTGTGGTGTCCTAGGGGCTGAAAAATTATGGCTAATTCCTTGATCATTGCAATACTCATCAAATCCTATATTTTCAAATTCTTTGCCATGATCACTTCTAATGCTTGTTATTGTATATCCTTTTTCATTTTGAGTCACCTTTGAGTAAGTTATGAATTTCTCTAAGGCTTCATTTTTTACTCTCAAAAAGAACACCCAAGTGTATCTAGTGTAATCATCAACTATTACAAAACCATAGTGTTTCCCACCTAGGCTAGTAGTTCTAGTTGGTCCAAATAAGTCTAAATGCAGTAATTGAAGAGGCCTAGTGGTGGATACACTATTCTTAGGCTTAAAAGTTGTTCTCTTGTGTTTTCCTTTAACACAAGCTTCACATATTTCTTCATGATCAAAGGATATTTTGGGTAAGCCTATAACTAGATCCTTTCTAGCTAATTTGGATAGTACATGCATGCTAGCATGACCTAGTCTTCTATGCCATAACCAAGATTCCTTTTTGTTATCTACCATTAAGCATATGTTTTCGTTTTTGAGTTCATTAAGGTAGACTATATATATGTTACCTTGCCTATGACCTAGAAGAAGAATTTTATTTGACTTAGGATCTATAACATTACATTTCATGCAATCAAAAATTACTTTGTAACCTTTGTCACAAAGTTGACTAATGCTTAGCAAGTTATGCTTTAGACCCCTAACAAGTAATACTTTTTCTAAAGAGAAATGATCATTACCTATTGAGCCACTCCCTTCCACTTGGCCTTTGGAGTTGTCCCCAAAAGTGACTTCTCCACCAATTTTCGATTTGAAAGAATTGAAATGGCTTTTATCACCCGTCATGTGCCTTGAGCATCCACTATCTAAGTACCAAGCTTCTTTTGTTTTAGCTTTGTGGCTATGCTCAATCACCTACAACAAAAAAATAAACACACTCAAGTCTTAGGTACCCAAATTCTCTTGGGTCCTTGGAGGTTAGTAAATGAAATTCTTGATCCCATTGGGATCCATTTTGCTAAAGCATTGCAGTCCTTGGAATGAATTACCTCTTTTGGAATCCATATCCTTTTTACAATTTTTCCTTTAAGATTCCTCATCTTTATATTGCAATAATGTGACTTATGTCCCTTCTTATTACAATATGAACAAGTAATTGCAGGTTTATTCATGCTCTTCCTAGCAATGAAACTCTTAAGATGGGTCTCCCTACTTTGTGCATTATACCCTAAGCCATTTTTGTCAAAAAATGCCCTTTGGGTTTCTAACATGCTATCTAGCTTTTGTTGCCCCATGTGAAATCTATTAAAGGAGTTATGTAAATTGCTATTTTTCTCCTTAAGATCACCAATTTCTAGATTTGCAATCTCTAGTTTCTCCTCACATTCCAATTTATCTTTTAACATTATCTCATTTTCCCTTTTTAATTTTGATATTAACTTTTTATACTTCATGCTCATAGATTCATACTCTAATGCTAAATCATCAAATGCATCTTGTAGTTCATCAAAAGAGTATTCATTGATATTAGAAGTTACCTTTTCATCATCATCAATAGCCATAAAGCATAGGTTGGCAATGTCCTCATTTGATTCATCATCGGAGCAGTCACTGTCACTCCATGTTGCTACCATTGCCTTCTTTTTATGAAACCTATCATTAGATCTTTTGAGAAGAGGGCAGTTAAACTTTATGTGTCCAGGTTTTTTACATTCATAACACACAATAGAGTCTTTTCTACCTACTTCCTCTTGTTCTCTCCTATTGTTTCTCCTATTATTACTACTAGCTTTCATTCTCATGAATTTGTTGAATCTTTTGGCAAACATTGCCATCTCAATATCCTCCTCACTCCCACTCTCATTTTTAATCTCCTCTTGAGCAGTGGATTTTAGAGCAACACCCACTTTCTTGGGTGGCTCTTCATTTCTTTTAAGCTTCATCTCATAAGTTAGCAAGGAACCTATTAATTCATCTAAGGACAGTGTGTGTGGATCCTTAGATTCCTCTATTGCTGTCACTTTAGCTTCCCATGACTTAGGTAAGCTATTTAAAATCTTCTTTACCATTTCAATATTAGAATATATTTTTTCTAAAGATTTTAATCCATTAATTATATCTGTAAACCTAGTGAACATATCACTAATGGATTCTCCTTCCTTCATCCTAAAAAGCTCATAATCATGTGTGAGCATACCTACTTTTGTCTCCTTCACTTGGGTTGTACCCTCATGAGTTATTGCCAATTTATCCCATATTTTCTTGGCATTATCACACCCGGATACTCTATTATATTCATTAGGACCTAAAGCACAAAATAATGTGTGCATAGCTTTAGCATTTAGTTGTGCACATTTAATGTCATTAGAATCCCATTCATCTTCTTCTTTGGGAATATCTCTTCCCTCTATTTTCTTCGTAGGGATTTGAGGTCCCTTAACTATAATTCTCCATACTTCATAATCGTTTGCTTGAATAAATAGCATCATCCTAGTCCTCCAATAAGAATAATGTTCACCATTGAACATGGGAGGTCTAACCGTGGAGTGCCCCTCTCCTATCAAACTAGTTGCTACATTGTTATGAGCCATTTGATCGTTTCTACTCTTAGGAAGTTGTTCCTATGTGATTAGAGAGTCCTTGCTCTGATACCAATTGTTGGCTCTACCGAGAGGGGGGGTGAATCGGTTTTCTAACAATTATGGCAGATTTTAAATTAATCGCAATTTAAACATAAATGATAATGAAAAAACAGTGCAATATAACAATTTAATGCAAAGAGAGGGAAAGAGAAATAAACACAGCGACTTATAGAGGTTCGGCCAACTCTTGCCTACGTCCTCTCTCCTTGACCTTCTTGTCAAGTGGTTTCTTTCTCTCTTTCAATAGAGTTTACAAAGTTCCTTTTACAGGTTAAGGAATAACCTCTCTACCCTTAGCAATACAGAAAATGTATTCACCCTTTTACAATAACTCTCACTGAGGAACAATCCTCTTTTCTTTTAAGGTGTGGATGAATACAGAATAAGGCTTTTCAGTGGGTAGGACTAACAAAGCTTGTAGTACTTAAGCTTGTACAATAAATCTCAATTAATGAGCAATAGAGACACAAGGAATGAAAGAATTAAAGCTTGAGAATGTTTGGAATGTTCAGTGATAGTGTCTCACGTTTCTTTGTCTTCAATGCTTGGTTATATACTGAAGGTTGGGTAGTTGGAGCATTAAATGCAGTTTTTCCCGTTGAGATTTGAAGAAAATAGCCGTTGGGAACCTCCAGTGGTCAGACAGATCGATCTCCTATCTTGGCCAGATCGATCTCCTAGTTTTAAATCCTGCAATGACAAAGCACAAATACACAGGGAGATCGATCTCATACATTACCAGATCGATCTGTTAGTTTGAATAGGCAGAGGCAGATCGATCTGTCGAATAGGCAGATCGATCTCCTATCCTCTCTGTTTGAGGCAAGATCGATCTCTCAACACACCAGATCGATCTCTTAAGCTCACTGACTTTGAGCAGATCGATCTCTTCCTTACCAGATTGATCTCCTAAGTTCTCTGACTTAGAGGAGATCGATCTCTTAACCCTGGCAGATCGATCTCTTTTTACCTTAAACCCTTTACACCGTTTTAAGGCTTGCCAGATCGATCTCTTCCATCATGAGATCGATCTCTCATCAAGTATAAACCCAGGAGATCGATCTCTCACACCTCAGATCGATCTCTCATCAGCAGAACTCTAAGTTCTGGTCCTGATATCTTCTAAACATGTTTGTATACCATTTTAACATTATTGTATTAACTTGTTTTGTCATTTCAAAATACATTAACTCAACACACTCTCTAAAAGCATTTCATGCAAATCGTCAAAATCGAGAGCCCGTCTATTGATATTCTTTCTCAAAACGTTTGCAAAACCTCTTTTCACAATAATCATAGAAGTCATGCAACTCATGCTATAGACTTATTCTCATACGTGATTTTCTACCTAGATATATCAATATCTATGTATTTATCGCATACATTCGCACACAGCATGTAGGAAAACATACGTATAGCTATATCTATAGCTCGCATAAGTCCCTTACCTCGAATCACAATCTAATCGCTTTCCTTCGATTCTCACTTCTTGTGATCTGCTCTATCGACTCTAATTATATCTTCTGGACCTGAAATTGTATACTACACACATCAGTATACCTCATTTTACTTGCATGATGTTCAAATCAATGCATTTGGCCATTTATATCTCATTTGGCCTCTTTTTACCATTATTGGACTTTATCCTTTTATGAGTCCATTTCGAGTATATAACATTTTTTGAGAATCTCTCACTCCTCGAGTCTATTGATTCGTATTTAATTGGTATTAAGCTTATAATACCTCAATTTCACCATTTTCATTTCATTGTGGCATTTCATCAAACACCACATATATTCAATTTTAGCCATTTCCATTTCTAAAACATGAACTTCACCGAACTGTTACACCAGCATATATACATATTCAATAACACCTTTACATGCTCAAATCTCCATTAAACCATGCCTACTCGATTTTTTATCATTAAATCGATTTTAGGTCTTATCCTTGTTTAAGCATGTTTATCACATTTCAACCGTTAATCTATATACCAATAAACTCATACATGTATATACATCAACATATTTGAGATTGATGCATTGAAATCTTACCAATCTCAGCTTTTCTCTTTTGTCACAACTTTGAGGAAAAACTCCTTTTCTCCTTCGATTTAGTGATTCAGCCTCTCATTTCCAACTATGTTGTTCTTCTCCACTCTATGAACAACTTTGATGAAATGAACTCCTTTCAAATCTCTAAGGAAAGTATTAATGGTCTAGAGAGGATGTTAGGTCACTTGGTTGCAAAATATGGAAATGTTTGATGTTCTCTTGTGAATTGTGGTTCAGCAGGTCCTGTTTTATATAAATTGCATTGATGAGATCGATCTCCATAAGTGAGAGCAGCTATTTTTAGACTTTTAGAATCAAGTTTTCAAGCTTATGAGATCGATCTGTCAAAGAACATGAGATCGATCTCTCCCAAGCCGAGAGCTTCACACATCGATTTGTCAGGGTAATGAGATAGATCTGCTTCAGGCCGAGGCTTAATGGGATCGATCTGCTTGGACTAAGGATTGATTTCCTTCTTCAAAATACCTCTAAGATTGATCTCCCTTGCATTAGTGATCGATCTACCCTTGTCCTGCAGCTATACTTAGCTAGCTTTCACTCAATTTTTCAAAGTTAACTTTATTTCCATTCACCTTACTACTCATTTTGCATTTAATACATTTTTACCACTTTAAAAGGTCAATTTCTTATTATTCATACTTAATGAAACTTGCGTGTACATCACGAATCCATGTAACAAGTGTGTACATTGGATTTAGGAACCTTACATCATTTATGATTCATATTACATAAACGAATACCTACTTAGGAATTCATATGAGTTACATATGAAAATACGGGTCTTACATTCCTCCCCTACTTTAAGAAATTTGGTCCTATAAATTAAAACCAAGTTACTCCTCAAAAAGTCGGGGGTACATCTCCCGTATAGAGTTCTCCAACTCCTAAGTAGCTTCCTCTGAATTATGGTGCTGCCAAAGAACCTTAACAGGTGGAATCGTCTTGTTTCGTAGCACCTTTTCTTTCCTATCCAGTATCCTGGTCGGTTTATCTACATATGACAAATCATTCTTGAGCTCTAATGGCTCATACTGAATCACATGGGTTGTATCTGGATGATATTTTGGAAGCATCGATACAGGGAAGACATTATGTGAGACCTTGTATATATATAGCTGTAATGTGTGTAATTGGATCAAATAAATGTGAATGGACTTGTAATGTAAAGTGTGATTGATGTAAGTTGATGGATTCGATGTACATACGTGTAATATGATTTGTAATGTACATACAAATTTCATTGTGTGTGAATATGAGGAAATGAGTTCTTACAAGTGATGAATGTGATTGGAACTCAAAATGAGTAGTGTGGTAAATGGAAGGAAGTTGCATGAATATAATTCTTCAACTTAGTTTTATATAGTATACCTTTGAATATACAAGGAATGCACACAAGTTTCAATGTGAATAAGGTATGAATGGATGCCATGCTAAAGTCATAAACGTGGATGGATGAGAAAATGGCCATGGCAGCAGAATAAGGATGTTTTGTTGTAAGTTGCAACAGGAAAACTACAGAAAATTTGTAAAATATGAAGGCCAGATCGATGTCATAGGATGAGAGATATATCTGGAAGCGCCAAAATGCTCTTATTTGAGCAATGGAATAGAGCATATCGATCTCCATTGGGGCCAGATCGATCTGCTAAACATTCTGTAATGAAAAGATTAATCCTTAAGCATACAGATCGATCTCCTTAGCTCTTTGTTTGGGAGCAGATCGATCGTAAGCTTTGACAGATCGATCTCATGCTTAAAATACCATGAAAAAGATGGATTTAAGGGTACCAGATCAATCTCCTCCTAGTGCAGATCGATCTCCTAAAGCTATTTCTATAAAAGGAGAGATGAAATCTGAAAATTTCGAGAAAACAACATCACCCTTCAATTTTTCACTCAAATACATAAAAGAGTTACGACCATAGTCAGATTTCAGGCTACACTGATCAGGTGTGCGAGAACCCTACGCTTGGGGAGGTGGATTAACTATCCCTTCAGCTCATACCCAATCACGGCACATCGTACCCCATGGCTAACGCTTACGGTACATGATGCTCTCGTGGATCCTTATCTCCCATTTCTATTGTCTCAAAATCTTGTGCGAGCAGGTCAGTGTCAGACACATAGCAGTACACGATGGATCAAGCTTTATTTTATACTTATTGTATCACATTCATAAATCACGTGTGAGCAGGTCAATACAAGACACACAACAGTACATGACGGCTCTAACACGATTTTACTCAACACACAACACAATCATAAAAACCTCGTGCGAGCAACTCAGTGTAAGAGACAAAACATACTTGAGGCATCGAGCACAGTATAATAGGAATCCACATGTGAGCGTTATCAGAGAAAGACACACAGCAGTACTCGAAGGCTCTAGTATGACTCCCAAAATCTAGTATGAGCATCTCGAGTGGAACACATAGCATCACCCTAGGCATAGAGCACTCTTTTGCTTTCTTTAAACCTCTTTGAAAATAATGTGCGAGCAGGGCTGGTCAATCTACCGTTACCTCTCATGCTCTAACATGATTTCACACAGAAAAGAAATAGAAGGGGCTCCATGTATAGTCATGAGTGAGGGGGAAATCTCCTTTCAATCACTCTCTAAAAGCATTTCATGCAAATCGTCAAAATTGAGAGCCCGTCTATTGATATTCTTTCTCAAAACGTTTGCAAAACCTCTTTTCACAATAATCATAGAAGTTATGCAACTCATGCTATAGACTTATTCTCATACGTGATTTTCTACCTAGATATATCAATCTCTATGTATTTATCGCATACATTCGCACACAGCATGTAGGAAAACATACGTATAGCTATCTCTATAGCTCACATAAGTCCCTTACCTCGAATCACAATCTTATCGCTTTCTTTCGATTCTCACTTCTCGTGATCTGCTCTATCGACTCCAATTATATCTTCTGGAGCTGAAATTGTATACTACACACATCAGTATACCATGTTTTACTTGCATGATATTCAAATCAATGCATTTGGCCATTTATATCTCATTTGGCTTCTTTTTACCATTATTGGACTTTATCCTTTTATGAGTCCATTTCGAGTATATAACATTTTTTTAGAATCTCTCACTCCTCGAGTCTATTAATTCGTATTAAATTGGTATTAAGCTTATAATACCTCAATTTCACTATTTTCATTTCATTGTGGCATTTCATCAAACACCACATATATTCAATTTTAGCCATTTCCATTTCTAAAACATGAACTTCACCTAACTGTTACACCAGCATATATACATATTCAATAACACCTTTACATGCTCAAATCTCCATTAAACCATGCCTACTCGATTTTTTATCATTAAATCGATTTTAGGTCTTATCCTTGTTTAAGCATGTTTATCACATTTCAACCGTTAATCTATATACCAATAAACTCATACATGTATATACATCAACATATTTGAGATTGATGCATTGAAATCTTACCAATCTCAGCTTTTCTTTTTTTTCACAACTTTGAGGAAAAACTCCTTTTCTCCTTCGATTTAGTGATTCAGCCTCTCATTTCCAACTATGTTGTTCTTCTCCACTCGATGAACAACTTTGATGAAATGAACTCCTTTCAAATCTCTAAGGAAAGTATTAATGGTCTAGAGTGGAAGTTAGGTCACTTGGTTGCAAAATATGGAAAGGTTTGATGTTCTCTTTTGAATTGTGGATTAGGAAGTCCTGTTTTATATAAATTGCATTGATGAGATCGATCTCCATAAGTGAGGGATCTATCTGTAGCTATTTTTAGACTTTCAGAATCCTGTTTTCAAGCTTAGGAGATCGATCTGTCAAAGAACATGAGATCGATCTCTCCCAAGCCGAGAGCTTCACACATCGATCTGGCAAGGTAATGAGATAGATCTGCTTCAGGCTGAGGCTTAATGGGATCGATCTGCTTGGACTAAGGATCGATTTCCTTCTTCAAAATACCTATAAGATCGATCTTCCTTCCATTGGGGATCGATCTCCCCTTATCCTGCAGCCATACTTAGCCATTTTTCACTCAATTTCTCAAAGTTAACTTCATTTCCATTCACCTCACTACTCATTTTGCATTCAATACACTTTTACCACTTTAAAAGGTTAATTTCTTATTATTCATACTTAATGAAACTTGCGTGTACATCACGAATCCAAGTAACAAGTGTGTACATTGGATTTACAAACCTTACATCATTTATGATTCATATTACATAAACGAATACCTACTTATGAATTCATAAGAATTACATATGAAAATACGAGTCTTACATTCCACCCATCCTTTAAGAAATTTGGTCCTCCAAATTAGAACCAAGTTACTCCTTAAAAAGTCAGGGGTACTTCTCCCGTATAGAGTTCTCCAACTCCCAAGTAGCTTCCTCTGAATTATGGTGCTACCAAAGTACCTTAATAAGTGGAATCGTCTTGTTTCGTAGCACCTTTTCTTTCCTATCCACTATCCTGGTCAATTTCTCTACATATGACAAATCATTCTTGAGTTCTAATGGCTTATACTGAATCACATGGGTTGGATCTGGATGATATTTTTGAAGCATCGATACATGGAAGACATTATGTGAGACCCCATATATGTATAGTTGTAATGTGTGTAATTGGATCCAATAAATGTGATTGGTCTTGTAATGTAAAGTATGATTGATGAAGTTGATGGATTCGATATACATACGTGTAATATGATTTGTAATGTATATACAAGTTTTATTGTGTATGAATATGAAGAAATGAGTTATTACAAGTGATGAATGTGATTGGAACTCAAAATAAGTAGTGTGGTAAATGGAAGAAAGTTGCATGAATATAAATGCTTCTATTTAGTTTTATATAGTATACCTTTGGATATAAAAAGAATGCACACAAGTTTCAATGTGAATAAGGTATGAATGGATACCATTTTAAAGTCATAAAGGTGGATGGATGAGAAAATGGCCATTGCAGCAGATTAAGGATGTTTCGGTGTAATTTGCAACAGGAAAACTATAAAAATTCTTAAAAATATGAAGGCCAGATCGATCTCATAGGATGAGAGATCTATCTGGAACAGCCAAAATGCTCTTATTTGAGTAATGGAATAGAGCAGATCGATCTCTAATGGGGCCAGATCGATCTCCTAAACATTTTGTATTGAAAAGATTGATCCTTATGCATACAGATCGATCTCCTAGGTCTCTGTTTGGGAGCAGAGCGATCGTAAGATTCGACAGATCGATCTCATGCTTAAAATAGCGTGAAAAAGAGGGATTTAAAGGGACTAGATCGATCTCCTCCTAGTACAGATCGATCTCCTTAAGCTATTTCTATAAAAGGAGAGCTGAAATCTAAAAAGTTTGAGAAAATAACACCAGCTTTCAATTTTTCACCCAAAACCTAAGTTTATCTCTCCAAAATCAGCCATTTCCAGTAAGAATTGAGGGGAGCCTATCATATACCAAATTGTTCATCTTGAGGAAGAGAACAACATAGTTGAAACCCAAAACCTGATTATTGGCATTAAAGGAGCAATGAGCATTTTCCATTAAGAGCAAGAAGAGAAACCAAATTTGGTAAGCTTCTAAGACTCCAATCCAAGTACATTGTCTATTCTATTAATTTTGGAGTTGATTGGCATGTATATGATGATAGAAATCATCTAGAAAGCAATGAAACACATATAACCTAGAAAATGGATATAGTCTAGAGTGAGAAAGTGTAAATTGGGTTTGTTGATGATTTATAGGATTGGTTGAATTGTCATTTGAGTAATGTGGGTGATTTGAAATGGTTATGTGGAGTTATATTGTGAGTGTAGAGAAGTTATGAAGATGGGTATATGCGATGCTTGATAAAATGCCATAGTGAGGAAATCAATGAAATATGAACACCTTGAGCTTAATATCGATTTAATATCAATTTGGAATGAGTTAATATGCCTAAAAGGAATCCATAGACTCGAGAAATGAAATGAGGCTTGATGAGCATTAATAGAAACTATAGGTCGAATCGGCTATAGTGAACACACAATGTCTTGTTATATGGATCGAATATAATGTGAAATATGATTATGTACAGTCCCGAAGAGTTCGTTGAAGATGAATCAGACCATACGAGTGAGCAACGTTAAGGAAACAGAATCACATGTCACAATTCTAGGTAAGGAAATTTTGTAAGTATATAGAGGCAGTTGCTCGTATTTTGAACTCTTGGGTATATAGGGCTTTGGAAATGTGCATGAGTTTTAAAAAATGTGGTTGAAAATGTATGGAAATTATTATGAGTAATTGCGTGAGATTTGGTTGTTGAAATGGTATTGTAAAGAAATGGGATAGTAAGGCTAATAATTGCATAAATCTAGTGTTTGAATGCTTTCACAAAACATGTGTTTTGTTTTGAGTGAGTTGATAGATAGGTTGGCTATTGTTGTTTGATGTTGTGTGATAGCACATGTGAAGTGCTAAAGATATTTTGAGATTTGTTTTGAAAACTCATGAGCCGCCTATCATGTTTATGTGAATTAAAACATGCTGGAGCCTAGCTCGCATTGGGTATTGATGTTCTCACATGTTTGAACGTGCTGGAGCTTAGCTCGCACTTTATTTTGAAACTATGACGATGTTTTATAAACTGTACTGGAGCTTTTGCTCGTACTTGATTTACGAGAGGATTTCTTATGCATATAACCGTACTGGAGCTATGCTCGTACGTGGTTTCTTCATATTTTTATGCATAAATATCGTACTGGAGCGTTGCTCATACGAAGTGATTTATTATGATGCATGAATTTGCGCTAGAGCGTAGCTCGTGTCGATTTTCACACTGTGGTATATATGAGGTCGTGGTGAGAGTGATACAGATTGGTGTTTAGGGAACCAAACAGGCCTAATAGACCTCTTGAGTGGGGTGAGGGTGAGGGGTTAGGACTTGGCACTAATCCATTCAGGGAACTGAATAGGCCTAATAAACCTCTTGATTGGGGTGAGGGTGAAGGGCTAGGACCTGAATCAGGGAACCCAACAGGGGCGAGCAAGGCTATGAGGGACTAGGACCTGGTATTAAGAGTACTCCCACGTGCAGTTGAGACTAGAGGTTTCACTCGGTGTGGGGTAGATAAGACCTGCTGTAGGCACCACCAACCATGTTATGGGTTCGCAAAGTACGATGTATAGTGTATATCACATGGAGTACGATGTACCGTATTGTTGAGATATTGATGAGAGAAGTCTGGCGGAGAACTAACCCACCTTCGTTCCAGCATGATAACCCACACACCGTGATCTGTATGGTCTGGGATGATATGTGACATAGTTGGCCAACATAGTCTATGAGCTTATAGTGACTGTCTCCCTTGCTTGATTTACTTACTACCACATGATTTTAATCTATAAGTGTGATTGTGATTGTCCAAGGTAGACCAGAGGGAGGGGTCGAGCCTTGGGGACTTGAATTGCGAAATGAGAATGATGTTTGTGCTTGAGAATTGATTTTATGGGATTTTGTTGTATTTGAGAAAGAGATGAGTTTTAAAAAAGGATGTTTCAAGTGAATTTCCCTTTTTATTATGTGATTTGACAATGATGAGCATGAGATGGTTTTTACATGATGATTTTACTATGTTTTATTAAGCCAATTTACATGATTTAAGTACATGATATATGTATACTCATATGGCTTAGTTTTAATTCCTCATGCTCCTGTTATAGAAGATTTATGCATAACATTACCAGCATGTAGATAGAGTAGTTATCTACCATGCTTGCATTATTGCCTTACTGAGCGTGTGGTTGCTCATCCCTCTCTATTTTCCCCCTCCTACAGAGCGTGCATAGTAGCCCAGTGAGGACTGAGGCATTGTGTTTTTGGACATCCGCTGCTTCCATCGTCGAAAGGTATATACACATGATTCTTTTTGTATGTAAACAATGTAATGGCACAATAATGAGTGAGTTGTAATTATGGGGAATGTAGATGTCACTAAACATGTTCTGTATGAGTGAATGATTTAATTTTGAATATATGACATCGTTTTTATTAATTGTGGATGAATGGTACGTGGTGATTATTATTGACTCATAGCCCAACTGTATGTGGTGAGTTTGTTCACGACCGAGTAGAGGTAACAATAAAATGTGAAAAATTTATTGACATTTTTGGTAATAAGAGAATAAAACGGGTCGTGACAGAGATTGGTATCAGAGCCTTGTTGGCTTAATGTGAGTTAGTAATAAAACGTAGGAAAAGTGCATCCCCATATTACTATGCTTTTGTTTAGATATAACTGTGTATACCGTGATTGATTGAGCTTAATAAATGATCTTCGTACCGGAAGTTAGGCACTATGCCTGTTACACGCCAAGGTAGAGGGGCGAGGGCACGCACTAGAGGCCGTAGAGGTAGGCCTGAGAGCAGTGAAGAGCCACAGACTGATCAAGATCCACAGAACCCTGCTGAGAGAGCAGAAGATACAGAGGCACGCTTCGCTAGGATAGAGCGCAGTATTGAGAATTTGGTGGAGATAGTCACGCAGGAATTAGGTACCTGCGATAGACGAGGCCCCGTGGCACAGCCTACTACTGAACAGGCAGCTACAAAGGCGGAGAGACCTCAGACTGTAGAGACTATTATTGCTACACCACCTCCAGTACAGGATACAGATTTTCCTATCGCTCTACAGTAGAGTGGTAGTTATTTGGGTTATGATTGCATCTTGAACAGACTGCGAGAGTTCCAAGCATTGAAATCCCCAGTGTTTAGAGGGGTAAGGACCCAGTTATCACAGAGGACTGGGTGTATGAGATGGAGAAACTGTATAGGTTTTTTCGATGCACTTCAGCTAAAAAGGTAGCCTTTGCCATGTTTATGTTGAAAGGCGAGGCTGAGCATTGGTGGAGGTCCATCGAGGCTATTTTGAGGGCTAGACACTCTGAGATCTCATAGGAGATATTTCTAGAGGCCTTCAAGAGACAATATATTCCAACTACTGTACAAAGGAAACTATGGATGGAATTCATGAATCTGGTTCAAGGGAACCGTACTGTGGATGGAATTCATGAATCTAGTTCAGGGGAACTATACTGTAGACGAGTATATGTCCAAGTTTATGTCCTTGGAGAGATATGACACAAACACGATGGGTAGTGAGACCCGAAAGATTCAAAAGTTCATGGATGGACTGAGATTAGCCATCCGTACTAAGTTAGCTCTTTTGGCTCTACCGAGAGGGATGGTGAATCGGTTTTCTAATGCTAATGGCAAATTTTAAATTAATCCTAATTTAATTAGCAAATGATAATGAGCAATATAATGAAATTAAACAAATTAAAGCAAGATAGGGAAGAGAGTAACAAACACAATCGTTTATAAAGGTTCGGCCAATCTTTTGCCTACGTCCTCTCTCCTTGACCATCTTGTCAAGTGCTTTCTTTCTCACTTTCAACAGAATTTACAATGTTCCTTTTTCAGGTTAAGGAATAACTTCTCTACCTTTTGCAATACAAAGATGTATTCACCCTTTTATAATTTTTATCTCACTGAGGAACAATCCTCTTCTTTCTTAAGGTATGGATGAATACAAAATCAAGCTTTTAATGTGGGTAGGACAATTACAGCTTTTGCACTTAAGCTTATACACACACTCAATAAATGAGGAATGAAGACAAAAGGAATGAAAGAATTAAACTCTTAAGAATGTAAGAAATGTGCAGCAATGGTGTCTGCTTGTTCATTGTCTTCAATGCTTGGTTAAATACTGAAGGATTGGTAGTTGGAGCATTAAATGCTATTTTTCCCGTTGAGATTTTTGCAGAACTAGCTGTTGGGTACCTCCGGTAGGATGCTAGATCGATCTGCCATTTTGGCCAGATCGATCTCTTAGTTATAAATCATGCAAGATCAAAGCAAAATAACACAAGGAGATCGATCTCATAAATGAGCAGATCGATCTTGCAATTTGAACATGTTAGGGGAGATCGATCTGTCGAATAGGCAGATCGATCTTCCAATCTCTCCGTTTGAGGCAAGATCGATCTAGAGATTGATTTGTCATGTATTATCATAGTGGGGAGATCAATCTCTCATTAACAAAGATCGATCTCCTTAGCTCTCTGACTTTGAGGAGATCGATCTCTTCCTATACTAGATCGATCTCATGAGTTCTTTGTTTGTGTATAGATCGATCTTATAGATCGATCTACTGTCTTTACTTTAGGGGAGATCGATCTCATCCTAGATCAGATCGATCTCCTTAACTCTAGTTTTAGGCAGATCCATCTCATAACCCTTATAGATCGATCTCAATCTTCCTTAATACCTTTGTACAGGTTCAAGGCTTAGCAGATCGATCTCATGTCTTCATGAGATCGATCTCTCATCCAATAAAACCCAGGAGATCGATCTTTCATAACCCAGATCGATCTCTCATCTACAGAAACTCAAGTTCTGGTACTAATAACCTCTAAACATGTTTTTATATCATCTTTATACTATTGAATTTACTTGTTTTGTCATTTCAAAATATATTATCACAATAATCTTCTCCTTTTTGATATGACAAAACCTATTCAATCAACATGTTTAGTTAATTTGCACAAGCTCCCCCTTTTTATAAGCTCCCCCTTTCTTTTAGCTTTTGACCTCATGACTTTCTTAACTCCCCCTCATTTTAATCATTCCTTTAAACCTTTAGACATGTTTCTTAAAGCCATTTTCACATCTTTTAATTAACCCACATGTTATCTTTTCTTCTCCCCCTTTTTGTCATATCAATGACGCTAAAGGTTAAGGAAACAGTCCAACTGTAAACACATTGTGCATTTCAAAATAGTAAATCATTTGAGCAGATGGCAACAATAACTAATATTTCATTCAACCAAATGCAGTTGCAAAAACAACAAGAAGTACACATGAAAACTAACTAATCTTATCCTAATATTCATATGCTACGGTGGAGGAACTCGATCCATAAGATCCTCAATGTGAGTGCGAGTGACCTGAAGCTCATCATACATCGCGTCCTGAGTAGCATGAAGATTTGCAAAGCCTTCAACGACTTTGCGGTTTAGTTCCATGAACAGCCGCTGCTGGGTTGCATGAAGGTTTGCAAAACCTTCTTCGATCTTCCGGTTGAGCTCACTCATCATGGTCACTATAGACTCCATGCCAGCAGGTGAGGGAACCGGTGCAGTGGGCGGAGGAGTCGAGGACGATGGACCCGCAGTCGGTGCAGCAGGTGGATCCATAGGCTCATCGGAGGGATCTTCCTCCATAGCTACTGCAGATTGCTATTCCCACTTCTTCTTCCAGTCGCCTCGGAAGTCCTTGTAGTAGCCCATGTGGTGGAGTATCCCGATGTTGAGGACGCTCTTTGGAGAAGGTACTTCACACGTTTCGTAACTGCTATACACTCCAAGTCGTTGGAGAAAGTACGCTAACGGTTGTGGAAAAACTATCGTGGTGGCTTGGCCGCGTACGATCTTCAACCAATCTTCATAGATAAAATGGACAAGGTTGGGTTTTTGACTTGTGGAGTGGATGTGGTGGATCCAAAAACGATCTAACCTCCTAACGGTGGAATGATGGGTACCGAAAGGATGAAGATTCCATGAGATAATGAGGTGGAGTAACCGTGGGTGCATTGGGAGGTCACTCGCCTTATCCCTGGGAAGGTCAAACTCCAAGGGGACTTCCTTATCTTCATTGGTCAAGCTTTCATTGCTTATGTGGAAAGCTTGGGCTAAGACATCAGGGTCTATTGCAATGGACTTACCCATGACATACGTTGAAAACCCGAGAATTTTACAAGTATCGTCAGGATCATATGTGAGTTCGGCATTTGAAAAGAATGCCCTGACGATGTTTGGGGGTACGGGAGTATTGATTTTGAGAAACGAAATCCACCCAAACTCTTCAAATTTGGGTAGATAGGGAAAATCAATGCGATTTAAGAAAGAAAAATCGATGGTTCGCCAATGTTTAATTAGCATGGTGGAAAAATACTCTTCATATCTCTTCCTTTTTGCAGGTGTTTTAAAACACCTGTTAAAGGTAGTGACTGAAGAGGTAGAAGGTGATTGGGAGGAGGTTGGTCTAGATTCTCTATTGGCTGTTCTCTTAATACTAGGCATTTTTCTAGACACAAGACACACTTAAAACTAGTTCTCTAAACAACTAATCAATGAAACAGTAACTAGATTCGACCTAGAGAGAAATTGAGCACTTAGCTAAGAATTTTGAGAAAAAAATTTTACAATGTAGGTTACTAGATCAAGAATCGAAGAGAAGATTTGACAGTTTTATTACCGAAGATCGATCTGGAGGGAGAATCGAGAGATGAGGTGCGACAGGAGTTTAGGGATTTGAGATTTTGGAGATTTGAAATTTGGGGATTTTTCGCCAGTTTTTATAGTCCAGGGTACAAGAGATTGATCTATCGAGATGACAGATCGATCTATCATTTTCAGAAGCCCGAAGAGATCAATCTGTGGTTCCACAAGATCGATCTTCAGAATACAAAAGCTTGAGGAGATTGATCTGTCATATGCACAGATCGATCTGCTGTTTGACAAAGGCTTAGGGAGATCGATCTGCATAGATCGATCTTCAGAATACAGAGGTTTGAGGAGATCGATCTGTCGTATGTACAGATCGATCTGCTGTTTAACAGAGGCTTAAGGAGATCGATCCTATGGATAGAAGATCGATCTGCCTAGCTTAACCTTAATGCTTTAGGCTTATTTGAAGTATGGAGATCGATCTATATTGATAGGAGATCGATCTCTCATACTCTTTGCCCAGAAAAATCATTGAAAAATTCTTTTAAAAACAACTTAAAGTCAAGATTTTGAAGCATATACATCTTAAGGGACATTCATGAGTCCTAATTCACCTCTAAGGATACAAAACCTATCTCTATCAAGAGGTTTGGTGAATATATAGCTATTTGATGTAAAGTGTCAATATACTCTAGAATTATATCTCCCTTTTGCACATGGTCTCTAAGGAAATGATGCCTAATCTCAATGTGCTTAGTTCTAGAGTGTTGAATGGGATTTTTAGATAGATTGATAGCACTGGTATTATCACATTTAATAGAGACTTGTTTCATGTCAATACCATAATCTTTCATTTGTTGTTTTATCCACAACACTTGAGCACTACAACTACCTGTTGCTATGTATTTAGCTTCAGTTGTAGACTGAGCCACACTGTTTTGTTTCTTAGAGAACCAGGATATTAATCTATTCCCTAAGAATTGGCAAGTACCTGAAGTAATTTCCTATCTATTTTGCATCCCCCAAAATCTGCATCTGAAAATGCATGAAGTGTAAAAGTGGAGTCCTTGGGGTACCAAAGTCCTAGAGAGGGAGTGTCCTTAAGGTATCTAAAGATCCTTTTAGTTGCTAATAAGTGTGATTCCCTAGGAGAGGATTGAAACCTAGCATAAAGGCATACACTAAACAATATATCTGGTCTACTTGCAGTTAAATAGAGCAATGAGCCAATCATAGACCTATAGAGTTTAGTGTCTACACACTTACCACTTTCATCTTTATCAAGCTTGATGTTGGTGCCCATTGGAGTTGCTTGAGGTTTGCAATTGTCCATTCCAAATCACTTGAGCAAATCCTTAGTATACTTTGCTTGATTGATAAAGGTTCCATCCTTTGTTTGCTTCACTTGAAGTCCCAAGAAGAAAGTGAGCTCTCCCATCATGCTCATTTCAAATTCACCTTGCATGATCTTAGCAAACTCTTGGCATAAAGATTCATTAGTTAATCCAAAAATAATATCATCTACATACACTTGAACAACTAGTAAATCTTTATTTTTATTTTTAATAAACAAAGTGGTATCTACTTTTCCTCTTGAAAATCCTTTCTCTATTAAGAATTTTGACAATCTTTCATACCAAGCTCTAGGAGCTTTTTTCAAACCATAGAGTGCCTTAGAAAGTTTGAAAACATGTTCAGGAAATTCATGATTTTCAAAGCCGGGAGGTTGCTCAACATAGACTTCTTCATTAATGAAACCATTCAATAATGCACTCTTTACATCCATTTGATATAATTTGAAGTTTTTATAACATGCAAAGGCACGTAACATTCTTATTGCCTCTAGTCTAGCTACCGGTGCATAGGTTTCATCATAATCTATACCTTCCTCTTGTCTATATCCTTGTACAACTAATCTAGCCTTGTTTCTTATGATCACACTATTTTCATCCATCTTGTTCTTGAATATCCATTTAGTTCCAATTATAGAGTGATCACTAGGCCTAGGAACTAGTTTCCATACTTTGCTTCACTCAAATTGATTTAATTCTTCTTGCATTGCTAGGAACCAATTATTGTCATCTAAGGCTTCATTGACATTTCTAGGTTCTATTTGAGATACAAAGGCTATATATTGACACATATTCCGTAGAGATGATCTAGTTCTAACTCCAAGAGTTGGATCTCCTACTATTTCACAATCTTTTACATATCCTAACTCTCTTGGTGCTCTAGCCTCTCTCTCTAATATCTCTATTTCTTCTTCATCTTCTTTATTTAAGTCAAGTTTTTCTAATAAATCATCTTCCAAATTTGGAGTTTCCTCAAAAATTCCAACATCCTCATCATTGGTTGAATCTTTAACTACATCATTTGACTCATCAAATATAACATGAATAGATTCTTCAACCATCAATGTTCTTTTGTTATATACTCTATAAGCCTTTGAATTCAAGGAGTACCCTAGAAAGATTCCCTCATCACTCTTGGCATCAAATTTTCCTAGGTTATCTTTCCCATTATTTAAGATAAAACATTTGCAGCCAAAAGGATGGAAATAACTAATGTTAAGCTTCTTACCTTTGTAAAGCTCATAAGGAGTTTTCTTTAGCATGATCATAGCTCTATTAATTATAAAGCAAGATGTGTTTATAGCTTCAGCCCAAAAATACTTTGGTAAATTATTCTCACACAACATGGTTCTAGCCATTTCTTCCACTGTTCTATTTCTTCTCTCAACTACACCATTTTGTTGTGGTGTCCTAGGGGCTGAAAAATTATGGCTAATTCCTTGATCATTGCAATACTCATCAAATCCTATATTTTCAAATTCCTTGCCATGATCACTTCTAATACTAGTTATTATGTATCCCTTTTCATTTTGAGTCACTTTTGTATAGGCTATGAATTTTTCTAAGGCTTCATTTTTTACTCTAAAAAAGAACACCCAAGTGAACCTAGTGTAATCATCAACTATTACAAATCCATAGTGTTTCCCACCAAGGCTTGTTGTTCTAGTTAGTCCAAATAAATCTAGGTGGAGTAATTGAAGGGGCCTAGAGGTGGATACACTATTCTTAGGCTTAAATGTTATCCTTTTATGTTTTCCTTTAACACATGCTTCACATATTTTTTCATAATCAAAGGACATCTTAGGCAATCCTATAACTAGATCATTTCTAGCCAACTTACAAAGTACATGCATGCTAGCATGACCTAGTCTTCTATGCCATAACCAAGATTCATTTTCTTTGTCTACCATTAGGCATATGTTTTCATTCTTAAGTTCATTAAGATAGACAATGTATATATTACCTTGTCTATGCCCTAAGAAAAGAACTCTATTTGACTTAGGATCTATAACATGACATTTCATACAATCAAAAGTTACTTTGTAACCTTTGTCACAAAGTTGACTTATGCTTAGTAAGTTATGCTTTAGACCCCTAACTAACAATACTTTTTCTAAAGAAAAGTAGTCATTACCTATTGAGCCACTCCCTTCAACTTGGCCTTTGGAGTTGTCCCCAAATGTGACTTCTCCACCAACCTTTGATTTAAATGAATTGAAGTGGCTTCTATCACCCGTCATGTGCCTTGAGCATCCACTATCTAAGTACCAAGCTTCCTTTATCTTAGCTTTGTGGCACTGCTCAATCACCTACAAAAAGATTCAAACTCAAGTCTTAGGTACCCAAATTCTCTTGGGTCCTTTGGGGTTAGTGAATGCAATTCTTGATCCCTTTGGGATTCATTTTGCTAATGCATTAACATCGTTTGAGTTAATTACTTCTTTTGGAACCCATATCCTTTTTACTATTTTTCCTTTAAGAGTGGTCATCTTCATATTGCAATTATGTGATGCATGTCCCTTTCTATCACAATATGAGCAAATAATTGAAGGTTTATGCAAACTCTTTCTAGCAATGAAGCTCTTGAGATGAGTATCTCTACTTTCTCCATTATATCCTAACCCATTTTTATCAAAGAATGCCCTTTGGGTTTCTAGCATGTTATCTAGCTTTTGTTGCCCCATATAAAACCTATTAAAGGAATTATGTAAATTACTATTCTTCTCTTTTAGATCACAAATTTCAAGATTAGTAATTTCTAGTTTCTTTTCACATTCTAATTTGTCCTCTAGAATTAACTCATTTTCTTTCTTCAATTTAGATATTATTTTCTTATATTTCATACTCATGCATTCATATTCCAATGCAAGATCATCAAATGCATCTTGCAATTCATCAAAAGAATATTCATTGAGGTTTGAAGCTACCTTTTCATCCTCAATTGCCATGAAGCACAAGTTGGCAATGTCCTTATTTGAGTCATCATCGGAGCAGTCACTATCGCTCCATGTTGCCACGATTGCCTTCTTTTTGTGGAACCTATCATTGGACCTTTTAAGAAGAGGGCAGTTAAATTTTATGTGTCCTGGTTTTTTACATTCATAGCACACAATTGTATCTTTTCTTCCTACCTCTTCTTGATCTCTCTTATTGTTTCTCCTATTACTACCACTAGCTCTCATTCTCATGAACTTGTTAAATCTTTTGGCAAACATTGCCATCTCAAGATCCTCTTCACTACCACTTTCATTCTTAATCTCCTCATGAGCAGTAGATTTTAGAGCAACTCCCACTTTCTTAGGTGGCTCTTCATTTCTTCTCAACTTCATCTCATAAGTGAGTAGTGATCCTATTAATTCATCTAAAGACAATGTGTGAGGATCCTTAGATTCCTCAATTGCAGTCACTTTAGCTTCCCATGATTTAGGTAAGCTATTTAATATTTTCTTGACCATTTCAATATTAGAGTATATTTTTCCTAAGGACTTTAATCCATTAATTACATCAGTGAATCTAGTGAACATATCACTAATTGATTCTCCTTCCTTCATCCTAAAAAGCTCATAGTCATGTGTGAGCATTCCTACCTTAGTCTCCTTTACTTGGGTTGTACCCTCATGAGTTATTACCAATTTGTCCCAAATTTGTTTGGCATTGTCACATCCGGAGACTCTATTATATTCATTTGGCCCTAAAGCACAAAAGAGAGTGTGCATGGCCTTAGCATTTAGTTGGGCACATTTAACATCATTTGAGTCCCATTCTTCTTCTTCCTTAGGGATATCTCTTCCCTCTATTCTTTTTGTGGGGATTTGAGGTCCTTTAGCTATAATCCTCCACACCTCATAATCATTTGCTTGAATGAATAATATCATCCTAGTCTTCCAATAGGCATAATGTTCCCTATTGAACATAGGAGGCTTAACCGTAGAATGCCCCTCTCCTACCAAACTAGTTGCTACATTGTTGTGAGCTTTTTGATCGTTTCTAACTCTTAGGAAGTTGTTCCTATGTGATTAAAGAGTCCTAGCTCTGATACCAATTGTTGACTCTACCGAGAGGGGGGGTGAATCGGTTTTCTAATGCTAATGGCAAATTTTAAATTAATCCTAATTTAATTAGCAAATGATAATGAGCAATATAATGAAATTAAACAAATTAAAGCAAGATAGGGAAGAGAGTAACAAACACAATCGTTTAAAGAGGTTCGGCCAATCTCTTGCCTACGTCCTCTCTCCTTGACCTTCTTGTCAAGTGCTTTCTTTCTCACTTTCAACAAAAGTTACAATGTTCCTTTTTCAGGTTAAGGAATAACCTCTCTACCCTTTGCAATACAAAGATGTATTCACCCTTTTACAATTTTTATCTCACGGAGGAACAATCCTCTTCTCTCTTAAGGTATGGATGAATACAAAATCAAGCTTTTAATGTGGGTAGGACAATTACAGCTTTTGCACTTAAGCTTATACACACACTCAATAAATGAGGAATGAAGACAAAAGGAATGAAAGAATTAAACTCTTAAGAATGTAAGAAATGTGCAGCAATGGTGTCTGTTTGCTCATTGTCTTCAATGCTTGGTTAAATACTGAAGGATTGGTAGTTGGAGCATTAAATGCTATTTTTCCTGTTGAGATTTTTGCAGAACTAGCCGTTGGGTACCTCCAGTAGGATGTCAGATCGATCTGCCATCTTGGCCAGATCGATCTCTTAGTTATAAATCCTGCAAGATCAAAGCAAAATAACACAAGGAGATCGATCTCAGATATAAGCAGATCGATCTTACAATTTGAACATGTTAGGGGAGATCGATATGTCGAATAGGCAGATCGATCTTCCAATCTCTCTGTTTGAGGCAAGATTGATCTAGAGATCGATCTGTCATGTATTATCGTAGTAGGGAGATCGATCTCTCATTAACCCAGATCGATCTCCTTAGCTCTCTGACTTTAAGGTGATCGATCTCTTCCTATACTAGATCGATCTCATGAGTTCTTTGTTTGAGTATAGATCGATCTTATAGATCGATCTACTGTCTTTACTTTAGGGGAGATCGATCTCATCCTAGATCAGATCGATCTCCTCAACTCTAGTTTTAGGCAGATCGATCTCATAACCCTTATAGATCGATCTCAATCTTCCTTAATACCTTTGTACAGGTTCAAGGCTTAGCAGATCGATCTCATGTCTTCATGAGATCGATCTCTCATCCAATAAAACCCAGGAGATAGATCTCTCATAACCCAGATCGATCTCTCATCTACAGAAACTCAAGTTCTGGTACTAATAACCTCTAAACATGTTTTTATATCATCTTTATACTATTGAATTTACTTGTTTTGTCATTTTAAAATATATTATCACAACAAGCTCCCTTCGACATTTTGACCTATGAGGAGGCTGTACATAAGGCTCAGTTATGTGAGCAAGATTTTGAGCGGAATGCCTCCGAGGTTGGGAGAATTGGTGTCAGGAAGGATAGAGACTGAAAGAGATCTAAGAGGGATATAGTGGCCAGGAAAGGAGGCCCAAGGTATTTTGAGAAGAGACCTAAGATCGAAGAGGTGCATGAGAGAGCTACTAGACCTCCTGTGTACCCAGCTTTGACTGCGCCGAGGGGCATGACTATTGGAGGACCACGACCTACCATTGATCAGTATAGGAGATGTGGCAAATACCATAGGACTAGACCATGTCAGGTGCCTCTTGTTTCGTGTTTTTGGTGTGGAAAGCCCGGACATATTTTGAGATATTGTATCGAGATGGTTGAGATCGCTCCACGAAGAGCAAGGAGCCTGAGGGAGCTCCAGTTGAGATAGCGGGCCTGAGGAGGAGGGCTACAGCTGAGGAAAAAGGGAAACAGGTTATGGGTGTGAGTAGAGGAAGGGTGCACGCACTGGACCAGGACACTGCAGACGCATCGACGGATGTGTTTAAAGGTACCATCCGAATCTTGGATTTAGAAGCATTGGTAGTGCCACGCATTCTTTCATATAACCTTCCTTTACACATAAATTGTTGAAGTATGTGAAACCTACATTTATGGACAAAATGTTGATGATTTCCAAACCCATGAATGATAGTCAATTGACCGAGCATGTATGCAGAGATTATAAGTTAAAGATAGAGGGGAATGAAATGATAGCCAATTTGATTTTATTGAACAAGAATGATTTTGATGTAATATTGGGAATGGATTGCTTGGCTACCAATCGTGTTGTTATGGATTGCCATGCTAAGTTATTAATGTTTTCAGGATTAGACAATCTTATTGTAAACTTCGATGAAAAGAAATAAATATAACCATGATAAATGAAAAGAGTATGATTTTGTTTAATCTGTGTGAGAGATGAATTTAGTTATCTATGATGAATATTGATGTGATGGGTTATGTTACTAACGGTAGAAAGAATGTTATGAAGGGTTCATTGCCTACGTAGTTGATATAGATGAGGCACACCCGAAATTGAGGGATATCCCAGTGATTGCAGATTATTTTGATGTCTTTCCGGATGAATTACCAAGACTACCACCTGAAAGAGAAATGGTATTTTGCATAGAGTTAGTGCCTGGTACAGAGCCGATATCGAAGCCATCATATAGAATGGCTCTAATAGAGTTGGAAGAGTTAAAGATACAGTTGCAAGAGTTGTTGGAGAAGGGGTTTATTAGACCAAATGTCTCACCTTGGGGAGCACCGGTCCTATTTGTAAGGAAGAAAGATGGAAGCCTCTGATTGTGTATAGATTACCGGTTGTTGAATAAGGCCACCATTAAGAATAAATACCCCCTTCCAAGAATTGATGATTTGTTGGATCAGCTCTAAGGAGCCCAAGTATTTTCTAAGATAGATTTGCGTCAGGGTATCATCAGTTGAGGATCAGGAGTGGAGATGTACCCAAGACAACATTTCGTACCCGTTATGGCCACTACGAGTTTTTGGTGATGCCATTTGGATTGACGAATGCTCCCGCAACATTTATGGCTCTGATGAATGATATATTCTAGCCATACCTGGACAAGTTTGTGATAGTGTTCATTGATGACATATTGGTCTATTCCAAGTCCAGGGAAGTTCATAAGGAGCATTTGAGGATAGTTCTGTAGACCCTCTGAGAAAAAGAATTATACACCAAACTCAGTAAGTGTAACTTTTGGTTAGAGCAGATCTCGTTTCTGGGTCATATTGTGTCGAAGGATGGGGTTTTAATAGATCCATCCAAGATAAAGGCGGTTGTACAGTGGGGACAGCCCAAGACAGTTACTAAGTTTAGAAGTTTTCTAGGATTGGCAGGGTATTTATCGAAGATTTGTAGAGGGTTTCTCCAGACTAGCTGCTACATTGACACGCCTCACGCGAAAAGATGTTAAGTTTCTCTGGGATGAGGCATGTGAGAGGAGTTTTGAGGAGCTTAAGCGTCGATTGACCATTGCTCCAATTCTCACCATTCCTACTAACTCAGGAGGATTCTCGGTGTATATGGATGCCTCACACTAGGGATTGGGCTATGTACTTAAGCATGATGGGAAGGATCTAGACAGTTGAAAGATCACAAGAGGAACTACCCGACACATGATTTGGAGTTGGTGGCTGTAGTATTTGCTTTGAAAATATGGCACCACTATCTCTATGGTGAGAAATTTCAGGTGTTCACAGATCATAAGAGCCTTAAATACCTGTTCTCGAAGAAAGAACTGAATATGAGACAGAGGAGATGGCTCAAACTCCTGAAGGACTATGATTGTGAAATCATGTGCCACCCGGGTAAGGCAAATGTAGTTGTCGATGCTTTGAGCAGAAAGAACCTTGGGTTGGTGTCTTATATGATGGTACGAGAGCATGAATTGTTAGAACACTTTACGAACCTCAATTTGGATGTAACCCCACCTGTATCAGAGAGATTGGATATCGTGGCTAGTATGAGATTAGAGCCAGAGTTGATTGGTCGTATTCGGCTGGCCCAGCAGAGCGATCGACGTGCATCGATTGGCTGAGGTAGATACAGACCGGTTTGGGTATTGATTTTGAGCTAAGTGCTGATGGGTTATTGAGGTTTAGGGGCAGAGTACATGGTCCCGAGGATCCTGAGATCAGAAGGCTGATTTTATCAGAGGCTCATTCATCGAAGTATATGATACATCAAGGGAGTACCAAGATGTATCAAATCCTTCAGAAGGTTTATTGGTGGTCCAAAATGAAAAGAGACATTACTGTGTATGTCGCTAAGTGTCTCATTTGTCAGCAGGTGAAGGTAGAGCATTAGAAACCTGTTGGATTATTACAACCTCTACCGATACCGACTTGGAAAATAGAGCATGTTACCATGGATTTTGTGATCGGATTGTCGAGGACCCGCAGTGTTCATGATGCCATATGGGTTATTGTGGACCGATTGACTAAGTCCACCCATTTCTTGGCTATGAGAGCTAACGATACACTGAATCAGTTGGCGAACCTGTATATTCAAGAGATAGTACAGCTACATGGTGTACTAGTGAGCATTGTTTCTAATAGGGATACCCGTTTCACTTCCTATTTCTGGGAACATTTTTAGGAAACGTTGGGGACCCGACTGAGTTTTTGCACCGCTTTTCATCCTCAGATAGATAGGCAGTCAGAGAGGACTATATAGACCCTGAAGGATATGTTGAGAGCATGTGTGCTAGATTTTAGAGGCTCTTGGGATGATCACCTGCAGTTAGCCGAGTTCGCCTATAATAACAGTTATCATACGAGTATCAAAATGGCACCCTATGAGGCACTGTAGGGACACAAATGTCGATCCCACATTGGATGGGTAGAGGTTAGTGACAAATAGATTTTTGCTTCGAACTTAGTGCAGCAGGCATCTGAGGACGTCCAGCTAATATGTGAGAGATTACGGATAGCTTAGAGTTATGCTGACAAGAGACGAAGACCATAAGAGTTTGATGTGGGTGAGTCGGTATTTTTTAGAGTTTCACCTTCGAAGGGTATTATGAGATTTGGTAAGAAGGGCAAGCTGAGCCCTAGATATATCAGACCCTTCGAGATTTTGGAGAGAGTGGGAGATAAGGCGTATCGATTGGCGTTGCCACCAGACTTAGCAAATGTTCATAACGTCTTCTACATCTCGATGCTTTAAAAATATCACCCAGACCCGGCACATGTGATAAGATATGAGCCGTTGGAGCTCAATGAAAGTATGACATATGTTCAGAAGCCGATTCAGATATTGGACAGAAAGGAGAAAGTTTTACGGAATAAGACAATTCCCTTGGTGAAAGTTCTTTAGCAACATCACACGGTGGAAGAGGCCACAAAGGGAATTGGAGAACTTGATACGGGAGAAGTACCCCCAACTTTTTGAAGAGTGACTTGGTTCTAATTTGGAGGACAAAATTCCTTGAAGGAGGGGAGAATGTGAGACCCCGTATATGTATAGTCGTAATGTGTGTAATTGGATCAAATAAATGTGAATGGACTTGTAATGTAAAGTATGATTGATGTAAGTTCATGGATTCGTAGTACATATATGTAATATGATTTATAAAGTACATACAAGTTTCATTGTGTATGAATATGAAGAAATGAGTTCTTACAAGTGATGAATGTGATTGGAACTCAAAATGAGTAGTGTGGTAAATGGAAGGAAGTTGCTTGAATATAAATGCTTCCATTTAGTTTTATATAGTATACCTTTGGATATACAAGGAATACACACAAGTTTCAATGTGAATAAGGTATGAATGGATGCCATTTTAAAGTCATAAAGGTGGATGGATGAGAAAATGGCCATGGCAGCAGATTAAGGATGTTTTGGTGTAAGTTGCAGCAGGAAAACTGCAGAAAATCTGGAAAATATGAAGGCTAGATCGATCTCTCAAGAACCATAATGCTCTTATTTGATTAATGGAATAGAGCCGATCGATCTCCAATAGGGCCAAATCGATCTCCTAAACATTCTGTAATGAAAAGATTGATCCTCAAGCATACAAATCGATCTCCTTAGCTCTTTGTTTGGGAACAGATCAATCTCAAGCTTCGACAGATTGATCTCATGCTTAAAATGCCGTGAAAAAGAGGGATTTAAGGGAACCAGATCGATCTTCTCCTAATGCAGATCGATCTCCTTAAGCTATTTCTATAAAAGGAGCGCTGAAATTTAAAAAGTTTGGGAAAACAACATCACCCTTCCATTTTTCACCCAAAACCTAAGTTTCTCTCTAAAAAATAAGCCATTTCCAATAAGAATTGAGGGGAGGCTATTAGATACCAAGTTGTTCATCTTGAGGAAGAGAACAACATAGTTGAAACCCAAAACCTCATTGTTAGTATTGAACGAGCAAGGAGCATTTTCCATTTGGAGCAAGAAGAGAAACCAGATTTGGTAAGCTTCTAAGACTCTAATCCAAGTACATTATCTATTATATTGATTTTGGAGTTGATTGGCATGTATATGGATGATAGAAATCATCTAGAAAGTAATGGAACACATATAACCTAGAAAATGGATATAGTCTAGAGTGAAAAAGTGTGAATTAGGTATGTTGATGATTTATAGGATTGGTTGAGTTGTCATTTGAGTAATGTGGGTGATTTGAAATGGTTATGTGGAGTTATATTGTGAGTTTAGAGAAGTTATGAAGATGGGTATATGAGATGCTTGATAAAATGCCATAGTGAGGAAATCAATGAAATATGAACACTATGAGGTTAATATCAATTTAATATCGATTTGGAATGTGTTAATAGGCCTAAAAGGAATCTATAGACTCGAGAAATGAAACGAGGCTTTATGAGCGTTAATAGAAACTATAGGTCGAATCGACTATAGTGAACGCACGATGTCCTATTATATGGATCGAATATAATGTGAAATATGATTATGTGCAGTTCTGAAGAGTTCATTGAAGACGAATCGGACCGCACGAGTAAGCAGCGCTAAGGAAACGGAATCACGTGTCGCGATTCCAGCTAAGGGAATTTTGTAAGTATATAGAGGTAGCTGCTCGTCTTTTGAACTTGTGGGTATATAGGGCCTTGGAAATGTGCAAGATTTTGTGAAAATATTTTTGAAAATGTATGGAAATTATTATGAGTAATTGCGTGAGATTTGGTTGTTGAAATGGTATTGTAAAGAAATGGGATAGTAAGGCTAATAATTGCATAAATCTAGTGTTTGAATGCTTTCACAAAAATGTGTTTGGTTTGAGCGAGTTGATAGATAGGCTGGCTATTGTTGTTTGATGTTGTGTGATAGCACATACGAAGTGCTAAAGATATTTTGAGATTTGTTTTGAAAACTCATGAGCCGCCTATCATGTTTATGTGAATTAAACCGTGCTGGAGCCTAGCTCGCATTGGGTATTGATGTTCTCACATGTTTGAACATGCTGGAGCTTAGCTCGCACTTTATTTTGAAACTATGAGGATGTTTTATAAACCGTACTAGAGCTTTTGCTCGTACTTGGTTTACGAGAGGATTTCTTATGCATATAACCGTACTGGAGCTATGCTCGTATGCGGTTTCTTCATATTTTTATGCATAAATGTTGTACTAGAGCGTTGCTCGTACGAAGTGATTTATTATGATGCATGAATTCGCGCTAGAGAGTAGGTCCTGCCGATTTTCACACTGTGGTATGTATGAGGCCGTGGTGAGAGTGATACGGATTCGTGTTCAGGAAACCCAACAGGCCTAATAGACCTCTTGAGTGGGGTGAGGGTGAGGGGCTAGGACCTGACACTAATCCATTCAGGGAACCCAACAGGCTTAACAGACCTCTTGAGTGGGGTGAGGATGAGGGGCTAGGACCTGAATCAGGGAACCCAATAGGGGCGAGCAAGGCCATGAAGGGCTAGGACCTGGTATTAAGAGTACTCCCACGTTCACTTGAGACTAGAGGTTTTACTCGGTGTGGGGTAGATAAGACCTGCTGTAAGCACCCCCAACCATGATATGGGTCTGTGGAGTACAATGTACTGTGTATATCACATGGAGTACGATGTACCGCATGGTTGAGATATTGATGAGAAAAGTCTGGCGAAGAACTACACCTTCGTTCCAACATGATACATCGCACATCGGGATCTGTGTGGTTTGGGATGATATGTGACATAGTTAGCCAACATAGTCTATGAGCTTATAGTGACCTGTCTCCCTTGCATGATTTACTTACTACCACATAATTTTAATCTATAAGTGTGATTATGACTGTCCAGGGTAGACCCAAGGGAGGGGTCGAGCCTTGTGGACTTGAATTGTGAAATGAGAATGATGTTTGTGATTGAGAATTGATTTTATGGGATTTTGATGTATTTGAGAAAGAGATGAGTTTTAAAAAAGGATGTTTCAATTGAATTTCCCTTTTTATTATGTGATTTGACAATGATGAGCATGAGATGGTTTGTACATGATGATTTTACCATGTTTTATTATGCCAATTTACATGATTTAAATACATGATATATGTATACTCATATGGCATAGTTTTAATTCCTCATGCTCCTGTTATAAAAGATTTATGCATAACATTACCAGCATGTAGATAGAGTAGCTATCTACCATGCTTACATTATTGCCTTACTGAGCATGTGGTTGCTTATCCCTCTCTATTTCCCCCTCCTACAGAGCGTGCATAGTAGCCCAGTGATGACTAAGGCATTCTGTTTTTGGACATTCACTGCTTCCATCGCCGAAAGGTATATACACATGATTCTTTTTGTATCTAAACAATGTAATGGTACAATAATGATTGAGTTGTAATTATGGGGAATGTAGATGTCAGTAAACATGTCCTGTATGAGTGAATAATTTAATTTCGAATATATGACATCATTTTTATTAATTGTGGATGAATGGTACGTGGTGATTATTATTGACTCACAGCCCAACTATATATGGTGAGTTTGTTCACGACCAAGTAGAGGTAACAATAAAACGCGAAATTTTTTTTGAGATTTTTGGTAATAAGAGAATAAAATGGGTTGTGACAGAGATTGGTGTCAGAGTCTTATTGGCCTAATATGAGTCAGTAATAAAACATAGGAAAAGTACATCCCCATATTACTATGCTTTTGTTTAGATATAACTGTGTATACCGTGATGGATTGAGCTTAATAAATGATCTTTGTACAGGAAGTTAGGCACTATGCCTGTTACATGCCAAGGTAGAGGGGCGAGGGCACGCGCTAGAGGCCGTAGAGTAGGCCTGAGAGCCGTACGGAGCCACAGACTGATCAGGCTCCACAGAACCCTACTGAGAGAGTAGAAGATACAGAGGCACGCTTCGCTAGGATAGATCGAAGTATTGAGAATTTGGTGGAGATAGTCATGCAGGCATTAGGTACCAGAGATAGACGAGGTCCCTCGACACAGACTACTATTGAACAGGCAGCTGCAGAGGCGGAGAGACCTCAGACTGCAGAGACTGTTACTGCTACACCACCTCCAGTACAAGATACAGATTTTCTTATCGCTCCATAGCAGAGGGTAGTTATTTGGGTTATGACTGCGACTTAAGCAGACTATGAGAGTTCCATGCATTGAAACCCCCAATGCTCAGAGGGGTGAAGGACCCGGTTATCACGAAGGACTGGGTGTATGAGATGGAGAAACTTTATAGGTTTTTTTGATGCACTTCAGCTGAGAAGGTAGCCTTTGCCATGTTTATGTTGAAAGGCGAGGTTGAGTATTAGTGGAGGTCCACCGAGGCTATTTTTAGGGCCAGACACTCTGAGATCTCATGGGAGATATTCCTAGAGGCCTTCAGAAGACAGTATATTTCAGCTACCGCACAGAGGAAACTGCGGATGGAATTCATGAATCTGGTTTAGGGGAACCGTACTGTGGACGAGTATGATTCCAAGTTTATGTCCTTGGGGAGATATGACCCAGACTCAATGGGTAGTAAGACCCAGAAGATTTAGAAGTTCATGGATAGACTGAGATTAACCATCCGAACTAAGCTAGCTCCCTTCGACATTTTGACCTATGAGGAAGTTATACATAAGGCTCAGTTATGTGAGCAAGATTTTGAGCGGAATGCCTCCGAGCTTGGGAGAATTGGTGTCAGGAAGGATAGAGATCGGAAGAGATTCGAGAGGGATAGAGTGGCCAGGAAAGGAGGCCTAAGGTATTTTAAGAAGAGACCTAAGATCGAGGAGGTGTAGGAGAGAGCTGCTAGACCTCCCGTGTAGCCGGCTTTGAGTGCGTCGAGGGGCATGACTATTTGAGGACCACGACCAACCACTAATCAGTGTAGGAGAGTGGCAGATACTATGGGACTAGACCATATCAGGTGCCCCTTATTTCGTGTTTTAGGTGTGGGAAGCCTAGACATATTTCGAGATATTGTACTGAGATGTTTAAGATTGCCCCACAAAAGGGCAAGGGGCTATGGTGACATGCTCCCATTTTCAAGTCGGTATTGGTAGAGGTTGCAATAACCCTGCAGGTTTCTGATACTCTACCTTCACTTGCTGACATATCAGACATCTTGCCATAAACTCTGCGATATCTCTTTTCATTCCTGACCACCAATACACTTTCCGGAGGTTTTGGTATATTTTATTTCCTCCCAGATGCAATGTGTATCTTGATGAATAAGCTTCTATAAAAATCAATCTCTTTAGCTCTGGGTCATTGGGAACACAAATCCTGCCTCTAAACCTCAGTAGGCCATCATCACTCACTAAGAAATCGGCCACATCACCCCTCTGAATATGACTTTCACGATCCTCACACAGTAGATCGACATTCTGAGCCTGGTGTATCCGATCAATCAAATTCGATTCCACTCGTAGGTTAGCTATCACACAGTCTCGGTCAATATCAAGAGGGTATGTATCCAATCTGAGGTGAGCAAACTGCTCGAGTAGCTCATATTCCCTGACCATCATGTGTGATACCATTTCCAGGCTCTTTCTACTCAGGGCTTTTGCCACAACACTAGCCTTTCCTGGATGGTACAGTATCTCGCCTTCATAATCTTTTAGAAGCTCTATCCCTCTTCTCTGCCTCATATTCAACTCTTTTTTGTGAAAATAGATATCTAAGGCTCTTATGATCTGTATACACCTGAAATTTCTCACCGTGCAAGTAGTGGTGCCATATTTTCAATGCAAACACTACGGCTGCCAACTTTAAATCAAGGGTCAGGTTGTTCCTCTCATGGTCCTTAAGCTGTTTGGATCCTTAGGTTACTACCTTCCCGTCCTGCATCAACACACAGCCTAGTCCTTGTCCCGAGGCATCTGTATACACCGTATGACCTCCTGAGCTGGTGGGTATGGTGAGAATAGGTACGGTGGTTAGTCTGTGCTTTTGCTCGTAGAAACAACTCATCACACTGATCATCCCACTGAATGCCACATTCTTTCGAGTGAGACGTGTCAATTTAGTAGCCAGCTTCGATAATCCCTTAACAAATCGTTGGTAACAACCTGCTAAACCTAGGAAACTACGGATCTCTATGATCGTCTTGGGTCTTTCCCACTGTATCATAGCCTTTATCTTAGACGGATCCACTGATACACCATCTCTCGAGACTACATGACCCAAAAACGATATCTCATTCAGCTAGAAATCACACTTGTTGAGTTTAGCATACAACTCCTGATCTCGAAGGGTCTACAACACTGTCTTAAATGCTGCTTATGCTCGTCCCTGGATTTCGAGTACACTAATATGTCATCTATAAAGACAATCACGAATCTGTCCAGGTATGGCTTAAATATATCATTCATTAAAGTCATAAACGCTGCAGGAGCATTCGTCAACCCAAATGGCATAACCAAAAACTCATAATGGCCATAACGAGTCTGAAACGTTGTCTTAGGTACATCTCCACTCCGAATCCTCAACTGATGATACCCAAACCTCATATCAATCTTTAAGAAAACCTGTGCTCCCTGCAACTGATCCAATAGATCATTTATCCGTGGAAGGGGGTATTTATTCTTGATGGTAGCCTTATTCAACAATCGATAGTCTATACATAGCCGGAGACTCCCATCTTTCTTCTTTACAAATAAAACTAGTTCTCCCCAAGGTGATACACTTGGTCTGATGAACCCCTTGCCCAACAACTCTTGCAATTGCTTCTTTAGCTCCTCTAATTCCATTGGAGCCATTCTATATGGTGGCTTGGATATCGGTTTTGTTCCAGGCACCAAATCAATACAGAATTCTATTTCTCTGCCTTATGGCAACCCTGGTAATTCTTCTAGAAAGACATCAAGAAATTCTCTTACCACTGGAATGTCAGCTATATCCGGATACACCTTATCCAAGTCAACCACATAGGCGATAAAACCTTCAACGCATTATTATCATATCGTTAGCAAAATCATCTATCCTCGAAAATAACTCACTACTTCTTTCATTACTTCTTAAATCTTACAACATACTTTTCAGTGATAGAAAACATTACTGTCTTAGCATAACAGTCTAAAGCAACATGATTTGCAGCAAACCAATCCATTCCTAGTATTACATCGAAACCCTTCATAGCTAATAGAATGAGATCAGTCGACATGTTCTTTTCCCCTACTTTTAACTTACAACTCTTACATACATACTCCGTTATTACATTGTCTCTCACAGGAGTGCTTATAAGCAGTATCCTACCTAGAGGTATAGGTTTCACATGTTCACACAGTTTACATGCAAATAAAGGCGATATGAATGAATGCGTGGCACCAGGATCAATCAATGCTAATGCTTTCAAATTAAAGATAATGATGGTACCTTTAATCACATCCAAAGAAGTTTCTACAAATGCCTGGTCCAGTGCAAATACTCACCCTCGACCAACAGCTTGTTTCCCTTTCTCTTCAGCTGTGGCCTTCCTCTTAGGTGTATGTGTCTCAACTGTAGCCTTCTCTCAACTCTAAGCACTCACGAGCTATGTGCCCCGATTTACCACACCTATAACAAGATCTCATCGACAATGGGCATGGTCTACCCCCGTGATATCTACCACATGTCCGGCATTGCTCTGTGGTAGGTTGAGGTCCACCAATAACTATGCCCCTCGAAGCTGGATGAACTGGAGGCTTCGTTGGACTCTCTCGCATCTCCTCAATCTTAGGCTCCTTACCAAATAACCTTCAGCCTTTTCGAAACCCTTTGTCATTAGCTAACCTCTTACGGTTCTTATCTCTGCACTTACCACTCTTGGGTAATTTCGAGGCATGTAACTCATAGTCTTACTCACACAACTGAGCTCTGCGTACTGCCTCATCCTAAGTGGTAATGTCTAATTGATATGCATGTACAAGAGGATGATTTAGGACAATCAAGGAAACGTATGGATTAAGAATTGAAACAGCTAAAATGCAAGTTGGGCGAAAATAATGATGGTAGACTTTGAATGGAAAATAGAATGACAACCTAGACCCCGAAGTCTAAAGAGACTTAAACCAAAGGTATTGGACCTCAACCCTACGAATATCAAATTCGAGAACCTAAGGTATAACAATGGTGGTTGGTGAAGAGAGAGGTGCCACAAGGATGAAAACTTTGATAAGCCTAGTTGAGAGGGAACCCTAGAAGGAGACACTCAATTTTTTGAAAATTCAATCTGATATGTTTTTTTTCAAGAGCGTTTACAAAGTATTTATAATAATATATAGCACTTAAGCCCTTAAACAAGTTGGTAGGAATTAACACTAAACAGAAAATAAGACTAAGACTTAAATTCACGCATAAGACTGGTTACATAAGATAATTGGTCTAAAACACTATAAAACTCAAATGTGGGATATTTAAACACTTAACCCAACTTATTACTAAACCAAGATTCACGTCGTTTGGGCTTCCAAACAAATATAGAGGGCTCGGGTAATTGGACTTCCTTGGATGACCTATGGATCCTTGGCATCACAGTCATCATGAACATTACGAGCAAGTCGACCTCCATCACCAATGGAGCTAGTTGAGCTCTAATGGAAGGTCTCATGTAAGACCCCGTATATGTATAAGGGTAATGTGTGTAATTGGATCAAATAATATGAATGGACTTGTAATGTAAAGTATGATTGATGTAAGTCCATGGATTCAAAGTATGTATGTGTAATATAAATTTTAACGTACATACAAGTTTCATTGAGTATGAATACGAAGAAATGAGTTCTAGCAAGTGATGGATGTGATTGAAACTCAAGATGAGTAGTGTGGTAAAATGGAATGGAGTTATGCTTCCATTTGGTTTTATGTAGCATACCTTTGAACATACAATGAATGCACACAAGTTTCAATGTGCATAAGGTATGAATGGATGCCATTTTCAAGTTATAAAGGTGGATGGATGAGAAAATGGCCATGGCAATAGATTAAGGATGTGTTGGTATGAGTTGCAGCAATGAAACTGCAGGAAATCTGGAAAACATGAGGTCCAGATCGATCTCATAGGATGAGAGATCGATTTGGAAGAGCCAGAATGCTCTTATTTGGGCGAAAGAATAGAGCAGATCGATCTCCAATGGAGCCAGATCGATCTGCCAAGCATTCTGTAGTGAAAAGATCGATCCTCAAGCACCCAGATCGATCTCCTTAGCTCTCTGTTTGGGACCAGATCGATCTCATGCTTCGACAGATCGATCTCATGCTTCAACAGATCGATCTCATTGCTTCGACAGATCGATCTCAGGCTTAAAAATGCCGTGAAAAAGAGGGATTTTAAGGGACCAGATCGATCTCCTCTTGGACCAGATCGATCTCCTCAAGCTATTTCTATATAAGGAGAGCTGAAAATCTGGAAATCTCAGAAAAACATATTAACCTCCCATTTTCAACCCAAAAACCTAACTTTTCCTCTCTAAAATCAGCCATTTTCAGTGAGAATTGGAGAGAGATCATTAGAAGCAAAGTTGTTCCTATCGAGGAGAAGAACAACATAGTGAGAGGGCATTTTCCCATTCTTGGAATTGAAGGAGTTAAGGGCATTACCAATTGGAGCAAGAAGAGAAATCATATTGGTAAGATTCTAACACTCCAATCCAAATGCATTAGCTATTTAATTGATTTTGGAGTTGATTGATATGAGTATTGATGTATAAACTACCTAGGAATGTAGTGGAATTGGTGTGACCTAGAAATCTAAAATGGGTATAATGTGAGGATATGTGGGATTGAATGAGCTTATGGTTTATGGCATGCTAAAGTTGTTATTGGGGTAATGTTATGATTTTAGAGGGTTAGATGGAATTACTTGGTGAGTAGAAGGAATTGTGAAAATGGGTATGTATATGATTGATAAATGCCATAGTGAGGGAATTCATGGAATATGAACACTATGAGCTTAATGTCGATTTAACATCGATTTTGAATAAGTTAATAGGCCTAAGAAGATCCATAGACTCGAGTTATGGGTAAAGTAATGAAACGAGGCCATATAAGCGATAATAGAGGCTATAGGTTAAATTGACTATAGCAAGCGCAAGGGTTGCATTGTATGGATCGAATATAATGCGGGATACGATTTTGTGCAGTCCCCGAAGAGTTCGTTGAAGGCGAACCGAACCGTACGAGTAAGCAACTTAAGGAAGTGGGATCACGCATCGCGATTCCAGGTAAGGGAATTTTGTGAGTATATAGAGGTAGCTGCTCGTACTTTGAACTTATGGGTGAATATTGGGTGTTGTATGAAATGCATGAATTGCTCAAATAAATGATGGATGGTATTCGTGAATGATGACGAGTATACGCGTGGTTTTGGAATTGAAGTGGATTTTATGACATGGGATAGTAAGGCTAATAATTGCATAAATCTAATGTTTTGATGTTTTTCCAAAATGAATTGCTTGGTTTTAAGCAAGCTCGTAGATAGGACGGCTAGTATTGTATTGTTGTTGTAGAAAAGCGATTGTGAGTGCTAAACCCGAATTACCGGAATTGATGATTTGTATATGAGCCGCCTATCACACTTGTATGACATAAATTGCTCTAGAGCCTCGCTCGCGCTGGATTTCTATGTTTTCATTTGTATAAAACGTGCTGAAGCCTAGCTCGCACCTTGATTTGGGATCTATAATGATATTTATAAACCGTACTGGAGCTTCTGCTCGTACGTGGATTTCGAGTGGTTGTCTTATGAGTATAACCGTACTAGAGCTATGCTCGTACGCGTCTCTTTATGAGAAGATGCATGATGCATGAGTCGTGCTAGAGCTTTGCTCGCATAAGCTTGTACAATGGGATTCGTATAGGGTTGTGAAAGTGGGTAAGATCCTTAAGCCTTACATCCTTAAGCTAACATCCTTAAGCCCGAGGAGGTAGGGAGGCTCTGTTAGGCGGGGAGGCTCTGTTTGGCAGGGAGGCTCTCTTACGGTGGGACCCTTAAGCCAACATCCTTAAGCCCAAAGAGGCGGGGAGGCTCTGTTAGGCGGGGAGGCTCTCCTACATGGGTACGGTAAGATCCTTAAGCCCTACACCCTTAAGCTAACATCCTTAAGCCGAGGAGGCGGGGAGGCTCTGTTCGGTGGGGAGGCTCTCTTACGGAAAGGATCCTTAAGCCCTACATCCTTAAGCTAACATCCTTAAGCCCGAGGAGGCAGGGAGGCTCTGTTAGGCGGGGAGGCTCTGTTCGGCAGGGAGGCTCTCCTTCACGGAATATGGAAAACTCTTGGTATGGGGTAGATAAGACCTAGGAATGGCACCCCCGATCACGATATGAGTTGTGGAGTACGCTGTACCATGTATATCACATGGAGTACGATGTACCGCATGATGGTTATGTGATGAGAAAGTCTGGCAAGGGATAATCCATCTTCATGCCAGCATGATACCCCGCACACCTGGATGCGTGTGGTCTGGGATGATTTATGATGTAATGATTCACATAGGCACTTGTGATATAGTGACCTAGATTTATACACATGCGTGAATTGTGGAATGTAAATGTGGTTGTGGTTTGTGAGTTGATTTGGTGGTGTTATGGTGTTGGTTTAAAAAAGGAAGTTTCTTAAAGAATTGCCCTTTTATAAATTTAAATGAGATTGAGCATGAGATGATTTATACATGATGTCTCTACCATGTTTTATATGCCAATGCACATGATTTTGATACAGGATATATATGTATATTCACATGGCATAGTTTTATTCCTCATGCTCCTACTATAAACGATTTATGCATAACACTATCAGCATGTAGATAGAGTAGTTATCTACCATGCTTGCATTATTGCCTTACTGAGCGTGTGGTTGCTCATCCCACTCTATTTTTCCCCCTACAGAGCGTGCATAGTGGCCCAGTGAGGACTGAGTCGTATTATTTTGGACTCCGCTGCATCTCCATCGCTAAGAGGTATATACACAGTGATTCTTTTGTATCTAAACAATGTAAAAGCACAGTATTCTTTTGAGTTGTAATTATGGGGGATGTAGATGTCAGTAAAACATGTATTCGTATAAGTACACGATTAAATGCACATGTATGACATCGTTTTAATTAATTGAGAATGAATGAGATGTGGTGTTTATTATTGGCTCATAGCCCAACAGTGTGTGGTGAGTTTAGTTCACGACCGGGTAAGGTAACAGTAAAACGCAAAAAATTTTCAGTGATTTTCGGTTAAAGAGAATGGAATTGGGTCGTGACAGAGATTGGTATCAGAGCTGTGTTGGCCTGATGTGAGTCATTAATAAAATGTAGGAAAGTACATCCCCATAGTACTGTGCTTTTGTTTAGATATAACTGTGTATACCGTGATGGATTGAGCTTAATGAATTATTATAATACAGGGAGTTAGGCACTATGCCAGTTACACGCAAAGGTAGAGGGGCGAGAGCACGTGCTAGAGGCCGTAGAGGTAGGCCTGAGAGCCGTGCGGAGCCACAGACTGAGCAGGCTCCACAGAACCCTGCTGAGAGAGCAGGTGATACTGAGGCTCGCTTCGCTAGATTAGAACGGAGTATTGAGAGTCTGGTGGAGATAGTCAGGCAGGCCTTGGGCGCTGGTGACAGACGAGGTCCCGCAGCACAGCCTACTACGGAACAGGCAGCTGCAGAGGACCTCAGACTGCTGAGATAGTTACAGTTACACCACCTCCAGCCCAGGATACAGATTCTCCTATCGCTCCACAGCAGAGCGGTAGTGATGTGGGTTATGACTGCGATTTGAGCAGGTTGCGAGAGTTTCAAGCGCTGAAATCCCCAGTGTTTAGAGGGGTGAAGGACCCAGTGATTACGGAGGACTGGGTGTATGAGATGGAGAAACTGTATAGGTTTTTCCGATGCACTTCAAGTGAGAAGGTTGCCTTTGCCGTGTTTATACTGAAAGGCGAGGCCGAGCATTGGTAGAGGTCCACCGAGGTTATTTTGAGGGCCAGACACTCTGAGATCTCGTGGGAGATATTTCTAGAGGCCTTCAGGAGACAGTATATTCTAGCTACCACACAGAGGAAATTGCGGATGGAATTTATGAATTTGGTTCAGGGGAACCGTACTGTGGACGAGTATGAGTCCAAGTTTATGTCCTTGGGGAGATATGACCCGGACACGATGGGTAGTGAGACCCGAAAAATACAGAAGTTCATGGATGGATTGAAATTGGCCATCCGAACTAAGCTAGCTCCCTTCGACATTGTGACTTATGAGGAGGCTGTACATAAGGCTCAGTTATGTGAGCAAGACTTTGAGCGAAATGCCTCCGAGCTTGGAAGGATCAGTGTCAGGAAGGACAAAGACCGGAAGAGATCCGGGTTTGGAAGAGTGACCAAGAGAGGTGGCCAAAGGTTTTTCGAGAAGAGGCCTAAGATCGAGGAGGTGCAGGAGAGAGCTACCAGACCTCCCGTATACCCAGCTTTAACTGCACCGAGGGGTATAACTATTGGAGGACCACGACCTACCATAGATCAGTGCAGGAGATGTGGGAGATTTCATGGGAATAGGCCCTGCCTGATGACCCCTATGGTGTGTTTTAGATGTGAGAGACCAGGACATATGGCTAAGTATTGTCCTGAGAAGATAGAGGTTGCCCCACAGAAGGGCAAGGAGCCTGAGGGAGCTCCAGTTGAGACAGCAGCCCCGAGGAGGAGGGCTACAGCTGAGGAGAAAGGGAAACAGGCCGCGGGTGTGAGCAGAGGAAGGGTGCACGCACTGGACCAGGACACTGCAGACGCATCGACGGATGTGATTAAAGGTACCATCCGAATCTTTGATTTAGAAGCATTGGTATTATTTGATCCTGGTGCCACGCATTCTTTCATATCACCTTCCTTTGCACATAAATTATTGAAATATGTGAAACCAACATTGTTGGATAAAATGTTGATGATTTCCACACCCATGAATGATAGTCAATTGACTGAGCATGTATGTAGGGATTGTAAATTAAAGATAGAGGGGAAGGAAATGATAGCCAATCTGATTTTATTGAATATGAATGATTTTGATGTAATTTTGGGAATGGATTGGTTGGCTACCAATCGTGTTGTGATGGATTGTCATGCCAAAACATTGATGTTTTCAGGATTAGACAATCTTATTGTAAACTTTGATGAAAAGAAATGATATGAAAATAGCATGTTTGTTGTAAATAAAGGAGTATGATTTTAAAATTCATATTGCTTGAGAGATAAATTTATTGTTTATGATAAATGTTGAATGTGGAGTGATGGTTTATGTTACTAACGATGGAGAGGACAATGTGAAGGATTCATTGCCTATGTGGTCGATATAGATGAGGCACACCCAGAATTGAAGGACATACCCGTAATTACGGACTACCCTGATGTCTTTCCGGATGAATTACCAGGACTACTACCTGAAAGGGAAATGGAATTTTGCATTGAGTTAGTGCCTGGTACAGAGCCGATATCGAAGCCACCCTATAGAATGGCTCCGATAGAGTTGGAAGAGCTGAAGAAGCAGCTGCAAGAGTTGTTGGAGAAGGGGCTTATTAGACCGAGTGTCTCACCTTGGGGAGCACCGGTTCTATTTGTAAGGAAGAAGGATGGAAGCCTCCGACTGTGTATAGATTACCGGTTGTTGAATAAGGCCACCATTAAGAACAGTACCCCCTTCCAAGAATCGATGATTTGTTGGATCAGCTCCAGGGAGCCGAAGTATTTTCTAAGATAGATCTACGGTCAGGGTACCATCAGTTGAGGATCAGGAGTGGAGATGTACCCAAGACAGCATTTCGTACCCGTTATGGCCACTACGAGTTTTTGGTGATGCCATTCGGATTGACGAATGCTCCCGCAGCATTTATGGCATTGATGAATGATGTATTCACGCCATACCTGGACAAGTTTGTGATTGTTTTCATAGATGACATTTTGGTGTATTCCAAGTCCAGGGAAGATCATGAGGAGCACTTGAGGATAGTTCTGCAGACCCTCCGAGAGAAAGAATTGTATGCCAAACTCAGCAAGTGTAACTTTTGATTGGAACAGATCTCATTTCTGGGGCATGTCGTGTCAAAGGATGGGGTATCAGTGGATCCATCCAAGATAGAGGCAGTTGTACAGTGGGAACAGCCCAAGACAGTAACTGAGATCAGAAGTTTCCTGGGATTGGCAGGATATTATCGAAGATTTGTAGAGGGTTTCTCCAGACTAGCTGCTCCGTTGACACGCCTCACGCGTAAAGATGTTAAGTTTGTGTGGGATGAGGCATGTGAGAGGAGTTTTAAGGAGCTTAAGCGTCGATTGACGACTGCTCTAGTTCTCACCATTCCTACCAGCTCAGGAGGATTCTCGGTGTATACGGATGCATCACACCAGGGACTGGGCTGTGTGCTTATGCAGGATGGGAAGGTAGTTGCCTATGGATCTAGACAGTTGAAAGATCATGAGAGGAACTACCCGACACATGATTTAGAGTTGGCGGCCGTAGTATTTGCTTTGAAAATATGGCGCCACTATCTCTATGGTGAGAAGTTTCAGGTGTTCACAGATCATAAGAGCCTTAAGTACCTGTTCTCGCAGAAAGAGTTGAATATGAGACAAAGGAGATGGCTCGAACTCCTGAAAGACTATGATTGTGAAATCATGTACCACCCGGGTAAGGCAAATGTAGTTGCCGATGCTTTGAGTAGAAAGAACCTTGGGTTGGTGTCTTATATGATGGTTCAGGAACATGAATTGTTAGAACACTTTGCGAACCTCAGTTTGGATGTAACCCCACCTGGATCTGAGAGACTTGAGATCATGGCTAGTTTGAGACTAGAGCCAGAGTTGATTGGCTGTATTCGGCAAGCCCAACAGAGTGATCAACGGTGTATCGATTGGCTGAGGCAGATACAGACAGGTGTGGGTATTGATTTTGAGCAGAGTGCTGATGGCTTATTGAGGTTCAGAGGCAGAGTATGCGTTCCCAGGGATCCTGAGATCAGGAGAATGATTTTATCAGAGGCTCACTCATCGAAGTATACGATACATCCGGGAAGAACCAAGATGTATCAAAACCTTCGGAAGGTTTATTGGTGGTCTGGAATGAAGAGAGACATTGCTAAATATGTCGCTAAGTGTCTCGTTTATCAGCAAGTGAAGGTAGAGCATCAGAAGCCTGCAAGATTATTGCAGCATCTACCGATACCAACATGGAAGTGGGAGCATGTCACCATGGATTTTATGATGGGGTTGCCGAGGACCCGTAGAGGTCATGATGCCATATGGGTTATTGTGGACCGATTGACTAAGTCCGCCCATTTCTTGGCTATGAGAGCTACCGATACACTGAGTCAGTTGGCGAACCTGTATATTCGAGAGATAGTACGGCTACATGGTGTACCAGTGAGCGTTATTTCTGATAGGGATGCCCGCTTCACTTCTCATTTTTGGGAACATTTTCAGGAAGCACTGGGGACCGGACTGAGTTTTAGCACCGCTTTTCATCCTCAGACAGATGGGCAGTCAGAGAGGACTATACAGACCCTCGAGGATATGTTGAGAGCGTGTGTGCTGGATTTTAGAGGCTCCTGGGATGACCACCTGCAGTTAGCCGAGTTCGCTTATAATAATAGCTATCATGCGAGTATCGGGATGGCACCCTATGAGGCATTATACGGGCGTAGATGCCATTCCCCTATTGGATGGGAAGAGGTTGGTGACAGACAGATTTTTGCTCCGGACTTAGTGCAGCAGGCATCTGAGGACGTCCAGTTGATATGTGAGAGAGATTACGGACAGCTCAGAGCCGGCAAAAGAGTTATGCTGACAAGAGACGAAGACCACTGGAGTTTGATGAGGGCGAGTCGATGTTTTTGAGGGTATCACCATCGAAGGGTATTATGAGATTCGGTAAGAAGGGCAAGCTGAGCCCTAGATATATCGGACCCTTCGAGATTTTGGAGAGAGTGGGAGATAAGGCGTATAGATTGGCATTGCCACCGGACTTGGCAAATGTCCACAACGTCTTCCACGTCTCGATGCTTCGGAAGTATCACCCGGACCCGGCACATGTGATAAGATATGAGCAGTTGGAGCTCCATGAGAGCATGACGTATGTTGAGAAGCCGGTTCGGATATTGGATAGAAAAGAGAAAGTGTTACGAAATAAGACAATTCCCTTGGTGAAAGTGCTTTGGCAACACCACACGGCGGAAGAGGCCACGTGGGAATTGGAGAACTTGATACGGGAGAAGTACCCCCAACTGTTTGAAGAGTGACTTGGTTCTAATTTGGAGGACCAAATTCCTTGAAGGAGGGGAGAATGTAAGACCCCGTATATGTATAAGGGTAATGTGTGTAATTGGATCAAATAATATGAATGGACTTGTAATGTAAAGTATGATTGATGTAAGTCCATGGATTCAAAGTATGTATGTGTAATATAAATTTTAACGTACATACAAGTTTCATTGAGTATGAATACGAAGAAATGAGTTCTAGCAAGTGATGGATGTGATTGAAACTCAAGATGAGTAGTGTGGTAAAATGGAATGGAGTTTTGCTTCCATTTGGTTTTATGTAGCATACCTTTGAACATACAATGAATGCACACAAGTTTCAATGTGCATAAGGTATGAATGGATGCCATTTTCAAGTTATAAAGGTGGATGGATGAGAAAATGGCCATGGCAATAGATTAAGGATGTGTTGGTATGAGTTGCAGCAATGAAACTGCAGGAAATCTGGAAAACATGAGGTCCAGATCGATCTCATAGGATGAGAGATCGATCTGGAAGAGCCAGAATGCTCTTATTTGGGCGAAAGAATAGAGCAGATCGATCTCCAATGGAGCCAGATCAATCTGCCAAGCATTCTGTAGTGAAAAGATCGATCCTCAAGCACCCAGATCGATCTCCTTAGCTCTCTGTTTGGGACCAGATCGATCTCATGCTTCGACAGATCGATCTCATGCTTCAACAGATCGATCTCATTGCTTCGACAGATCGATCTCAGGCTTAAAAATGCCGTGAAAAAGAGGGATTTTAAGGGACCAGATCGATCTCCTCTTGGACCAGATCGATCTCCTCAAGCTATTTCTATATAAGGAGAGCTGAAAATCTGGAAATCTCGGAAAAACATATTAACCTCCCATTTTCAACCCAAAAACCTAACTTTCCCTCTCTAAAATCAGCTATTTTCAGTGAGAATTGGAGAGAGATCATTAGAAGCAAAGTTGTTCCTATCGAGGAGAAGAACAACATAGTGAGAGGGCATTTTCCCATTCTTGGAATTGAAGGAGTTAAGGGCATTACCAATTGGAGCAAGAAGAGAAATCATATTGGTAAGATTCTAACACTCCAATCCAAATGCATTAGCTATTTAATTGATTTTGGAGTTGATTGATATGAGTATTGATGTATAAACTACCTAGGAATGTAGTGGAATTGGTGTGACCTAGAAATCTAAAATGGGTATAATGTGAGGATATGTGGGATTGAATGAGCTTATGGTTTATGGCATGCTAAAGTTGTTATTGGGGTAATGTTATGATTTTAGAGGGTTAGATGGAATTACTTGGTGAGTAGGAGGAATTGTGAAAATGGGTATGTATATGATTGATAAATGCCATAGTGAGGGAATTCATGGAATATGAACACTATGAGCTTAATGTCGATTTAACATCGATTTTGAATAAGTTAATAGGCCTAAGAAGATCCATAGACTTGAGTTATGGGTAAAGTAATGAAACAAGGCCATATAAGCGTTAATAGAGGCTATAGGTTAAATTGACTATAGCAAGCGCAAGGGTTGCATTGTATGGATCGAATATAATGCGGGATACGATTTTGTGCAGTCCCCGAAGAGTTCGTTGAAGGCGAACCGAACCGTACGAGTAAGCAGCTTAAGGAAGTGGGATCACGCATCGCGATTCCAGGTAAGGGAATTTTGTGAGTATATAGAGGTAGCTGCTCGTACTTTGAACTTGTGGGTGAATATTGGGTGTTGTATGAAATGCATGAATTGCTCAAATAAATGATGGATGGTATTCGTGAATGATGACGAGTATACGCGTGGTTTTGGAATTGAAGTGGATTTTATGACATGGGATAGTAAGGCTAATAATTGCATAAATCTAATGTTTTGATGTTTTTCCAAAATGAATTGCTTGGTTTTAAGCAAGCTCGTAGATAGGACGGCTAGTATTATATTGTTGTTGTAGAAAAGCGATTGTGAGTGCTAAACCCGAATTGCCGGGATTAATGATTTGTATATGTGCCACCTATCACACTTGTATGACATAAATCGCGCTAGAGCCTCGCTCGCGCTGGATTTCTATGTTTTCATTTGTATGAAACGTGCTGAAGCCTAGCTCGCACCTTGATTTGGGATCTATAATGATATTTATAAACCGTACTGGAGCTTCTGCTCGTACGTGGATTTCAAGTGGTTGTCTTATGAGTATAACCGTACTAGAGCTATGCTCGTACGCGCCTCTTTATGAGAAGATGCATGATGCATGAGTCGTTCTAGAGCTTTGCTCGCACAAGCTTGTACAATGGGATTCGTATAGGGTTGTGAAAGTGGGTAAGATCCTTAAGCCTTACATCCTTAAGCTAACATCCTTAAGCTCGAGGAGGCAGGGAGGCTCTGTTTGGCAGGGAGGCTCTCTTACGGTGGGACCCTTAAGCCAACATCCTTAAGCCCAAAGAGGCGGGGAGGCTCTCCTACATGGGTACGGTAAGATCCTTAAGCCCTACACCCTTAAGCTAACATCCTTAAGCCGAGGAGGCAGGGAGGCTCTGTTAGGCGGGGAGGCTCTGTTCGGTGGGGAGGCTCTCTTACGGAAAGGATCCTTAAGCCCTACATCCTTAAGCTAACATCCTTAAGCCCGAGGAGGCAGGGAGGCTCTATTAGGCGGGGAGGCTCTGTTCGGCAGGGAGGCTCTCCTTCACGGAATATGGAAAACTCTTGGTATGGGGTAGATAAGACCTAGGAATGGCACCCCCGATCACGATATGAGTTGCGGAGTACGCTATACCATGTATATCACATGGAGTACGATGTACCGCATGATGGTTATGTGATGAGAAAGTCTGGTGAGGGATAATCCATCTTCGTGCCAGCATGATACCCCGCACACCTGGATGCGTGTGGTCTGGGATGATTTATGATGTAATGATTCACATAGGCACTTGTGATATAGTGACCTAGATTTATACACATGCGTGAATTGTGGAATGTAAATGTGGTTGTGGTTTGTGAGTTGATTTGGTGGTGTTATGGTGTTGGTTTAAAAAAGGAAGTTTCTTAAAGAATTGCCCTTTTATGAATTTAAATGAGATTGAGCATGAGATGATTTATACATGATGTCTCTACCATGTTTTATATGCCAATGCACATGATTTTGATACAGGATATATATGTATATTCACATGGCATAGTTTTATTCCTCATGCTCCTACTATAAACGATTTATGCATAACACTATCAGCATGTAGATAGAGTAGTTATCTACCATGCTTGCATTATTGCCTTACTGAGCGTGTGGTTGCTCATCCCACTCTATTTTTCCCCCTACAGAGCATGCATAGTGGCCCAGTGAGGACTGAGGCGTATTATTTTGGACTCCGCTTCATCTCCATCGCTAAGAGGTATATACACAGTGATTCTTTTGTATCTAAACAATGTAAAAGCACAGTATTCTTTTGAGTTGTACTTATGGGGGATGTAGATGTCAGTAAAACATGTATTCGTATAAGTACACGATTAAATGCACATGTATGACATCGTTTTAATTAATTGAGAATGAATGAGATGTGGTGTTTATTATTAGCTCACAGCCCAACAGTGTGTGGTGAGTTTAGTTCACGACCGGGTAAGGTAACAGTAAAACGCGAAAAATTTTCAGTGATTTTCGGTTAAAGAGAATGGTATTGGGTCGTGACATCTCAATCCCTCAAGGATTTTCTAAACCTTTCTGTCCTCAAGGCTCATCGTGATTGTATCATATCTACTCAGGGATCTGAATCCAGACTAGTACTCGTCCACTATTTGGTTCCCCTGAGTTAATGTCATGAATTCCAACTGCATCTTTTTTTGAGTAGTAGCTGGAATGTATTGCCTCCTAAAGGCATTCAAGAAAATATCCCATGTCACAACCAGTTGCCATGCACTCAACATCGGCTATGTAGCCATCCACCAATGCTCTGCTTCATCCTTTAACACAAAAGCCGCGAAGGTGACCTTCTCTATGTCAGAGCAATGGAAGAATCGGTATAGCTTCTCCATACTGCGTATTCAATGCTCAGCTGATGCTGGGTTCTTCACCCCATTAAATGAAGGTGGTCCGAACTTTAGAAACTCTCTCAATCTACCCAGATCACAATCATAAACTCCTTCGCCACCAACCTGTTGTGAAGCTACAGGATCCTGAACTGGAGGGGGTATAGGTATCTCAACCTTTACATCACGTGGTCTCGGTGCTGGCTATACTGGCTCTTGTCTCTCAGGTGCAGCAGCCTAACCAGTTGGGTTTTCCTGTCTACCCTCTAATTTGGCCATAGCCTGTGTAAACATCTCCATAACCGTGTCTACACTGCGCTATACGCTCCTCAGTGGCCTCACTAAGACCGAGTATATCTCTACTAGAACTAGACCAATTACGTCTCTCGGGCTCATCTCTACACCCTTGAGAGTGCGAACTCTCTCCTCTACGAGTACGTCGTCTATCAGACATCCTACATACTCAAAATAAATGTCTCAGTCATATTTTCCAGTTTGGTATACACAATTGTATCCTAATAATGCATAATACTTTAGGGATGTATAATTTCCTAGATATGGGTACTGACTCCCATCAGACCAACTCAGCTCTGATACCATTAATTCCTGTCACGACCCTCTTTACCAGTCCGTGACCTCTACCTTACTACTTACAGTTAGGCTGTGAGTCAACATCCGATTCTTTTCTCATACATTTATAGTTTAATCATTTCAATTAAATGAAGTAGAATAGAAACTGGACTATTATAAATAAGTACCGAAGCATTTACATCAGTTTCTATTATATACATCTCCCAAAATACTTAATACAAACTATACTATGTATTAATTTACAGGATAAAATTTTTTTTATCCATAATGCATACCTCTCTGTACGGCTAGATGACTAGAGGAAACATGATACTAGGGACGACTACAGTGTACTCACTACTACGTAGTATCTGTGGAGGAGGACATAAGGGGGTGAGCATAACACGCCCAGTAAGGAAAATATGAAAGCAGGTAGATGTCTACACTATCTACATGCTAAAATATATATATATATATATTCATTTTCCTTATAAAACAATATGCATGTTTCATTAAAACAACTTCCATCAATGCAAAACCATCAATTTGCTAGATGGGTAGATGCATATTCACACAGTAGCACACAGCTTCACATAGCATAATCTATTCACATAGTTCATATATAGAAAATGCTTTATACTTTGTAAATCAATACATGTTGAGACATAAATCATGGGTTATCATATCCCCAGACATACAGCAAGGGAAGACATCTGTTACCTCACTTAATAGTGACAATGTCGTATCACACAGATACATAAAAGACATATGGCCATAGTCGGATTCTAGGCTACACTGATCAGGTGTGCGGGAACCCTACGCTTGGGGAGGGGGATTAACCATCCCTTCAGCTCATACTTAATCATGGCACATCGTGCTCCCGTGGATGCTTATTAACCATTTTCGTTATCTCAAAATCTCGTGCGAGCAGGTCAGTGTCGGACACACAACAGTACATGACGGCTCAAGCACGGTTTTGTACTTATCGCATCACATTCATAAATCACGTGTGAGCAGGTTAATCCAGGACACATAGTAGTACATGACGGCTCTAACATTGGTTTACTCAACACACAGCACAATCATAAAAACCTCGTGTGAGTAAATCAGTGTAAGACACACAGCATACCTGAGGCATGGAGCACGGTATAATAGGAATCCACAAGCAAGCATAGTCAGAGCAAGACACACAGTAGCACTCGAAGGCTCTAGCATAATTCCAAAAATCTAGTGCGAGCATCTTGAGTGGAACACACAGAATCATCCGAGGCATGGAGCACTCTTTTGCTTTCTCAAAACCTCTTTGAAAATAATGTGCGAGCAGGGCTGGTCAATCTACCATTGCCTCTCATGCTCTAACACAATTTCACACAGAAAAGAAATAAATGGGGCTCCATGTATAGTCATGAGTGAGAGGGCAATCTCCCTTCAATCACTCTCTAAAAGCATTTCATGCAAATCATCAAAATCGAGAGCCCATCTATTGTTATTCTTTTACAAAACGTTTGCAAAACCTCTTTTCACAATAATCATAGAAGTCATGCAACTCATACTATAGACTTATTCTTATACGTGGCTTTCTAAAAAGATATATCAATATCTATGTATTTATCACATACATTCATACACAGCATGTAGGAAAACATACGTATAGCTATCTATATAGCTCGCATAAGTCCCTTACCTCGAATCACGATCGTATCACTTTCCTTCGATTCTCACTTCTCGTGATCCGCTCTATCGACTCCAATTATATCTTTTAGAGCTGAAATCGTATACTACACACATCAGTATACCTCATTTTACTTGCATGATGTTCAAATCAATGCATTTGGCCATCTATATCTCATTTGGCCTCTTTTTACCATTATTGGACTTTATCCTTTTATGAGTCTATTTCGAGTATATAACTTTTTTTGAGAATCTCTCAGACTCCTCAAGTCTATTGATTCGTATTAAACTGGTATTACACTTATAATACCTCAATTTCACCATTTTCATTTCATTGTGGCATTTCATCAAACACCACATATATTCAATTTTAGCCATTTCCATTTCTAACACATGAACTTCACCAAACTATTACACCAACATATATACATATTCAATAACATCTTTACATGCTCAAATCTCCATTAAACCATGCCTACTCAATTTTCTATCATTAAATCGATTTTAGGTCTTATCTTTGTTTAAGCATGTTTATCACATTTCAACCATTAATCTATACACCAATCAACTCATACAAGTATATAGATCAACATATTTGAGATTGATGCATTGAAATCTTACCAATCTCAGTTTTTCTCCTTTTTCACAACTTTGAGGAAAAACTCATTTTCTCCTTCGATTTAGTGATTCAGCATCTCGTTTCCAACTATGTTCTTCTTTTCCACTCTATGAACAAATTTGATTAAATGAACTCTTTTCAAATCTCTAAGGAAAGTATTGATGGTCTAGAGAGGAAGTTAGGTCACTTGGTTGCAAAATATGGAAAGGTTTGATGTTCTCCCGTGTATTACAGTTCAGCAGGTTTTGTTTTATATAAATTGCATTGATGAGATCGATATCCTTAAGTGAGGGATCGATCTGTAGCTGTTTTTAGCCTTTCAGAATCTAGTTCAAGCTTAGGAGATCGATCTGTCGAAGAACATGAGATCGATCTCTCCCAAGCCGAGAGCTTCATAAATCGTTCTAGCAGGGTAATGAGATCGATCTGCTTCAAGTCGAGGCCTAAGGGGATCGATATGCTTGGACTAAGGATCATTTTCCTTCTTTAAAATACCTCTAAGATCGATCTCCCTTGCATTGGAGATCGATCTCCCCTTGTCATGCAGCCATACTTAGCCATTTTTCACTCAATTTCTCAAAGTTAACTTCATTTCCATTCACCTCACTACTCATTTTGCTTTCAATACACTTTTACCACTTCAAAAGATCCATTTCTTATTATTCATACTTAATGAAACTTGCGTGTACATCATGAATCCATATAACAAGTGTGTTCATCAGATTTACGGACCTTACATCAGTTATGATTCATATTACATAAATGAATGCCTACTTAGGAATTAATAAGAGTTACATATGAAAATATAGGTCTTACACATGTTCCAAGAATAATTTTTACATATGGCTTATATCTCTATGTTTTCGATTTTACAATTAAACATAGGTACAATTCAGATTTTATAAATAGACATAAGTATATTTCTTATATTAATGTCACTAGTCTTAATATTTCAAATTTTACAATTTACAATATTATATTAATTTGCTTCCTAATTAACTAAGTTAACTTACTTAAATTTAATAATGTCACTATTTAATTATCCTACCATTTCTATTTAACCGAAATTTACATTATTTCTTGTCAATTTCGGTCACTACATAGATTTGCTTACATGAATTAAATTTATTTCTACATTCATATACATTTAGCCTAATGTCAAATGGTAAATTATCTTAATCTATTCTAATTAATTCACATGAATATATTTTTTCTAAATAAATTGCATTCATGACATAATCCTAAACATACATCATATATTATGAAATTAAAATATATTCACTCCCTACAATTTATCATTTGTCACATTTTATTTATATTAGATTTTAAATTTTCGGGTCCCACATTTAATTACACCAATTATTAATGACTTACCTATTCTTACATTGCTTAAACTAAAATTACACCAAAATTATTTTTTCTAAGTAGTGTGAACCAAAATAATCACTATTTTAACTCGATATATCCTATCACTTAATTAAATTATATCCTCCTACCGTAAACGAATCCCGACTTAACATATAAATAACGAAACATTGGTATAGGGAATTTACGATCTTACATATCTCCCACTCGATCAAGTATCTCAAAGGGTCAAATGTAACGAGGACTCAATTTACCTCTCTTCTCGAATCTCGCTGTAGCCTTAAAAGGAGAAACTTTCAGAAAAATTGACTCACCAACTGCAAACTCTAGTGGTCTTTGTCTCTTGTCACCATAGCTTTTCTGTCTACTTTGAGCTGTCCTCAATTTCTCAACAATAAATCGAACATTGTCAGAGGCATGTGTAACCAAATTAGGAGCAAAAATATTTTTGTCACCCAATTCTTCCTAACTGATAGGGGAACGACATCTGTGAACATATAAAGCCTTATACGGTGCCATCCCAATACTCGCATGATAACTGTTATTATAGACGAATGTGTTAGTGGCAAATGATTATCCCAGGAGCCTCTATAATCCAGCACACACGCTCTCAACATATCCTCTAGAGTCTGTACAGTCCTCTCTGACTAACCATCTGCTTGATAATGAAAAACGGTGCTCAAACTCAACTGGGTTCCCATGGCTTCTTAAAAATGTCCCCAAAAATAGGAAGTGAACCGAGAATCCCTATCTAAGACAATACTCACTGGAACACCATGTAACCTCACTACCTCGCATACATATAACTTTTCTAATGAACTCAGAGTATCGATAGCTCTCATAGCTAAGAAGTGGGCTGACTTCGTCAGTCTATCAATGATCATCCATATTGCATCGTGATTCCTCCGGGTCCTTGGTAAACCCCTCATAAAATCTATGGTGATATGCTCCCATTTCCATGTCGGTATAGGTAGAGGCTGCAATAACCGTTCAAGTTTTTGATGCTCTACCTTCACCTGCTAACATACGAGACACCTCGCTACGAATTCCTCTACATCTCTCTTCGTACCCGATCACCAGTACACCTTCCAGAGGATCTGATACATCTTATTACTCCTCGGATGTAACGTGTACCTCGACGAATAAGCTTCCATCAATATCAATCTCTTAAGCTCTGGGTCCTCGGGAACACACAATCTGCCTCTAAATCTCAAAAGTCCACCAGAACTTATCTCAAAGTCAGTAATTGTGCCCCTCTGTATCTGACTACTCACATCAATGCAATACGGGTCAGTCTGCTGAGCCTGTCTGATCCTGTCCTATAGATCTGGCTCCAAACATAGACTAGCAATCATACTGTCCATATCCATGTCAAAAGGCACAACTCCCAAACTGAGGCTAGCAAATTGCTCTAGCAACTCATGTTCCCTGACCATCATATACGATACCATCCCAAGGCTTTTCCATCTCAAAGCATTAGTTACAACGTTAGCCTTACCCGAATGATAAAGTATCTCACAATCGTAGTCCTTTAGAAGCTCTAGCCATCTTCTCTGTCTCATGTTCAGCTCTTTCTGCGAGAACAGATACTTAAGGCTCTTGTGGTCGGTAAATATCTGAAACCTTTCACCATAGCCATACCTTCAAGGCAAACACTACTGCTGCTAACTCCAAATCGTGGGTTGGATAGTTCTTCTCATGGTCCTTCAGCTGTCTGGATCCATAAGCAACTACCCTTTTATCCTGCATCAATACACAGCGCAGTCCCTGATGCGAAGCATCAGTATACACTGAAAATCCTACTGAGTTAGTAGGGATAGTGAGAATCAGAGCAGTGGTCAATCCAGATTCAACTCTTGAAAACTCTTCTCACAATCCTCGTTCCATACAAAAGCTACACCCTTCCGAGTGAGACATGTCAACGGAGAAGCTAACTTCAAAAATCCTTCTATGAATCTCCAATAATATCCTGCTAAACCTAGGAAACTCCTGATCTTGGTGACTGTCCTCGGCTGTTCCCACTGAACTATAGCCTCAATCTTAGATGGATCCACTGATACATTATCCCTAGATACAATGTGTCCCAAAAATGAGATCTGTGACAACTAGAAATCACACTTGCTGAGTTTAGCATATAGCTTCTGCTATCGTAGGGTATACAATACAATCTAGAGATTCTTCTCATGCTCTTCCTCAGATTTCGAGTATACCAATATGTCATCGATGAATACGATCACAAATTGATCTAAATATGGCTTGAAACATCGTTCATCAAAGCCATAAAAGCTGCGGGAGCATTCGTCAATCTGAAAGGCATAACCTAGAATTTATAGTGGCCATATCGAGTCCTAAATGCTGCATTGGGTATATCTCCACTTTGAACTCTTAACTAATGAAACCCAGACCTCATATCAATCTCAGAAAAGACCTGCGCTCCCCAAACCTGATCTAATAAATCATCAATGCATGGAAGGGGATATCTATTCTTGATGGTTGCCTTATGTAACAATCTGTAATCTATACACAATCGGAGGCTTCCATCATTCTTCTTCACAAACAAAACTGGTGCTTCCCAGGGTGAAACACTCGGTCTGATAAAACCCCTATCCAACAGCTCCTGTAACTGTCTCTTGAGCTCCTCCAACTCAACTAAGGTCATGCGATATGGTGGTTTCGATATAGGTTCAATATCAAGCACCAAATCTAGGGATATCTGCCAACTCTAGATGTACCTTATCTGTATCAACCACGTATGCAATGAAACCTTCAATATATTCATTTCTCAATCAGCATAGTACATTATTTATTGTAAGTATAACTAATACTTTCATTTCTTTTCATCAAACTTTACAACATATTTTTCAAGGTTAGGAAACATGACTGTCTTAGCATAACAATCTAAAACAACATGGTTTACAGATAACCAATCCATTCCTAAGATTACATCAAAATCACTTATGCTTAACAATATTAGATTAGTTTTCATGTCCTTTTCCCCTACTCTTATCTTACAATCATTTAACTCATACTCCACTAGCTGACTATTATCCATAGGCGTACTGATTAACATCATCCTACTTAAAGGGGTACGCTCTACATGCTTTGCTAACTTACATGCAAATAAAGGCGATACAAATGAATGTGTGACACCATGATGAATTAAAGCATGTGCATCTAAATCATATAGTAGGATGTTACCTCTAATCACATCCGACAAAGCATCGACTGTACCTTAGTCCAAGGCATGTACTCGCCCTCGTCCAATGACCTGCTTCCCTTTCTCCTCTGCTATCACTTTCCTCCTCCATGCAAACATATTAGCGAAAGCTCTCTTAGGCTCCATGCCCTTTATGGGGCAATATCTATAACCTATTGGCAAACTCTAGCCATATGCCCTGGCTTCCCACATCTGAAGCATAATCCACTAGAAACAAGATAAGGTCTACTCCCAAGGAATCTACCACATCTACTACACTGCTACGTGGTAGGCCTCGGCCCTCCAATCACAACACCTCTAGCTAGAGCTATAGTCGGGTATGCATAAGATCTAATAGTCTTCTCCTGTACTTCCTCAATCTTTGGTCTCTTACCGAAGAGTCTCATCCCTTCTCGATATTAGAAACCTTTGGCACTGTCACTCTCCGGCCTCTTCATGTCTCTATCTCTACCATTGCCAACTGTCCTAAACTTGGAGGAAAACTTCTGATCTTAGTAACTGTCTTGGGCTGTTCCCACTATACAACTGCCTCGATCTTGGATGGATCCACTGATACCCCATCTTTCGACACAATATGGCCCAAAAATGAGATCTGCTCTAACCAAAAGTTACACTTGCTGAGTTTGGCATATAACTCTTTCTCTCGGAGGGTCTGCAGAGCTATCCTCAAGTGCTCCTCATGATCCTCTTTGGACTTAGAATAAACCAATATGTCATCAATGAACACAACACAAACTTGTCTAAGTATGACTTAAACACATTATTCATCAACGCCATAAATGTTATGGGGAAATTTGTCAATCTGAATGGTATAACCAAAAACTCATAGTGGCCATAACGGGTACGAAATGCTGTCTTGGGTACATCTCCACTTCTGATCCTCAACTGATGAAACCCTGACCACAGATCTATCTTAGAAAATACTTGGGTTCCTTGGAGTTGATCCAACAAATCATCTATGTGTGGAAGGGGGTACTTGTTCTTAATAGTGGTCTTATTCAACAACCGATAATCTATACATAGACGGAGGCTTCCATCATTCTTCCTTACAAACAGTATCGGTACTCCCTAAGGCGAGACACTCGATTTTATAAACCCCTTCTCTAGCAACTCTTGCAGATGTTTCTTTAGCTCTTCCAACTCAATTAGTGTCATTCTATATGGTGGTTTTGATATCAGCTCGGTACCCGGCACTAACTCTATGCAAAATTCCATTTCCCTTTCAGGTGGTAGTCTTGGTAATTCATCCGAAAAGACATCAGGATAATTCGTAATTACAGGTATGTCCCTCAATTCTGAGTGTGCCTCATCTATATCGACCATGTAGGCAATGAACCTTTCACATCATTCTTTCCACTGTTAGTATCACAAGTCATTAAATCAACATTCAAAATAAACAAATGAATTTATCTCTCAAATATCATATGTTAGGATTATACTCTTTCATTTACAACAAACATACTCTTCTCATATCATTTCTTTTCATCAAAGTTTACAATAAGATTGTCTAATCCTGAAAACATCAATGTCTTAGCATGACAATCCATAACAACATGATTGGTAGCCAACCAATCCATTCCCAATATTAAATCAAAATCATTCATGTTAAATAAAATCAAATTGGCTATCATTTCTTTTCTCTCTATCTTTAACTTACAGTTCCTACATACAAGCTCAGTCAATTGACTATCATCAATGGGTGTGGAAATCATCAACATTTTATCCAACAATGTTGGTTTCATATGCTTTAATAATTTATGTGCAAAGGAAGGTGATATAAAGGAATGCGTGGCACCGGGATCAAACAATACCAATGCTTCTAAATCAAAGATTAGGATGGTACCTTTAATCACATCCGTCAAAGCATCCGCGGTGTCCTGATCCAATGCATGTACTTTTCCGCTTCCCTTTCTCCTCAGCTATGGCCCTCCTCCTCGGGGTAGCTGTCTCAATTGGAGCTCTCTTTAGCTCTCTGCCCTTCTGCTGGGTAGTCTCAATTACCTTGGTACAGTCCCTCGACATATGTCTAAGCCTCCCACACCTAAAACATGATATATGGGGTATCTAACATGGTCTAAGCCCATGGTATCTCCCACATCTCCTACACTGATCGATAGTAGGTCGTGATCCTCCAATAACCATACCCCTCGGTGCTGTTAAAGCTGGGTACACGGGAGGTCTAACAGCTCTCTCCTACATCTCCTCGATCTTAGGTCTCTTCTCGAAAAACCTTTGACCTCCTCTCCTGGCCACTCTATCAAACTCGGATCTCTTTCGATCTCCGTCCTTCTTGAAACTAATCCTCCCAAGCTCAGAGGCATTCCGCTCAAAGTCTTGCTCATATAACTAAACCTTATGTACAGCCTCCTCATAGGTCAAAATGTCGAAGGGAGCTAGCTTAGTCCGAATGGCCAATCTCAATCCATCCATGAACTTCTGTATCTTCCAAGTCTCACTACCCATTGTGTCCGAGTCATATCTCCCCAAAGACATGAACTTGGACTCATACTCGTCTACAGTTCGATTTCCTTAAACCAGATTTATAAATTCCATCCGTAATTTTCTCTGTGCGGTGGTTAGGATGTATTGCCTCCTAAAGTCCTCCAAGAACACCTCACAAGTGATCTCAGGGTATCTGGTCCTCCAAATAGCTTCGGTGGACCTCCACCAATGCTCGGCCTCACCTTTCAACATAAACACAGAAGAGGCTACCTTTTCAGTTGAAGTGCATCGAAAAAACCTATACAGTTTCTTCATCTCATACACCTAGTCCTCCGTGATAACCCAATCCTTCACCCCTCTGAACATTGGGGGTTTCAATGCTTGGAACTCTCGCAGTCTGCTCAAGTTGCAATCATAACCCAAATCACTACCACTCTACTATGGAGCGATAGGAGAATTTGTATCCTGTACTGGAGGTGGTGTAGCAGTAGCAGTCTCTGCAATCTGAGGTCTCTCCCCCTCTGCAGCTGCCTGTTCAGTAGTAGGTTGTGCAGCGGGACCTCATCTATCGTCAACACCCAATGCCTGCGTGACTATCTCCACCAAATTCTCAATACTCCGCCCTATCCTAGCGAAGCGTACCTCTGTATCTTCTGCTCTCTCAATAGGCATCTGTGGATCCTGATCAGTCTGTGGCTTCGAACAGCTCTCAGGCCTACCTTTACGGCCTCTAGCACGTGCCTTCGCCCCTCTACCTCGACGTGTAACAGGCATAGTGCCTAACTTCCTATACGAAGATCATTTATTAAGCTCAATCCATCACGGTATACATAGTTATATCTAAACAAAAGCATAGTAATATGGGGATGTACTTTTCCTACGTTTTATTACTGACTCACATCAGGCCAACAAGGCTTTGATACCAATCTTTGTCACGACCCTTTTTCATTTCCTTTAACCAAAAACCTAAATAAATTTTTCACGTTTTACAGTTACCTTACCCGGTCGCGAACCAACTTACCACTACATAGTTGGGCTATGAGTCAATAATAATCCATTCATAACATTCATTCTCAATTAATAAAAGTGATGTCATATATTTAAAAGTCAATCATTTATCACCACTTACCATTCATCCACAATTAATAAAAATGATGTCATATATTTGAAATCAAATCATTCACTTATACAGAACATGTTTACTGACATCTATAACCCCCATAGTTACAACTCGATGATTACTGTGCTTTTACAATTGTTTAGATACAAAAAGAATCCTGTGTATATATACCTTTTAACGATGGAAGCAGCGGATGTCCAAAAATAAAGTGCCTCAATCCTCGCTGGGCTACTAAGCACGCTCTGTAGGAGGGGGAAAGTAGAGAGGGATGAGCAACCACATGCTCAATAAGGAAATAATGCAAGCATGGTCGATAACTACTCTATCTACATGCTGATAATGTTATGCATAAATCATTTATAATAGGAGCATGACGAATAAAACTATGTCATATGAGTATACATATATCATGTATTTAAATCATGGAAATCGACATATAAAACATGGTAAAATCATCATGTACGAATCATCTCATGCTCATTAATCGCCAAATCTCATAAAAAAGGGACAATTCAATTAAGAAACCTCCTTTTAAATCACTTCTATTTCTCAATGCATAACATCCCATCGAAATCAAATCTCAATCACAAACATCATTATCATTTCACAAATCAAGTCTACAAGGCTCGACCCCTCCCTCGGGTCCACCCTGGACAGTCACAATCACACTTATATATTAAACCATGTGGTATTATGTCATGAGCAAGCAGACAGGTCACTATATCTCAATTGACTATATTGGCCAACTATGTCGTAAATCATCCCAGACCACACGGATCCGGGTGTGTGGGGTATCATGCTGGAACGAAGGTGGGTTAGTTCTCCACCAGATTTTCTCAAATCAAGTAACCACCACGCGGTACATCGTACTCCATGTGATATACACGGTACATCGTAATCTGCGGACCCATATCATGGTTGGGGGTGCCTGCAGTAGGTCTTATCTACCTCATATTGAGTGAAACCTCTAGTCTCGAGTGCACGTGGAAGTACTCTTAATACCAGGTCCTAGCCCCTCATAGTCGTGCTCACCCCTGTTGGGTTCCCTATTTCAAGTCCTAACCCCTCACCCTCACCCAACTCAAGAGGTCTGTTAGGCCTGTTGGGTTCCCTGAATGGATTATGTCAGGTCCTAACCCCTCAACCTCACCCCACTCAAGAGGTCTGTTAGGCCTGTTGGGTTCCCTGAACACCAATCCGTATTGCTCTCACCACGGCCTCATACATACCACAGTGTGAAAACCAGCTAGAGCTATGCTCTAGCGCGAATTCATGCATCATAATAAATCACCTCGTATGAGCAACGCTCTAGTACGGCATTTATGCATAAAAATATGAAGAAACCAAGTACGAGCATCGCTCCAATGCAGTTATATGCATAAGAAAACCACTCAAAATCCACGTAGGAGCAAAAGCTCCAGTACGGTTTATAAAGCATCGTCATAGTTTCAAACTAAAGTGCGAGCTAAGCTCCAGCACATTTCAAACATATGAAAACATCAATGCCCGATGCGAGCTAGGCTCCAGCATGGTTAAATTCACATAAACATGATAGTGATACGCCCTAAACGTATTACCGCAAGTGCACGGGTCGTACAAGTAATAATGGGATTTGAGTCCCGAGTTATCATCCCACAGAGAAGTTGACTAGCCTAATTAAGTACCGGTTAATCTTACCCTAAGTATATCCTAGCAAATTATGAAATTTAAGTTAGTGATCTACTAAGGCTAATTAAACGTACTGAAAACAATAAACATTTAAAATTAAAGAAAAAAAACTGAACTAAGATTTGCTTACCGAACTCCAAGCAATTAAAGAAAATACCTACAAAAGAAATTAAAACAGTTAAAATGTATTAACGCAACTAAAATAACATGCAAATATGAAAATAGAATAATAAAATTAATTAAACTAAAATTTAAACAAACTTAAAATAAAAATGCATGTAATTAAACTAATAAAAATTGCAAATTAAACTAACCTAAAATCTAATAAAAATGAAAACTAAATTAAAATTGCATGAAACACATTTGATCTAAATTGCAACTAAATGCATCTAAACTAAAATAAAATCCTAAAACATTTAATATAAAATTAACTACTAACTAAAAATTAAGACTAAAAATTAAATTAACAAATTAAAACACTAGAACTAGTCTAAATTGACAACTAACAACTATCCTAAACTAAAAACTAATTAAACTATACTAAAAATGCAAGAAAAACGGATTAATGCAAGAGTTGAATGCCAAACAAATCCTTAAGTTTAAATCATCCAATAAATCCCTCCAAACATTGTTCACGTGTCTTTCCAGATTCATGTTTCTTTCTAAACTTTCACGGTTTCGGCTACTGGCTCTCGGTACGTTTTCTTCATGTTCGCCTGGTACCGCACCCTGCTAGCTCTCGAGTCCTATTGTGTCCTGCTGCCAGGTCCTGTTTCTGCACCATTTCCTGTTTCAGAATCCTTCTCGGTTCTACTGTGTCCTGCTACCAGGTTTGTTCTCAGTTCCAGGCTGTGCTCACGAGTTGTGTCCTCTGCTCCAGGTCTGTTCTTGGTTCCAGGATTTGCACAACTTTTTGCTGCACGGGTTCTCAACACACCATTCTGTCCACTGCTACCTCAAGTCTGCATTGTGGCTCTTGCAACATTTCTGCATAAAAGAACAGTACTGGAGCAACAAAACAGAGCCAAACAGAGGTTGAATGCCGAGATGAGAAAATGCAGTAAAGAGAGGTTATAATACATTAAATGGAACTAGATAATAAAACAGAGATTTAGAGCAGTAATAATCATCTAATTCGAAGTAGAAAAGGCATGAGTAGAGTTAGTAACTGAATGTTAAACCAAAGCAAGAAAATTTGTAAGACAGAATAGTTCCCAGCAAAATCGAGAATGCATGGAAGAACACATACAGTAATCGAGCAACTGATTAAACATAAAAAGTTATCCGATGAAAAAACACATAAAATGAAAAATAAATTTGCAGAAAAATTAAAATGGGACAGTAACCGAATGAACACTACTGGAATAAAATAAAATGATAAAATGCTTACCTTGAATTTGGAAGATAGAAAGATTAAAGAAAAAAATGCAGTGAATGAAAATGAACAAGGGCATGGGTTGAGTAATGTTGTTGCTATCACCAACCCCTCAAACCCAGATGTAAGTAAGAACCATTGCAAGCAATCGATAAAAATTACATAAAACTAAACAAACCGAGAGCAATAATATAAAAATAATAACTTTCAATTAAAACTCAAACAGTAAAATAATAATGGAATGGAAACTGAACAAATCCTAGAAGAAATATGATGAATCGTGGTTGCTGTCACCAGCCAAAAAAAAATTAAAAGAAAACCTAAGAAAAATAAAACCTAACAGTAAATGGTTAACCTAAAAAAAAAAAACTAAAAAGCTGCCATCTTTCAATTGCCATCTTTTTCTATTTATATACAAACTTAGGGGTACAATTGTAATTTTTTCATACTAGATGAGTTGGCATTGTTTGGCCACTTGTCTTCACACCATTGACTCCTTGAAAAATAATATTTCCATGTCATCTGTCTTTTTGTCCAATTGGATGTGCTAGGCTCGTGTTGTCCACGTGGTCCAATCTCGATTTTAGCTCAATTTCGGTCTATTTTCTACCGAAATATTCAAAATTCATCCGGATTTAATTTATCTGCAAACATGAGAATTTTAATTAAATAAATGGGATAATTAACAAAATAAATTGGGGATTGAAATAATTAATTAAGAAATTAAGCACAAATAATTCTAAAAATATAGAATTATCACACCCCCCAAACTTGAGCTTTTGCTTGTCCTCAAGCAAAACAAAATAATTATAGGAATGACATATACAAAACACAATAATTTCCCCAATATTATCCTCAAAGAAAAAGTATAGACTATGAAATCAAAGAATCACAATTATAAGTCCAACACTCAGAATCATTCAATCATAAGTCCTAACCTAAATTGGATCCCTCGTGTGTGTGTGAAAATGTCAAAGTCACTTCACAGTACATTACCCGGATCAGATTATGCAAACATAGTGAATGCAAAGTCAAAGACATGTGATCATTCCCATAAGTTTGCTTTTCACTTCTCTCTCCACTAATGTAGTCACACTTAACTAAAGATCAATAGGACTTCATTAAGCTTGTAATGTAAGGCTGCATTACTTCTTAACATGCATTACTTCTAGGATCTTTAATGTAAGAGCTCAAATCATTTCCTCCAAACTTATTTATTTCACTAGACATTTTATTCTATTTTTCTTTTTTTTTTCTTTTTTTTTTCTTTTTTTAATATTTTTTTATTTTTTTTATACATACTCCTTCACTATCACTTAATACTCATATAGCTCACAATATATCCCAATGACTTTTCATGCTTTTGGGGTAAGGGATAGGAATAAAGTATTCAAGCTAAAGAAAAATTATAAGCAAGTGTATTTACAGAGAAAAGCTTATTTGGCCCAGATGGGTGACTAGGGGTAAAGTATGTACAGGGATGGCTCGAAAGGCTCAAACGATCCAAAGATGACCTAAATCATCTCCCTAATTAAATGTGATCTAATATTTCGCCTCGAGACAAGATTAAGCAAATTCTAGAATATGATGCACAAAATCAACAAATGCAATCCTAGGTCCACATGAGCTTTCTCTAAATAAATATACAGATTCATGACATGACACTTGCGTAAGATGAGGAAATCACAATCAGAATCAAGACAAATTCAAGAATTCAACTTCATGCTTTTCCTATAATCATGTTTCTCATTCAATCACAATTAGACTTAATCATGGGGTCATATCATCGGAATATGGGAAAACTACATGCTAAGCACTAAATCATCCCAAAATAAAATAATTTAAGCTCAGATTTTCGAAAAAATTTTGAAAAAATTTTCAAATTTGCTCAAACTTTTGAAAAATACTCAAGTGATATCCCCTCCCCCAAATTTAAATTGCACAGTATCCTCAGTGTGCAGATAATATAAGAATTGAAGTTCAGGAACAAAGTACTCCCCTTTCTGATGATGATGACAATTGAAGCTTGTTGAAAACATAAACTAGAAAAGAAACCTGCAAAATAAACAAAGAAAGAAACAACGGAAAAGAAAAAAAGAAAAAGAACTATATACAAAGTGAAAAGACAAATTAAGCCACTTCAAATGCAGCTAAAGAACACAGTACTCAGCAGCAGTGCGAAGAGTAGGAGGATTAGCCATAGTGGTGATCGAATGTCGACAGTTAACTCCTTTTGAGCTCTAACTACTTCCCTCCTTCTTTGAGATTTCTTGTGCTCAAGCCTTATATCCTCTTCAATATCCATTTTAAAACACTCTTGAGAGTCATCAGGTAGCTTCAGAGGTTTGAAAACATTAAACTTCACTTCCTGATCTAAGACTCTCATAGTCAACTCCCCCTTTTGTACATCAATTAAAGTTCTACCGGTCGCTAGGAAAGGTCTGCCTAGTATAATGGGAACTTTCATATCTTCCTCCATGTCTAAAACAATAAAATCCGCAGAGAAAACAAATTTGTCTTCCTTTACTAACACATCCTCAATGACCCCCTTTGGATATTTAATGGATCGATCTGCTAGTTGAAGGGTCACTGTGGTAGGCTTGATATCCCCTATTCCTAACTTTTGGTAGATAGACAAAGGCATCATATTGATACTGGCTCCTAAATCACACATGGCTCTACCAAAGAATAGATTTCCAATAGTGTAGGGTATGGTAAAACTCCCGAGATCCTTGAGCTTGGGGGGTAATTTCCTCTGCATAATTAGACTACATTCCCCAGTGAAGGCCAATATCTCATAATCTTCCAATCTCCTTTTCCTAGAGAGGATATCCTTCAGAAACTTCACATAACTTGGCATTTGCTCTAAGGCATCTGCGAAAGGAATGTTGATGTGAAGTTTCTTAAAAACCTTAAGAAATTTAGTGAATTGTTGATCCAGTTTTTTTATTTTAGAACCTCTGAGGAAAAGGTACTGGTGGTCTAACCGAGGGGATGTAGTGGCAACATGTGTAGCATCAGAGGGCAAGGAAGGCTGTGAAGTAGAAGAAGATATAGATGAAGAAGCGCCTAGCTTAGATTCTTTTGCAGCCTGATCCTGATGTTCTTGTTCTTTCTAAGCTACCTCTTTAGACCCTAAGGGCTCTACCACTATGGGCTTAACAGGATTGGACTTAACTTGTGGATCATCTAGCTCTCTGCCACTCCTAAGGGTGATAGATCTAACATGTTCCTTACCCTCCCTTTGCTTAATAGGATTAACTTCAGTGTTATTGGGGAGGGTCCCTTGTGGACGCTGGCTAAGAGCACTAGCTGTTTGTCCAACCTGAACTTCTAAGTTCTTAATCGAGGTAGCTTGATTTTGCAGGATCGTTGTGAACATTTCCTCAAGCGAGGGCTTCTTCTCAGTTGTTAGTGCTGATGCAAGTATATGCTGTGGCTGGATAGGTGGTGGTGGTGGTGGTGGAGATGAATGACGTTAAAATTATTGAAATGGGTATGGGTGATGAGAAGGCGGATGATGAGGAAATTGTGACTGTGGTGGTACCTGAACAGGTGGAGCTTGAAAACCAGGGAGTCCTACAGGTCTAGAGCTAGAAGTTTGCCCTTGGTTTTGGCTCCAGGACAAGTTAGGATGGTTCCTCCACCTTGGATTATAGGTGTTTGAAAAAGGGTTGTTCTGTTGCGTTTGAGAAGGGGCAACATATTGAACCGATTCTAAGTTGAGCGGACATTTATCTACAGAGTGGGTACCACTACACAGCTCACAGGAGAGAAAAGGACTTTGGAAAAAATATACAGGGTTATGACTAGTGGGAGGATTATGTTGGGTACTGAGCGACTCTACCTTCTTCATAAGGTTAGCGATTTGAGAGGTCAAGGTAGACAGCGTGTCGAGCTCATAAATACCCGTCGACTTCTTAGGTAATTGCCTCTCTGAGGACCATAGATAGTTGTTAGCAGCCATCTTTTCTAACAACTCGTAAGCTTCCTCCTCTGTTTTACACATTAGCGCTCCACCCGCAGCAGCGTTAACAATGGTCCTATTCTGGCTTGTAAGTCCGTTGTAGAAGGTCTGGACTTGCAGCACAAAGGTAGGCCATGGTGTGAGCACTTCCTAAGAAGCTCCTTATATTGTTCCCATGCTTCGTAAAGAGTTTCTGAATCAAATTGGGCAAAGGAAGATATGTTACTATGGAGTTGGGCCATTTTAGAATGAGGGAAAAGCTTAGATAGAAATTGATGGGCTAACTTGTCCCATGTAGAAATGGATCCTGGAGGTACGGAGGTTAACCAGTGCCGCGCCCTATCCCTAAGTGAGAAGGGGAATAATCTAATCCTAAGCGCATCATCAGATAATCCATTGTTTTTGAACGTGTTGCACAAGTCCAGGAATTGCCCAAGGTGAGCATGTGGGTCATCGTGCGGAAGCCCACTGAACTGCAATGAAGTCTGGATTATCTGGAGGATTACGGGCTTAATTTCAAAATTGTTAGCAGGGACAGCTGGTGGCCTAATGCCGGTATAATAACCTCCAATAGTCGGCATCGCATAATCTCCAACGGTCCTGATTTCCCTATTTTCTGCCATAGTGCGTTACAGTGGAACTAATAATTTCCTAGAATCCTTTCGAATTTTTCTAAGAGTTCGTTCAATTTCAGCATCTAAAGGAAAGTAATCGAAACTCTTGGCTCTACGCATGCAATCATCAGAAAGTCCTTAATTTTTTTTTAAATTTTTTAAATTTTTTTATTTTAATTAATTATAAGAAAATTAACAAAACTAAACTAAGGATCTAAATATTTACAAGCCAGAATTACACCTAAGCATAATTTTACCGATATCAATTAACGACTAATTAAAACTTCTCCAGTAACGGCGCCAAAAACTTGATACGCCCTAAACATATTACCGCAAGTGCACGAGTCGTATAAGTAATAATGGGATTTGAGTCCCGAGTTATCGTCCCATAGAGAAGTTGACTAGCCTAATTAAGTACCAGTTAATCTTACCCTAAGTATATCCTAGCAAATTATGAAATTTAAGTTGGTGATCTACTAAGGCTAATTAAACGTACTGAAAACAATAAACATTAAAAAATAAAGAAAATAAAATTGAACTAAGATTTGCTTATCGAACTCCGAGCAATTAAAGAAAATACCTACAAAAGAAATTAAAATAGTTAAAATGAAGTTGCGCAGCTAAAATAAAATGCAAATATGGAAATAAACCAATAAAATGAATTAAACTAAAATTTAAACAAACTAAAAATAAAAATGCAAGTAATTAAAATAATAAAAATTGCACATTAAACTAACCTAAAATCTAATAAAAATGAAAACTAAATTAAAATTGCATGAAACACATTTAATCTAAATTGCAACTAAATGCATCTAAACTAAAATAAAATCCTAAAATATTTAATATAAAATTAACTACTAACTAAAAATTAAGACTAAAAATTAAATTAACAAATTAAAACACTAGAACTAATCTAAATTGACAACTAACAACTATCCTAAATTAACAACTAATTAAACTATACTAAAAATGCAAGAAAAATGGATTATGCAAGAGTTGAATGCCAAACAAATCCTTAAGTTTAAATCATCTAATAAATCCCTCCAAACACTGTTCACGTGTCTTTCCAGATTCATGTTTCTTTCTAAACTTTCACGGTTTCAGCTACTAGCTCTCGGTACGTTTTCTTCATGTTCGCCTGGTACCGAACCCTGCTAGCTCTCGGGTCCTGTTGTGTCCTACTGCCAGGTCCTGCTTCTGCACCATTTCCTGCTTCAAAATCCATTCTCGGTTCTGCTGTGCCCTGCTACCAGGTTTATTTTCAGTTCCAGGCTGTCCTCACAGGTTGTGTCCTCTGCTACAGGTCTGTTCTCGATTCCGGGCTTTGTACAACTTTCTGCTGCACAGGTTTCTCAACACACCATGCTGTCCACTGCTGCCTCAAGTCTGCAATATGGCTCTTGCAACATTTCTGCATAAAAGAACAGTACTGGAGCAATAAAACAGAGCTAAACAGAGGTTGAATGCCGAGATGAGAAAATGCAGTAAAGAGAGGTTATAATACATTAAATGGAACTAAATAATAAAACAGAGATTTAGAGCAGTAATAATCATCTAATTCGAAGTAGAAAAGGCATGAGTAGAGTTAGTAACTGAATGTTAAACCAAAGCAAGAAAATCTGTAAGACAGAATAGTTCCCAGCAAAACTGAGAATGCATGGAAGAACACATACAGTAATCGAGCAACTGATGAAACATAAAAGTTATCTGATGAAAAACACGTAAAATGAAAAATAAATTTACAGAAAAATTAAAATGGGACAGTAACCGAATGAACACTACTGGAATAAAATAAAATGATAAAATGCTCATCTTGTATTTGGAAGATAGAAAGATTAAAGAAAAAAATGCAGTGAATGAAAATGAACAAGGGCACGGGTTGAGTAATATTGTTGCTGTCACCAACCCCTCAAACCCAAATGTAGGTAAGAACCATTGAAGTAATTGATAAAAATTACATAAAACTAAACAAACCGAGAGCAACAATATAAAAATAATAACTTTCAATTAAAACTCAAACAGTAAAATAATAATGGAATGGAAACTGAACAAATCCTAAAAGAAATATGATGAATCGTGTCTGTTGTCACCCGCCGAAAAAAAAAATTAAAAGAAAACCTAAGAAAAATAAAACCTAACAATAAATGTTTAACCTGAAAAAAAAAAAACACTAAAAAGCTGCCCTCTTTCAATTGCCATCTTTTTCTTTTTATATACAAACGTAGGAGTACAATTGTAATTTTTTCATCCTAGATGAGTTGGCATTGTTAGGCCACTTGTCTTCACACCATTGACTCCTTGAAAAAATAATATTTCCACGTCATCTGTCTTTTTGTCGAATTTGATGTGCTAGGCTCGTGTTGTCTGCGTGGTTCAATCTCAATTTTAGCTCAATTTCGATCCATTTTCTACCGAAATATTTTAAATTCATCTGGATTTAATTTATCTACAAACATGAGAATTTTAATTAATTAAAGGGGATAATTAACAAAAATAAATTGGGGATTTAAATAATTAATTAGGAAATTAAGCACAAATAATTCTAAAAATATAGAATTATCAAATAGGCGGCTCATGCACATTCAAAACCGATCTTAAAACACATTTAGCACTTCACATGTGCTATCACACAACATCAATCAACAACAGCCAGCCTATCTATCAATTCACTGAAAACAAAATACATGTTTTGTGAAAGTATTCAAAACACTTGATTTATGCAATTATTAGCCTTGCTATTCCATTTCTTTACAATACCATTTCAATAACCAAACCTCAAACAAATACTCGTAGTTATTTCCATACATCGTCAAACACGTTTCTATAAAATCATGCACTCTTCCAAAGCCCTACGTACCCACAAAATATGAGCAGCTACCTCTATATACTTAGAAAATTCTCTTACCTGGAATCGCGACGCGTGATTCCACTTCCTTAGAGCTGCTTACTCGTACGGTTCGATTCGTCTCCAACGAACTCTTTGAAACTACACATAAATCTATTCCACAACATTTTAGCCCATTATAATCAAACTCTCGCAATAGTCTCTATTAACGCTTATGAGGCCTCGTTTCATTACTCTACCCATAACTCGAGTCTATGGATTTTCTTAGGCCTATTAACTCATTCCAAATCGATATTAAATCGATGTTAAGCTCATAATGTTCATTTTTCATAAATTTCCTTCACTATGGCATATTATCAAACACTACATGTGCTCATTCTCATTAATTCACAAAACCCACAATGTAGCTTCATTTACCCATTTATAATCATCCATATTACACAAATAACAACTTATCATAAACCATAAGTCATCAACATACCCAATTCACACTTTCACACACTAGACTATATCCATTTTCTAGGTTATATGTGTTCCATCACTTCCTAGGTGATTTTAATCATCAATACACATATATATTAACTCCAAAATCAATAAATCAATCAATGTTCTTAAGTTGAAGTATTAGAAACTTACCAATCTAATTTCTCTTCTTGTGCCAAAGGGAAATGTTCCTTGCTCCTTCAATATCAGCAATGAGGTTTTGGGTTTCAACTATGTTGTTCTCTTCCTCAAGATGAACAACTTTGTATATAATAGCCTCCCATCAATTCTTACTGGAAATAGACTGATTTTAGAGAGATAAACTTAGGTTTTGATGAAAAATGGAAGGGTGATGTTGTTTTCCCAAAAATTTCAGATATCAGCGCTCCTTTTATAGAAATAGCTTGAGGAGTTCGATCTGCACTAGGAGCAGACCCATCTGGTCCCTTTAATTCCCTCTTTTTCATAACATTTTAAGCATGAGATCGATCTACTCCAAACAGAAAGCTAAGGAGATCGATCTGTATGCTTAAGGATCGATCTTTTCATTACAGAATGTTTAGGAGATTGATCTGGCCCCATTGGAGATCAATCTGCTCTATTCCATTGCCCAAATAAGAGTATTCTGGCTCTTCCAGATCGATCTCTCATCCTATGAGATCGATCTGGCCTTTATATTTTCTATATTTTCCATATTTTCCTGTAGTTTTCTACAGTAACTTACACCAAAACATCCTTAATCTGCTGCCATAGCCATTTTCTCATCCATCCACCTTTATGACTTGAAAATGGCATCCATTCATACCTTATTCACATTAAGACTTGTGTGTATTCATCATTTATTCAAAGGTATCATATTCCAAACTAAATGGAAGAATAACTTTATCCTATTTCACCACACTACTCATTTTGAGTTCAAATCACATTCATCACTTATAAGAACTCATTTCTTCATATTCATACACAATGAAACTTGTCTGTACATTACAAATCATATTACACCTATGTACATCGAATCCATGAACTTACATCAATTATATTTTACATTACAAGTCCATTCACTTTCATTTGATCCAGTTACACACATTACAACTATACGTATACGGGGTCTCACATTCTCCCCTCCTTCAATGAATTTGGCCCTCCAAATTAGAACCAAGTCACTCTTCAAAAAGTTGAGGGTACTTCTCCAGTATCAAGTTCTCCAATTCCCATGTGGCCTCTTCCATCGTGTGATGTTGTCAAAGAACTTTCACCAAGGGAATTGTCTTATTTCGTAACACTTTCTCATTTCTGTCTAATATTCTAATTGGTTTCTCAACATATGTCATACTCTCATTGAGCTCCAGTGGCTCATATCTTATCACATCTGTCGAGTTCGGGTGATACTTTTGAAGCATAGAGACGTGGAAGACGTTATGAACATTCGCCAAGTCCGGTGGCAATGCTAACCTATATGCCATATCTCCTACTCTCTCCAGAATCTCAAAGGGTCTAATATATCTAAGGCTCTGCTTGCCCTTCTTACCAAATCTCATAATACCCTTTGAAGGTGCAACTCTTAAAAATACTGACTCACCCACATCAAACTCTAGTGGTCTCCGTCTCTTATCAGCATAACTCTTTTGTCGGCTCTGAGCTATCCGTAATCTCTCACAAATCAATTGGACGTCCTCAGATGCCTGCTACACTAAGTCCGAAGCAAAAATCTATTTATCACTAACCTCTTCCCATCCAATGAGTGATCGACATCTGTGTTCATATAGTGCCTCATAGGGTGCCATCCCGATACTCGCATGATAACTATTATTATAGGCGAACTCAGCTAACTACAGGTGATCATCCCAGGAGCCTCTAAAATCCAACACATATGCTCTCAACATATCCTCGAGGGTTTGTATAGTCCTCTCTGACTCTCCATCTGTCTGTGGATGAAAAGCGGTGTTAAAACTTAGTCCAGTCCCCAGTGCTTCCTGAAAATGTTCCCAAAATTGGGAAGTGAAGTGGGCATCCCTATCAGAAACAACGCTTATTGGAACACCATGTAGCCACACTATCTCTCGAATATACAGGTTTGCCAACTGACTCAGTGTATCAGTAGCTCTCATATCCAAGAAATAAGTGGATTTAGTCAACCGATCCACAATAACCCATATGGCATCATAACCTCTATGGGTCCTTGGCAATCCCATCACAAAATTCATGGTGACATACTCCCACTTCCATGCGGTATCGATAGAGACTACAATAATCCTATAGGCCTCTAATGTTCTACCTTCACTTATTAACAAACGAGACAATTAGCGACATATTCAGCAATGTCTCTCTTCATTCCAGACCACCAATAAACCTTTCGAAGGTTTTGATACATCTTGGTACTCCCCGGATGTATCGTATACTTCGATGAGTGAGCCTCTGACAAAATTAGCTTCCTGATCTCAAGATCCTTGGGAACACATACTCTACCCTTGAACCTCAATAACCCATCATCATTCAGCTCAAAATCAATACCCACACCGGTCTGTATCTACCTCAGCCAATTGATGCACCGTCGATCGCTCTGTTGGGTCTGCCAAATACGGCCAATCAGCTCTGGCTCTAATCTCATACTAGCCATGATATCCAATCTCTCTGATCCAAGTGTGGTTACATCTAAACTGAGGTTCGCGAAGTGTTTCAACAATTCATGTTCCCATACCATCATATAAGATACCAACCCAAGGTTCTTTCTACTCAAAGCATCGGTAACTACGTTTGCCTTACCCGGGTGGCATGATTTCACAATCATAGTCCTTCAGGAGTTCGAGCTATCTCCTTTGTCTCATATTCAGTTCTTTCTGCGAGAACAGGTACTTGAGGCTCTTATGATCTGTGAACACCTGAAATTTCTCACCATAGAGATAGTGGCACCATATTTTCAAAGCAAACACCACGACCGCCAACTCTAAATCGTGTGTCGGGTAGTTCCTCTCATGATCTTTCTGTTATCTAGATCTATAGGCAACGACCTTCCCATCCTGCATAAGAACACAGCCTAGTCGTTGGTGTGACGCATCCGTGTACACCGAGAATCTTCCTGAGCTGGTAGGAATGGTGAGAACTGGAGCAATGGTCAATCGATGCTTAAGCACCGCAAAACTCCTCTCACATGCCTCATCTCATTCATCACTTATAAGAACTCATTTCTTCATATTCATACATAATGAAACTTGTATGTACATTACAAATCATATTACACGTATGTACATCAAATCCATGAACTTACATCAATTATACTTTACATTACAAGTCCATTTACTTTCATTTGATCCAATTGCACACATTACAACTATATGTATATGGGGACTCATATATACATGGGGTCTCACAAGGTATCCTACTGCAAATTGTTATTTTGTTCAAATTTGTCGACTTCGAAATGAACTAATGAAGTGGATATATAGTGATGATGTTGTAATTAGTGCAATGGCTAAGAAAATGTTTAATAGGTTTGACAAATATTGGAGTGTTATTCATGTGGTGTTAGTTATGGTAGTTGTATTGGATCCTTAGTATAAAATGAAAGTGGTTGATTTTTATTTTTTGGACTTTTTTTGTGATGATGCAATCTTTGAGATCGAACAAGTTAAGAAAACTTGTTATGAATTGCTTAATGAATACCAGAATAACTCCTATAGACCAAAATTACATGCTTCTTTGTGTACTTCAACATTAATCTCACCGTTTGTTCAAGCATCAAGTGTCTCTACTTCTCAACAAGAAGATTTCACAAAGTTGGTTGCATTTCTTAGTTCTTCTGCTAGTAGTGTGAATGTGAAGTCAGAATTAGATCACTATCTAGAAGAACCAATTTTACCATAGACTTAATCCTTTGATATTTTTAATTGGTGGAAGACAAATGGGATAAAATATCCTACTTTATAATTGATTGTTAGGAACTTTCTTGCTATTCCTATTTCAACAGTTGCATCCGAATCAGCTTTTAGCACTAGTGGGAGAGTAGTGAGTAGTCATCGAAGTAGGCTTAATCCGAACACTTTAGAGGCATTGATGTGTTGCCAAAATTAGTTAAGGAGTGACATAGAAGGTAAATAATTCATTTGTTATAATTCTTTTTATTTCATTTGTTTCTTTTTCAAAAGTAGTCAATTATTATATTTTATTTCAAGACAATAATATTTTATTTATTTTATTTATAGGACCATCTACAACTATGAACTCAAGTGGCTTTTTTAATGATGATGAAGAATGAAGATTTATCATAATTCCAATAAACTTCAAATATATTTTCTTATTTTTACTTAAATTATGTTTGTTTGTAGTTTCATAAATATGTTTCTATGGTTTGTTTATTTGCTATGGTTTCAAGTGGTTTGTTGAACTATTAAAATTTGTTTAGTTATCATATAATATGTATGTTATTGTTTAATTTTATATTTTTTATTTATACAAAATTAGATGACTTATTTTTTTCCATGGGTTTGGGTTTCGGGTTCGAGTAATTAACAGGTAGTGTAAAATTTATTGGGGTAAGGTTCGGGTAGTTTCTTGAAAAAAATAATCGGAGTTTTAATAGGGTTCGGGTTTTATAGTTATTAATCGAGATCGAGGTGGGTACCTCAAAATTAGCGGGTACTCGCCTCGTTGACATTCCTACTTATGATAAATGGACTAAGACATTAAAATTAATACTAGCTCGAATATCACATAAGGCTCTACTAAAGAACTAATCGCATATCGTGCAAGAGATGGTAAAACTACCTGGATCATTGAGCTTAGGGGTAATCTACTCTGAATAATGGCATTACACTCCTCTGTTAGTGCCACTACCTCATAATCCTCCAATCTCCTTTTCCTTGATAGAATATCCTTCATGAACTTCAAATAACTAGGCATCTGCTTTAAAGCATCAACAAAAGGACTGTTATGTGAAGTTTATTAGAAACCTTAAGAAATTTTGATAATTGTTTATCTAGCTTTTGGTTATGAAACCTCAGAGGGAAAGGTATAGGTGGCCTAACAAGAGTAAGTGTAGAACTAGAGGAGGATCCATCATCTTTAGACTTCTTTGCCGCCTTATCTTCCTTTACATGGTCTTTTTTATCATTTGACTCTTTGCCATTCCTTAGAGTAATGGCCTTAACATGCTCTTTGTCTTCTTTCTAACTGGATTAGCTTCAGTATTCTTGGGAAAGGTTTCTTAAGGACGCTAGCTGAGAGCATTAGCTATATGTCTAACATAGAATTTTAGGTTCTTAATAGAAAGAGCTTGATTTTACAGGATGGTCATGACCATTTCCTCAAGAGAAGGGTTTCTTTTCAAGTGCAGGTATGTGCTGAGTCTGAACAGGTGGTGGTAATGGCTGGTGAGACAGATGAGACTGATAAGATAGTGGTACATAAAAGGGTATAGGCTAAAACCCAGGGGTCCCGGAGGTCTAGAGTAGATGTTTACCTCTAATTTTGCCTTTAAGAGGAATAAGGGTGATTCCACTACCCTAGATTATAGGTGCCAACAAATGGGCTATTCTGTTACCTCGATGGTGGGGCAACATATTAAACAAACTCTAAATTTCATGGGCACTTATTGATGGAGTGTGCACCACCACAGAGATTACTCAGATTAAACGAGCTCTAGACTGCTAAGATAAGACTAGGGCTAAAACCAAGCTAAGTACTCAATGATTCTACCTTCTTAGTTAAAGTAGCTATTTGAGAACTTAAGGTAGTTAATGGATCAAGCTCGTAGATACCCTTGGCTTTCCTTAGTACTTGTCTTTCAAACGACCACTGGTAGTTATCAGTGGCCATTTTCTCCAACAAACTATACGTCTCCTCCTCTATTTCGCACATTAAGGCTCCTCTAATAGCAACATCAATTATCGTCTTATTTTGACTTTGTAGAAGGTCTAGACTTGGAGCCATATAGGTAGGCTATAATTAGGAGATTTCCTATAGAGGTCCTTGTATCTAACCTAGTGTCATATAAGGACTCAAAATTAAACTGGGTAAAAACTGATATATCATTTTGAAGCTTAACCAATTTAGAGGGATGAAAAAAGTTGCCTAGTAATCGTTGAGCCAACTCATCCCTATTGTAGATGTACCCAAGAGGGAAAGAAGCCAACCAATGTTTAGCTATATCCCTAAGAGGAAAAAGGAATAATCAAAGCCTAATCGCATCTTTAGATGCCCCATTATACTAAAACGTTTTGTAGATATCTAAGAAACTGCCTAAGTGTGCATGTGTGTCACATGGGAAGGCCCACTAAATTGCACCAAGGTTTGGATCATCTAACTGATTACAGGCTTGATTTCAAAGTTGTTTGCTAGAATTGTTGGCCTCTTGATCCCCATGTAATATCCACTCATTACTGAGATAGCGTAGTCTCCAATTGTATTGAGCTCTCGCTGATCAATAATGGTGTCTTGTAGTGCAACTGCTACTTTCTTAGATTCCTTTTTAGGTTTTCCAAGTGTTTTTTCACTTTCGGTATCTAAAGGATATAATTCACAACTCTTAGCTTTACGAATGCAAGCATCTAGAATATGCAAAAATGTCCTTTTTATATATATCAAAAGGAAAAATCTAACTACAATAGGCCTAGTCTAACCTATAAGCTTTAAGTATATACAAGTGAGAATTATACCTAAGCATTAGTTTTCCAATATCAACTAAGGTTATGCCTAATCCCCCGCAACGGTGTCACAAACGTTTTGATTCATTTTGAGTGTACCCTAAGGTAACTGCACACAAGTGCATGTCATTAACAAGTAATATAGGATTGTGAGTCCTGATAATTGTCTCACAAAGATTGTTTAGCCTTAATTATTTATTGAATATTGATACCCTAAGTATATTCTAGCAAATTATGGAAGTATGTTCTACAAGGCTACTAAAATAAATAAAGATAATCAAATAAATTAAAAAATGAAATTAAAATGCAAATAAAAATACTTACATGACAAGATTGAAAATAAAAAGAAACTACAAAAGAAAAAAAATGCAAGAACAAAAATGAGAAAAGAAATGGGTGAAAATTGCAAACACCTAAAGATATAACCCTAAAATGAAATTAATTAAAATTTCACTAAACATCCTATAATGAAACTAAAAATGCAAGATATTATTTAAAATAAAATTAAAACTAGTGAAAATGATAAGAAATAAAATCTAATGCATGAAATTGCTAAACATACCTAAATGTAACCCTAAATTTCCTAACACTAAATGTGTGAGACCTCATATATGTATAAATTTGTAACATATGTGAATTGAATTATAAATGAATCATAAGAAATATATGTTTTTGAAGTTCTAAGTGTGATTAGAATGATGAATGGGTGTGGAAGTGATTAAGAAATGAGTTGGAATGAGGAGATTGCAGTAAAAAAAGGTGTAGGATGAAGGCCAGATCGATTCCATGCAAGGAGACATCGATCTCATGGCCTGAAGAATGCAAAATCAAGCATGCAAAATCAAGCATGATTGGAAGAGGCAGATCGATCCCTCACACAAGCAGATCAATCTCCTTAACTCTCGAGTTGGAGCAGATCGATCTCCCCTTAAGGCCAGATCGATCTCCTTAGCTCTCTGCCTGAGACAAATCGATCATGTTCCATTGAAGCAGACCGATCTCATTCACTGAAGCAGATAGATCTCAAGCCTTCGACAGATCGATCTCATGCCTTCAAAATGTCATGAAAATGAGGAATTAAGTAAAGAAGATCGATCTCCCCTCTATACAGATCGATCCCATCAAGCCAATTCTATAAATATAGAGCACTTGGATCTGCAATTCATGGCAAACAACTCCATCTTTCCATTTTCAATCCAAAACCTAGCTTTCTCACTCCAAAATCATCCCATTTTCATAAAGATTTGAGAAAATATCAGTAAAGCAAAGTTGTTTCTTATAAAGAGAAGAACAACATACTTTGGAAACAAAGTTCATTTGGTTGATTGGAGGAGCAAAAGTGCATTCCCATTTGGAACAAGGAGGAAATCAAAGCTAGGTAAGTTTTCAATGCACCAACTCTAAATGTAATATCTAAATGTTATTATGGATAGATTGGTGTACATTTCAATGGTTGAAACTACCTATAATTTAAGAATCCACAATGACCTAGAAATAGGTTAGTGTGATACAGTGAAATGTATTGGAATTAAAGATGAATGGGATATCTTAAGGTGATAATGGTGTTGTGAATATGATTTTAAGATGATGTTATAGAATGAATTGTGACATTTACCAAAAAGGGTAAAATGTGTATTTAAGGCATTGGTGAAGTGCATAAATGAATGAGAGAGTAAGGGTGGAGCATTGCACATCAAGTCTTAAACAAGTAACTAAGTGAGTTACTAGATAAATTGGTTAGAAATGACTTGATGATGGCCAAATGCAAAAATGGGCCGAACTTAATAAAATAGGCTCAATGAAATATATTAACTAGTTGAAGTCAAAATATGAGTTAGCAACATTAACTCAAGTGATTGGTGAATGATTTACAGCTCTCGAGGATACACCAGGAGTAAGGTGAACCAAATGCGTGAGAAGCAAAAAGAAAGAGAGAGGTAAGGGAATTGTATGGACTCTTAGAGATATCTGTGCGCATTTTAGGCGTATTATGTTTTCTAGAATATATGTGTTATAGGAATGAAATAGGTGTTTGAAGGGCAAAGAGTTGGGTTTTAAGAAATGTGTATGAAAACAAAAGCATAATGCTTTGAAAATCTTGTTTTATTGCTTTTTAGCAAGTGATTGGTAGCTTGGCTAACATTTGAAATAATTTGCATAAGAGATGACTTGATTTGGTTTATAACCATGCTTTGCAAAGAATTGAGCCACCTACATGGATTTCATGAGAATTGAAAGCATGCTAGAGCATGACTCGCACGAGATTTGATGTGTTTAGATACGCATGAGTGCTGGAGCTTAACTCGCGCTAGTTTTTACATGGATTTCTATGATTTTGTGCTAGAGCTTAGCTCGCATAGATTTTATATTGGTTTTGACATGGTGCTGGAGTAAGGGTTGCATTAGATGTCCACCATACTTGTTACTGTGCTTGAGATTACTCACACGTGGTTTTATGACATAAAGATAGTCGTGCTAGGAGCTTCGGGTAGATTGGATGTCGCACCGATTAAATAGGCTCGCACGTGTATACTGAGTTGTGGTGTCATATGATGTGTTGATATGGGTCCATGAAGTACATTGTACCGTGCATGTAGCATGGAGTACGTTGTACCATGTTGAGATTGTGATATGCCATCTTCGGACGATGTTTAGATCTGCTATGGACCGGCAGGTTGGACGTAACCCACGTCCCGTACAGAAGCAGATAGAGGTGATACCCCCGCCATAGTCCTAGATGAGATTTCCCTATTGTATTGCCTATCTCACATGTCTCTTGCTTTATAAATGAATCCATGTTTTTAAATGCTTTGTGAGTCAGGTCAGCTCGAGGGAGGATGTCATGACACTTTTCATTCTATTTAACCAAAAATCTCACTAAATTTTTCGCATTTATTCCTTTCCCTAGTCGGTCATCAACAAACTTACCACTACACTGTTGGGTTGTGAGTCAATAATAATCCACTCGCAATATCCATTCTCAGTTAATAAAAGTGATGTCATACATTTGAACGGAAATCATTCATTTATACAAAATATGATTATTGACATCTACATCCCCCATAATTACAACTCAAAAGACTACTGTGCTTTTACATTTGTTTAGATACAAAAAGAATCCTGTGTATATACCTTTTAGCGATGGAAGTAGCGGATGTCCAAAATAAAATGCCTCAGTCCTTACTGGGCTACTATGCACGCTCTGTAGGAGGGGAAAATAGAGAGGGATGAGTAACCACACACCCAGTAAGGCAATAATGCAAGCATGGTAGATAACTACTCTATCTGCATGCTGATAGTGTTATGCATAAATCATTTATAATAGGAGCATGAGGAATAAAACTATGCCATATGAGTATATATATATATATCATGTATCGAAATCATGTAAAATTGGCATATAAAACATGGAATATCAACATGTGAAAACATGTCATGCTCATTCTCATTAAACTCATAAAAAGGGCAATTCATTTAAGAAACCTCCTTTTTAAATTACATCTCTTTCTTAAATATGTAAAATCCCATCGAAATCAATTCTCAATAACAAACGTCATTATCATTTCACAAATCAAGTTCACAAGGCTCAACCCCTCCTTCGGGTCTACCTTAAACAACCACAATCACACATATGTATAAAAACTAGGTCACCATATCACAAGTGACTATGTAGACCAACTACATCATAAATCATCCCAGACTACATGCATTCAGGTGTGCGGGGTATCATGCTAGCATAAAGGTGAATTATCCCTCGCCAGACTTTCTTATCACATAACCACCACGTGATACATCGTACTCCATGTGATATACACGGTACAGCATACTCTGCGGACTCATATCGTGGTTAGGGGTGCCAGTCGTAGGTCTTATCTACCCCATAACAAGAACCTGTCGTACTCACATAGGAGAGCCTCCCTGCTGAACAGAGCCTCCCAGCCTCCTCGGGCTTAAGGATCTTACCGTAAGAGATCCCCCCACCGAACAGAGCTTCCCTGCCTAATAGAGCCTCCCTGCCTCCTCGGGCTTAAGGATCTAAGGCTTAAGGATCTTACCAACTTCCGCAGCCTCATACGTACCACAATGTGTAAACTTGTGTGAGCAAAGCTCTAGCATGACTCATGCATCATATCATAAAGAAACCACGTACGAGCATAGCTCCAATACGGTTCTATGCGTAAGAAAATCGCTCAAAATCCACGTACGAGCAAAAGCTCCAGTCTGGTTTACAAAATATCATCACAAATCAAATCAAAGTGCGAGCTAAGCTCCAGCACTTTCATGCAAGTCAAGCATCAAAATCCAGAGCGAGTGAGGCTCTAGCGCTATTCAATTCACATAGCTCGATAGGCAAATATGAATTCAAAACACATCACAAACATGTTTAGCACCTCACATGTACTATTCCATAACATCAATAAAACACTAGCAAGCCCATCCTTTTATTTGCTCAAACCAAAGTATTGTGTTTTGTGAAAACATTCAAAACACGTGATTTATGCAATTATTAGCCTTACTATCCCTTTTTATACATTCATATAAAACCAAATCATCCAACATTCGCAACCATTCCACATACCAAACAACCAATTTCTTAAACATTCATGATTTCATAAACACTCTATATTCCCACAAAATACGAGAAGCTACCTCTATATACTTACAGAATTCCCTTAACTGGAATCGGGACGCGTGATTCCACTTCCTTAAAGCTGCTTACTTGTGCGGTTTGATTCGTCTCCAGCAAACTCTCCGGAGCTGTACATAATTGTATTTCACATCATTATAGTCCATTATAACACAACTCGATTAAACCTATAGTTTCTATTAACATTCATAAGGTCTATTTCTCGTTCCAAATCAATATTAAATTGATATTAAGCTTATAGTGTTCATATCTCATATATTTCCTCACTATGGTTTTTCCATCAACACTACATGTGCTTATTTTCCTAATTTCACTCAACCCACAATGTAGTTTCATTTACCCATTTCAAATCATCCATATTATTCCATTAACAACTTAACACATCGCATAAATCATCAATTTATCAAAATTACACTTTCTCACACTAGATTCATTCCATTTTCTAGGTCATATTAGTTCCAATACTACCTAGATGGTTTCAACTAATAATACTCATGCAATTCAACTCTAAGATCAATAAACAAACCAATATGCTTGAGTTGGAGCATTAGAAACTTACCAATCTAGTTTCTCTTCTTGCTCCAAAGGGGAAATGCACCTTGCTCCTTCAATACCAACAATGAGGTTTTGGGTTTTCAACTATGTTGTTCTCTTGCTCAAGATGAACAAGATGGCCTCCCTTTAAATCTTACTGGAATGGATGGATTTTAGAGAGAAAAATCTAGGTTTTGGGTTAGAAATGGAAAGGTGTTGTTGTTTCTCAAAAATTACAGATTTCAGCGCCCTTTTTATAGAAATCACTTGATGAGATCGATCTGCACTAGGAGGAGATCGATCTGGTCCCCTTAAATTCATCTTTTTCACGACATTTTCAAGCATGAGATCAATCTGCCGAAGATTGAGATCGATCTGCTCCAAACAGAGAGCTAAGGAGATCGATCTATATGCTTGAGGATTGATCTTTTCATTATAGAATGTTTAGGGGATCGATCTGGCCCCATGGGAGATCGATCTGCTCTATTCCATTGCTCAAATAAGAGCATTCTGGCTCTTCCAGATCAATCTCTCATCCTATAATATCGATCTAGCCTTCATATTTTCCCAGATTTTTTGTAATTTTTCTCCAGCAATACACACCCAAGCATCCTTAATTTGTTGTCATAGTCATTTTCTCATCCAACCACCTTTAAGACTTGAAAATGGCATCCATCCATACCTTATACACATTAAAACTTTTGTGTATTATTTGCATAGCCAAAGGTATACCATACCAAGCTAAATGGAAGTTCAACTTTATTCCATTTCACCACACTACTCATTTTGAGTTCCAATCACATTCATCATTTATAAAAGCTCATTTCTTCATATTCATACACAATGAAACTTGTATGTACATTACAAACTCATATTACATGAATGTACATTACATTTATAGACTTTACATTAATTGTAGTTCACATTACAAGTACATTACCACACTTATGAATCCATAAGGTTTACATCCAAAAATACGGGTCTTACATTCCTCCCCTCTTTCAAGGAATTTGGTTCTCCAAATTAGAACTAAGTTACTCTTCAAAAAGTTGGGGGTACTTCTCCCGTATCAAGTTCTCCAATTCCCATGTGGCCTCTTCCACCGTGTGATCTTACCAAAGAACTTTCACCATGGGAATTATCTTATTCCACAACACTTTCTCCTTTCTGTCCAATATCCAAACTGGCTTCTCAACATAGGTCATACTCTTATTGAGCTCCAATGGCTCATATCTTATCACATGTACCAGGTCCAGGTGATACTTTCAAAGTATAGAGATGTGGAAGACGTTGTGAACATTCGCCAAGTCCGGTGGCAATGCCAACCCATACGCATTATCTCTCACTCTCTCCAAAATCTCGAAGGGTCTGATATATCTAGGGCTCAGCTTTCCCTTCTTACCAAATCTCATAATACCCTTCGAAGGTGAAACTCACAGAAATACTGACTCACCCACATCAAACTCTAGTGGTGTTTGTCTCTTGTCAACATAACTCTTTTTCCTGCTCTGAGCTGTCCATAATCTCTCACATATCAATTGGACGTCCTTAAATGCCTGCTACACTAAGTCAGGAGTAAAAATCTACCTGTCACCAACCTCTTCCCATCCAATGGGGGATCGACATCTGCGTCCATACAGTGCCTCATAGGGTGTCATCTCGATACTCGCATGATAGCTATTATTATAGGCGAACTCGACTAATTGCAGGTGATCATCCCAAGAGCCTCCGAAATCCAGCACACGCTCTTAACATATCCTCTAGGGTCTGTATAGTCCTCTCTAACTGCCAATTTGTCTGAGGATGAAAAGCGATGCTAAAACTCAGTCGGGTCCCCAACGCTTCCTGAAAATGTTCCTAGAAATGGGAAGTGAAACGGGCATCCCTATCAAACATAACGCTCACTCAAACACCATGTAATCGTACTATCTCTCAAATATACAGGTTCGCCAACTGACTCAGTGTATCGGTAGCTTTCATAGCCAAGAAATGGACGGACTTAGTCAACCGATCCATAATAACCCATATGGCATCATGACCTCTGCGGGTCCTCAGTAATCCCATCACAAAATCCATGGTGACATGCTCCCACTTCTAAGTCAGTATCGGTAGAGGCTGCAATAATCCTGCAGGCTTCTGATGCTCTACATTCACCTGCTGACAAACGAGACACTTAGCGACGTATTCTGCAATGTCTCTTTTCATTTTAGACCACCAATAAACCTTTCAAAGGTTTTGATACATCTTGGTACTCCCTGGATGTATTGTATACTTCGATGAGTGAGCCTCTGATAAAACCAGCCTCCTGATCTCAGGATCCTCGGGAACACATACTCTACCCCTAAACCTCAATATGCCATCAGTACTCAGCTCTACATCAATACCCACACCTGTCTGTATCTGCCTTAGCCAATCGATGCACCGTCGCTCGCTTTGCTGAGCTTGTCGAATACGACTAATCAACTCTTGCTCTAATCTCAAACTAGCCATGATATCCAATCTCTTCGATCCAGGTGGGGTTACATCCAAATTGAGGTTCGCAAAGTGTTCCAATAATTCAAGCTCTCGTACCATCATATAAGACACCAACCTATGGTTCTTTCTACTCAAAGCATTGACAACTACATTTGCCTTACTCGGGTGGTACATGATTTCATAATCATAGTCCTTCAGGAGTTTGAGCAATCTCCTCTGTCCCATATTTAGTTCTTTTTGCGAGAACGGGTACTTAAGGCTCTTATGATATGTGAACACCTGAAATTTCTCACCATAGAGATAGTGGCACCATATTTTCAAAGCAAACACCACGGTCACCAACTCCAAATCATGTACCGGGTAGTTCCTCTCGTGATCTTTCAACTGTCTAGATCCATAGGCAACTACCTTCCTATCCTGCATAAATACACAGCCCAATCCCTGGTGTGATGCATTCGTATACACCAAAAATCCTCCTGAGCTGGTAGGAATGGTGAGAATTGGAGCAGTGGTCAATCGATGCTTAAGCTCCTCAAAACTCCTCTCACATGCCTCATCCCATACAAACTTAACATCCTTATGTGTGAGGCATGTCAATGGAGCAGCTATTCTAGAGAAATCCTCAATAAATCTTCGATAATACCCTACCAATCCCAGAAAACTTCTTATCTCAGTAACTATCTTGGGCTGTTCCCACTCTATGACTGCCTCTATCTTGAATGGATCCACCGATACCCCATCCTTTGACACAACATGCCCCAGAAATGAGATCTGTTCTAACCAAAAGTTACACTTACTAAGTTTGGCATACAACTCTTGCTCTCGGAGGGTTTGTCGAACTACTCTCAAATGCTCCTCATGATCTTCCCTAGTCTTGGAATAGACCAATATGTCATCAATAAACACAATCACAAACTTGTCCAGGTATAGCTTAAACATATCATTTATCAGTGCCATAAAAGCTATGGGCGCATTCGTCAATCCGAATGGCGTCACCAAGAACTCGTAGTGGCCATAACGGGTACGAAATGTTATCTTGGGTATTGATAATTCTATATTTTTTAGAATTATTTATGCTTAATTTCGTAATTAATTATTTAAATCCCCAATTTATTTAGTTAATTATCCCCTTTATTTAATTAAAATTCTCATGTTTGCAGATAAATCAAATCCGGATGAATTTTGAATATTTCGATAGAAAATGGACTGGAATTTGGTTAAAATCGAGATCAGACCACGTAGACAACACGAGCCATGCCACCTAGCACATCCAATTTGACAAAAAGACAGATGACATGGAAATATTTTTTTCAAGGAGCCAATGGTGTGAAGACAAGTGGCCAAACAATTCTAACTCATCTATGATGGAAAAATTATAATTTTACCCCTAAGTGTGTGTATAAATAGGAAAGATGGCAATTGAAAAAAACTATGTAATGTAAGTAGGAGTAGGGTATGTAATGGAAGTTAGGAGTAGTGTTAGTGTAGATATAGTTAGATTAGTGTAGGTAGAATAGTTTCTAGTTTTATTTTGATTATCTTTAAACTTTCCCGTTGATGCTAGCATTTTCCTTATTTTTCACTGTTCATTTCATTTTGATGTTCTTCTCTTGGATAATCTTTCATGGCAATCAATATCATTTTCATGCTTCTTGGTTCTGTTAAATATAATCTTTTATTTTTCAAGTCTTATATTTCAAGGATTAAGAACACTTCAGAGCAGATAGAAAAGCTATGTTGACTAGAGACATAAACCATTGGAATTCACCGAGAGTGAATTAGTATTGTTGGAAGTTACATGCCCTTAAGACATAGCATAAGGACGTAACGAGATTCAAAAATGGATTGGACAAAGTGGGAGACAAAGCCTGTAGGTTGGCGTTACCACCTGAATTGGCAGGCATCCATAATGTGTCCTATCCTATGATGCTTCAGAAATATTATCTGGATCCAACATATGTGATCGGATATGAGCTCCAATAGCTTAGCTCAATGAAAGTAAAAATGTATATTGGAAAATCGATTTTGGTATTAAACAGGAAGGAGAAAGTGTTGAGGTTTAAGATGATCTCCCTAATTAAAGTCCTTTGGTAGTAATACACTCCGTAAAAGTCACATGAGAATTAAAAAGTATGATACGATAGATGTACCCGGAGTTGTTTATGGATACATTTAACTTGGTTCTAATTTGGAGGACCAAATTTCTTAAGTGGGGGAGATTATGTAAGACCCAAATTCAGTCAAAACACGAAATTAAAAATGCAAAAAGGACTGAAATGGAATTCCCGAATACGTAAAGGGTAAAACGGTCAAATGATCAAAAGTCGAAATAAATTCGACAAGAAAATTTAATTAAAAATAATGGATTTGAGAATATTAATCAATAAAGAAGAAATAAATAAATTTCGAGTCCAACTGATCAAGATCCGAAATTTTTAGAAATACCGAAATGTCACTCGGGACAATATCCTGAAAATACGAAGAAATTATACCGAAAAAAGTGGAAAAATAGATTAAATAAATTAAATTAATTAATGAGAATAAAATATAATTTTTTTAGATATTTTTTGAGATTTTAGAATAAAATAATGAATATAATAATAATAAACTAATTTATAAATAATAATAAATAAAAATAAAATAATTAAGTAAAAAAAAAGAAATCAAAAAACTTTGTCGAAGAGAGAGAAAGAAATGAAAATAGAAAAATGAAACCGAGAAGATCGACGAGGAAGACACAGCACCGGACGACCACCGGTGACCCAGCGGCCAGGCAAAGGGCCGAAAAATGAAGAGGAGGGGCCGACGATCTCCCTGGTACTGGCGACGCGCACCACCGACGCCGGAGAACGCCAAATCGAGGGAGAGAAGTCGAGAGAGGAAAGGGAATTTTTCCTGCGATCGACGTCGATTCGGCCCCAACCACCGACCACCGAAGGACCCCCACATGATGCCAAGCTAAATGAGGGCGAAAACAGCAGGGAAACGACGGCCAGTGCAGGCAACGGCAAGAAATGAGGAAGCCACCGACGCCGAAGAGGAGAAGAGGCTGGACCGACCACTTTTCGGTGGTCTTGGATGAAATCGAGTCCAGATCCGAGCTGCGGACGACCCCACGAAGCTGCTGGCGATGGAAGCCGAGGGAGAACCGATCGGTGAGGCCTTGAACTGGCTGAACCAGAGTGAACCGGACTGAACCGGACCAGTCTGAACCAGGTTGAACTGGACTGAATCGGTTCAGCCAAGAAAGAGAGGAAAAAGGGAGAAAAAGTGAAAAAGGAAAAAGGGAAAGAATTTTGGGGATACACCGGACTTCGGGTAAGTTGATACGAGGTCAAAAGTGACCAATTTGATTTCCAAAAAATTTATTTAAATTATATTTAATCGTAAAGTAACCCGGGATTAAATATAAAATTGTGCAGTTCGACGATAAATTCCAAACGAGAGCCGATTGAGCTTCGATTTTCGTACCCCGCATAACATTAGGTAAGTACATTTTAATTTCGACAATTAGAGTCGTCAATACAAAGTTTCGATTATTTTACGAAATTACGGATTAATTCTGGATAAAAAGGAAGATTAATCGGAATTGCAACGTAATTACCGTAAATAGTATACGGGCTATTCAATGAGTTTGGAACGAAGCCCGATGATTATTGAAAAGCTGAATGAGCCCAGTAAACCCGAAGAAGGGATTTAATAAGTAGAAACAGACTGGAAATGGGTCCAGGTCCATTAAGGTGCAATTGGGCCCAATAAAGTAAAACAGGCCCAATACTTTAGATTGATCAGAGAATGTGACATACTGATAAAAATCAGTGAATTGACCCAAAATATGTGGTTATATGCAGTTCTGTAGACTTGGTTGACGCGCAGTTGGACTGAGAGATCGGGTGTTATCGAGACGAGATAAGTTTACGCGTGAATCGAGATAAGGGAATCTTGTAGGTGCATAGAGATTTCTATACGTATTTTCGAGGGGGTTTAAAAGGCCTAGAATTTCTTAAAGTATCTAGAAATGAAATAATAATTTTTACGAAAATCGGGGCATGGGTGAATGAAGGAAAAAACGATATTGTCCCTGGGAATAAAATTTACAAAAGGGTAGTAAGGTAGATAAATTGCATGATTTCATGTTTTTAATGTGTTATATGAATGTATTGCTTTGATTTAAGCAAATATGCACATAGGTTGGCTGTTGATTTCATGAATTATACGAAAGGTTACCGATTTGTACCGGTTACGATTTTAAAAGATGTTTTATCAAGATTGAGCCACCTATCATATTTGCACGAGTAAAAAGAGTGCTAGAGTCTTACTCGCACTAAAGTTTACTGATTTATTACTCATGAAAAGCCGTACTAGAGCATTGCTCGTACGAGAAATTTGTGTGTGCACAAAATCGTGCTGGAGCTTTACTCGCACGAGATTTTAGATATCATGATATGCATAGCGTCATGCTGGAGCTTTGCTCGCACTAGACGTGAGTTGACTAGCATATAGTCGTACGAAAGCCTCCTGTAGACTGTGTGTCGCTAAAGAGTTGATATGCTCGCACGTATACTTTGAGACATGGGTTGGTTATCGACATAGTATTGGGGTGGATAAGACCTACGGCAGGCACCCTCAGACCATGATATGGGTCCATAGAGTACGTTGTACTGTGTATGTCACACGGAGTACGCTGTACCGTGTAGTCATGATGACTCGATGATGTTACTTGATATTTTGACGGGTAGGATTTGACCGCACCTCCCTTTGCAGTTGTGATGCCCCGCACACCGGGATCCATGTAGCTTGGGATCACAGGGACATAATATGGCCATAGTCCTCGATTTTCATACAGTAACCTACTTACCTCACATGATATCATACGGTCTGAATAGACCAGGACAAACCCGAAAGAGGGGTAATGTCCCGATTTATGTTTTTAAAAGAGATGTGATTTAATGAATCAAGGTATTCCTAGGAGGATGGGGTTAGCCTTGATGTGGTTGTTTTGTGATAAAACAAATAAGTTTTAACGTGATGAATTTATGATGAAACAAATAAGTTTTAACGTGATGAGTTTATGATTAAGCAAATAAGTTTTAATGTGATGAGCATGAGATGTCATACATGATAATTTTTCCATGGTTGTTTTATATGTCGATTTTATGATTTCTCTTATATGATATATACATACATGTGGCATCGTTTTAGCCATACCTCATGCTCCAAATATAAACGATTTTATATCATGACATTATCAGCACGTAGATAGTATAGTTATCTACCTGCTTACATTATTGCCTTACTAAGCAAGTTTCGCTCACCCTTTCATTTTCCACCCCACAGGATACATTCAGTAGAAGAGAACGACAGTAGTCTTACATTTCATTATCCTCTGCTTCTTATCAAGACCAAGTATACACATTTGTATAATTTTTGTATCTGAACATATAGAGGCACAGTATTGTACATGGATGTAATATTGGGGATGTATTTGGTTAAAATAAATTGATATGTAAATGAAATATGGAAATGGAATGGTAAATAGGTGAGAGGTGACTAACACCGAATCATAGCCCAACTGTTTAGTAGTGTAACTGTTCACGACAGGTAAGGAAATGAAAAAGCAAAAAATTTACTCTGATTTTTAGGTAATTTGGGTCGTGACAAAAGGTGGTATCAGAGCAGAGTTGGTCTGATATGAGTCGGTGTTAGTGTTTAAGTAAATTTGCATCCCCATGTACTGTGCATTGTTTAGATACAATTGTGTATATTAAGATGGGACTGCATCTAAGAATTTAGTTTCGAATGCAAGAATATAGTGTTTATAACTGATAGCCGCTATGGTAGAGGGGCGAGTACACATGCTTGAGACCATAGAGATGGGCCTGAGAGTCGAATGAGTCATCACATGAGACTCGAGATGAGAGTAAGGTGGAGGCTGATGTTGAGCATAATCCACAGGGTCCTATAAAGAGACCAAACAGTATTGAGACACGCTCCAAGAGGATGGAGTGGAGTGTAGAAAATATTTCGGAGTTGTTTACTCAATCTATGCAGGTAATAGGCATGGCAAGCCTAAACAGATGCCTCAGACTATAGAGATTCTCACACCCCTCCGGTATATAGCGAAGTAAAGAAACCAATAGTTGCTGAGGACTGGGTGAATCAGACAGTGAAATTGTATGGATTCTTTCGGTGTATGTCGACTGAGAAGGTGACTTTTAAATACGTTTATGTTGGAGGGTGAGGCAGAACATTAGTGGAAGTTTGCTCAAATCATCGGAAGAGTTAGACATCCAGAGCTAACATGAGAAATATTTTTGGATGTATTCCGGTGATAGAATATTTTGGACACTACTTAAAGGAAATTACAGGTAAAATTTCTTAACTGCCCAGAGACACTGGTTGATTGACGAGTATGAAACTCAGTTTATATACCTGCCCAGATATGACCCAGACACTATGGGCAGTGAGAGTCGAAAAGCCCAAAAGTTCATGGAAGGCCTCAAATTATCGATTAGAGTCCGATTGGCCCCGTTAGATATCACTACTTATGTCGAGGCGATGCGCAGAATACAGTTACGTGAATAATATCATGTGTTGCACACCTCTGAGATTGGGAAAGGTAGTAAGGGCCGAAATAGAGACAGAAGAGAATAGAGAATGACAGAATGTCAAAGCGAGAAAGAGACCAGTTTGTAAGAGATTAGAGTTGATGAGTCACAGGGTAAGATGAGCAGTGAAGCAATATAAGCAGTGTAAGCAGTGTAGCAGTGTAAGCAGTGTAGGATGTATGGTAGATACCACAGAAGTAGGGCCTACACCTACAATTTATTGACTAAAATAGGCATTAAGTGTGGTAAAACGGGCCAATTATTTAATAATTGCTCAAAGTTGGGTGAGACTGCCCCACAGAAGGGTAAAGAGACACAGAAAACCCTATTGGTATCTCTGTACTGAAAAAGGGGGTGTAGCGATTGAAATTAAAGAAGTAAATGATTGTACTCACGGAATGAGTAATGATAGATTTTGTTATAAGTGATATACGAAAGGAGATAAGCTTTTAGATGTGATAGATCCTGAATACAAAATCTATTGGAATAAGAGGCGTATGTGTTAGCACTGAATTTTATATATGTTTAGAACCCTTTTTACTTGGTTATTTGATTTGTTCTTTGCAATATTAGGTATGTTTTATGTGTTTTGTGCATTTGTACAAGAAAAAGAACAATATGGAGAACTTAAAGCTTCTGGAGCTGATTCTGATGATTCTGTGAAGAAATGAAATTGCAGGATGCTGATCGTGACTTATGCTACAACAATAGAAGAAACTGGATAGTGCAGAATAGATCCGGGGAATCACTACCATTGTCCAAGCATAGCAGTCTGATTAGGGCAACACTATTTTTCCACGTGGCATTTCGCGTTTTAGTGCCTGGGAACCTTATAAATAGTATTTTTATCAGAATATCGAAGGAGGCTGCGGCAGAAAGCTTCAGGATTGATTTAGCTCCATAGAAACTCCATCTTTTACATCTTTTTCTATCAATGTTTATTCTAGGGATGATGATTTGGAATTATTGGATGTTTATCATGATTTCTAGGAACTAAATTTCTTTTTCCTAGAATTGATGTAGCCAACTTTGGGCAAATTGCAACTATTTTGTGATGATTGTTTGGATGATTTCAATTATATTTATTTAATCTACTTGTTCTTAATGCTCTAGTTGATTGGCCACCAATTGGATGAATTAGGATAGGAATCCGGCACTCGGGAGATGGGATTATTTATATGCACAAGGGTAGATTAACATAGGACATTATTGAATCAGGAGATTGACAATTCTTATGAGCAATAGAGAAACGGATTACCATCGCTTAATGAACTCTATTATTTAATTCTGAATTAGGAGGTTAGGATCAGGTAATTTGGGTATGACTGTTTAAAACTCGAGAGAGATAAACAGGAAATAGTTTCAGCTATAAACAATTTGAAATCAAAAGAACAATAGATCAAAGGAATTGTATGAACCCTAGTTAGGTGAAATCGAGTTCTAGGAATATTTTGCCATTAATATTTCCATTCGTAATAATTGTGATTTGCTTTAATTAATCTGTTCCGTAATTAATAGTTAGAATAGTAAATAGGATCTGAACCAATAGAAATTACTTTTTCTAAATAAAGTTCAAGATTGTTGATTACAGTGATTTGCGGTGGACACAATTCCCTGTGGGACAATACTTTTATTTATTCTATACTCAAAAACTGACCTGTGCACTTGCAGTAGTGTTTCATTTGAGCACGACAAGTTTTCTTGTGCCGTTGCTGAGGAATTGTTGTTTCGTTTTTCGTTAACACTGTTTTCCAATAGCTTTTACTTTAATTTAGATTTTTATTTTTGTTTTAATTTACTATCTACAAATTTTTATTTTAGATGAATGGTAAAAACCCGCAGAAGTGGAAATACAAACATAAAAGAAGAGTAGGATCCAGAGATTGAGAGAACCATCAGGCAAATTCAACAAAATAGATTTGAAGAGAAAGATAAAAATTTAATCATGGCAGATGAAAATCAGCAGCAGCGAGCTATACGCGATTACTTTACCCCAGTTGTGAATCAGAATTTTGCTGCTATAAGAGAGGTTCCTGTAAACTGTAATAACTTTGAGTTGAAGCCGACATTGATCAACATGGTTATGCAAAATCAATTTGGAGGTTCAGCCTTAGAGGATCCTAACACACATTTGACAAGTTTTCTGCAGATTTGCAGCACCTTTAAGATTAATGGAGCCCCTGATGATGCTATTCGACTGAGATTGTTTCCATTTTCTCTTCAGGATAGAGCCTTGAGCTGGTATCAAAATCTACCAGCAGGAAGCATTCCGACATGGGCAGTGATAGCACAAAAATTCTTAGCAAAGTACTTCCAACCAGGAAAGACAATGCAGATGAGATTAAAAATTGCCTAGTTCACACAGTTAGATCAAGAACCATTACATGAGGCATGGGAGCGATTTAAAGAGTTATTGCGTAGATGCCCTCAACATGGATATGATGAAGGAAACCAGATACAAGTTTTCTACAGAGGCATGACTCCACAGACATGAGCTACTGTGGATGCTTCAGCAGGAGGTTCACTGTGGTCTAAGACACCTGATCAAGCTATGCAGTTAATTGAGGAGATGGCTATAAACAGCAGCCAATGGCCAGGTGAAAAAGCTAATGTCAGAAGAGTAGCAGGTATGCATGAGTTAGATACGCAGACAGCCATCCTAGCAAGACTTGAGCAGATTTCAACACAAATTTCTTCAATGGGTATACAAGGGCCGCAAGCTATGATTCATCATGACAGCACAAATCCTAACTTGATGGGGATAGATTTGGAGCAAGTGAATTATGTTAATAATAGTAATTTTGGTTTTCAAAGAAATCGAGTTCCTAACTACTACCAGCCAGGATTCAGAAATCATAAGAATCTATCTTATGGTAACTCTAAAAATTTTCTAAACCCACCAGCAACAAGTAACAGCAATACAGGATTCAATAACTAAGGGAATTCTCAAGGTTATGGTGGAGTTAGAAGGAACGAATTTGAGGAGTTCATGGTTGAAACTAGAACAAGATTTAGCAAAACTGATGCGCGATTAGACAATGTGGAATCTAAAATGTCAGAGATGAATACCAGTCTTGGTGCGCAGATGAAGTCTGTTGAGACCATTTTGGGACAGTTAGCTGCAGCTGTCATTTCTTTAAATGAAAGAGGCAAGTTTCCAAGTGACACAGTGCTCAATCCGAAAGAACACTGTAATGCTATATCTTTGAGAAGTGGGAACACATATGAGCCATCGAAGGTAGCAGAGAAAGAAGAAACTACACCAATAATTGAGGTGCAGAAGAAGCAGACTGAACCTGTTATGACAAAGGATGCAGAATCAGAAACAATAAAACAGGGAGTTAATTCTAAACCTTTTAGTAAACTTTTTTCTGATAATCCTCCTTTGTTAAAACCATCTATTCCTTATCCTCAAGCTTTGTATAAAAGGAAGATTGAATCTGAGTTTAAGAAATTTCTTGATATATTTAAGAAATTACATATTAACATTCCGTTTGTTGATGCTCTGCAGTAGATGCCACATTATACGAAATTCATGAAAGTAGTGCTGTCAAAGAAACGAAAACTTGAAGATTATGAAACTATCAACTTGACAGAAGAATGCAGTGCAATTTTGCAGCAGAAGTTACTGCAAAAATTGAAAGACCCTGGAAGCTTTACCATTCCATGCAAGATTGGAGGATCGAAAGTGGATAAGGCATTGTGTGATTTAGGTGCTTGCATAAATTTAATGCCTTTATCTATTTTCAGGAGCCTAGGTCTTGGAGAGGTAAAGTTGACCACCATAACACTGTAATTAGCGGATAGATCGATTACTTATCCCAGAGGTATAATAGAAGATGTACTTGTTAAAGTTGATAAGCTAATTTTTCCTGTCGATTTTATAGTTTTAGATTATGAAGAGGACAGAGAAATTCCACTTATACTTGAGAGACTATTCCTTGCCACTGGGAGAGCACTAATCGATGTTCAGAGAGGGCAATTAACCCTGAGGATGAATGATGAATCAGTTATGTTCAACATCTATAAGGCGATGAAATTTGCTGATGAGCCAGAAACATGTAAGTTGATTGAAGTAGTGCAAAGTTGTGTAAGAGAAGTTGAAACAAAGGAAGCACCAACCGATCCTATGGCTCAATGTCTGGTAAACTTAGTTTCTAATTTAGATGATGAATTACTAACTAATGAAATTAAAAGTTGTGTTGTTACTTTGGAAGCCAATCCATTAGAAAGTACGACTACAACAATTAAGGAGGAGATTAACAAATCACAGGTAAGTGAAAAAGAAGAAGGCAAAACTGAATTGAAAGAATTATCAAGCCATTTGAGGTATGTTTTTTTAGGTGATGATAGTACTTTTCCTGTAATTATTTCATCATTTTTATCAGTTGCAGAGGAAGACAAGTTGCTTAGAATTTTAAGAGAGCACAAACCAGTAATTGGATGGTCTATTGCTGACATCAAAGGAATTAGTCCCTCTGTTGTGATGCACAAAATTCGACTAGAGGAAAATCATAAACCCTCTATTGAACCACAAAGAAGACTAAATCCAGCAATGAAAGAAGTTGTTAGAGCTGAGATTTTAAAATTATTAAATACTGGTATTATTTATGCTATATCTGATAGTTCTTGGGTGAGTCTTGTGTATGTTGTACCTAAGAAGGGTGGAATGATAGTAATTCGTGACACAAACGATGAAATCATATGCACCAAAATTGTAACGGGATGGAGAGTTTGCATCGATTATAGGAAGCTGAACAAAGCTACTAGGAAAGACCACTTCCCGCTTCCTTTCATTGACCAAATGCTAGACAGACTAGCCAGACACAGTTATTATTGCTTTTTAGATGGCTACTCAGGCTATAACCAGATTGTGATAGCCCTAGAAGATCAAGAGAAAACAACATTTACTTGCCCATATGGAACTTTCGCATATAGAAGGATGTCTTTCGGGTTGTGTAACGCCCCAGCAACCTTTCAGAGATGCATGATGTCAATTTTCGCTGACATGGTTGAAGAAATAATGGAAGTCTTCATGGATGACTTCTTGGTATTTGGTAGGACTTTTGACCAATGTTTATCTAATTTGGGACTTGTTTTGCAGAGATGTGAAGAGACGAATCTGGTCTTAAATTGGAAGAAGTGTCATTTTATGGTGCAATAAGGGATCGTCCTTGGACACAAAATTTTAGCTCACGGCATTGAGGTGGATAGAGCTAAAGTCGCTACCATTGAAAAGCTTCCTCCTCCAAAATCAGTTAAAGCTGTGAGGAGCTTTTTAGGACATGCAGGCTTCTATCGTAGATTTATCAGGAACTTTTCTAAAATCTCAAAACCTTTATGTCACTTATTGGAAAAAGATGCTGATTTTGTCTTTGATGATTGTTGCTTGCAGGCCTTTGAAAAGATTAAGAAGAAACTTATTTCTGCACCTATTATGATCACATCGGATTGGACAGAATCATTTGAACTGATGTGCGACGTGAGTGATTTTGCAATTGGAGCTATCCTTGAACAGAAGAGAGATAAGATTTTTCGGGCTTTTTATTATTCAAGCAGGACCTTAGAGGATGCTCAGAAAAATTACACAACAACGGAGAAGGAGATGCTTGCAGTTGTACATGCATTTGATAAGTTCAGACTATATTTGATTGGGAGCAAGGTCATTGTCTATACAGATCATGCAGCTATTCGTTATCTATTTGCAAAAAAAGACACCAAACCCAGACTTATTAGATGGATCTTGCTTTTGCAAGAATTTGATTTTGATATCAGGGACAAAAAAGGATTTGATAATGTTATAGCTGATCATTTATCTAGGTTGGAGCAATCTGAATTTCAGTAAGAACAGCCTATTCAAGAGGAATTTCCAGATGAGACAATAATGAAGATTGATGAAAATCTGCCTTGGTTCGCAGATATAGTGAATTACTTAGCAGGAGGATTAATGCCAAGTGGTTTAACTTACCGACAGAAGAAGAAATTCTTCCATGATGTCAACTCGTATTTTTGGGATGATCCTCTGCTGTTTAAGAAGTGTCCAGACCAGATTATAAGATAATGTGTACCAGAAGATGAAGCTCATGAAATCCTGCACCACTGCCATGCTGCGGCATATAGAGGACATTTTGGTGCAGAACGTACAGCAGTAAAGGTGCTGCAATCAGGTTTTTATTGGCCTAGTGTGTTTAAAGATAGTTACATGTTTGTAAAAACATGTGACAGATGTCAAAGGGTTGGAAACATCTCAAGAAGGCATGAATTACCTTTGACAAATATTCTAGAAGTGAAAATTTTTTATGTGTGGGGTATAGATTTTATGGGACCGTTTCCTCCATCTTTTGGAAAGCTGTACATTCTCCTTGCTGTTGACTATGTCTCTAAGTGGGTTGAGGCAATAGCAACACCAGCAAATGATGCAAAAGTGGTAATTCAGTTTCTACACAAGAATATATTGACAAGATTCGGTACCCCAAGAGCCATTTTGAGTGATGAAGGCACTCATTTCTGTAACAAAATCTTCAATGGTTTGATGTTAAAATATGGAATTCGACATAAAGTAGCTCTCGATTATCATCCGCAGACAAATGGCCAAGCTAAAATTTTAAACCGAGAAGTCAAGTTGATATTGGAGAAGAATGTCCACCTGAATAGAAAAGACTGGGCCAACAAGTTAGATGACGCACTTTGGGCATACAGGACAGCTTATAAGACTCCAATTGGAATGTCTCCCTATAGGTTGGTATTTGGTAAGGCATGTCATCTACCTGTAGAGCTTGAGCACCAAGCTTATTGGGCCATTAAAAAGCTAAATTTTGACTATAACAAAGCTGGAGAAAATCGGTCACTCCAATTGAATGAACTTGATGAGCTGAGAAATGAGTCCTACAACAATGCAAGAATTTACAAGGACAGGACCAAAAGATGGCATGACAAGATGATAATGAGAAGAGAATTCAGTCCTGGACAGCAAGTTCTATTGTATAATTCAAGGCTTAGATTGTTTCCTAGCAAATTGAAGTCAAGATGGTCAGGACCGTTTGAGATAAACCAAGTTTTCCCATATGGAGCAATTGAGTTGAAAAAATCAGATGGAGGCTTGTTCAAAGTCAATGGGCAGCGTATAAAGCATTATTATGGAGAGGGAGTGCATAAATTAGATAGCATTTCCCTTGGTGAACCGAATTAAAGAGACTAGAAGCAGTCGGGCTGAAGACTTGAAATTCAGCGCTTTTGGGAGGCAACCCAATTTATCTTCTTAGGATTCTTAGTTTTTCATCTCGTTTTATTTCCTTTGATTTTAGTAGTTTGTTTTTATTTTTATTTGATTTGATTAGTTTGTGCTTTAATTTTCAGGCATATTCATAAGAAGAGCACGGTTTGGAAGTTTTGTTGTCATGGTCCGTCAAGAAAAAAAATGCCTGGGTGCGTGACTAATGAAAGAACAAGAAAAATTCTGCAAGGGCTTAGTACCTTCAATGTAAACAAACAGAATAGAAAAGAAACGAAAATGGTTTTCAAGAACAACAGCGAAGAAGAACTTGAGCAGTACCTAAGCTGGAAAACTAAATTCTTCAATTGAAGAAGAGAGGGCAGAATAATGTCAATAACGGTAAGAAAAAGCAAGAAAGATAGAAAGGGCATAAGATGGAATTCTGTCAAAATAAGAAACAAATGTCTACAATAATGAGGTGAATGGAATCCACATGTCCGTGTCTTATTGAAAGACGGAACCCTATTCAATATTCGGTAAAGCCAAAGAACCCTACCAAATTGATTTGCAAAAGGCGGCCGAAACTTTTACTTACTCAGACTCTCTTTTTCTAGTCCTGCAATTTCCCTTGTTCCCTTGGAAGTACACCATTTACCCCACACCCATCATTTTTCTTTCTTTCGATCCTGTTGTTTTCTGCTGATTTGGTAGTTTCGCCGATAACATTTTTGTGGGTTCGAAATCTTGGTGGTCCCGAAACCCTAGGGGGAAGCAGAAAGCATTTTCTTGTCCGATTGTGATAAAGACACAAAGTGGTCCAACTTGAGCCTACGTGATTTTCATTTCGGGTATTCTACTGCATTCTTCAATCGTTTTCGATTTGCAGCGGATTTCCTTTTGGTTTCTGCAATTTAGATTTTGAAGCTCTTCTCGGTTTGGTCGATTGTTGTTTGAGAAATTCTGGTTGTGACGTAAATTTTTGGGATTAGTTTGTGTGCTTGTCTGATTGGGGTCAGCGAAACATTATTCTTGTCAACATTGAGCTTTCATTGGTAATGGCACCCAAAACTCGAGCCAAACGAAACCTGGAGAGTTCGAGTCAAGCGACTGATAGTATAGCCCTATCTCCCCAGAGGGAAGAGCTGGTCATCACTACTTATGAACCCTCTAGATTTGTTAACAGCCAAGCCACAGAAAATTTCAAGAAAATTATGGGCAAAAACATTGATTATCGAAAGGAGTTTCCAGCCTGATATTGGTGGCTGGGACATGTATCATGAGTTTTTTGAGGGATTTCGGTTGCTGAAATTAGCAGGACAACCTGAAGATGCCATTCTTGATGTAGTACAAGAATTTTATGCCAATGCAATGGACAACACCCATTTGATATCTGAAGTCAGGGGTATTCTTGTTCCTTACAATGCCAACGCCATTAATCTGTACTTGGACCTTCCGCAAGGGGTGCAGGATGAATATCACAGTTATGTTGCAACTCTCCACACTGATGTTGATAAGCTGTACCGGGTTATTAACAAACTTACAATACCTCACACCCATTGGCAGAAGAGGCCAGAAACTGAATCTATGCATTCCCTTCCAATCGACTTCAATATGGTCTACACGAATGGTATGATTTCATTTGCTCACGAATAATGCCTACAACTCATAAAAGCAGCGTTCATGTCGATCGAGCTGCTCTCCTTTACTATATTCTGACTGGTAAAATTGTTAATTTTGGAGCCATTATCTTTCGATCCATGCAAGAATTTATAAGCAGGGAAAATCGAAGGGGTTACCTCACCCTTCATTGGTTTGTGGACTTTGCAAGAAATACGACGTATATTGGACTGAGATTGAACCACGACTGGCTAGGAAATCTGTAATCACTTTTAGGAATCCTCAAGTACTTCTGACTCAGAGAGAAGTTACTCCTCCTACTACCCCACCACCAACCTCTGCTGGTCCATCTATTGCACCTTCCACCACTTCTGACTCCATTGCAGTTGTGCTAAACGAGATTAAGGAATTACGGATGGAGATACGCAACAATAACCGAGACTATCAGACTTTCTGCACATATGTTGCCTCCTACCATAAATCATTAGTCGACTACCTAAATATGAGGGGTCGTGCGGGAGAGGTGATATTCGCCATGCTACCACAATGGTGTACTTCTGCTGATGATGATATGGACGAAGATGCCCAGGAGGAAGCTAATACTGAAGATGGCTCAAAGGAGGATTCGGACAGATAGACTACCCCAGGGAAGTCCTCTTTACTACTTTTTCCAATTCATTGAGGACAATGAAAATCTTAAGTTTGGGGGAGTATTGGTTGTGCTCTGTGTCATGCTTTGCTATGTTTTTCATGCCTGCTGTTATGTTTTTCATGCTTTGTTATGTTTTATGTGCCTGTTTCAATTTCTTTTTATATGTCTCTTTTTATTGTTTGTGTGCAATTATACTCAGTTTTACAGATTAGTCTTCTAGATTGTGGCTAAAGATGGATTTTGCAAGGAATTGATCAAATTTTGTTTAAATGGATGATTTTTATTGTTTGAGTATTGGAATGTGGATAGAAAGCTTCACTTGAATCTTTTCACTCAAACTATGCACCAATCATATTCAGTTTATGCACTTACTGTGTTGATATGTGAAACTAAAAAGACTCTAGAACTTGATTAGTTATTACTTGAGGTGAAATTGATAGACCATGCATGATTAGGAAAATGATCTAGGCAATTTTTTTTTTTTTAGATTGAGTTCAAGCCTACGCAATTATATTAATCCCTTGGAAAACCCCTTGAGCCAAATTCTTACATTTTGTTGTTATATAACCATATTACAAGCCATGGCCTAATTGTTTGATTATCCTATTCTTTTTGTCCCTTACTTAAAGCACTATCAATCAAAATTTTAGGATTAAGGGAGGAGCTCAAAAGAAAACAGGGTGGTTTGTAAATTGTTGGTTTAAGAACTTGAATGCTGCAAACAAGGATTTGTTCTCGAGTCTTGATGAAATGCTAGTGTCATATGCAGTTACAAGTAGTGAAAAATAAAATTCTGGAGTATGACACTGCAAATGTTCTCAAAAAAAAAAACTCGAGAATGACTAAGGTTGGGTAGTGATTCATGAGCTCAAAACAAATTAAATCCAATGGTGATTACAGTGCTTTAGGTGGATTAAACTTCATATTATAACCTTTATCCCACCTAAACCCCGAGCCTTATGTTACAACCTTTGAAAAGTCCTTTTAATTCTTGGTTATGCATGAGTCTTTATTAGTGGAGAGTAGTAGTTAAATCAAGCATATGAGGTCTTGTGTTCAATTTTCATTTAGATTTCACGTTAACACTTGAATGCATGAATTTGAATAAATGATTGTACACACACACACAAGTGGAAAGTGAAGAGTGAAGGGGGATTGGTTTGCTTTGATTGACTTGAACAATATAAATCTGAAATTTATCTTAAGTTGAGAACCTTGTGAATTCTTCAGGAAAATCCCAATTTAGTATAACAAGTATGTGAGCTGAGTATGGTTAAGAGTATTTAATTGTTCTGTTTCTAGTATGTGTTTGCTTGAGGACAAGCAAATTTCTAAGTTTGGGGGTATTTGTTAGCACTGAATTTTATATATGTTTAGAACCATTTTTACTTAGTTATTTGATTTGTTCTTTGCAATATTAGGTATGTTTTATGTGTTTTGTGCATTTGTGCAGGAAAAAGAACAATATGGAGAAGTTAAAGCTTTTAAAGCTGATTCTGATGATTCTGTGAAGAAGTGAAATTGCAGGATGCTAATCGTGACTTATGCTGCAACAATAGAAGAAACTGGACAGTGCAGAACAGATCTGGGGAATCATTACCATTGTCGCAGCATAGCAATCTGATTAGGGCAACACTGTTTTTCCACGTGACATTCCGCGTTTTAGTGCCTGGGAACCTTATAAATAGTATTTTTATCAGAATATCGAAGGAGGCTGAGGCAGAAGGCTTCAAGATTGATTTAGCTCCATAGAAACTCCATCTTTTACATCTTTTTCTATCAATGTTTATTCTAGGGATGATGATTTGGAATTATTGGATGTTTATCATGATTTCTAGAAACTAAATTTCTTTTTCCTAGAATCGATGTAGCCAACTTTGGGCAGATTGCAACTATTTTGTGATGATTGTTTGGATGATTTCAATTATGTTTATTTAATCTACTTGTTCTTAATGCTCTAGTTGATTGGCCACCAATTGGATGAATTAGTATAGGAATCCGGCACTCGGGAGAGGGGATTATTTATATGCACAAGGGTAGATTAACATAGGACATTGTTGAATCGGGAGGTTGACAATTCTTATGAGCCATAAAGAAACGGATTACCATCGCTTAATGAACTCTATTATTTAATTCTGAATCGGGAGGTTAGGATTAGGTAATTTGGGTATGACTGTTTAAAACTCGGGAGAGATAAATAGGAAATAGTTTCGGCTATAAACAATTTGAAATCAAAAGAACAATAGATCAAAGGAATTGTATGAACCCTAGTTAGGTGAAATCGAGTTCTAGGAATATTTTGCCATTAATATTTCCATTCGTAATAATTGTGATTTGCTTTAATCAATTTGTTCCCTAATTAATTGTTAGAATAGTAAATAGGATCTTAACCAATAGAAATTACTTTTTCTAAATAAAGTTCAAGGTTGTTGATTACAGCGATTTGCGGTGGACACAATTCCCTGTGGGACGATACTTTTATTTATTCTATACTCAAAAACTGACCTATGCACTTGCAGTAGTGTTTCATTTGAGCACGACAGTATGCAAGGTACGAATATCTCTGATATGTGAAATAATTTGGATTAAAGCAATTAGTAACGAATATGAATTGTGATCACATGGACTTATATGTAGTAATTGCGGTCAAGTCTGAGGGTTAATAAAGGTATTTCAAAATAACTCCCCACCTGAAGACTTGACAGCGTCTAAAAGTATACATAACCTATAAATTGAAATTGACAGTCGTAATATCGACATTTAAAATTAGGGTACCTTTACTTGTACGATAAAGAAATATAGAATTCGATTAATTATGAAAGTTTGAAAATTAATTAAAAAATTTATAAAAGCCATTAATATAAGAAAAAAGAAATGGCGCGGGTTAGTATCTTGAACAGAAGCGATTTCGAAATGATATTATACGTTTATGCGTACATAGGTCAAGGATATGGGTGATTGAAATATTTAGTGGAACACAACTACAATGAGGTATTTAAAATTTACATGGACCAATTTGTTATCATCCATATTGATGATATTTTAGGTGTATTTACAGTCCAAGGAAAATTATAAGCAACAATTGGAAATTGTTTTTTTTTTTTTTACTGATGATTTGTTGAGAATTTTTGAAATATACTACTTTATTGACACGTTTAACTTAGAAAAATTTGTATTTGAATGGGATGATAGACGTGACAGGAGTTTGGTGTACTGAAGTAATAAACTGACCACCACATTTATTCTCACCATACCCAACAAATTAAGAGGTTTCTCATTAGTCTATGGATGCCTCAAAATAATGAATGGGTTGTGTATTGACGCAAAAGGGGAAGATAGTCGATTATGAATCCAGACAATTCAAGGATCATGAAAGGACTATCCGACCCATGATTTAAAGTTGACAGCGATAGTGGTTGTATTGCGTATATGACACTACTATGTATACGGTGAGAAATTTCAAGTATGCACTGATCATAAAAGCCCTGAGTATCTGTTTTCACAGAAAGAGTTGGATATGAGAACAATGAGGGTTAGAGCTTTTGAGGGATTATGATTATGGAAATTGTACCACCCAGGAAAGGCTAATGTAATGGCTAATGCTTTGAGCAGAAAGAGCCTCGAGATGGTATTACATATGATGGTCAGGAAGCGTGAGCTGCTAGAGCAGTTGTAAGCCTCAGTAGTGATGTGATCCCCTCTGATGATGACAGTGATTGTGTGACAACTAGCCTGAGATTAGAACCGGATTTGAGTGACCGAATTTGACAGGCTTAGCGTGATGATCGATAGGGTGTCGATAGTGTGGGTCAGATTCAAATGGGTACAGTGACAGAGTTCACAGAGTGATGATGACTTAGTGAAGTTTCGAGACAGTATAAGTGCTCCCTAGGACCACAGTGATGAGATAGAGTTATTGTCAGAAGCTCACTCTTCGGGATATACAGTGCATCTAAGAAGTAATAAATATATCAAAATCTTAGAAAAAGATATTGGTGGTCAGATATGAAAAGAGACATGGTAGAGATTGTGAAAAAGTGTCTCGTATGTCAGTAGAGTAAGGTAGAGCAAAAGAAGTTGCAGGGTTATTGCAGTTTCTTCCTATATTGACACGAATGGGAACAAGTTACCATGAATTCTTGATGGGTTACAGAGGACCCGGATGAATCATAAGGCTATCTGGGTGATAGTCGATAGATTGACTAAGTCTACCCACCTTCTGGTTTAGAAATCCCCAGATACTCTGAGTGTGTAGGCGAATTTATGTGTATGGAAAAGTGTGGAACACCAAGTATCTTTCCAGTGAGCATTGTATCATATAGGGATTCTCGCTTCACTTTTCACTTCTGGAAATGTTTTTCAGGAAGCTATGGGAACCCGATTGAGTGTTAGCACAGCTTTCCATCCTCACACAGATGGTCAGTCAGAGAGGACTGTACAGGTTCTAGAAGATATGATGAGAGCGTGTGCCATTTATCTGATAAGCTCTTGGGATGATTAGTTGTTACTAATCGAATTCGTCAATAATGACAGTTGTCACTTGAGTATTGGGATGACTTCAGATGAGGCATTGTATGGTCGTAAAGGTTGTTTCCCTGGTTTAGATAAGAAGAAGTGGGTGATAGATAGAAAATTATTCCCAAATTGGTAAGACAAACCTTTGAGGATGTTCAGTTAATTGTGAAGGATTAAGAACACCTCAGAGCAGATAGAAAAGCTATGTTGACTAGAGACATAAACTATTGGAATTCACCGAGAGTGATTAGTATTGTTGGAAGTTACATGCCCTTAAGGCATAGCATAAGGACGTAACGAGATTCGAAAATGGATTGGACAAAGTGGGAGACAAAGCCTGTAGGTTGGCGTTACCACCTAAATTGGCAGGCATCCACAATGTGTCCTATCCTATGATGCTTCGGAAATACTATCTGGATCCAACATATGTGATCGGATATGAGCTCCAATAGCTTAGCTCAATGAAAGTAAAAACGTAATTGGAAAATCGATTTGGGTATTAAACAGGAAGGAGAAAGTGTTGAGGTTTAAGATGATCTCCCTAATTAAAGTCCTTTAGTAGTAGTACACTCCGAAAAAGTTACATGAGAATTAAAAAGTATGATACGATAGATGTACCCAGAGTTGTTTATGGATACATTTAACTTGGTTCTAATTTGGAGGATCAAATTTCTTAAGTGGGGGAGATTATGTAAGACCCAAATTCAGTCAAAACACGAAATTAAAAATGCAAAAAGGATTGAAATGAAATTCCCGAATACGTGAAGGGTAAAACGGTCAAATGATCGAAAGTCGGAATAAATTCGATAAGAAAATTTAATTAAAAATAATGGATTTGAGAATCTTGATCAATAAAGAAGAAAAAATTAAATTTCGAGTCCAATTGATCAAGATCCGAAATTTTTAGAAATATCGAAAAGTCGCTAGGGACAATATCCCAAAAATATGAAGAAATTATACCGAAAAAAGTAGAAAATATATTAAATAAATTAAATTAATTAATTAAAATAAAATATAATTTTTTTAGATATTTTTGGGATTTTAGAATAAAATAATGAATATAATAATAATAAACTAATTTATAAATAATAATAAATAAAAATAAAATAATTAAGTAAAAAAAAAGAAATCAGAAAACTTTGTCGAAGAGAGAGAAAGAAATGAAAACAGAAAAATGAAACTGAGAAGACCGACGAGGAAGACACAGCACCGGACGACCACCGGTGACCCAGCGGCCAGGCAAAGGGCCGAAAAATGAAGAGGAGAGGCCGACGATCTCCCTGGTATCGACGACGCGCCCCACCGACGCCGGAGAATGCCGAATCTAGGGAGAGAAGCTGAGAGAGGAAAGGGAATTTTTTCGGCGATAGACACCGATTCGGCCCCAACCACCGGCCACCGAAGGACCTCCACGTGATGTAGAGCAGAATGAGGGTGAAAACAGCTAGGGAAACGACGACCAGCGCCGACAACAGCGAGAAATGAGGAAGCCACCGACGCTGAAGAGGCTGGACCGACCACTTTTCGGCGGTCTTGGACGAAATCGAGCCCAGATCCGAGCTGCGGACGACCCCACGAAGTTGCTGGCAGCGGAAGCCGGGGGAGAACCGATCGACGAGGCCTTGAACTGGCCGAACCAGAGTGAACTGGACTGAATCGGATCGGTCTGAACCAGGTTAAACTGGACTGAACCGGTTCAGCCAAGAAAGAGAGGAAAAAGGAGAAAAAGAGAAAAAGGAAAAAAGGAAAGAATTTTGGGGATACACTGGACTTCGTGTAAGTTGATACGAGGTCAAAAGTGACCAATTTGATTTCTGAAAAATTTATTTAAATTATATTTAATCGAAAAGTAACCCGGGATTAAATATAAAATTGTGCAGTTCGACGATAAATTCCGAACGAGAGCTGATTGAGATCCAATTTTCGTACCCCGCATAACATTAGGTAAGTACATTTTAATTTCGACAATTAGAGTAGTCAATACAAAGTTTCGATTATTTTACGGAATTTACGGATTAATTTTGGAGAAAAAGGAATATTAATCGAAATTGCAACGTAATTACCGTAAATAGTATACGAGCTATCCAAAGAGTTTGGAATGAAGCCCGATGATTATTAGTAAGCTGAATGAGCCCAGTAAACCCGAAGAAGGGATTTAATGAGTAGAAACGGGCTGGAAATGGGTCGAGGCCCATTAAGGTGCAATTGGGCCCAATAAAGTAAAATGGGCCCAATACTTTAGATTGATCAGAGAATGTGACATACTGATAAAAATAAGTGAATTGACCCAAAATATGTGGTTATATGCAGTTCTGTAGACTTGGTTGACGCGCAGTTGGACTGAGAGATCGGGTATTATCGAGACGACATAAGTTTACGCATGAATCGAGGTAAGGGAATTTTGTAGGTACATAGAGATTTCTATACGTATTTTCGAGGGGATTTACAGTGCCTAGAATTTCTTGGGGTATCTAGAAATGAAATAATAATTTTTATGAAAATCGGGGCATAGGTGAATAAAGGAAAAGACGATATTGCCCCTAGAAATAAAATTTACAAAACAGGTAGTAAGGCAGATAAATTGCATGATTTCATGTTTTTAATGTGTTATATGAATGTATTGCTTTGATTTAAGCAAATATGCACATAAGTTGACTGTTGATTTCGTGAATTATACAAAAAGTTACCGGTTTGTACCGGTTACGATTTTAAAAGATGTTTTATCAAGATTGAGCCACCTATCATATTTACACGAGTAAAAAGAGTTCTAGAGTCTTACTCGCACTAAAGTTTACTGATTTATTACTCATGAAAAGTAGTACTGGAGTATTGCTAGTACGAGAAATTTGTGTGCGCACAAAACCGTGCTAGAGCTTCGCTCGCACGAGATTTTAGATATCATGATATGCATAGTGTCGTGCTGGAGCTTCGCTAGCACTAGACGTGAGTTGACATGCATATAGTCGTGCAGAAGCCTCCTGTAGACTGTGTGTCGTAGAGAGTTGATATGCTCGCACGTATACTTTGAGACATGGGTTGGTTATTGACATAGTATTGGGGTGGATAAAACCTACGGCAGGCACCCCCAGACCATGATATGGGTCCACGGAGTACGTTGTACCGTGTATGTCACATGGAGTACGCTCTACCATGCAGTCATGATGACTCGATGATGTTACTTAATATTCTGGCGGGTAGGATTTGACCCCACCTCCCGTTGCAGTTGTGATGCCCCGTACACCGGGATCTGTGTAGCCTGGGATCACAGGGACATAATATGGCCATAGTCCTCGATTTTCATACAGTAACCTACATGCCTCACATGATATCATACGGTCTGAATAGACCAGGATAAACCCGAAGGAGGGTAATATCTCGATTTATGTTTTTAAAAGAGATGTGATTTAATGAATCAAGGTATTCCCAGGAGGATGGGGTTAGCCTTGATGTGGTTGTTTTGTGATAAAACAAATAAATTTTAACGTGATGAATTTATGATGAAACAAATAAGTTTTAAAGTGATGAGTTTATGATTAAGCAAATAAGTTTTAATGTGATGAGTATGAGATGTCATACATGATGATTTTTCCATGGTTGTTTTATATGTCGATTTTATGATTTCTCTTATATGATATATACATACATGTGGCATCGTTTTAGCCATACCTCATGCTCCAAATATAAACGATTTTATATCATGACATTATCAACACGTAGATAGTATAGTTATCTACCTGCTTTCATTATTGCCTTACTGAGCAAGTTTCGCTCACCCTTTCATTTTCCACCCCACAGGATACATTCAGTAGAAGAGAACGACAGTAGTCTTGCATTTCGTTATCCTCTGCTTCTTATCAAGACCAGGTATACACATTTGTATAATTTTTGTATCTAAACATATAGAGGCACAGTATTGTACATAGATGTAATATTGGGGATGTATTTGGTTAAAATAAATTGATATGTAAATGAAATATGGAAATGGAATGGTAAATAGGTGAGAGGTGACTAACACCGAATCATAGCTCAACTGTTTAGCAGTGTAACTGTTCACGACGGGTAAGGAAATGAAAAAGCGAAAAATTTACTCTGATTTTTAGGTAATTTGGGTCGTGACATAAGGAACATGTAAAATCCATCACCCTTAGGAGCGGCAAAGAGCTAGATGAGCCAGCAGTTAAGTCCAGCACTGAATAGCACATAGTTGAAGAATCCTTAAGTTCTAATGAAGAAGCTCAGAAAGAGCAGGAACCTAAAGATCAGGCTGTAAAAGAATCCAAGCTAGGCACTTCTTCATCTATACCTTCTTCTACTTCACAGCCTTCAAAGTCCTCTGATGCTATACATGTTACCCCTACATCCCTTCCAGTTAGACCACCAGTACCTTTTCCTCAAAGGTTCTAAAATCAAAAGCTGAACTAACAATTCGCCAAATTTCTTGAGGTTTTTAAGAAACTTCACATCAACATTCCTTTCGCAGATGCTTTAGAGCAAATGCCAAGTTATGTGAAGTTTCTAAAGGATATCCTCTCAAGGAAAAGAAGATTAGAAGATTATGAAACGGTGGCCTTAATTGAGGAATGTAGTGTCATTATCCAGAGAAGATTACCCCCAAGCTCAAGGATCCCGGAAGTTTTACCATACCCTGCACTATTGGAAATTTATTCTTTGGTAGAGCCTTGTGTGATTTAGGAGCTAGTATAAATTTAATGCCATTGTCTATCTATCATAAGTTAGGACTAGGGGATGCCAAGCCCACCACAGTGACCCTTCAGCTAGTTGATCAATCCATTAAATATCCAAAGGGGGTCATTGAGGATGTCTTAGTAAAGGTGGACAAGTTTATTTTCCCTGCAGATTTTATCGTGTTAGACATGGAAGAAGATAGGAAGTCCCCATTATACTAGGCAGACCTTTCCTAGCAACTGGTAAAACTTTAATTGATGTACAAAAGGGGAGTTAACGATGAGAGTCCAAGATCAGGAAGTAAAGTTTAGTGTTTTCAAACCTTTGAAGCTCCCTGATGACTCTCAAGACTATTTTAGGATGGAGGATATAAGGCTTGAACATAAGAAATCTGAGAGAAAGAAGGAAGTAGATAGAGCTAAGGAGGAGTTAATTGTCAACATTCTGTCACCACTTTGGATGATCCTCCTACTCTTCACCCTGCTGCTGAGTGTTGTTTTCTTCAGCTGCATTTGAAATGGTTGTGTTTTTATTTTCACTTTGTATATAATTCTTTTTATTTTTCTTTTATGTTGTGTCTTTCTTTGTTTATGTTGTAGATTTCTTTTCCAGCATTACGTTTTCAATCAAGCTTTAATTGTTCATCATCATCAGATAGGGGAGTACTCTGTTCTTGAGCTTAAATTCTTATATTATCTGTACACTGAGGACACTGTGTACTTTAAGTTTGGGGGAAGGGATATCACTTGAGCAATTTTGTGAAAAATTGGAAAACTTTTCAAAAAAATTTTGAAAATCTGAGAAAGAATTTTTAAAATTTTTTCGATAATATGAGCTTAAATTATCTGATTTTGGGATGATTTAGTGCTTAGCATGTAGTTTTTTCATATTCCGATGATATGACCCCATGATTTAGTCTGACTTTGATTAACTGAGAAGCATGATTATAGAAAAGTATGAAGTTGAATTCTTGAATTTGTCTTAATTCTGATTGAGATTGCCTCATCTTATGCACATGTCATGTCATGAATCGGTATATTTATTTAGAGAAAGCTTATGTGAACATAGGATTGCATTTGTTCAATTAATTTGGTGCATCATATTCTAGAATTTGTTTGATCTGATCTCGAGGTGAAATATGAGATCGCACTTAATTAAGGAGATGACTTATGCCATCTTTGGATCGTTTGAGCCTTTCTAGCCTTCCTTGTACATATTCTACCCCTAGTCACCCATCTGGGCCAAATAAGCTTTTCTTTGTAAATATTTCGGCAAAATTTTTTCTTAGCTTAAATACTCTGTTCCTATCCCTTACACCAAAAGCATGAAAAGTCATTGAGATATATTGTGAGCTATATGGGTATTAAGTGAGAGTGAAGGAGTATGTATTGAAAAAAAAAATGAAATGATGAAAAAGAAAGAAAAAGAAAAAGAAAAGAAGAAAGAAGGAAAATATATAAATAGAATAAAAAGTTTAGTGAATTAAATAAGTTTGGGGGAAATGATTTGAGCTCTTACATTAAGATCCTAGAAGTAATGCATGTTAAGGGGTAATTAAACCTAAATCGACTTTATCATACCTTAGCTCCAACCTTACATTACAAGCTTAATGAAGTTCTATTGATCTTTGGTTAAGTGTGACTACATTAGCTGAGAGAGAAGTGAAAAGCAAACTTATGGAAATGATCATATGTCATTGACTTTGCAAACACTGTGTGTGCATAATCTGATCCGGGTAATGTACTGTGAAGTGACTTTGACATTTTTCACACACTCACGAGGAGTCTAATTTGGGTTAGACTTATGATTGAATGATTCTGAATGTGGACTTATAATTGTGAGTCTTTAAGATCATAGTCTGTACTTTTTCTTTGAGGATAACATTGGGGAAATTATTGTGTATTGTACTTGTCATTCCTACAATTATTTTGTTTTGCTTGAGGACAAGCAAAAGCTCAAGTTTGAGGGTGTGATAATTCTATATTTTTTAGAGTTATTTATGCTTAATTTCTTAATTAATTATTTAAATCTCCAATTTATTTTGTTAATTATCTCGTTTATTTAATTAAAATTCTCATGTTTGCAGAAAAATCAAATCCGGATGAATTGTGAATATTTTGGTAGAAAATGGACTGGAATTTGGCTAAAATTGAGATCGGACCACGCAGACAACACGAGCCATGCCACTTAGCACATCCAATTGGACAAAAAGACAAATGACATGGAAATATTTTTTTTCAAGGAGCCAATGGTGTGAAGACAAGTGGCCAAACAATGCCAACTCATCTAGGATGGAAAAATTACAATTTTACCCCTAAGTGTGTGTATAAATAGGAAAGGATGGCAATTGAAAAAAAAAACTATGTAATGTAAGTAGGAGTAGGGTATGTAATGGAAGTTAGGAGTAGTGTTAGTGTAGAGGTAGTTTTTAGTGTAGATGTAGTTAGATTAGTGTAGGTAGAATAGTTTCTAGTTTTATTTTGATTGTCTTTAAACTTTCCCGTTGATGTTAGCATTTTCCTTATTTTTCACTGTTCATTTCATTTTGATGTTCTTCTCTTGGATAATTTTTCATGGAAATCAACATCATTTTCATGCTTCTCGGTTCTGTTAAATCCAGTCTTTTATTTTTCAAGTGTTAATACATAGCCTTTATTTTCTAGTTCAGCTCTCAGTTTCCCTTAAATACTTATGTTTTTGTTTTGATCAATCTTTAATTTTTTGTTCTTGTTCACGGTTTACTCTCTTGGTCCATTCGATACCTTAACACTTCCTTCATCTATGCTATTTGGTTTTGGTTCTTTGATGTGGGTAAATGCTAGGCATTGTTCCACATCAAAGGCAATGTGGAACCATGGCATTAAGAGCTCGAATGAGAGCAGTCCGATGATGATGATCTTTCATTGCTTTCTTCTGCTTATGGCTTCTTGGGTTTGAGTGATTAATGTGCCAAGAACTGCGACTTTGGTTCCATGATCATGTTTAATTGCCATATTCTACTTATATTTACTTATTAGTTTCTAGTAGTTCATATTGTCATTTTTTGTTTGTAGTTTGTATTCAACCCGTATGTTTCTTCAACTTCAGTTTTATCCTCTGTTTAGCTCTATTTTATGATCGGCCACTATTATTACAGTTTATTTGTTGTCTGCAAATTCGTTAAGGAGACTCTCGGTACCAGGAATGGGCAAACATGATGATGAAGCATGAACAGCAGTAAGCTGTCATCTAGCTAGATGTTGCAGAGCTGAGAATAAGGACAAAACCGTGAGCAGCACCTGGAGCTTGGAGCAGCAGCAAGGTAGGAGCATGAGCCAATAGCTGGAGCAGAATGGGGAGTTGTTATTACTAGAGTTGGAAACAAATGCAGGAGCAGAAGTCGTGACCTGAAGTAGGAGTAGATCTGGCCAAAAAATACAGCTTGAAGCAGGTGGTAACATGATGTGTTGTTGTAGGTAAGGATGTTGTACACGGAACTGAGAATAGGAGCTGGACACGCCTGGGCAGCAAAAGCAGGTAGAGACATGCAATATGTATGTGGTAGCTGGGCAGAGATCGCAGATGTGCAGCAGTTAGCTGGTTAGACTGAGGATAGCAGCCTGGAGCAGAGGACAACCTGAGAGCACCTGGAAATGAAAATAAACAATGAAGAAGAGGTGCACAGTGCTGTTATCGGGACACTTTGATGTTTTGCAATTTGCTAAGGCCTTGTTTGGCTAGTGCATTGTAGCTAATTAATTCATTTTCATCCATTTTTAGTATAGTTTAATTTCAATTTAATTTGTTAGTTTAGTTTAGAGTCGTTAATTAAATTGCATGTTAGTATTCTTGCTTAGTGGTATAAAACTTAGTTTTAATTAAGTTGATAGTTAATTAAGTGTTCATTTAGAATTAGATTAGGGGTAAATTTATTTCATTAAATCTTAAGTTAGTTTAAATTGCATTTTGATTAAGTAGTTTAATTTCATTATTAGGTTTGTTAATTTTAGTTTAATTAATCTTGCTTTGTTATTTTCATATTTGCATTTTATTTTAATTGTGTTAATTAATTTTAACTGTTTTAATTATTTTTGTAGGTTTTTTGCTTTTAATTACTCGCAACACTGTAAGTAAATTTTGCTCGGTTTTATTTAGTTCTTATTATTTTATTACTTTCCAGTAATTTTAATTTTAGACTTAGTATATCACCCACCTTAAATTTATAATTTTCTAGAATATACTTAGGGTAAGATTAATCGGTAGTTAATTAGGCTAACCAACTTCTCTGAGGGACGATAACTCGGGAATCAAATCCCATTATTACTTGCACGATCCGTGCACTTGCAGACAATACCTTCAGGGCGTATCAAGTACATCTCCACTACTGATCCTCAACTGATGGTACCCTGACCGCAGATCTATCTTTGAAAATTCTTAGGCTCCTCGGAGTTGATCCAACAAATCATCTATGCGTGGAAGAGGGTACTTGTTCTTAATGGTGGCCTTATTCAACAACCGGTAGTCTATACATAGTCGAAGTCTTCCATCCTTCTTCCTTACAAATAGAACCGGTGCTCCCTAAGGTGAGACACTCGATCTAATAAACCCCTTCTCCAGCAACTCTTGCAACTACTTCTTTAGCTCTTCCAACTCAATAGGAGCCATCCTATACGGTGGCTTCGATATCGGCTCGGTACCAGGCACTAACTCTATGCAAAATTCCATTTCCCTTCCAGGTGGTAGACCTGGTAATTCATCCGGAAAGACATCAGGGTAATCCGTAATTATGAGTATGTCCCTCAATTTTGGGTGTGCCTCATCTATATCGACCACGTATGCAATGAACCCTTCACACCATTCTTTCCACCATCAGTATCACAAGTCATCACATCCATATTCCAAATAAACAATACATTCATCTCTCAAGCATTAAAATTAAATCATACTCATTTCATTCATCATAATCATGTGATTTCATTTTATTTCATAAATCTTACAACATGGTTTCCTATCTCTGGAAAAATCAAAGTCTTAGCATGACAGTCCATAACAACATGATTGGTCGCCAGCCAATCTATTCCAAAAATTACATTAAAATCATTCATATTTAATAAAATTAAATTGGCTGTCATTTCCTTCCCCTCTATCATCAGTTTACAATCCCTACATACATGCTCAGTCAATTGGCTATCATTCATGGGTGTGGAAATCATCAACATTTTATCCAACAATGTTGGTTTCACATGCTTCAATAATTTATGTGCAAAGGAAAGTGATATGAAGGAATGTGTGGCACCAGGATCAAAGAATACCAATGCTTCTAAATCAAAGATTAGGATGGTACCTTTAACCACATCCGTCGAAGCATCTGCGGTGTCCTGATCTAGTGCATGTACTCTTCCTCTACTCACACCCGCTACTTGCTTCCCTTTTTCCTCAACTGTGGCCCTCCTCCTTGGGGTAACCGTCTCAACTGGAGCTCTCTCTGATTCCTTACCCTTCTGTGGGGCAGTCTCCATCTTCTCGGGATAATACTTAGCTATATGTCCTAGTTTCTCGCATCTGTAACACACCATAGGGGTCATTGGACAGGGCCTAATCCCATGAAATCTATCACATCTCCTGTACCTCTCAGTAGTAGGCAGTGGTCCTCTAATAACCATACTCCTCGGTGCAGTCAAGGTCGGGTATACGAGAGGTCTAACAGCTCTCTCCTGTACCTCCTCGAACTTAGGTCTCTTCTCAAGAAACCTTTGGCCTCCTATCTTGGCCACTCTATCAAACCTGGATCTCTTTTGGTCATTGTCCTTCCTGACACTAATCCTCCCAAGCTCGGAGGCATTCCGCTCAAGGTCTTACTCACATAACTAAGCCTTATGTACTGCCTCCTCATAAGTCTGAAGGTCAAATAGGGCTAGCTTAATTCTGATGGCCAACCTCAACCCATCAACGAACTTTTGAATCTTTCGGGTCTCACTACCCATGATGTCCGGGTTATATCTCCCCAAAGACATAAACATGGACTCATACTCGTCCATAGTACGTTTCCCCTAAACCAAGTTCATGAATTCCATCTGCAACTTCCTCTGTGCGCTGGCTAGAATGTACTGTCTCTTGAAGGCCTCTAAAAATATCTCTCATTTGATCTCAAAGTGTTTGGCCCTCAATATAACCTCGATGGATCTCCATCAATGCTTTGTCTTGCCTTTAGGCATAAACATGGCAAAGGGTACCTTCTCAGCTGATGTGCATCTAAAGAAGCGATACAGTTTCTCCATCTCATACACCCAATCCTCCGTAACCACTGGGTCCTTCACCCCTCTGAACATTGGGGGTTTTAACCTTTGAAACTCTCGCAATCTGCTCAACTCACAGTCATAACCCAAATCACTATCGCTCTGCTGCGGAGCGATAAGAGAGCTATATCCTGGGCCGGAGGTGGTGTAACTGTAGCTGTCTCTGCAGTTTGAGGTCTCTCTGCCTCTGCAGCTGCCTGTCCAATAGTAGGTTGTGCCGCGAGACCTCGTCTATCGTCGGCACCCAATGCCTGCATGACTATCTCTACCAGGTTCTTAATACTCCGCTCTATCCTACCTCTATGGCCTCTAGCACGTACTCTCGCCCCTCTACCTTGGCGTGTAATTGGAATAATGCCTAGCTTCCTGTATTAAAATCATTTATTAAGCTCAATCCATCACAATATACACTGTTATATCTAAACAAAAGCACAGTAATATGAGGGTGTAACTTTTCCTACATTTTATTACTGACTCACATCAGGCCAACACAGCTCTGATACCAATCTCTGTCACGGCCCTTTTCATTCTTTTTGACCAAAAATCTCAATAAATTTTTTGCATTTATTCCTTTCCCTACTCGGTCCTAAACAAACTTACCACTACACTGTTGGGCTGTGAGTCAATAATAATCCACTCGCAATATCCATTCTCAGTTAATAAAAGTGATGTTATACATTTGAACGTCAATCATTCATTTATACAAAATATGATTACTGACATCTACATCCCCCATAATTACAACTCAAAAGACTACTGTGCTTTTACATTTATTTAGATACAAAAAGAATCCTATGTATATACCTTTTAGCAATGGAAGCAGCGGATGTCAAAAATAAAATGCCTCAGTCCTCGCTGGGCTACTATGCATGCTCTGTAAGAGGGGAAAATAGAGAGGGATGAACAACCACACGCTCAGTAAGACAATAATACAAGCATGGTAGATAACTACTCTATCTACATGCTGATAGTGTTATGCATAAATCATTTATAATAGGAGTATGAGGAATTAAACTACGCCATATGAGTATATATATATATATATATATATATCATGTATCGAAATCATGTAAAATTGGCATATAAAACATGGAATATCAACATGTGAAAACATCTCATGCTCATTCTCATTAAACTCATAAAAAGGGAAATTCATTTAAGAAACCTCCTTTTTAAATTACATCTCTTTCCCAAATACGTAAAATCCCATCGAAATCAATTCTCAATCACAAACCTCATTATCATTTCATAAATCAAGTTCACAAGGCTCAACCCCTCCTTCGAGTCTACCTCAAACAACCACAATCACACATATGTATAAAAACTAGGTCACCATATCACAAGTGACTATGTGGACCAACTACATCATAAATCATCCTAGACCACATGCATCTAGGTGTGCGGGGTATCGTGCTGGCACAAAGGTGGATAATCCCTCGCCAGACTTTCTTATCACATACCACTACGCGGTACATCGTACTCCATGTGATTACATGGTACAGCGTACTCCGCAGACTCATATCGTGGTTGGGGGTGCCAGTCGTAGGTCTTATCTACCCCATACCAAGAACTTATCATACTCACATAGGAGAGCCTCCCTGTCGAACAAAGCCTCCCTACCCCTCCAGGGCTTAAGGATGTTGACTTAAGGATCCTTCCGTAAGAGAGCTTCCCCACCATACAAAGCCTCCCCACCTCTTCGGGCTTAAGGATGTAGGGCTTAAGGATCTTACCGTAAGAGAGCCTCCCCACCAAACAGAGCCTCCTTGCCTAACAGAGCCTCTCCGCCTCCTCAGGCTTAAGGATGTTGGCTTAAGGATGTAAGGCTTGAGGATCTTACCAACTTCCACGGCCTCATACGTACCACAATGTGCAAACTTGTGCGAGCAAAGCTCTAGCACGACTCATGCATCATATCATAAAGAAACCACATACGAGCATAGCTCTAGTACGGTTCTATGAGTAAGAAAACCACTCAAAATCCACGTATGAGCAGAAGCTCTAGTACAGTTTATAAAATATCATCACAAATCAAATCAAAGTACGAGCTAAGCTCCAGCACTTTCATACAAGTCAAGCATCAAAATCCAGGGCGAGCAAGGCTCTAGTGCGATTTAATTCACATAGCTCGATAGGCGGCTCATATGCATTCAAAACACATCACAAACATGTTTAGCACCTCACATGTGCTATTCCATAACATCAATAAAACATTAACCATCCTATCCTTTTATTTGCTCAAATCAAAGCATTGTGCTTTGTGAAAACATTCAAACACATGATTTATGCAATTATTAGCCTTACTATCCCTTTTTATACATCCATATAAAACCAAATCATCCAACATTCGCAACCATTTTCGCAAACCAAACAACCAATTTCTTAAACATTCATGCATTTCATAAACACCCTATATTCCCACAAAATACGAGCAGCTACCTCTATATACTTACAGAATTCCCTTACCTGGAATTGCGACACGTGATTCCACTTCCTTAAAGCTGCTTATTCGTGCGGTTCGATTCATCTCCAATGAACTCTCCGAAACTGCACATAATTGTATTTCGCATCATTATAGTCCATTATATCACAACTCTCGCATTTACTATAGTCGATTCGACCTATAGTTTCTATTAATGCTCATAAGGTCTTTTAACTCATTCCAAATCGATATTATGTCACGACCCTTTTTCATTCTCTTTAACCAAAAATCACTATAAAGTTTTCACGTTTTACTGTTATCTTACCCGGTCGTGAACAAACTCATCACATACAGTTGGGCTGTGAGTCAATAATAATCACCACTTACCATCATCCACAATTAATAAAAACGATGTCATATATTCAAAATTAAATCATTCACTTATACACAACATGTTTACTGACATCTACATCCCCATAGTTACAACTCAATGATTGTGCTTTTACAATTGTTTAGATACAAAAAGAATCTTCATGTGTATACCTCTTAGTGATGGATGGCAGCGGATATCCAAAATACGCCTCAGTCCTCACTGGGCCACTATGTATGCTCTGTAGGAGGGGGAAATAGAGAGGGATGAGCAACCACATGCTCAGTAAGGTAATAATGCAAGCATGGTAGATAACTACTCTATCTACATGCTGATAATGTTATGCATAAATCGTTTATATCAAGAGCATGAAGATTAAAACTATTCCATATGAGTATACATATATCATATATCACAATCATGTAAAATTGGCATATAAAACATGGAAACATCAATATGTAAAACCGTCTCATGCTCATTCTCGTTTAATCTCATAAAAGGGGCAATTCATTTAAGAAACTTCCTTTTTAATTATCTCATTCTCAATACAACAAAATCCCATCAAATCATTTGACAATCATAACATCGTAACCATTTCACAAATCAAATCCCACGAGGCTCGACCCCTCCCTCGGGTCTACCCTGGACAATCAAAATCACACTCAAGTATTCAAAACCATGTGGTATAATATAAATCAAGCAAGGAGACGGGTCACTATATCTCGACTAACTATGTTGGTCAACTATGTCGTAAATCATCCCAGACCACACGGATCCCAGTGTGCGGGGTATCATGCCTGTACAAAGGTGGGTTAGTTCTCCACCAGACTTTCTCAAATCAAGTAACCACCACGCGGTACATCGTACTCCACGGACCCAAAAGATAGATTGGGGGTGCCTGCAGTAGGTCTTATCTACCCCATACCTAGTGAAACCTCTAGTCTCGAGTGCACGTGGGAGTACTCTTAATACCAGGTCCTAACCCCTCATGGCCTTGCTCGCCCCTGTCGGGTTCCCTGATTCAGGTCCTAGCCCCTCACCCCACTCAAGAGGTCTGTTAGGCCTGTTGGGTTTCCTGAATGGATTAATGTCAGGTTCTAGCCTCTCACCCTCACCCCACTCAAGAGCTCTGTTAGGCTTGTTAGGTTTCCTAAACACCAATTCGTATCACTCTCACCGCGGCCTCATACATACCACAGTGTGAAAACCAGCGCGAGCTATGCTCTAGCGTGAATTCATGCATCATAATAAATCACCTCGTACGAGCAACGCTCTAGTACGGCATTTATGCATTAAAATATGAAGAAACCACGTACGAGCATCACTCCAGTATGGTTATATGCATAAGAAAACCACTCAAAATTCACATATGAGTAAAAGCTCTAGTACGATTTATAAAGCATCGTCATAGTTTTAAACCAAAGTGCAAGCTAAGCTCCAGCATGTTTCAAATCTATAAAAACATCAATACCCAGTGCGAGCTAGGCTCTAGCATGGTTTAATTCACATAAACATGATAGGCGGCTCATAAGCTTTCAAAACCAATCTCAAAACATATTTGGCATTTCACATGTGCTATCACACAACATCAAACCACAATAGCCAGCCTATCTATCAATTTGTTCAAAATAAAACACATGTTTTGTGAAAGCATTCAAAACACTTGATTTATGCAATTATTAGCCTTACTATCCCATTTCTTCACAATATCATTCAAACAACCAAATCTCAGACAAATACTCGTAGTAATTTCCATACATTGTCAAACACATTTCTATAAACTTATGTACATTTCCAAAGCTCTATATACCCATAAAATACGAGCAGCTACCTCTATATACTTATAGAATTCCCTTACCTGGAATCGCGATATGTGATTCCACTTCCTTAGAGCTGCTTACTCGTGCGGCCCAATTCGTCTCCAACGAACTCTTCGGAGCTGCACACAAACGTATTTCACATCATTATAGTCCATTATAATCCAACTCTTGCGTTTACTATAGTCGATTCGACCTATAGTCTCTATTAACGATTATAAGGCCTCGTTTCATTACTTTACCCATAACTCGAGTCTATGGATTCCTTTAGGCTTATTTATTCATTTCAAATCGATATTAAATCGATGTTAAGCTCATAATGTTTATTTTTCATAAATTTCCTTCACTATGGCATATTATCAAACACTACATGTGCTCATTCTCATCAATTCACAAAATCCACAATGTAGCTTCATTTACCCATTTCTAATCATCCACATTACACAAATAACAACTTATCATAACCCATAAACCACTAACTCCCCAAATCACACTTTCTCACAGTAGAGGCATTCCATTTTCTAGGTTATATGTGTTCCATTGCTTTCTAGATGATTTCTATCATCCATATACATGCCAATCAACTTCAAAATCAATTTAATAGACAATGTACCTAAGCTGGGGTTTTAGAAACTTACAAAATTAGGTTTCTTTTCTTGCTCTAAATGACAATGTCCTTAGCTCCTTTAATTCTAACAATGAGGTTTTAGGTTTCAACTATATTGTTTTCTTCCTCAAGATGAACAACTTGGTACCTAATAGCCTCCCTTCAATTCTTACTGCAAATGGCTGATTTTAGAGAGATAAACTTAGGTTTTGGGTGAAAAATGGAAGGGTGATGTTGTTTTCTCAAAATTTTTAGATTTTCAGCTCTCTTTTTATAGAAATAACTTGAGGAGATCGATCTGCACTAGGAGGAGATCGATTTGGTCCCCTCAATTCTCCCTTTTTCATGGCATTTTAAGCATGAGATCGATCTGTCGAAACTTAAGATCGATCTTGTCACGCCTCGGAAACACGAAAAATAGGGTAAATTTAAAAACTTTTTGCTCATCAAATCACAATTAAGGGTGCATTCATGTGCAGTGTCATACATCATCATGCATATCATACCCCAAGATCTCATCATTAGATAGTATATATCATATCATATACATTACTCAATATTAAGTTAATTAATCCTAATACATCCCATACAAGGTTATACATCAAGTGTCTGTAATTACAATAATTGTCTGGGTACATGAAAAGATAAATGATACCTCAAAACACAATATATGGCCTAGAGCTCAAGTTCTCCACTAGCCACTACTCCGTACGTCGCAGGGAAACCCTTTTCACTTGAAGAAATCTGGGGGAGAAAGAAAACAGGGTGAGCTTCTAAATCGCTCAGTAAGGGGCAAGGGACTTATTATATAAACCATAATGCACATCATAAAATATTTATTTGCATGTGAAACTCAGTATACTCATTTGAAAACCATAGCATGAAAGTTCTCAAAACAACATTCTCATATCTCAAAATCATGTGAAAACATGAAGTAAAAGGCTCAATATAGAGCAGTAACAAGCATGTGAAAATAATGCGATAATAGCTTTCTCGATAAACGTGATAAAATCACTGTAATAATAATGCATGTGGAGCAACCACCAAACACACATGGCATAGCCACTGATTTAGATTTGTACGTGGAATAGCCACAGATTTAGATTCACACGTGGCATAGCCACCAAATACACGTGGCACAGCCACAGAATAGGGGATCTCACGTGGTAAAGCCACCAAATATACATGGCACAGCCATAGAATATGGTTCACTCGTGGCACAGCCACCAAATATACGTGGCACAGCCACAGAATAGGGTTCGCTCATGGCACAGCCACCAAATATACGTGGCACAGCCACAGAATAGGGTTCGCTCGTGGCACAACCACCAAATATACGTGGCACAGCCATAGAATAGGGGATCTCACGTTACCAGAACGGAGAAGAATCGGGCTTACATGCTACCAGAACAATGCCCGGTGTGTACTCAAAATTACACACCTGAGTCTTTATCAATAGCCATTATCATATAAAACTGGTTTGCCTTCCCGTAGAACTCATAGTGGTTTTTCTCTCATAAAACTCATTTAAAACCGTTTTGTACTCAACACAAAACATATTAAAACTGAGTTCCAACCGACAAAACACGCACACATTTCTCAAATCTCAATATTGCATTAACGTATAGCCCAATTCATTTCTCACACAAGCTCAACGGTTTATAAAGCGGTTTCACACGTAGCTTATAAACTCATAAAAACATTGGGCTCCAACCGGCTATAAAAATCGTGTGCATTCTTCATCAAACACAACACATCAAACATGCTAGTTTTATAAATCGCAAATCATGCTATAATAGCTCACAAATCACAAACACAAATGGTTTAGTTTCCCTCACCTCTTTGCACCTCGTATAGTGCAATCGTTTCCCCCTTGTCACGGACTAGTCTTGCATTCCACTCTGGAACTCCCGAGCTGTCTAAACGATGTTAAAACATCAATACTAATCATCACAGTAACCTCAATTCTCAAAATCGAGCATAAATGCTCATAACACCTCAAATCTCTCAATTCTCATAACTCTATCACAATCCACAATCTCATTCACAACATCCTACACTTCCCATGCCACAATATCTATGCTAATTCACCACATTGTCTAAATTTACATTTATAACTCAAAATTCCCAAAATTACTAAAATTGCTAAATATCATCATCACTCCAACTATATTGTAATTTCATCAATCCCTAATCATTTTCCAGCTATTTCAACACAATGCCATCAACCATTATCACCAAAATCATCTCAAATATCAAGATCGAGGTTTAGAAATTACCCAAAACTTGTGGAGAGCTTATCTCTTGCCTCGATTCAATCCGTCTTCTGATTTTCAAGTATGTTGTTCTTCCTTTGATGAGGAACAACTTTCCTTCTTGCCACAGCCTCTGATTTCGACGAAAATGGGTGCTTTGGATGAGTGAGAAAGCTAGGGCTCGGGTGAAAATGGGGTTTTAAAGAGAGAGAAAATGAAATTACAGGAGAAAGCAAGGATTCCTTATATAGACGGAGGGTAGGAGATCGATCTGGCTCTTGATGAGATCGATCTGCATTTGAATTTGGGGATAATTGTGGGCAATTTTATGCCTAGGAGATCGATCCGTCGAGGGCTGAGATCGATCTTTTAATGGCTTCATGAGATCGATCTGCTTCTTGAGGAGATCGATATTTTCCCAAACAGGAACATTTGGAGATCGATCCCTTCCTCATGAGATCGATCTTCTCTCAAACAGAATCATAAGGAGATCGATCCTCTTCCATTGGAAATCGATCTGCTCACTTACTTTCCTCCTCCCATGTCATTTTTAACTCACCAGATCGATCTCTCCTTCTCTAAGATCGATCTGACCTCATAGTTTCACACTTAGATTAAGCATTTAACGTGTAAATCTCCAAATATAATTTCCACAGTTCACTACTTGGATTATTTCTCATTCATCACATATATATTTCACTTAGCTCAATAAATTACACTTCAAGTTCATATCACATAATTAAAATAAGTCTAAAATTCTTAGATCTCACATCCTCCCCACCTTAAAAGAATTTGGTCCTACAAATTCAACTCAACTAGTCAAATAGATGGGGGTATTTCTCCTTCATGAGATTCTCTAGTTCCCATGTTGCCTCTTCCATTGAGTGATGTTTCCACAAAACTTTCACTAATGGGATGCTCTTAGTTCTAAGTACCTTCTCCTTTCTATCGAGAATCCGGACGGGTTCCTCAGTGTAGCTCATGTCCTCTTGTATGTCTATCTCGTCATACTCTATGACATGAGAAGGGTCCAGGTGGTACTTCCTCAACATAAACACATGAAAGACGTTGTGTATTCTGGACATCTATGGGGGTAATGCCAATCTGTAGGCTACCTCTCCCACTCTCTCAAGAATCTCGAATGGTCCTACGTATCGAGGACTCAATTTCCCTTTCTTCCCAAATCGCATGATACCCTTACTCGGTGATATTTTCAAAAATACTGCATCACCAATATCAAACTCGAGTGGACATCTACGCATATCAGCGTAGCTTTTCTGCCTACTTTGTGCAGCCCGTAATCTCTCACATATGAGTTTCACACTCTCCACAACTTGTTCAACAAGCTCGGGGGCATTTATCTTTCTGTCACCGACTTTTTCCCAAGCTACAGGGGATCTACACTTCCTACCATATAGAGCCTCAAAAGGTGCAATTCCAATACTAGCATGATAGCTATAATTGTACGTAAACTCTGCTAGGGGCAGGTGATCATCCCATGATCCCTTAAAATCCATCGTACAGGCCCTCAACATATCCTCTAGGTCTAAATAGTCCTCTCTGACTGACCATCTGTCTGAGGATGATAGGCGGTACTAAAACTCAATCAAGATCCCATGGACTCTTGAAATTGGGTCCAAAATCTGGAAGTAAACTGGGAATCTCTATCAGAAGTAATACTTACAGGAGCCCCATGTAATCTAGCTATCTCACTGACATATAACTCAGCTAAGGCATCCACAGTATCTGTGCTCTTGATGGCAAGGAAGTGGGCACTCTTGGTCAATCTATCCACTATAACCCATATAGCGTCAGGATCTCTTCGGGTTTTTGGTAAACCCATAATAAAGTCCATAGTGACATGCTCCCATTTCCATGTAGGTACAGGTAAAGGCTGTAGTAATCCTCCGGGCTTTCGATGCTCAGCTTTCACTTGCTGGCATACTAAACATCTGGCCACATATTTCGCCACATCTTGCTTTATACCACTCCACCAGTACACCTTTCTCAGATCTCGGTACATCTTAGTACTCTCTGGGTGCATAGTGTATCGTGAGCAGTGGGATTCTCTTAGTATCTGTCTCTTTAAGGTATCATCGTCCGGCACACAAATCCGTCCCCTAAACCTCAATAATCCATCCTTACTGATTGCGAGATCCGACTGTGAACTCTGTTCAGCTTGGCTAACCATATCTATCAACCTCTGATCACTGCGCTACCCAGTTCCAATCTGATCCATGATCCTGGGCTCTATTCGCAAGCTAGCAAAAAATCCAGTCTCTACCTCTTTAACTTTGATTCGAAGTTCAGCGAACTGCTCCAGTAAATCCCATCCCCTGATCATCATAGCAGATATCATACTTTTCCTGCTCAGGGCATCAGTAACTACGTTCACTTTACCCGAATGGTATAGAATCTCACAGTCATAATCCTTAAGGAGTTCCATCCATCTCCTTTGTCTCATGTTTAACTCTTTCTGTTCAAAGAGATATCTCAAACTCTTATGATCAGTGAAGATCTGGAATCTTTCCCCATATAAGTAGTGTCGCCAGATCTTCAAGGCAAATACCACAGCCACTAACTCCAGATCATGCGTGGGGTAATTCCGCTCATGGTCTTTCAACTGTCGTGACCCATATGCCACCACTCTTCCATGCTGCATAAGTACACACCCCAGTCCTTGATAGGATGCATCACTATACACCAAAAATCCTCTTGATCCCTCAGGAATAGTTAATACAGGTGCCGCTGTCAATCTCCTCTTCAATTCCTGAAAATTAAGCTCACACTGATCAGTCCATATAAACGGAGTCTCCTTGCGCGTGAGCTTAGTCGAAGGAGCGACAATCCTGGAAAATCCCTCCATAAATCTTCTGTAATATCCTGCCAAACCAAGGAAGCTTCGTACCTCTGTAACTGTCCTCGGTCTTTTCTAGTTAAGCACAGCCTCTACTTTACTTGGATCCACTGATACTCCTTCCTCTGAGACTATATAACCAAGAAAAGCTATTCGATCCAGCCAAAACTCACACTTACTAAGCTTTCCATATAATTGTTTATCTCGGAGTATCTGAAGTACTAATCACAAATGCTGTGCATACTCCTCATACGACTGAGAGTACACCAGGATATCATCAATAAAGACCATCACAAACTTATCTAGATAGTCTCTGAACACCTCGTTCATTAATCTCATAAATGCTGCAAGGGCATTCGTCAATCCAAAGGACATCACTAGAAATTCATAATGGCCATACCTCGTCCTGAAGGCCGTCTTTGGAATATCTTCTTCCTTGATCCTCGAATGGTGATAGCCCGATCTCAAATCAATCTTAGAAAAGACTGAGGCCCCTCTTAGTTGATCAAGTAGATCATCAATCCTAGGCAATGGGTATTTATTCTTCACCGTGGCTTTATTCAACAGCCGGTAGTCTACGCACAATCTGAGACTACCATCTTTCTTCTTAACAAATAAAATCGGTGCTCCCCACGGTGAGATACTAGGTCTAATGAACCCTTGATCCAATAACTCCTATAGTTGTTTCTTCAATTCCTCAAGTTCCACTAATGCCATCTTGTAGGGAGGTTTAGAGAACGGCTGAGTATCTGGCACCAAATCAATGGTAAACTCCAGCTCTCTCTCTGGTGGTAAACCTAGTAACTCATCTGGGAAAACATCCAAAAATTCACACACCACAGGTATATCCTCAATCCTCGGATCTTCCTGATCATCATTTGAGATGAGTGTTTCATAACCTTCACATGAACAATCATATTTAATACTCTCCAAAATAATATTAAAATTCTCAAATTATTTACAAAATTTCATACGTCTATTTACTCAATATTTCAAACGTACACTGTAAGGTTCAGGTAGGGAGAAAGTTACAATCTTAGTGTAGCAGTCTAAACTCACTCGATTTGTTGCCAACCAATCCATCCCTAGAATTACATCAAACCCATGTACATGATTAGATCTGCTAACATCACTCTGTCTCCCACCTTTATTTCACATCCTCTACAGATTAACTCAGTCCTCTGGAATTCACGCATAGGAGTATTTACATGTAGTATATTCTAGAGGTTCAAACTTCAAGTTTAATCTACATGCAAAATGCTCAGAAATGAACAAATGCGTGGATCCTAAATATTAACACATGAGCCTTATAATCACAGATAGAGAGTGTACCTCTTATAGTTTCTGCAGAAGTGTCTACGGTCTCCTTATCTAGGGTAAACACACGTCCCTGTGTAACAGGCTTCTTCCCTTTCTCTGTAGCAGTGGCCCGTCTCTGGGGGTTTAATCTCTGAGGCTATTGTCTAGTGGGCTCCAGTACATGTGGTTTCTGAGGTTGAGGGCAATCCTTCACCATGTGACCCATGGCTCCACATCTAAAACATCCATGGATCAACCTAGTACAACATCCCTCATGCATTCGACCACAATTTCTGCAAACCCTTAGCTCAGGCCTGACATCTCGAAGGGTCTCCCTAATGTTAGGGTAACCTTTGGGTCTCTCTAATCTACCCTTCTACACCTCAATCCTTCCTCTTCTGAAGGAACCTCTCTGAACCTCTGTTTGGAAATTCACTGGCCTCTTGCCCTTTTCTCTATTCACCGCTTTGAGCTCATTCTGGGATTGTACCATTTCAATTCCTCTCTCAATCTCTTGTGCTCGTCTCAGAGCATCTCCAAACTCAGTAATACATAGCCCTATCAATCTATCTTTGATGATGGGCTTCAATCCATACATAAACTTCTCTATACGGAGCTCTTCATTCTTGAGGGTCTCTAGGTTATATCTCAATAGCATGGTGAATTGGTTCTCATAGTCATCCACAAACATATCACCCTGTACCGAACTTAAAAACTCGGCCTGTTTCTTTCTCTGGGCAGCTCGTGGTACATATTGGGTCCTAAAGGCTGTCTGAAACTCTTCCCAACCAATCACAACCTGACAGGACATCAGAATACCCTGGGTGGTACCCCATCAATCTCGAGCTCTCCCCTTCAACATATAGATACTCATACTAACCCTCTCAGCATCGGTGCACCCCAGATAATCGAATATAATTCTCAACTCTGTCAGCCACTCCTCAGCCTTTGTAGGATCCTTCTTTCTCCTAAATGCAGGTGGATTCATCTTTAGAAAATTCTTTAGTCGGACCACACTTCTCTCATCAGGCTGAGTGACGGGAGGCACTGGGTCTATCTGTACTGGGGGTACGAGAGATCCTTGTGGTGGTGTAGGAGTAGTACCCGAGGCATTAACTCCAAAGTGTTACGCGAATAGCGCTGCCATCTACTCAAAACCTTACCTCACATCGATCTCAATCCGATTAAATCGAGTTAGGACTCTCTGGTTGTGGGGCAAGTGGCGGAGGGGACTCTGCCTACCTCCTCGAACGACCTCGTCTTCCACTCATTCTTTATCTCAACTCGTCGTCCACTCATTCTTTATCAGTACCTAGCATAATCCTTCCTCCAGTCCTAATCCTGTTTATTTTGTCCAAAGTCCTTTTCTTTCCTACGAGTTATGTAGTTGTACCCACTCTGTAGATAGGTGTCCACTCAACTTAGAATCGGTTCAGTATGTTGCCCCTTCTCAAACACAACAGAACAACCCCTTTTCAAACACCTACAATCCAGGATGAAGGAATCATCCTAACTTTTCCTGGAGCCAAAACCTAGGGCAATCTTCTAATTCTAGACCTGTAGGACCCCTTAGTTTTCAAGCTCCACCGGTCATGTACCACTATAGCCGTAACTTCCATATCATCTACCTCATCACTCTCATCACCCATTCCCATTTTAACAATTTCAGCATCATTCATCCCCACCACCACTACCTTCGCAGCCACAGCATATACTTGCACCAACACCAGCAGCTGAGAAGAAGCCCTCGCTTGAGGAAATATTCACAACGATCCTGCAAAATCAAGCTGCCTCAATCAAGAATTTAAAAGTTCAGGTTGGATAGATAGCCAATGCTCTTAGCCAACGTCCACAAGGGACCCTTCCTCGTAACATTGAAGTTAATCCTGTTAAATAAAGGGAAGGTAAGGATCATGTTAGATCTATCACCCTTAGGAGTGGCAGAGAGCTAGATGATCCACAAGTTAAGTCCAATCCTGTTAAGCCCACAGTGGTAGAGCCCTTAGGGTCTAAAGAGGCAGCTCAAAAAGAACAAGAACATCAGGATCAAGCTACAAAAGAATCCAAGCTAGGCACTTCTTCATCTATACCTTCTTCTTCTTCATTGCCTTCCTCGTCCTCTGATTCTACAAAGGTTCCCACTACATTGCCTCTAGTTAAACCACCAGTACATTTTCCTCATAGGTTCCAAGATCAAGAGCTGGAACGACAATTTGCTAACTTTCTCGAGGTTTTTAAGAAACTTCACATCAACATTCCTTTCGCAGATGCCTTAGAGCAAATGTAAAGTTATGTGATGTTCCTAAAGGATATCCTCTCGAGGAAGAGAAGATTGGAAGATTATGAGACGGTGGCCTTAACTGGGGAATGCAGTACAATTATCCAAAGAAAATTACCCCCAAGCTCAAGGATCCCGAGAGTTTTACCATACCCTGCACTATTAGAAATATGTTCTTTGGTAGAGCCCTGTGTGATTTAGGAGCCAATATCAATCTGATACCTCTGTCTATCTACCAAAAGTTAGGAATAAGGAATGTCAAGCATACCACAGTGATCCTTCAGCTAGTTGATCGATCTATTAAATATCCAAAGGGGGTCATTGAGGATGTGTTAGTAAAGGTGGACAAGTTTATTTTTCCTACGGATTTTATTGTATTAGACATGGAGGAAGATAGGGAAGTCCCCATTATACTAGGCAGACCATTCCTAGCGACTAGTAGAACTTTAATTGATGTACAAAAGGGGGAGTTGACTATGAGAGTCCTAGATCAGGAGGTGACATTTCATGTTTTCAAACCTTTGAAGCTCCTTGATGACTCTCAAGACTGTTTTAGGATTGAGGATATAAGGCTTGAGCATAAGAAATCCAAAAAAAGGAAGGAAGTAGATCGAGCGAAGGAGGAGTTAACTGTCAACATTCTATCACCACTCTGGCTGATCCTCCTACTCTTCGCACTGCTGCTGAGTGTTGTTTTCTTTAGCTGCATTTGAAGTGGCTGTATTTCTCTTTTCACTTTGTATATAGTTCTTTTTCTTTTTCTTTTTTGTTGTCTCTTTGTTTATTTTACAGATTTCTTTTCTAGTATTATGCTTTCAATCAAGTTTCAGTTGTTCGTCATCATCATCAAAAAGGGGAGTACTCTGTTCTTGAGCTTAACTATTTATATTATTTGCACACTGAGGACACTGTGCACTTTAAGTTTGGGGGAGGGTATATTTCTTGAGCATTTTTTGAAAATTTGGGCAAAATTGAAAAAAATTCAAAATTTTCAAACATCTAAGCTTAAATTGTTTGATTGAGGGATGATTTAGTGCTTAGCACGTAATTTTCCCTTATTCCGATGATATGACCCCATGATTAAGTCTGATTTTGATTGACTGAGAAGCATGATTATAGGAAAAGCATGAAGTTGAGTTCTTGAATTTGTCTTGATTCTGATTGAGATTTCCTCATTTTATGCACATGTCGTGTGATGAATCTGTATATTTATTTAGAGAAATCCTATGTGGACCTAAGATTTGCATTTGTTCAGTTGATTTTGTGTATCATATTCTAGAATTTGTTTAATCTAATCTCGAGGTGAAATATTAGATCACACTTAATTAGGGAGATGATTTAGGCTATCTTTGGATCGTTTGAGCCTTTCGAGCCATCCCTGTACATACTTCACCCCTAGTCACCCATCTGGGCCAAATAAGCTTTTCTCTGTAAATTCACCTACTTATTTTTCCTTAGCTTAAACACTATTTTCCTATCCCTTACCCCGAAAGTGTGAAAATTTATTAGGATATATTGTGAACTTTGTACATATGGGTATCTGGAGATAGTGAAAATTCAAAAAAATGTGTGATAAAAGAAAAAGAAAAAAAGAAAAGAAGAAAGATGAAAAATACAAAAATACAAAAATAGAATAAAATGTTTAGCAAAAGAAATAAGTTTGGGGGAAATAACTTTGAGCTCCTACATTAAAGATCCTAGAAGTAATGCATGTTAAGGGGTAATTAAACCTAAATCAACTTTATCATACCTTAGCCGCAGCCTTACATTACAAGCTTAATGAAGTCCTATTAATCTTTGGTTAAGTGTGACTACATTAGAGAAGAGAGAAGTGAAAAGCAAACCTATGGGAATGATCACATATCATTGACTTTGCATTCACTATGTTTGCATAATCTGATCCGGGTAATGTACTGTGAAGTGGATTTGACATTTTTCACACACACACGAGAAGTCCAATTTGGGTTAGGACTTATGATTTAATGATTCTAAGTGTTGGACTTGTAATTGTGATTCTTTGATTTCATAGTTTGTACTTTTTCTTTGAGGATAATATTGGGCAAATTATTACGTTTTATACTTGTCATTCCTACATTTGTTTTGTTTTGCTTGAGGACAAGCAAAAGCTCAAGTTTGGGGGTGTGATAATTCTATTTTTAATAGAATTATTTATGCTTAAATTCCTAATTACTTATTTAATCCCCATATTATTTTTTTAATAATTCCCTTGATTTAATTAAAATTCTTTAATGTGCAGATAAATTAAATCTGGATGAAACTCAGTCGTTTCAGTCGAAATTGGGCTGAAAATGGGCTAAACGAGACTGGACCACATCCAATTTGCAGATCGAGTCATCAAGTCATCTGGACACGCGTGATGGCAGGTGTCAGTATTTTATTCGCTCCGAAATGATAAGATCAAAGGACACCGTGCCAACCCGCTGGAAGACACACGTCGGGCCACATCGCACAGCCAATTGGACAAAAAGACTGATAACGTGAAAATATCTGCTCTGCAGCAAATTAAATGAAGACAACTGCCCAAATAATGCCAACTCATCTAGGATGGAAAAATTACCATTGCACCCCTAAGTGTGTATATAAATAGAATATGATGGTGTCAGGACCCGTTCTCAATCCATGACTTTATCCAAAAATCACTATAAATTTTTCGTATTCTTAACTTACCTTTCCGCTCTTCAATGGTTGGGCTGTGATTCGATGTCAGAGTCCTCACTTACCACACCATCCATTTCATACATACATGTCAATATATTATTACTAACTGTAACTGCTTTTATTATACATGTAAGATTATATAAAATCTAATACAAATACATTCCCCATAATATATATCGTATACATCACTGTGCTGTTTCTATGTTTAGATACACAACTGTACATAAAGGTATACCTGGCGATCGATAGGAACTAGCAGTGGACTCTGGGACACTATCCCTCGATAGCTCTCGCTCTACTGACGCTCTGTAGAGAGATGTAAAGAAAGGGGGTGAGCATACAACGTGCTCAGTAAAGAAATCAGGCAAGCAAGTAGATATCAACATTATCTACTCAAAATAATGCTATGCCTTGAAAACATTATTTCCTTTACTCGCTTTAAAAGCATGTCTTGAAATATAATATATATACTTGTACAGAATAAATCCCAAGTACAGAAAATCATGCTTTCTTTCTCAAATGTAGGCATGTAGTGCAAAACAATGCATCGTATATAAATCATGCCTTTATGTAAATCATGCCATGTATATTTAAATCACAATAAATATGGCATCAAATGATTCACAACACAAAATCGGAGTCCGACCCATCCCTCAGGTCTGTCCGCAGTTTAAATCATTCAATCAATGTGATATATCATGTAAGACTCTGTGGTTAAGTGCAAATAGTATCCTGGACTATGATCATATCCAAAATGTGATCCCAAGCAACACAGATCTCGGTGTGTGGGGCATTACTGCTGCAATGGGAGGGGGGTCAGTCCATCACAACCGTCAGCTATATCCTCCTCAACTCCACAACAACACACGGTACAGCGTACACCTTGCGCCACTCAGGCACGGTACAAAGTACACTCGTGGACCCGTCCTCACGGCCAGAGTGCCTACCATGGTCTTAGCTCTCGCACCCGTGGAATATCAACATCACAGTCAGGGTGCCTACTATAGGTCTTAGCCCTCGCGCCTGTGGAAATATCATACCACATCTCAAATACCCTCATGCTGGCCATCCTCTCAAAATGTGACACTCAGTCAGACAAGAATGCGGCATGAATAGGTACCATGTATATAATATCACATACAATGTGCGCCCTCGAGTGCGACACACAGTCGACACTATGCTCAAACACTGTTTCACATCACAAACTCAACTCTAGTGCGAGCAATCTCCAGCAACTAGGTCAATGCATAGTTCATGTATTAAATCAAGTACGAGCAATAGCTCCAGTACTATGCTATGCATAATATCATCAAATCAAGTACGAGCCATAGCTCCAGTACTATGTCATGTATAAACCATGAAGAATCGAGTACGAGCAACGCTCCAGTACTCTATTATGTATCTCATGTAAAAACTTGAGTACGAGCTAATCGCTCCAGCACTCCGTCATGCATATATCATATAAAACTGAGTACGAGCAAAACTCCAGTACTCTATCATGCATGTCATGGAAATCTAGTGCGTATAACAATCCAGAACTACTGTATGTGGAAAACATATGAAATCCAATGCGAGCTGTGCTCTAGCACGGTTTATTCTCACATAATATGATAAATGGCTCTTTAAAAGGGATTGTTTATAAAACATCAAAATCAGCACTATAAAGTGTGCTTAAGTCACATCAACCTTAAAATCATTAGCCCATCTATTTATTTTCATGCTAAACAGCAATTAAACACTCACAATAATTGTTTCCATGCTTTTTGCAACTTTTCACAAAAGTGGACTTTTTGACTAACTAGGGGTAAAATCATAATTTGCCACTATCGGGTCGCAATAATTATTATTCACTTTCTCTGACCCTCAGAGTTTTTAAGTGAATGTAAAAGCAAACGAAAATACGTGCAGGTATCTCTAACTACTCACAAAAAGTCCCTTACCTCGGATCACGTCACGTGACCTCACTTCCTCAGTGCTGTTAAATCCTGCAGTCCGATCAGCCTTTGGAGCCTTTGGAGCTCCGAGAGGACATGTCATATGTTGAGAGACCGATTCGAATATTGGATAGGAAGGAGAAGGTATTGAGATCGAAGACCATCGGGTTAGTGAAGATTCTCTAGTAGCATCATACTTCAGAGGAAGCTACTTGGGAGCTAGAGAGTCTGATGCGAGAGAAGTACCCTCACCTATTTGATGACTGACTTGGTTCTAATTTGGAGGACCAAATTTTCTGAGTGGGGGAGGATTGTCAGACCCAGATTTTTGTAGCTTATTTCCTTATGATTCATATGTGTATGAACACTCTGTAATTATAGTTGAATCATAAGAAGACTATTTACTAGACTTAAAGTGTTATTGAAATGAATTAACACGCAAAAGCTACATAAAATGCCTAATGTGAGCGATGGGTATCACAGGCTAAACTGAGTTATTCTTAATCATTCTGACTGAAAATAAGAACTTAAAATAAGAGAGTGTAGAGGGCTCATGAAGAAAAGTCAGCTTGATTTAGACCCGAACATATAAAACGAGAGTAAAAGCTAAAAAGGGTAAAATGGACCTTTTTGGCGAAATAAGGTGTTTCGGGTGAAATTATCCACCGGGAGCGGTTGGAATATAAAGACGAGAGTGTAAGACATATGATATGACACTCACAAAATTTTTAGAAAAAGTCAACATGGTCAATGGTTAAGGAAAAAGTCAACTATAGTTAAGAAAGTGGACATTTACCATAGTTGACTAATCATGGTTAAAAATTAACCTAAGTATGGAGAAAAAAATTTAGGGAAAAATATTCTTGGCCAGAATACAAGATAATCATCCCCGGAAGTAAGGAAAATTTATTCGGAAGGATTCCAGAATAAATTTCATGGTTAAAAACGGGATGGGCCTAAGGTAAAAATTTTAAAGCCCATTAAGGTATACTAAACGTATATCGAAATTCTTAGGTCCTTTAGACCGAATTGTTGGACCAATTGATTGGCCAAATTTTGAGACAATTAAAGGCCCGAGGTATAGTAAAAATTTCAGCCCGAAAGCCCATTAGGAAAGCCCAAACCGAGAAGCCCAAATGGAAAAGCCCATGAGATAAATATCTAACCATAGTTAAAGTTAACTATGACTCATAAGGTGACTCATGGCTATGGTTTGGAAAGTCAAGCATAATGGCTGAAAAGTAAAGCTTAATGGCTAAGTATATGGCTTATAAATTCAGCCACACCATTGTCATCTTCATCACACCAAATCCGGCTAGAAGAAGAAACCATTGAAATATATTTTCCAAGCTTTCTCTCACTAGAAATCACTAGGAATTAGGCATATTTGGAACTTGCATTCTTCATGGAAGTTGTTCCAAATTGAAAGGAGATTGACATATGTTGGAATTGGCTATCAAGGAGCCATAGAGTGCAAACCGAGAGCCTCCAAAGTTTCGGCCAAAGGGTGAACACAACAATTGGTATATTTTCTAATTTCCAATTTCATATATGTTAATGTATGAATGATTTCAAGTATGTTGATATATGTTTTAAGCATTGAAACATATTTAATCACCATGAAGTGGGTTAGGCCGAGAGTGAGTAATGGGATGTTAAATTATGTCAATATGATTTTAAGACATAAATGGATTAGTGTACATGTATTAATGTTAATGGTGTAATTAGAATTAATCAATTTGATTAATTAATACATGTAATTTGTTGGCAATCAAGGTATTTAATAAAATGCCTAAATGAACTATGTGATGATTGGTAATGTTGCTTACCAAGTGTTTGTGAAAATGCCTAAGTGAAAATGGCTAAATAATAGGCATGGATGGCATGCCATGGTAAAACCGAGACATGAGTAGCTCTCGGCCATGGCATGTGGTCGAGAGGCCCAATGGGCCAAGCCCAATTATTTTAGGTCCAATAGGGTGTAATGGGCCTAGGACAAGCCCAATAAGAGTTGGTGGGCCCCACAAACCCAGAAGGCCCAACAAAAGTGAATAGTAAAATGAAAATGGACTTAAGGCCTGTTAGGTCTATTAAGGATTATTAAGGCCCATTAAGGGAAAATAGAATGTATTAATGTGTAATACAGTAGGAAAATTATAATTAACCTGAGGAATAGTTATTTACAGCTTCGGAGTTTACATTGAGAGCTTATCGGACTGCGGGATTTAGCAGCACCGAGAAAGTGAGGTCACGTGACGTGATCCGAGGTAAGGGACTTTTGCCAGTAGTTAGAGATACCTGCACGTATTTTTGTCTGCTTTTACATTCACTTAAAAACTCTGAGGGTCGGAGAAAGTGAATAATAATTATTGCGACCCGATAGTGGTAAATTACGATTTTACCCCTAGTTAGTCAAAAAAGTCAACTTTTGTGAAAAGTTGTAAAAAGCATGGAAATTATTATTGTGATTGTTTAACTACTGTTTAGCATGAAAATAAATAGATGGGCTAATGATTTTAAGGTTGATGTGACTTAGGCACACTTTATAGTGCTGATTTTGATGTTTTATAAACAATCCCTTTTTAAAGAGCCATCTATCATATTATGTGAGAATGAATCGTGCTAGAGCACAGCTCGCACTGGATTTCATATGTTTTCCACATACTTTAGTGCTGGATTTTTATACGCACTAGATTTCCATGACATGCATGATAGAGTACTAGAGTTTTACTCGTACTCAGCTTTAAATGATATATGCATGACAGAGTGCTGGAGCGATTAGCTCGTACTCGAGTTTTACATGAGATACATGACAGAGTACTGGAGCGTTGCTCGTACTCGATTCTTCATGGTTTATACATGACATAGTACTGGAGCTATGGCTCGTACTTGATTTGATGATATTATGCATAGCATAGTACTGGAGCTATTGCTCGTACTTGATTTAATACATGAACTATGCATTGACCTAGTTGCTGGAGATTGCTCGCACTAGAGTTGAGTTTGTGATGTGAAACAGTGTTCGAGCGTAGTGTCGACTGTGTGTCGCACTCGAGGGCGCACACTGTATGTGATATTATATACATGGTACCTATTCATGCCGTATTCTTGTGTAACTGAGTTTCACATTTTGAGAGGATGGCCAGCATGAGGGTATTTGAGATGTGGTATGATATTTCCACAGGCGCGAGGGCTAAGACCTATAGTAGGCATCCTGACTGTGATGTTGATATTCCACGGGTGCGAGAGCTAAGACCAATGGTAGGCACTCTAGCCGTGAGGACGGGTCCACAGGTGTACTTTGTACCGTGCCTGAGTGGCGCGAGGTGTACGCTGTACTGTGTGTTGTTGTGGAGTTGAGGAGGATATAGCTGACGGTTGTGATGGACTGACCCCCCTCCCATTGCAGCAGTGATGCCCAGTACACCGAGATCTGTGTTGCTTGGGATCACATGTCGGATATGATCATAGTCCAGGATACTATTTGCACTTAACCATAGAGTCTTACATGATATATCACATTGATTGAATGATTTAAACTGCGGACAGACCTGAGGGATGGGTCGAACTCCGATTTTGTGTTGTGAATCATTTGATGCTATATTTATTGTGATTTAAATATACATGGCATGATTTACATAAAGGCATGATTTATATACGATGCATTGTTTTGCACTACATGCCTACATTTGAGAAAGAAAGCATGATTTTCTATACATGGGATTTATTCTGTACAAGTATATATATTATATTTCAAGACATGCTTTTAAAGCGAGTAAAGGAAATAATGTTTTCAAGGCATAGCATTATTTTGAGTAGATAGTGTTGATATCTACTTGCTTGCCTGATTTCCTTACTGAGCGCGTTGTATGCTCTCCCCCCTTTTCTTTACATCTCTCTACAGAGCGTCAGTAGAGCGAGAGCTATCGAGGGATAGTGTCCCAAAGTCCACTGCTAGTTCCTATCGATCGCCAGGTATACATATTATGTACAGTTGTGTATCTAAACATAGAAACAGCAAAGTGATGTATACGATATATATTATGGGGAATGTATTTGTATTAGATTTTATATAATCTTACATGTATAATAAAAGCAGTTATAGTCAGTAATAATATATTGACATGTATGTATGAAATGGATAATGTGGTAAGTGAGGACTCTGACATCGAATCACAGCCCAACCATTGAAGAGCGAAAAGGTAAGTTAAGAATGCGAAAAATTTGTAGTGATTTTTGGATAAAGTCATGGATTGAGAACGGGTCCTGACAAAATCATTTCACAATCACAACAACATAACCATTTCCCAAATCAAATCCCACAAGGCTCGACCACTCCCTTGGGTCTACCCTGGACAGTCAAAATCACACTCAAGTATTCAAAACCATGTGGTATTATATAAATCAAGCAAGGAGATAGGTTACTATATCTCAACTGACTATGTTGGCCAACTATGTCACATATCATCCCAGACCACATGGATCTCGGTGTGCGGGGTATCATAATGGAACGAAGGTGGGTTAGTTCTCCGCTAGACTTTTCTCATCAGTAACTCAACCACGTGGTACATCGTACTCCATGTGATATACACGGTACATCGTACTCCGCGGATCCATAACATGGTTGGGGGTGCCTGCATTAGGTCTTATCTACCTCATACCGAGTGAAACCTCTAGTCTCAAGTGCACGTGGGAGTACTCTTAATACCAGGTCTTAACCCCTTATGGCCTTGCTCGCCCCTGTTGGGAACCCTGATTCAGGTCCTAGCCCCTCACCCTTACCCCACTTAAAAAGTCTATTAGGCCTGTTGGGTTCCCTGAACACCGAACCGTATCACCCTCTCCACGGCCTCATACATACCACAATGTGAAAACCAGCGCGAGGTACGCTCTAGCGCGAATTCATGCCTTATAATAAATCACCTCGTACAAGCAACACTCTAGTACATCATTTATGCATAAAAATATAAAGAAACCACATACGAGCATCGCTCTAGTATGGTTATATGCATAAGAAAACCACTCAAAATCCACGTTCGAGCAAAAACTCCAGTACAGTTTATAAAGCATTATCATAGTTTCAAACCAAAGTGCGAGCTAAGCTCTAGCATGTTTCAAACATATAAAAACATCAATACCCGGTGTGAGCTAGGCTCCAGCACGGTTTAATTAACATAAACACGATAGGCAGCTCATGAACATTCAAAACCAATCTCAAAACACATTTAGCACTTCACATGTGCTATCACACAACATCAAACAACAATAGCCAGCCTATCTATTAATTCGCTGAAAACAAAACACATGTTTTGTGAAAGCATTTAAATCACTTGATTTATGCAATTATTAGCCTTACTATCCCATTTCTTTATAATACCACTTCAACAACCAAGTTTCACGCAAATACTCGTAATAATTTCCATACATTGTCAACCCCATTTTCACAAACTCATGCACATTTCCAAAGCCCTATATACCCACGAGTTCAAAATACGAGCAGCTACCTCTATATACTTACAAAATTCTCTTACTTGAAATCGCAACGCGTGATTCCGTTTCCTTAGCGCTGCTCACTTGTGCGGTCCGAGTCATCTTCAACGAACTCTTCGGGATTGCACACAATCATATTTCACATTATATTCGATCCATATAATAGGACATCATGCGTTCACTATAGTCGATTTGACATATAGTTTCTATTAACGCTCATAAGACCTCGTTTCATTCCTCGAGTTTATGGATTCCTTTTAGGCCTATTAACTCATTCTAAATCGATATTAAGCTCATAGTGTTCATATTTCATTTATTTCCTCACTATGACATTTTATCAAGCATCCCATATACCCATCTTCATAACTTCTCTAAACTCATAATATAACTCCACATAACCATTTCAAATCACACACATTACTCAAATAACAACTCAACAAATCCCATAAATCATCAACATACCCAATTTACACTTTCTCACTCTAGACTATATCCATTTTCTAGGTTATATATGTTCCATTGCTTTCTAGATTATTTCTATCATCCATATACATACTAATCAACTCCAAAATCAATAGAATAGACAATGTACTTAGATTGGAGTCTTAGAAGCTTACCAAGATGAACAACTTGGTATCTAATAGCCTCCCCTCAGTTCTTACTAGAAATGGCTGATTTTAGAGAGATAAACTTAGGTTTTGGGTGAAAATGGAAGGGTGATGTTGTTTTCCCAAAATTTTTATATTTCAACGCTCCTTTTATAGAAATAACTTGAGGAGATCAATCTGCACTAGGACGAGATCGATCTGGTCCCCTTAAATCCCTCTTTTTCATGGCATTTTAAGCATGTGATCGATCGATCGAAGCTTGAGAACATCATTAATCTGCTGTCATACTCATTTTCTCATCCATCCACCTTTATGACTTGAAAATGGCATCTATTTATACCTTATTCACATTAAAACTTGTGTGCTTTACTTGTATATCCAAAGGTATACTATATAAAACCAAATGGAAGCATTTATATTCATGCAACTTCCTTCCATTTACCATACTACTCATTTTGAGTTCCATTCACATTCATCACTTATAAGAACTCATTCCATCATATCATACACAATGAAACTTGTATGTACATTACAAATCATATTACACATATGTACATTGAATCCATGGACTTACATCAATTATACTTTACATTACAAGTCCATTAGCATTCATTGATCAATTACACACGTTATAACCATACATATACGGGGTCTCACAAAAATGTTGAGTCTATGATAGATCACATCAAGATTAATTTTGTGCATATCAATGGGAGTCCAAGTGAAAATATCAAAGTTCTCCTAGACACTCCACTATCTGTCTTTTCATCTACTCATCCAATTAGCTCCTCATAAAAGACTTTTTCTTTTTGTCTCCTTCTACTAACTGGATGGCTTCCATCTCTTCAACAGGTTGAGGCTTCAAGGGATTAGCTATAGTCAAGGTCTTCTTTTGTTGTATCCCCTTACAAGTGGTGGAGGAGATATAACATGTACGGGTTTTCTTTTGGTCCCCCCTCATTCGTCCGACTCCGTTGGGAGTAAGGGATTTTATCAGTAAATAACAAGAGGAGATTACTGCTCTTATGTCATTTAGTAACGGTTTCCCCAAAATCATGTTATTTCCTATCGAAGTTGACTTTACAACCATGAATAGCACATGTCGAGTTACATCTTTAGGACTTTCTCCCAAAGTTATAGGCAACTGAATTGACCCAGCCACTTTCACCTTGTCTCCAGTAAAACAAACCACACAGTGGTGTCATAACTAGCTTTAGTCTATCCTTAGATATATTCATTTTTTCAAACAATTCCAATAGATTAGGTTCATCGAACTTCCATTATCTACCAGAATCCTGTTAATTGGGTGTTTAGTTACCACTGCTAAGATTACCACAGGATCATCATGTGAAGTGATGATATCTCCTCTATCTATTGATAACATGATAGGTTTCTCATCCACCTTTTTTCTCTATGATAAAGTGAAACTAATATGGTTGCCTTGCATAAGCTTTGCAGGATGAAGAAGAGCTTCCAGCCATCGAATCTCCCCCCAAAAATGACATTGATGACTGACCCGATTGGCTTATTATTTTCTTGGCTGTCTTTATTGCTAGATCTAGCTCATTCTTCATCTTGTGGTCAATTTTTACCTTCATTCCTCTTGTCATCATTCTGCCAATTTTATAGCTGGTTATCCCTCCAATCCCGTTGAGGATAGCGTGTCCTTACGCTTCTTTAGAGAAAGCGATCAATCTTCCCCTCTCGAGCTAACTTTTCTATCGGATTCTTCAGTTCTCTACACTTCTTAATTAGGTGCCTAAGAGCAAAATGAAAGCTACAATAGGCATCCATATCTCTCTCTAAATTCCCAGTTCCTTTCTTGGGAAACTTCAGTAAATCGATTCTCTCAATGGTGACAAGGATAGTAGCTTGAGGCTCATTCAGTTTGGTATAGTTTTTATACCTTAGCCTAGGAGCTTTGTCTAATCTATTAGATTTAGAGGAACTCTTCTTGACAGTGTCTTTTACTCTTTTTCTTTCTTCTCTGATCTCCCAAGATTACACCATTCTAATCACTTTCTCTTTATCAAGATATTTATTTATTTTGTTAATAGATATGAGATTGTTGTGGGCTAGTCTAGGGACAAAGATTCTTGTAACTTCTCAAATCTCATTCCCCGCAACATTGCTACCATATCAACCCCAACCTGGAATTTACGTAGCATCCCAAAACCTATCCACATAGCTTTTTAAAGATTCCTTATTTCTCTACTTAAATGTGAGCAGTTAAGTAGCATCCTTCTTCTGTTGACTATTAATCATGAAGGCTTCAAGGAATTCACTTCTTAATTGATCAAAAGAGGAAATTGAGCCTTCTTTCAACTCATTAAAATACTTCATAGCAGTGAGAACTAAGAATTTTGTATACCCATTTATGAGAATTGTAATTTGGTGTATGTAATTATGATATGTTAATGTACACGCAAGTTTTAAATATGATGAAGTATAAGAAGATGAGGCTTTTAAGTCTTGAATGTGTATGGATTGAAATATGGATTATGGGGTAGATTTTGAGAAGTTTTACATGGAGCTTTTTACAAATTAATGCAGCAGTAGTACAATCTGTGAAAACCAGATCAATCTCTAAGGATGAGAGATCGATCTCATGGCTCTAGAATATAGAAAATGTACAAGAACTGATAGGCAGATCGATCTCATGAAGCATTCTGTAAACAAAAGATAGATCTCCTCAAGGAACAGATCAATCTCATGAAGCAATTAAAAGATCGATCTCACCCCACAACAGATCGATCTCCTAGGCGTAAAATTACCCCAAAACGTTCTCAAATTTAAAAAGAGATCAATCTCATTAAGGACCAGATCGATCTCCTACCCTCTGCCTATAAAAGGACCCCTGCATTTTTTCTGCATCTCAAATTTTCTCTCTCCAGAAACCCTATTTCAACCAAAATCCTAACTTTCTCTCTCTTCTAAAACCCTCATTTTCGTTCAAATCTCAAGCAAAGGCAAGAAGGAAAGTTATTTCTCATCCAAAGGAGAACATACTTTGAAATCAAAGGACGCATTGAATCGAGGTGTGAATAGAGCTCTCCATAAGTTTTGGGTAGATTTCTAAGCTTTAATCTTTGATATTGAGGTGATTTTGGTGATTGTGATTTTGGGTATTATGATAAAATAGCTAGGGAATTCTTAGAGTTGATGAAATTGTGATTTTGTTAGAGTGGTGATGATATTATACCATTTATGGTAATTTTGGGGATTTTGGCTATAAATCGAAATTTAGGCAATGAGGTGATTTTAGCATAGACATTATTATGCATGAAAAATGTAGGATTTGAAATGTGGTGGATGAGAATGTTGATTAGGATAGAATATGAGAAAAAAGAGGTTTGTAGTATTTAACGAGAATATGAGTAAATATGTGCTAGATGATGTGATTGAGATGAATTATTGATGTTTTAACATCGTTTGGACAGCCTGAGAGTTCCAGAGAGGAATGTGTGGCTAGTCCTTCGTTTGGGGGAACGATTGCATTATACGAGGTGCAACGAGGTAAGGAAAAACTTAAACTCATTTGTGTATGCGATTTTGTTAATGATATTGTAGCATGAAATGCGATTTGACAAAACAAGCATGTTTTTATGAGTTGAGAATGAGTTATTACACACGATTTTATAGCCGATTGGGGCCCAATTTTTATGAGTTGTAAACTAAATGCGAAATTATTTTACAACCGTTTTGAGTTTAAGAAGTGAAAAGTGATTTGGGCTCTACGTTAAGGCGTACTAAGATTTGAGAAATGTGTGCGTGATTTTGTCGGTTTGAGCTCGATTTTGACATGTTTTGTGTTGAGTACAAAATGGTTTTGAGATGAGTTTTATGAGAAAAACAATTATGAGTGCTACATGAAGGCAAAACGATTTTATTTGATAAAGGTTATTACTGAGACTTAGGCGTGTCATGTTGAATACACATCGGGCTTTACTCTTGTAGCATGTAAGATCGGGTTGTGCTCTAGCAGCACGTAAGACCGACTCCTCCATTCTGGTAACGTAAGATGACCCCACTCCACGGTAGCGATGGGTGACATTGCTCTGATAGCATGTTAGACCGGATCGTGCTTTGATAGCATGTAAGACCGATAGCAATACAACTTTGATCAAGTCTACAGCAAACCATGGCCATGGGTGTATTATTGTCAACGAAATCCCTCGATTGGGGATGTCCGCCTAGGGGACGAGTTCAATCGTTTTGATGTGCCATGACGAGTTTTTATATGAGTTTTAATTGCCTAGTCTCGTTTTACACATGAGATTGTGTTTTGTGGTTGCACCACGTGCATTACTATTGCGGTGATTTTTATCACGTTTTATGAGAAAAGCTATTATCGCATCCTGTTTTCTACATGCTTGTAACTGTGGTTTTATATTAAACTAATTATTATCATGTTTCTACATGAGCTTTGAAAAATGAGTTGAGATGATGTTTTGATGATTCATGCTACACTTTTCTACTGAGTTTTATTGGGCTTTCACCCACAAAACAAAATGATTGTGCTATGCAAATCATTATTTTATCAATGAGTCTCTTACCCTCTTTCTGAGCGATTTAGAAGCTCATTCTGTTTTATCTCCCCCCAGATTTCTTCAAGTGACGAGATTTTCCTATGACATACGGAGTAGTGGCTAGTTGAGAACTTGAGCTCCATGCCATATATTGTACTTTGAGGTATAATTTATCATTTCATGTACCCAGACTAATATTGTATTTATAGACACTTTATGAACAGTGATGTATGGGATGTATTAGGATTTATTAATTCGAATCTAAGGAATGTATATGATGTAATATATAGATGTTGAATGATGAGATCCTGATGTTACAGTTTTATAACACACATATATATATATATGATGATGCATGAAACTACACAGGAATGCACCTAAAATTGTGAAATGATGTAAAGAAATTTTAAATTTGCCCTGTTTTTCGCGCTTTCGGGGCGTCACAATAGCATCTCCCATCAACGTGAGTGAGAAGGCCCTGCATATTATCTCATCTTCTTACCTATGGACTAACATTAGTGACTCGTATTTTTGCATGTGATCATATGGGTCTGTTTTTCCAACATAAGAAGCCGTTGGGGGCATTTTGAACTTCTTGGGCAACAGTTTCTCCGTGATTTTAGAACTAAAGGGGATTTTCCTTCTTTGACTATACTCAGCGGATACTCACTTTTTATTTTTTAGGACTTTTTTCACTACTTTTTTCGTATCCTCTAATTCGCGTATTAAGCGAATCTCTTATTCCTCGATACTAGAAGAATTTGAATAATCTGAATGAAGAACCCTTTTTCCTTTGTTCCTAGGTTCGACTTCCACCTTCATTGGGTCTTACCTTGGAGGTTTCCTTCACTCTCCATCATTGGCTTTCATGTGTGGTCCATCTCTTTGATAGGGACCTCCATGTTTCCCATATCTTGCATTCTCCTGTACCTCTATTCTCGATGTTTTCTTCCAACACTTATCATTCCATGATCTGGTCTTGAACTCTTGGGCATTCAATGTCTATCGCATCTTATATGTCGAAGGGGAACTTTGTCTCCATGGCTCGTCAGGTCTATTCCCATTATGTGTATCAGTGTTCTATCATCCAGCTTTTGCAACAGAGGTCTGCCATCTACCCTTTGCTGTAAGAGTCTGTCGCCTAACCTCTGCAGCAGGGTTTTGTTACCCAACCCTTGCGACAACGTCCAATCGCTTGACCCCTACAACAGAGGTTTGTTGCATACCCTCTACAGGAAAGGTCTATTACCCTATGTCAGCTAAGGATTTTTTTCGCCAAACCTTCGCATAGGGTTGTGCCATCTACCCTCTACAGCAGACATCAGGAGATATTGTGCAGTATGCAATGGACTTCCCATCGACTCTCAATCATATTGCCCTAAATTCATCGCAGTTAATGGCGAAACTCTTTCATGTGTCTATCATGGAACACTCTCTCTCACCAAGTATTACACTTCAAGAGGTAAACTGAACTGCAGCAAAGCATTTTTGAAGAGCGCCACCATAGCCTTCAATGCATAGGTGGTTTCTTCGTTCTCACACTGAAGTGCTTGGGTGGCCTCCTAATTCTGCTGCTTCAATGCCTCAAACTCTACCAAAGTGATCGTGGTAGCCTGCTCTTCCTCTCTGATCTGTCCTTCTCTTCTCACATGTCTATTAGAAGAGCTCGCAAAATCTTTCTCCCTAAGTTAGCTACTACTATCGAGTGGGTTCTCACCATTTTGCTGAATAAATTGGCTTTTATGTTTGTTTCCTACAAACGTCGCCAATTGTTGTTGCTCCAAACAACAATGAGTAAATGCTGACATGTGCATCTGAGTCTAATTGTCCACGTATACTAAAAGCTTTGCAAAAATAGTATAAGTTAGAGAGGTGCAGGTCCCTACGCGCATACTATGATGTTTAAGTCAAAAAGTGGTTTAAGCAGAGTTTTAGTAAGTTAGATAAAGCTTAGGGTTTTTCGATCATACCTGTGAGGTATTTATAGGCGTGAGTAGACTAATAATTACAAATAAGCCTATAGATTAAATACTTGTAGATATCCCTTGCCTATATTTAAACTGACTATTGTTTTAGGTCGTCAAGATTCTTGGGCCCAAGTGCGCGTTTGGGCTGCCAGAGATAGGGCACTGAGTCCTTTAGAAGTGGGTCTAACATAGTCCTGTGGTAGAGGTCTGCCACAGGTTACACTGAGATGGAGTTGCCACATGGCATGTTAAGAGTACCACGTGGCACTAAAGATTTGACACGTGGTTTCCTCATGTTGGTGGTGCCATCTATGTGGACTCATGATGCATTCTCAATGCGACCTCTATCAACTCATAATGTGAGATACAAGCTTTTAGCCAATGCATAAACATGAATTTCCAAAATGAAATTTCAAGGGTGTCATATCTCATCACAATACAAAATTATCCTATGGACATCCCATGTATTCAATCACAATCATATCGTTTCTTTTATTTCCACATGAACCATTTGGCTATTATGTTACACTATAAGGTCACCTAACGGTCATATTCGTTGTAGTTATACATGCAAATTTACAATCCTCAGTTCTCAAATTTCATTGTTCATAGGTTTTCAAGGTCTCAAAGTATACATTCATAAATTAATATCATTCCTTGATATTATAAAACCATTTCAATCATTTTTGCATCAAAATATCGATATTAAGACCCACACCATCATTATAGGTCTTCTTAATATCTCACGAATGTTAAATATTCTTTTAGAAATATTTCACAACATTACCGAATTCACTCAAATATCAATAAAATCATTCAAGACTAACTTCAAGGACCTTTCCATAATTATGTAATCACAGTCTCATCATCACTTGATCAATTTTATCTTTATCATCTCATATCCATAACTCTTAAGCTCATTTAGTCACATTTTCAAAAATCCATAATATTACATAGGCACATGTTCGATCAATATTTACAAGAAAAAATCACAAGCCTACTTTCCTATACTTATAATCTAGGTCACACCATCACGATAAACAACTCATCTTGTCCTTATTATATATATGTATCACAACTTTCTATGCATTACTAATCATTATTTTGTTACTCTATTCTGACTCCTCAACACTTCATAAACATAATGTCGTAACCCAAACATCAATTCACGAAGTTAGCATCATTAATATATTAATATACCACAATAATTTCGAACCTATCAAGCACTTTTACATCACATCATCGATACTGAGACGCCCATCATTAGTGTAGGTCCTCTCAATATCCCATGAGTATATAAATATTGTCTTAACACTTTCAAAGCATAAATATTATCACATAACCACAAGTTCAATATCTCATTCATTTTCAACATCAATTCACCTAGGTACCATAATCAATATATCAATATACCATTTGAACCATAACAAGCACTTTTGCATCATGTCATCGATATTGAGACCCCCACCATTAATATGGGCCCTCTTAGTATCCCACGAGTATATAAATATCATCTTAGTACTTTCAAAGCACACATATTGTCACACAATCACAATTCTTCATCTCATGTTCATTGTCATCATTGTAAATTTTCAAGCATTCAATTTCACAATAATTATTTATCCAATCATAACCTACGCATATAATCACATCTTGATATCAAATTATCAATTTAGCAAATGTACACAAATTAAATCATATTTTAACACCCAAGGTCAATTTCAACTAATCATAGTATAATTTTAATCTAACATTAAATATAACTTACCAACTCCAGGTTAATATGCGTATGCTAAGCTTAGCTAAACTTCGCGTTTGTCATATAATTTCACGCTACATATTAAAACATTATACAAAATGGCTCAATTCCATTGAATAATTATTCTATAAAATTTATAAAAATTATAGAACATTTTGGTGTATTTCTTACTCTCTGCAGTGCTATAGATTCGTATACTTGGCCTCGAAGGCCCCTAAAGATCCATTAAAATCGGCCTTCTAGCACCTCTCGAGACACCTCGCTCAGCCCTTTAAGATCTTTGCTTTTAGCCTTTAAAAATAACTATGGCAACCACCTAACTCAGCTAATATTCAACCCATTGAATGCCACATTAACCTCGTATTACCCTGCTCAAATCAGCCTTGTAATATCCCTGTAACACCTGATTCTAGTGCCCAAAACCCAGCCTAGATCAACCACAACTAACACCACTTCAAGCCCTTATTCCAACCTTGGTACTACAACTACAACCTGTCCCCTACTTCCACTTGTTATGAACCCTTAAAGACAACAACTAAAATTAGAAGTGTAAAACAAGGGGGGCAGTCGGGCTTGGCTCGTATGGGTACGTGTTAAAACGAGCCCAAAATTTATAAGCTCGGTCTGTTTTTGATGGGGATTGGGCTGGCCTGTGGGCCAAGTAATTTACTTTCGTAAAAATAAAATAAAATTTAATAAAATACAATACAATAAAATTTCAAAAAGTATCATTGAAATCATCATATAAATATAACCTAAATATAATTACAATCCACTTACAATGTTTTAAAAATAAATAATTACAAACTTGAAGAAACATAAATATTTATTAAACATTCAAACTTCTCCAGCTTCTTTTTTTCAATGTTATATATAAAGTCAATATTTGAATTCAAAGTAAAATTATATAAACTCATATTCTTTGTTGTTACAATACAATTATATGTATTATTTCTATAGGAAATAAAAATACATTAACAATATATTTTAAAAAATCTAATTTTATATATTTAAGCGAAAAGCGGGCTTAAAAACGAGCTAGCCTATGAGTCGGCCTGTATCCATGCAGACCAGCTCGTATAGTTAGTTGGTTAACGTGGGCGGGCCAACCTTTTTAGGCCCACTTTTAAATGAGTCTAAAAAAATAATTCGGACTATAAAAAGACCGTGGGTTTAACAAACCGGCCCGTGGGCTTTGGCCCATTCTACACCCTATCTAAAATCCCCCTTGTTCCACACCTAGCCTTGCCTATCCAACAACATGACCCAGCCAAGCCTCAACTCTAATTTAACCCCCAATAACACACCCAAATTAGCCTCAAGGTCAACCTTAAATAGTAAGCTTCAACACCCCAAATGCTTTAAAAATACCATACTCTTCCCCTAATCTAACCACTAGAAACAACCCTTAATTAGTTATGATACCCCCTTGAAACAACCATTATTAGTCCCCCTAAAAACCACCTCGTAAACCCCTGTTTTGGCACCATTATAAGCCAGCCTCCAATAGCTTATGAATCACCTGTTTTAGTCCTCAAATAGCCCTTCCCTGATCATCACTGTTTTCGAGCTTAAATCAACCAAGCTTCTTAACCTTCCCTCTATCGAGAGATCCCTTGCTCCGGCTCCCTCTTTCAGCTCTTCCTCTCTTTCTCCTCGCTTCCATTTCATTCAATCTTTCTTTTCTTTTCACTCTTTTGAGCTCCTTTACCCTTCTCTTTCTTCTCGCCAGCTCTCTTTCTTGATTCTCTTTCCTCTCTTCTAATTTTTTTTTGTTGTAATAATGAAATGGTCTGCCTTAGGCAAACCACAAAGTGGGGGTTTAATGGAAAAACCATATTATTTATTTTATTTTTATTTCATTTTTTATATTATATTTCTAAATCAATATATATTTATTTTTCTTACTTTATGTATATCTACAAATAATTTAGGTGATTTAAATTATTACATGAATATATTTTTCTATATTTAATTAATATATGTATGTCATATACATATACATATACATATACATATACACATACATAGACATAGACATATACATATACATATACATATACATATACATCAACTTCATTTATATCCTTATTATTTATTCATTATGTTCATTTATAAGGTATGTTTAAAGATTAGACTCTTAATTCCTTGTAATACTAAAATTCTCATAATTCAATTTAACTCTAATGAATTACTCTCCAAATAATTCTCCATCATTAATCCATCACTCCTATAATTCTCATGATCCTTGATAGTCCCTAATAATCACTTGCTTCTAATATCGCATTAATTCGATTATCATTTAAGAAAATTCACGGTTGTCACACCCTAAAATTCCTTAAAAGTCGAAACTCTTCTCTCACTTCACACCATGTGTAATTTCAACTCCAAAACTCCTACAAATAGTGAAATCAAGGTGCTATGGTTTGAGAAATAGTAGAATCAAGTTCAATAGGGTGGTGTTTTTGCTTCAATTTCCCCTTTTCCCCTATCTCCCTTTACATTTCTTTCTTCCTTTCTCTTTTTGGTAGCTCTTAATTTTCCTCTCTCAAGGTAGCAGACGGGTTTGTTTCTTCACATAGCGAAATTCTATTTCATTTGTTAAATGACTAAGTGGAAGACCAAAAAGTCAAGGTTCATTAATATAACTGGCTTTAAGAATTTATTTTTTAGTAATTAATTCTCTAATTTGCTTACTTAATGAATTTATATGGTTGATAATTTTTCAATACACTTGGTCCACATTAAACCATTTAATATAATAGAAATCTTAATCATACGATTAGTTTCCCATGCATAATTAACTTAGGTGTGGCTGGCCATAAAATATTAAATTAGGATTTCTATGTTTTTAACCTAATAAAGGCTATTTATTTCAGTTTTATGGTTTAACTTGGCTAGTCTTTATTTAAGGACTTAACTTATCAATTTTAAGGTTTGACTCACTGTATTTGAACCCCTTAAATCAATTTAAATTGCTCATATGACCATTGTAATTAAACAATCTATTGTCAAAGCCGTCATTTTTCAATTTGTTACGCAATTTTCGAGTGTGAACACCGCAAATTTTTATATACTTGATTTTATCGATCAATAACTATTAAGCCATTGGGATTAAAAACGCGTTCCTGATATACGATTAAGTTGAGCTATATTTGGAATATAAGGTTACGAGAGGATAGTTAATCAAATTTTCATTTTTGACTTAAGAACTTGGGTGAATTAATTTAAGTGCAAATATAAGATTTTTACTTTATACTATATGGAAAAATTAATCAAGTACTCAGACATACATATTTATATTTGGATAGTCCTCAAGTAAAATGTAAAGATTTTATTTATATGTACAAATGTTTACACATATATGTGTATACATATATTTGTATACATGGCACACATGAGCTCTTGGATTGGCTTCCAAAAATGAAGCTAATCCCAAGAAGTCCCATTAGTGGCATAGGTATCTTTGCATGAAATGATGAAATTGGGATAATGATGCTCGATTGTGAAAGGAAAGAAAGTGAAAACAAAGCAAGCATCTAATGAGGGACCGATGCAAGTTAATATATGATAGGTAAAGTGATGATGGAAGTAGTGGAAGGTTTGAAATTTGACAGGACAAAAGCAGTAAAATATGGCCAAAGGTGACACGCCCTAAAGGTATTGTCCGCAAGTGCACGGGTCTACAAGTAATAACGGGATTTGAGTCTCGGAATTATCGTCCCACAAAGAAGTTGACTAGCCTAATTAAGTACCGGTTAATCTTACCCTAAGTATATTCTAGCAAATTATGAAATTAAAGTGGGTGATCAACTATTAGCAGGGACAGCTAGTGGCCTAATGCCAGTATAATATCCTTCAATCGTTGGCATCGCATAATCTCCAACGGTCCTACTTTCCCTATTTTCTGCCATCGTGTTTTGTTGCGGGGCTATAAATTTTCTAGAATCCTTTCGAATTTTCCTAAGAGTTCGTTCAATTTCAAGATCTAGAGGAAAGCAATCAAAACTCCTAGCTCTACACATGCAAACATCAAAAAGTCCTTAGAAAATTTTTTTTAATTAAATGGAGAAAATTAACTAAACTAAGTGATGTTGCCTGAACGAACAGCAACAGGAATTTACCTTCCACGTATTCTGATTGCACTAACGACAAAAATGTGACGTCCGTGCGATTTGTTCCACGTGTTCTTCGTATAATCTGCAAAAACAACAGGAATCAGAAGGGGCAGGGATTTGTCCCTGCACGCGCACTCCGATGATTAAGTCAGTAATCGGGAGTTATGTAAGTAAGAGGAAGAGAATGTGTTTCTTAATTCAAAGGGTTGAAGTATTTCTCCCTGCTTTTTTGTTCTGTGGTTTCGTCCCCTTTTCTAAGAGCTCATCGGCATATTTATAGGTTCCTTCTAAGTCGGTTCGAGCTGAGGCCCAGGCGCGTGTCTGGGCCGCGACAGAGTCATGGAGCACTCTGTCGCGCTTCAGGTTAAGTAGCTTGCGGGGGAGTCGGTAGGCGGCAGAGTGCCCATGGACCTCTGTCGCAGGCTGTTCGGGAGACCTCTACCCAGGCTGTGCGGGAGACCTCTACCGCAGGCTGTGCGGGAGACCTTTGCCGTGAGGGCAATGCGGGAGACCTTTGTCGCCAGGGCGATGCGGGAGACCTATGTCGCAATAGAGGCGATGGAGTCTGTCGCGCCTACTGTGCGGCACACATCCCAGGCGACAGAGTGCCTATCGCCCCGAACACTCTGTCGTTCAACAAGCAACTGTATCGCGTAGCAACTCTGTCGCGAAATCAGACACGTGGCTTATTCTTGTTCTGACACGTGGCATCAATGGTTGGCGGATAGTTGTACACGTGGATTCTGGTGACACGACCACCATCAATTGCTCCCCACTCTTTGGTAGGAATTTTTCCTACGAAAGAGTGTCTGGGTCCAAATTTTTCTCGGGTCAGGTCGAATCTTCGCGCGTGTGGCAATGCAGGCGAGCCGCTATATATACTGGGCCCCTGCTGTCCTCGTCGCTACTCAGTTCTCTCGCAAAAATACTCTACCGTATTTTCCTCTGCAGACTCTGTCGCTACTCTCTCGCCACTCTACCGCAACTCCATCGCAACTCTGTCGCGCACACAACACTGTGTCGCAGGTCTATCGCGCCTTCTTGAGACTCTGTCGTGAGTTCTTCTCTTCTTCATTTTAGGTAATTTTATTGTACGTGGTTCCACTTTTTGGCTTTCGAACCCCTAAAAATGACTGGCCATGGTGTAGGAAAATAAATAGACCTATGAGTAAAGTCGACTTTGAAGGAAGCCGACATCCAAGATCTAGTATCTAGGTTTCCTTTACCCGAGGGATACGCTTATAGACTTTCAACCCCCCAGGAGAGTGACATACGTCGTGTATCCAACGGGGTAATCATTTTTAGGGCAGCATTAGAGTTAGGACTCCGCTTCCCATTATCCAACTTCGGGGCTTCATTCCTTAGGACGCACGGAGTATCCCCGGGACAGTTGCATCCTCATGCATGGATGCAATTAGTAGCGTTCACCGTGCACTGCCATTCAAGGGGCGTCCCTCCATCCCTTCCTCTCTTAGATGTATTTTTTCGGTTTCGAGGGAGCCCCGGCTTGTGCCTTACTCGCTTCAGCGGGTGTATCAGCCCGGTTTTGAGAACAGGTTGTTCGAGAAACCTGCTAACAAGCTTCATGGTTTTGAGACGGAGTGGCTTGTTGTAGAAGTGCCCGAGGGCCTGGATTTCCCCACCCGTTGGGAGAATAGGCGAGAAATCCCCAAGGGTCCCAGGATTTCCATGCTTAGGGAGCAGTTATCTTCGGATGTCAAAAAACTGCTAGTCCGTCATCCCATTAGCCTCGACAGCCTTTTATCAAATGAAAATTTGATATCAGCTGGCTGGGGTGTGGGTCCGGTCCCTGTTGCCGGACCCTCTGTTCCTTCATCCGATCCTCCGCCTTCGACTTCCCCCGAGTTGAATCCTGAACCTGTAAGGCCACAGGAGGATATAGGGAGTACCAACGCGGAGTCTAGTTCTGGCAGCGAACCTTTAGCCTACCTGACTGGCTGGGAAGGGTTCGGCTCCACTTTCATGGTGCTCCCTGATGATGACGCAATAAATATAGAGTCCCTTCAGGAGCATCTCGATTCTCCTGACGATAACTTTTAATTCTTTTTACTACTTGCTGTTTTTGATCAGTTCTTGACCACTGATTTATTTTCTTTTCCTTTTTTGCAGAAATGAGTCACTTTCGACAATCGTTGGGTCGTCAGGTATCGGAGGCTGGTCCTTCTAGTGCTCCTACCAGGAACAGGCATCGTTTAGCCGACGATGTCCCAAGCGAGGCACCGATCCCCTCTCAGCTACCTCGTGCTCGGACCCCCCTGTTTCTAGGCAGGCGATGCCTCACCCTCCTTCGGAGCAGAGGGATCTCTCTCGGGATAGGGGGAGAGTTGCCTCATCTTCACGGGGGGCTTTTGGGTCATCCGAGCGATCCCGCTTCGAGGAGCGTGTGGAATACAATATCATCCCGTCGCAGCAGAAGAATCGAAGGCGCTTATACATCGAGGGTTCGATGGGAAGCAGGCCAATACTACCGAGGATAGGCCCTGCTGACGAGAGGTCCTACCTCGTGGACGGGGGGTTTATTATGAGAGGGGCCAAATTTTGAGTTTACCCCGGGGTCCGCGACAATGATACTTTGGATACTCCCGGGGTGGCTTCTCGGATTAGTTGGTCTTCCATCCTTTCTCGGGACGAGGCGAGAATATTCTGGAATTATCCGGAGGGGGAGGACTTAGCCGACATGGAGGCATTGAGGGTAAGTTTCATACTCCTCTTCGTTTGAATCCTTTTTGCTGCATTCTTTGAATCTAACTTTTTGCATTTCTTTGCAGCTGGCTCAGAGAACCGTGGCCAACAATGCCCAGCACCGGGCTTATCGGGAGCGAGCTGATAAAGAAATTCGAGATTTGAAGGACAAGGTTATGGAATTATCCAACACCGTCAATAACTTGTCCAAACTTTCGGATTTGGTGCGAAGCTTGGAGGAACAGCTCGCCAAGGTTCACCAGGACCTGAACCAGGCCAAGGGGGACCTCACCGTCGAGACAGCCCGATCTGGCAAATTCCACGAGGATCTTCAGGAGGCCCATGCCGAGCTGGATCGTATGCAGTCCAACTACGGGTCCTTACTCACTCGAAATCAGGAGCTTGAGCAACGCGTTGCGGATTTAGAAAGTCAAGCCGCTCCTACTTTGACCCAAGTAGAGATCGATAGCATCCGGGCGGAAGCCGTAAAGGAGTACCGCCTTTTCAAAGACTGCTTGAGGCGAAAGGAGGATTTCTCGAATCCCTATGTAAAGTACGGGTTCTATCTTGCCCGATCATGGTTAGAGAAGCATAGGGATGGCGAGGAATTTCCCGAGCTTCAATATACGAACGAGGCAATGTTATTCGAGGCCCCCGACTGGACCAAGTATGAACCTGGGGCTGAACCCGCGGACGAACTATTCGAGAGGACCGCTCAAGATGACCTCGCCAACCTCACCGGTCCTTGGGAGCCCGCGGATTTGGGCGGTGCTCCCGAGCCTATTAACACTCTTCTTGATTTGGACGGCGAGGAGGGTCAGCAGCAGTCCGTGGGTAGTGAAGGTCTGTCTGTAGCTGATCCAGCTGATCCCCAGCTTTCTCCCGAAGATTAGATAGCTATTTCTGTTTTTTGTTTTTCTTTTCAAGTACTTTGTTGTCTTTTTGTAAAGATCTACTAAAGATCTATTTGTAATGACTTTTGAATGAAATGAAATCGAGATTTTTGTTCATGCTTCGTATCGCATTACTTCTCTATTTATCATTTATCATTCTTTGTCTGTTTGTTTATTTTGCTTGTATATATCCGCTTTGAATGTATTCGTGTATGCTCCCCAATTCTTGATAGAAAGGTATACTTTCAGAAAGAATTTTTTGCGTAAACGTATAACTGTTTAAGGCTTGATTACTATAACGTGAATGCGTCTTTAGTTTTTATAGCCTTTGATATTTTTATTGTCTGGCCACAGTGACGCATAACGCCTCAGGCTCTTACGGCTCGGTAGAGTGTACGCCTGGCCACAGTGACGCATAGCGCCTCAGGCTCTTACGGCTCGGCAGAATGTACGCCTGGCTACAGTGACGCATAGCGCCTCAGGCTCTTATGGCTCGGCTGTATGTATGCTTGGCCACAGTGACGCATAGCGCCTAAGGCTCTTACGGCTCGGCTGAATATACGCCTGGCCACAGTGACGCATAGCGCCTCAAGCTCTTACGGCTCGGCTGAATATACGCCTGGCCACAGTGACGCATAGCGCCTCAGGCTCTTACGGCTCGGCTGTATATACGCCTGGCCACAGTGACGCATAGCGCCTCAGGCTCTTACGGCTCTTCTGGATATACGCCTGGCCACAGTGACGCATAGCGCCTCAGGCTCTTACGGCTCTTCTGAATATACGCCTGGCCACAGTGACGCATAGCGCCTCAGGCTCTTACGGCTCTTCTGAATATACGCCTGGCCACAGTGACGCATAGCGCCTCAGGCTCTTACGGCTCTTCTGGATATACGCCTGGCCACAGTGACGCATAGCGCCTCAGGCTCTTACGGCTCTTCTGATATCCTGTCACAAGATTTAGATGCATAGAAGTTGCAGGTGTATAATAAAATGACATTCTGCGTGAGGATTTGATAACAATATCTTGTGATAGTATAAATAAATGATAATAATGTTTGGGAAAGAAAATATGGCGTTTAATTCAAATACAGTTTTAGGTGATTTGAATTCCATGTTTTCCCTATCTTCTTCCCTTGTAGAGTTTTCAGAACACAGGTGTTAGGTCCAATCTTGTATCTGATTCTGTATGGACCTTCCCAATTGGCTCTGAATTTCCCATCCTCCTTTAGGGCATTCGTGATCTGCGACTTTCTGAGCACTAGATCTCCCTCAAACATTGGCCTATCTCTCACCCGGCTATTATAGTAGTTGGTCACCCTCTGATGATAGGATGCCAATCGAATAGCCGCAGCTTCTCTATGTTCATCGAGTAGGTCCAAGCCTTCCCTTAGAGCTTGTGAGTTTTCTTCCTCTACTAAGGGTACCACTTTTGGTGATAACGCTCCAATTTCCACGGGGATCAGTGCTTCTGCGCCGTATATGAGGCTGAATGGCGTTTCTCTGGTTGACACACGACTGGTGGTACGATATGCCCATAGAACACTAGGCAATTCGTCCACCCATGCCCCTTTTACTTTGTCTAGCCTGGTCTTCAGCCCATGAAGAATAGTTCGATTACTGACCTCGGCCTGTCCATTGGCTTGAGGATATGACACTGAAGAGATCCTTAGCTGAATGTTGAGGTTTTTACAGAATTCGCAGAAAGCATTACAATCGAATTGCTTTCCATGGTCGACATTTAAGATGCGTGGGATTCCGAATCGACAGATGATGTCTTTCCATACCATCGCCTCGACTTTCTTTTCTGTGATCGTAGCTAAGGGCTCTGCTTCGATCCACTTTGTAAAGTAATCGGTAGCCACTAGCAGGAACTTTCTTTGGCCCGTGGCTAAGGGGAAAGGTCCAAGGATGTCCAATCCCCACTGTGCAAAAGGAATTGGCTGTACTGTGCCTTGAGAGGGAGTCACTGGGGCTGTTGTGATAGGCACAAACCTCTGACATTTGTCTCATCTGCGGGTTTGGTCCATCGCATCTTTCTTCAATGTGGGCTAGTAAAATCCCGATCGCAGTACTTTAGCAGCGAGGGCTCTTGCTCCTAAGTGTTCGCCACAAATTCCTTCATGCACTTCTGCTAGGGCATAGCTTGCTTGTTCCGGTCCCAGACATTTCAATAATGGTGACGAATATCCCCTTTTGTACAGTTCTCCGTTGATGAGTGTGAACTTCGCCCCTTGTACTTTCAAGCGACGAGACTCGTCTTTATCTTGGGGGAGTGTTCCTTCGGTGAGATACTGTTTGTATAGGGATCTCCAATCGTCTCCCACTTGAATGTCACACACTTCGACCTCTTCAATACTAGGTCGTTCGAGCCTCTCCACCTTCACTATCCTTCCTAGTGTCTCATTGGAGGAGGCTAACTTAGACAGTGAATCAGCATGTGTGTTTTCGGACCGGTTGATTTGTGTCAGCTGAAAGCTTTTGAAAGTCTGGGCCAGAAGTTGAACTTTCTTCAAGTAAGGGACCAGCATCGGTTCCCGTACCTCATATTGTCCGTTGAACTGGTTCACCACCAATTGAGAGTCACTATGTGCTACCAAGTGGTGAACCTGCAGCACTTCAGCCAGCCTCATCCTGGCTATCAAAGCCTCGTACTCCGCTACGTTGTTTGAGCTAGGGAACCCAAACCATAAGGAGTATTCCAGGGGTTTTCCTTCTGGTGATATCAGGACTACACCTGCCCCGCTTCCGTTTGCACTTGACGCCCCGTCGACATATAGCGACCATGGTTGAACATCCCTTTCATCGCAGTCGCTCGGGCTAGTGCACTCCACTATAAAATCCGCCAAAGCTTGACCCTTGATGGCCTGTCTCGGTTGGAACGTGATATCGTATCCTCCAAGTTCCACTGCCCATTTACTAACCTGCCTGAGTGTTCAGGTTTCTGAAGGATTTGTCTCAACGGTTTATCTGTTAAGACGGTGATAGGGTGCGCTTGGAAATAAGGGCGCAGCTTTCGCGAGGCCATCACAAGGGCTAATGTTAGCTTTTCGACTAGCGGATAGTGGGTCTCTGGATCTAATAACACTTTACTCACGTAGTAGATGGGACGGTGCACCATTTCATCTTTCTTCAGTAGCACCGCACTGACGGCAAAATCACCGACTCCCAAGTACATGTAGAGTTGTTCTCCTTCCAGGGGCCTTGTTAATAACGGCAACTATTTCAAGTATTCCTTGAGGTCCTCAAAGGCCTTTTGACAATCTTTCATCCATTCGAAGTTCTTTCCCCCCCTAGAGTTTTGAAGAACGGCAAGCTCCTTTCTGCTGACTTCGACAAGAAGTGATTCAGAGCTGCTATTCTGCCTGTCAATCTCTGGACCTCTCTTACGGTAGTTGGGGGTTTCATGTCAATGACCGCCTGCACCTTTTTCAGGATTTGCCTTAATGCCCCTGTTAGTGATCATGAAGCCTAAAAACTTCCCTGATCTTACCCCGAATGAGCACTTTTCGGGGTTTAGCTTCATGTTGAATCTCCTCAATACTTCGAATACCCTGGACATTTGATCAGCGTGAGACTCTCCTACGCGGCTCTTGATGATCATATCATCCACGTAGGCTTCCATGGTATTTCCCAGAAGATCTTTGAACACTTTGCTCACCATTCATTGATAGGTGGCTCCCGCGTTCTTTAAACCGAACGGCATTACCCGGTAGCAATAGGTTCCGTTGTCGGTTATAAAGGAAGTCTTTTCTTCGTCTTCTGGGTGAAGCATGATTTGGTGATACCCGAAGAAAGCATCCAAGAAACTGAGGAATTCGTAACCGAATGTTTCGTCTACCAGTCTGTCTATCCGAGGTAGGGGGTATGAATCTTTGGGGCAGGCTTTGTTCAGATCAGTGAAATCCACACACATTCGCCACTTCCTGCTAGATTTCTTTACCATCACTACGTTGGCCAACCACTCAGGGTAGTATACCTCTCGGATGAATCCGGCGCCCAGGAGTTTACTCACTTCTTCAGTGATTGCTTTTTGTCGTTTCGGGGTGAAACTCCTCTTCTTCTGTTTGACGGGTCTGTGCCCGGGTATGACATTAAGCTCATGGCAGATCACTTCGAGACTGATTTCGGGCATGTCCGCCGGACTCCAGGCGAAGACATCTGAGTTTCTTCTCAGGCACTCGACTATCTCATTCTTTAGTTGTTCACCCAGTTGAGTCCCTATGAATGCCTTTTTTCCCTCATCCCCTTCTGTTAGCTCAATGGCCTCGGTTTCCTCTACAGGCTGAGGCTTAGGCGGATCATCTATACATAAGGTTTCTTTCCTCTGTGCTATCTTGTTGGCGGTGGAAGCGAGATAACAAGTACGGGCACTCCTTTGGTTTCCTCGTACTTGCCCGACTCCGTTGGGAGTGGGGAACTTCATTAATAGATAGCAAGAGGATATCACCGCCCTCATATCGTTCAGCATAGGTCTACCCAAGATCATGTTGTAGGCAGCGGAGGTTGACCTGACTACCATAAACAATACTTGCCGGGTCACGTCCTTCGGGTGCTCTTCGAGAGTCACAGGCAACTCTATGGACCCTGCCACCTTCACTCGCTCGCCCGTGAATCCGTATAGTGGCGTCATAACGGGTTTCAACCTATCTTCAGATATGCTCATCTTGTCGAAGCAGTTCCAATAGATTAGGTTCACTGAGCTCCCGTTATCGACCAGGACTCTGCTCACCGGGTGTTTGGCCACTACCGTGGATATCACCATGGGGTCGTCATGAGGCGTGACAATATCATCTTTGTCAGCCGGAGTGAATATGATGGGTTCTTCATCCGCTTGTTCTTCCATCACAACATTAACCTGATACGCTTGTCTTGCGTAGCTTTTACGGGAAGTAGAGGAGCTTCCCACCATTGATTCCCCTCCTGCAATAACATTTATTGCGGGAGCTGTAGTTCGTTGTTTGGCGGATTGGCTCGGGGGATGGTAGGCCTGAATGCTTCGTTTCTTGGCCTATTCCTTCTGTTATCATCATTTGGTCCAGTCCGCGGACGGTCATTCCTTTGGTCAAGCGAAGGATAACGGGGTCTCTCGCTCCTCCACAGGAAGCGGTTGATCTTCCCCTCTCTGACCAGTCTTTCCAACTGATCCATTAAATCTCTGCATCTCTCCTTTGGGTGGCCGTGAGCACTATGGAATTCACAGTAGGCTTCAGAGTTTTGTCCTACGTCTCCAATTTTCTTCTTGGGGAATTCCAATAGTCCCGCCCCTTCGATTGCTGCCAGTATCGCAGTGCGAGGCTCGTTCAACCTAGTATAACCCTCATACCTGAGCCTAGGGGCTTTGTCTACTCTCACGGGTCTTGGAGAGCTTTTCTCGAGTGCATCTCTCTCTCTCTTCTTTCCTTTTTTTGCCTCCCTGGGCTATATCATCTTCATCACCTCTTCTTGGGCCAGATACTTATTGGCCCTAGCAAAGAGATCGGAGATGGTCATCGGTTGATCAAGAGAGAGGGATTCTTGCAGCTTTTCAGAGCTTGTCCCTTGTAGCATTGTAGCCATGGCTACCCCTACCGGCAGATCTTCCACTTCCAAGGTTGCATCTCGAAAGCGGTCTACAAAGCTCTTCAAGGATTCTCTATTCCCTTGCTTAAACGTGAGTAGGTAAGTAGCGTCTTTCTTTCTCTGGCTGTGGATCATGAAGACTTTGAGGAATTCATTCCTCAATTGATCGAAAGAAGAGATCGAACCTTCGTTCAACCCGTTGAACCACTTCAGAGCGTGCCCAGTCAATGTGAGAGAAAAAGCTCTGCACATAATTTCGTCCTCCCATCCATGCAGCAGCATGAGGGATTCATAACTCTGTATGTGATCATAGGGGTCTGCTTTACCGGTGTAAGTAGCCATAGAAGGCATTTTAAACTTCTTCGACAAAGGTTTGTTCATGATCCCCGGACTGAATGGAATCCTCCTCCTTTGGCCATCATCCGGAGACACCAGTTTTTTCTTCTCAAGGATCCGTTGGACGACCTTCTCCACGTTCTTCGACCCTCGAATTGGGTGTGGCTATGTCCCTTCGGGTCTGGAAGAGTCCGACTGATAAGCACCCCTTCCAGCACCTCCCATTCCGGGACTTGAGATTTCGAGACCTTCTGGGTCTGGACCTCTCTGTCTCCGTCGCTCCCCAGCCCTATATTCTCTTAAGTCATGTTCCAACTCCACGGGAGATGAGCTGCGGCATGTGGGGGAACTCTGCCGCCTATCGGCTGGAGGAGAAGTCTGCCGCCTGCCGGGCAGAGGAGAACTCTGCCGCCTATCAGCGGCGGGAGAGCACCGTCGCGTATGTGTTGCGGGATAGCTCTGCCGCATGTAGTCCGGAGGGAGCTCTGCCGTACGGGTTCCGCAAGAGAACGCTGTCGCCTGAAGTCTGGGGGTGAGCTTTGCCACCGTTGAGCCGCGGGTGAGCTCTGTGGTCTATCTGCTGGGTGAGACCTCAGTCGCGCTACGTCTGCGGGTGAGCTCTGCCGCACAGGTGCTGTGGGCGAACTCTGTCACCTACGGTCCACGGTTGAGCTCTGCCGCCTATCCGCTGGGGGAGACCTCTGCCGCGCGAGGTCTGCAGGTGAGCTCTGCTGCACAGGTGCTGTGGGTGAACTCTGTCTTGTTGGATCTGCAGTGGCATTATTTTGTGTTCCTGCCTCTTGTCCAGCATTTACCAGGGTGGAGGGCTGGCCTCTCTCGTAGGTCTGCCTAGGCGTGCTTTCCCCCACTAACTGCTGCACTTCATGGGGCAAGCTGAATTAGGGAGAGCCTCTCTGAAGAAGCTCACCATAGCTTTTAATGCTGTCGTAGTCTCTTCATTCTTGCGTTTCAGGGTCTCAAATTCTTCTAGAGAAACCAAGGCTTCTCTGTCACCCCTTTCACTACGTCTTCGTCTCTGCTTTGGTCTGACAGGGGGACTCATAGAATTCTGCCCTCCTGTCAACTCTGCTGTAGAGCGTGTTCTCACCATTTTGATAGAGAACCTGACTTTTTATCAGAATTCCCACAGACGGCGCCAATTGATGTTGCCTGAACGAACAGCAACAGGAATTTACCTTCCACGTATTCTGATTGCACTAACGACAAAAATGTGACGTCCGTGCGATTTGTTCCACGTGTTCTTCGTATAATCTGCAAAAACAACAGGAATCAGAGGGGGCAGGGATTTGTCCCTGCACGCGCACTCCGATGATTAAGTCAGTAATCGGGAGTTGTGTAAGTAAGAGGAAGAGAATGTGTTTCTTAATTCAAAGGGTTGAAGTATTTCTCCCTGCTTTTTTGTTCTGTGGTTTCATCCCTTTTTCTGAGAGCTCCTCGGCATATTTATAGGTTCCTTCTAAGTCGGTTCGAGCTGAGGCCCAGGCGCGTGTCTGGGCCGCGACAGAGTCATGGAGCACTCTGTCGCGCTTCGGGTTAAGTAGCTTGCGGGGGAGTCAGTAGGCGACAGAGTGCCCATGGACCTCTGCCGCAGGCTGTGCGGGAGACCTCTACCGCAGGCTGTGTGGGAGACCTTTGCCGCGAGGGCAATGCGGGAGACCTTTGTCGCGAGGGCGATGCGGGAGACCTATGTCGCAATAGAGGCGATGGAGTCTGTCGCGCCTACTGTGCGGCACACATCCCAGGCGACAGAGTGCCTATCGCCCCGAACACTCTGTCGTTCAACAAGCAACTGTATCGCGTAGCGACTCTGTCGCGAAATCAGCCACGTGGCTTATTCTTGTTCTGACACGTGGCATCAATGGTTGGCGGATAGTTGTACACGTGGATTCTTGTGACACGACCACCATCACTAAGGATCTAAATATTTACAACCTAAATATTTACAAGTTAGAATTACACCTAAGCATAATTTCACCGATATTAATTAATGACTAATTAAAACTTCCCCGGCAACGGCGCCAAAAACTTGACACGCCCTAAAGGTATTGTCCGCAACTGCACGGGTCATACAAGTAATAATGGGATTTGAGTCTCGAAATTATCGTCCCACAGAGAAGTTGACTAGCCAAATTAAGTACCGGTTAATCTTACCCTAAGTATATTCTAGCAAATTATGAAATTAAATTGGGTGATCAACTAAGGCTAAAAATTAAAAGTACTGAAAATAATAACACTAAAAACTAAGCAAAAATAAAACCGAGCTAAAAATTACTTACAATACTCCACGCAAGCAACTACCTATAAAAGAAAATTAAAACAATTAATTACGCAATCAAAATAAAATGCTAAAATAAAGAACAAAATTAATTAAGCTAAAAAAAAATTAAACAAACCTAAGGTAAAATGTGAATGTAATTAAACTAACTAAGAAAATGCAATTTAAACTAACTTAAAGTCTAATAAGATAAAAATCTACTTACCTAAAGAAATTCTTAAACTTAACTCTAACTAAATGCTAATAAATCAAAATTTAACTAATGCATGCAAATAAATTTAATCTAAATTAATTCTAAATATAACTCATAAAATACTAAACTAAAAATTAAATCCTAACATGTATAAACTAAAATTAACTATTAACTAAGACTTAAAACTAAAGATTAAATTAACAACTTAAAACATTAAATTTATCTATCAATTACCACTATCCTAACTAATACTAATGAAAACAATCAAAAATGCAATAAACATCAAATTACAAAGAAGCCATAGCCAAACGTGGCCTTAGACAACATTAAAACAAAGTGGTCCGATAAGCTAGTACTGTTCACGTTCTTCTCCAAAACATTTCCAAGCATTTTCGGTTCCCAACTGCTGTCCGCTTACTGCTGCAGGTGTCCTCTGCACTCAACTCTTGGTTTTGCATATGTCTTGTTGCTCCAGGTGCAATTAGGTGCTGCTTCAGACGTGGTCTTCAACACCAATCTTCCATGACATGCGTTGGCCAGGTGCTGCTCCCGCTCCCGCTGGTATCTACTGCAACCGACAACAACATGCATTACTATCCTGTTTCGCTTGTCATCCAGCTGTACCACGAATCTATTGATGGCTTCATTCCCGATCTTCCTTGATCTTCAACCTATATCCAATCAACCTCAACCCGTGACAAGAAAAATGAAAATTGAAACTGAACAGTAAATAAAAGCTATAATAGGGGAGAACAAAGGAGAAACACACAACCATTCACTGCAATATTCACGATTAAGAGATGCCAATACTAAACATGAAGCAAAGCCAAATTGATCGTAATGTAACTTAGAAGACAGGCTACTAATAAAAAAAATTAAACTGATAGAACAAATGATCCGAACTGAAGAACTAAACAAAAAAAAAACGTTAACAGTGAGAAATGATGAAAAAGAGCATGAACTTTTTGATGTTGAGGTATTTCTTCATTCACAAATAGTGGATCACAGTGAAGAACATTAATCAAACATCAACCGAGACATTTCCAGTAGCCACGGTTTCTTTCCAGTAGCCACAGTTTCTTTCCAGTAGCCACGATTTCATTCATTCCTCAACCAAACTGATATTGTTCCACCCTTTCAATATTACCAGTCGATACACAGATTAATCCCAATATATTAGATCGACAATAATGAATCAAAACATCATGATCGGCATTGATGATTAAAGCTTAGCAAATGATGTGGACTACAACCAAAAAAATATATTAAACTTCTAGCGAGAAAATGATCTGAACATGTAAAGTAAACTGGATTGGTAAAGAATAACTCTAAGCAACCGAGATATATGAATTTAAAAAGAAGAGATTTCCATAATCAATTCAATTGAATAGAACAGTAGCTAAAAAAATATGGAAGCTAGAAGAAAAAAACTAATTGGCAGAATAATCAAAAAACTTAAAAAGTAAGACTTTTTAAAGTTAACCAAAAAAAACTATTCTACCCTATTTTTTCACACTTTACAATTGCCATCATTTTCTATTTATATACATATTTAGGGGTACAATTGTAATTTTTCCATCCTAGATGAGTTGGCATTGTTTGGCCACTTGTCTTCACACCATTAGCTCCTTGAAAAATAATATTTCCATGTCATCTGTCTTTTTGTCCAATTGGATATGCTAGGCTCGTGTTGTCTGCGAGGTCCAATCTCGATTTTAGCTCAATTCCGGTTCATTTTCTACCGAAATATTCAAAATTCATCCAGATTTAATTTATCAGCAAACATGAGAATTTTAATTAAATAAATGGGATAATTAACAAAATAAATTAGGGATTTAAATAATTAAGTAGAAAATTAAGCACAAATAATTCTAAAAATATAGAATTATCAAAAGGCTGGCCAAAGATAAAAGATTTCTAAATATCTGCACAGAAGCTGCAACAGGGTGGTTATTCTTGCAGGAAAAGAGACGTGAAAGAGGAAAGGAAAACGTGAAAAACGGTAGATGTCACACCCCGACTCCGGGTGCCTTCTATCCATACATGTATTACTTATGGTTGGGCTGTGAGTCGATGTAACTACAAATTTCATACATTTATAGTAGAAATAATTGAAACTTTGATTCACACACTCCCAAGCATATGTGTTGTATACAAAATCGATTTTATGATATAATATCTTTACATAACATCCCCACACAATTTTTCACATTTCAATGTATAACTGTGCGATACAATATCATAGATACAAAATGCTTATGTGTATACAATTTCCTTATACCTTAGCAACTGGTAGGAGCTGACCAACGCAAACTGTTCTACTTCTCAGTATCTGAAGGTGGAAAAATAGTGGGATGAGCAAACCACAGCTCAGTAATGAAAAGAATGTTAACAGGTAGATACTGTACTATCTACATAGTTCATGCATGATCAACAAAACCATCTTTTATTTAAAATGAAAACATCAATGGAAAAGGGCATTTAAGTATTCCTCTTTCATAAGCATTTTCATAAAAACCAACGCTAAATGCTCCCATTTGAAAACATGTCATAAAATAGGGCTATCACAGCATAATCATTTAAATTATGATATTTATCAAATCTTAATATCTCTTTTCTTTTCACAATTCATTTCTTTTCATCAAACATCTCTTTTTCCTGATTTTCTCAATTTCTCTTATCTCTGAGACAGGTAAGGAATGTTAGGCAAACAAATATCCACGACATATGGCCATAATCAGTGATCCCAGGCCTCACTAATCAGGTGTGCACAGGGCATCACTCGCCTGAAGAGGGATGGGTCAGTCGTACCCTTCGGCTCATCTCAATCATTATCATCATCTTCCTTATCACATCACATATACTCACGGTACAACGTACTCCATGTGTCATCTACGCGATACGCGTACTTGCGTGCACCCAGCACGGTACATAAAATTCCCCAGACAACTACACAGTACAGCGTACGCCCATGGAACCAGTCCATCCACCCTACAATGATGGACTCATCATCCTAAACCATGTCTGATATACCAGGCGAGCAAAATCAGCGTGACACACAGTCTCCACAAGGTTTTAGCATGGTATCTCTCAGTGCGAGCAACTACTTTTAACACTGTATCATCTCAAAAATCATTGTGCGAGCAAGGCTCCAGCACATTATCAACATCATAAAAACCACGTGTGAGATACGCTCCAACACGATTTATCAAATCGTGATTACATATGCGAGTAAAATCTCCAGCATAGTCAAAAATCATCCAAAGTAGGTGTGAGCTAAGGCTCCAACACCAATTCACATCTCAAATCTGATATGAGGCTATTTTTCTCTTTTAAAGACTTAAATCATGCTTATTAACGTAGCATGTCATTCCATGCTAAACACATAAAACTAGCCAGCCTATCTATCATTATTTCTCAGTCACAAAACAACATATAGTTGTAAAGACATTAAAAACATGCATGTCATGTTGTTTTCCTTACCACATCCCATTTTCACAATATATATATATATATATTCCATAATACATTTCACAAATTTCATATCTCTTCATGGATCAATATCTAAACATAATATCACTAGCGTCATAACTATTGAAAGCGTTGTAAAATACTTACGAATATCTCTATCGCTAACATACAGTCCCTTACCTCGAATCGCTCTTATATTTCCTTCGTCTTGTTTGCTCCGTTCGCAATCCGGGTTAATCGAGTCTCAACGTATTCCAGTCTACATGCACAAATCATTAAGTCATTTTCCTCTTCTTCTTCTAAAAATTCACATTGTCATTTACTTACTTACTCATGCTTTCACAACCTTTTATCATATTTTACCTTAATATTTCTTTGTAAATCCATCTAAAATCATTCACCCAACACCACTAATATCATAGTATTTCCAAGATCATCACAATGGCATACTCAATCTATTGTTCTTTTAGACATGTTTTTGGTCAAATGAGCTCTAAGCATCCTAGCCATATCCTACTAACACAATATACATCCATCAACTCCTAAAATCACTTAAAATATCATGCTTGGAGTTGAGAGTTTTGAAGACTTACCCAATTTAGCTTTTTCCTTGGTCAAACTTTTGGTAATCTATTCTCTTCCTCTTGATCAAACCAATATGTGATTTTTAGGTATGTTGTGCTCCTTACTTCAAGAAACAACTTCCCCTTCTTGAGCTCATTCCAAATCTGGCTAGAATGTGGTGATATTTAGAGTGAGAAAGCTTGATTCTTTGAGAAAAAAGGATAGGTGAGGGTTTGGCAGGAAGAAAGTCTGATTTTCAATCCAATCTTGTGCTCTTTTTATAGATGCAAAGACATGAGATCGATCTGGTCCCTTGTGGAGATTGATCTCTCCATGGTTTGGTAGTCCTTTTTCCTAACATAACTACTACCAGATCGATCTGCTATTTATGATGAGATCGATCTATTACAAGCAGAATTCTCTTGAGGATTGATCCGTTAGTAGAAAATGGGGATTGATCTGTTGTAAGCTGAGGCATTTGGAGGTCGATCTGTTCCTTGTGAGAGATTGATTCTTTCCAGACAGAAGCTTAAGGAGATAGATTTGCCTTGTTATGAGATCGATCTACTCTATTCCAATTAAATTGATACTCGACATTCCATGAGAGGGGATCGATCTGTCCTTCATGGGAGATCAATCTGCTCCTCCCCTGCACCCTCATTACTGTAGTTTTTTACAGATTTCCAATATGTAATTCATCATTAATTGCCTAGTACCTCATTTTACATTTTGTACACAACCAATGTCTATTAGTGTCCATTCCATATAATTCATAAGTAATAAAACTTGTGCACACAACTTGAAATCATGGATTGTACATTAGATTCCATAACTCCTACATCTTTTACTAATTATACACATGTAGTAGTGTGCATATACACCATAGCTTCATAAAAAGTACATGGAAAACTATAGGCATTACAGTAGAGAGTAAGCTACCCGTACAACCTAGACAGTGAGGAAAGACAGGAATAACCTGCTACACTGCATTGCACAAAACCTTAGAATATATATTTATATACACATAAAAGAGAGGAAAAATGGATCATCATAACTGCATGGCAAGGGAATTCTGAAAACTTCAGCAGTGAAAGAAATCAAATGAAGCTCATGAACTAGGGGACAAAGTATGAAAAAGTGGGAAAGGTTGGTGATGGCAATGAAAACTAGATGAAGATTGACTGATGAAGAGAGAAATCGAGGATAGGAGGGTGACGTGATGAAAGGGCAGTAGTAGACTTTAAGGAAAAACCAAAAAATGAAAGTGAAGAAATCTAGAGTTGGCAGGGAATGGGATCGATAGTGGATAGCCATAGTGTTCAGTAAGGGATAACCTGGAATAAAATATATAGAGGTGCATATTAAATCATGCAATTGAACTGAAACAAGAGGAAGAGAAAATTGAAGAAATACTCCTCTGTAAAAATCAAAAAACAATAAGACGAGGGAGACGTAAGTCTTGTTGGAAGATTGAGCGTGACCAACAGGAACTCGATGACCAAGCATGAAGAGAAAGTTGAAGACCTGAAAATAAGAGAGGGAGAGTGAGAAAGTCAAAACTGAACTGAAGTCGAAAGCAAGAGCTACTCTCGACTTTCTGAAAGGTTGTGATGAACTGGTAGAAACAAAGGGGGATGAGGAAGTTGCTGTCTGACACTAGTTTCAGCTGAGAAAGATGAGGGAAGGAGATAGGGAAGCAACTGAAAGCTGGTGAGTGAAAAAGAGTTGGTCGTCTAGAAGGGGTAGTGGCAGAGAACGAAACAGAGCAAGCCGAGTCAATGGAGGAGACCGAGAGAGGCAGTGGCGAAATGAAGGAAGGTGTTGGAGACGACGACGGTAGGAGGACGACATCGACGGTAAGAGAGGGAGATGGCAGCAACGAGGAAGAGGCGATGATGATGATGAACAGTAACCTAGGGTGGTAACCGCAAAGGAGAAGAGAAGAAGAAGGAATTTGGCGGGAAGGAAAGAAAATTTAAAAAAAAAAAGAAAGAACAAAAAAAAAAGAAAAAGAAAGAAGAGTATTTTTATATATATATATATATATAAGATTAATATTTGGAGATAAGAAAGAAGGCATAGAGAATTTGGGAAAAATTGAGGGAAAGACGGTCAGAAATATTTATTCGAAATTTTTGGAGAAATAAACTGATTTAAGCGGACCCGTTGACTCCAATCACTAAGGCATTGAGGACTGCAAGCAAACACCGAGGTAAGAAAAATTCTCGTGTGTTGCTTGAGATAAACATACATGATTTCTCTGTGTTTGTAGATATAAATTTTAGGGTAAATTTTCTAGTTACTGGAATTATAGAAAACCTCAGGTCGATTTTATGCCTTGGAATTTAAGGAAAATTTTAAACTCTGTAAATCGGCCCAACTACCGATATAGATTTACTTGGTTTATTTAGACAAAAAATCTCGATAAATATAATTATTGATTTTAGATCAAAAACCCCTAGATTTGATTTCTCTGTACCGAGTATAGAAATTTTTAACTAAAAAATGGCTAGTCAGCCCCTTTTGAATTGTTTTGTGAAACAAACTGAATTTATATGTGATTTAAGGAAAAATGATCTGATTATAAAGAAATACTGATGTGATGTGCTTGAGCATGTGCTGACTGTGTATCTCACGGTCTGACTTACACCGATTTTTTAGACATAGGCGATGATTAAATCATGTTGCACTTCTGTCTGTTCTATTTCTGTGATCCACGAAATACAATGTACCGGGCAGCACGCACGTGAGTACAATGTACTGTGTTTCTGATTCTGGTCTTCTGACATTCTGATGTGTGAGCCGTTTGGGTAGCTTAACACTCCCACGATAATTGACATCCCGGCACACCTGATCAGTGATTGCTCGGTATGGAACTGTGTTATTCTGTTTGCATAAAGACACTGTGGGGGCCACCTCTTAACTCCTGCGGGAGCAAAGTGTTACACAATCGTCACAACAAAATGTAGTATAATGTTTTGAAAATTCTGTATTTTGAAATGAAATCGTATACTTTGCTGCTTTAAGTTGTGGAATTTTGTATTTACAATAGTAAACTGACTACACTATCAATGTTGATTTCTTACTCCGATGTGTACTGTGATTTTTGGAAACCATTTATTCTGTTGATTAAAGTTTTTGGATATCAGTATTTACCACAGTAAACTGATTACTCTATCGATATTGATTCTGTTTTCAATTTTTCGACTTTGATTTTACTAAATTGACAGTGGCTCTATATATCTTTCCTGATAAGCCTATCTTGCTTATATATTTTAGGTAGTGTATTTATCTACCTGTTATGGGGTTTTTCTTACTGAGCATGTTAAGCTCACTCCTTACTCTACTCCACAGATTCATATCAGTAACAAGATCGACTCCTTAAGTCGAAATATTTTGCACAACCACACATCTGTAAGCATTTATCTGCGCTAAATATATACCCAGTATGGATAATTGTTTTGTATCTATTTTTTTGTAAGTACAATAATGTATAGAGAAGTGTGTTTGGGGAATGTAAACATGAAATAACAATTATAATGATTAATCGAAAGGTATCTCTATTGGATTTTTATTTAAAATTTGTGACCAAGAAATTAATTTGCAATGTGTATTTATGAATTTTGATCTGTTATCGACTCGTAATGCAACCAAATTTGTGGTAAAAAGGGTCGTTACAAAAGTTGGTATTAGAGCAAGGTTGACCTGATATGAGTTGATATTAGGAGTAAGAGAAAATTTGAAAAATTCACATCCCCAGCATTAATGTACATTGTTTAGATACAAACGGGTATACCTAGCTGTGTTTTACTGAGAAATTGTGTCATTGAATGAAAGAAAACTAGTAGATATGTCTGATAGATATTGTAACCATACAAGTAGATGAGAGGGAATCATTTCTCGAGGCCGTAGAAATAGGCCCGAGAGATAGAGCAAATCCTCATCTGAATGTACACCTCATTGTTTAACCGAAAATTTTGAAGTCTGCTTCGTAAGATTTGAGCGAGGCATGGAGATAATGATGACATTATTGGTCAAATGATGATGAATAAGATATGATTGTGACTTAGTGTCATGACCCTCTCCCTCTGTTCGTGACCTTTACCTGACCTCTTACAGTTGGGCTGTGAGTCAACATCCAATCCATATCTCATCCATTTTAGTTTAATACATTCATTTAAATAGAGTAAAATAGAAACTTGCCTTTTATATATAAATGCGAAAGAGTTTACATCAATTTCTATTATATACATCCCCAAAAATACAAAATGCAAACTTTACTGTGCATTAATTTACAGGATACAAAATTTTTCTCATCTCAGGTGTATACCTCTCTATACTGTTGGATGACTGGAGTAACACGATAGCAGGGATGACTACAGTATACTCACTACTACGTAGAATCTATGGAGGAGAAATAAGGGGGTGAGCTAACACGCTCAGTAAGGAAAATATGAAAGCACGTAGATAACTACACTATCTACATGCTTAAAATACATATATATTCATTTTCCTTATAAAACATATGCATTCCTTTTAAAACATCTTCCATCAATGTGAAACCATTAATTCACTGGATGGGTATATGCATATTCACACAGAATCACACAGCTTCACACAATACGTTTCAAATCACGCAGCTCATCTTTAAAAGCATTGAGTACACTTTTAGAAATCACTTTGCACACAGCAGTCAATGTATATGAGCATAATTCATGGGTTATCATATCCCCAGACACACAGCAAGGGAAAACATATGTCACCTCACACAGTAGTGACAATGTCGTATCACTCAGATACATAAAGGACTTATGACTATAGTCGGATTCCATGCAACACTGATCAGGTGTGCGGGAACCCTACGTGTGGGGAGGCAGATCAACCATCCGTTTAGCTCATACTAAAATCACAGAACATCGTACCCCATGGCTAACGTTCACAGTACATCGTGCTCCAGTGAATCCTTATTACCCATTTTCATTGTCTCAAAATCTCGTGCGAGCAGGTGAGTGCAAGACACACAGCAGTACACGACGGCTCCAGTACGGTTTTATACTCATTACATCACATTCATAAACCACGTGTGAGCAGGTCAATGCAAGACACATGGCAATACATGATGGCTCTAACACTGTTGTACTCAACATACAGCACACCTGAGGCATCGAGCACGGTATTACTAGAAAATTACATACGAGCATATTCAGAGTAAGACACACAACAATACTCGAAGGCTTTAGCATGATTCTCAAAATCTAGTGCAAGCATCTCGAGTGGAACACACAGCATCACCCGAGGCATCGAGCACTCTTTTATTTTCTCAAAAATCCTTTAAAATAACGTGTGAGCAGGGCTGGTCAATCTATCGTTGCCACAAGGCTCTAGTACGATTTCACACAGAAAAGAAATAGAAGGGGTTCCATGAATAGTCATGAGTGATAGGGTAAATCTCCCTTCAATCACTCGTTAGAAGCATTTCATACAAATGGTTAAACCGGAAGCCCGTCTATTATTATTCTTTCTCAAAACGTGTCATGCCCCGCTTTCGGGAACCCTTCTATCCATACATTCTCTACTACGGTTGGGCTGTGAGAAGATGCAATTACTAAAAATTCATTCATTTACAGCTGAATATTTAAAACTTTAATTCACACTCTCAGGTGTGTGTGTAAATACACAAAATTAATTGTATAAATACCAAGTGTTTACATATCATCCCCATAATACTGTTTACAATTCCAAGATATAACTGTGCGATACGATATATTAGATACAAATACTCGTGTATACAAATCTTATACCTTTACAGATTGTGGGAGCTGTTTAGCACAAAAGATCTAGAGATCACCGCTCTCTTACTTCTCAGTACCTGGAGGGGGAAAATAGTGGGATGAGAAAACCACAGCTCAGTAAGGAAATGTATGCTAGCAGGTAGATATCGTACTACCTACATAGCCCATGCATGCATAAACCAAAACCATGTTTTCGTTATAAATGGAAATATCATACGAACAATGCATTTAAACACATATTTCTCAATAGCATTTTCGTGTAAATCAAATGTCAAACTTCCATTTAAAACATGCTCATAAATAGTGCCCTCACGGCACGAATGTGAAATTAGAGATCTATCAAAAACACGAAATCTCTTTCACTTCTCAAATCATTCTTTCTCGCAAATCTCTTTCTTTTCTGAGATTGTCTCTGTTTCTCGAATCTCTGAGACAGGCATGGAATTTTCGGCAATCAAATATCCACGACTTATGGCCATAGTCAGTGATCCCAGGCCTCACTGATCAGGTGTGCACAGGGTATCACTTCGCCTGAAGGGGGATGGGTCAGTCCTACCCTCCGGCTCATCTCAATCCACCTCATCTCCTCGTATACTCACGGTGAAGGTACGTCGTGTGTCATCTACGCGATACTCGTACTCACGTGCACCCAGCACGGTACATAGTATACCAACGGGTGACTACACTATTCTACGTACGACCGTGGACCCAAGTCCATACTCCAACTCCGATGGACTTTTTATCCTTAAACCATGTCTCATATACCAGGCGAGCAAGCAGCGTGACACACAGTCAACGCAAAGCTCCAGCGCGGTACGATCTATTGTTAAGGCCCAGCCCGTTCAAATGGCCGTCGGCTGGTATCCCCTTGGGTCCCAGACCCCCAGGTTTACCTTAACTCAATAAAACAGGTGCGAGCAAAGTTCCTGCACTTTCTCAAAACCCTCGTACGAGTTAAAACTCCCGCACGGTACATCAAGGCATTAAAATGTGTGTGAGCTAACGCTTCAACACCAAATCTCATCTCAAAACTGATAGGTGGCTATTTTCTCTTTTAAAACTCAAAACACGTTTATTCATACAGCATGCCTCTTCATGCTAAAACATGTAAAATTAGCCAACCTATCATCAACATTTCTCAATCATCAATAATAATATAAAATTGAGAACATCATTGAAAACATGCATATCATGCTATTTCCTTACCCTATCCCATTTCTCAATACATATATACATCATAGTACTTTTCATACTTCCACATCATTTCATAAAATTATAATATCGTACTAGTCCTAGCAATATATCTACGAAATTGCTGTAATTACGTACGAACATCTCTATAGCTAACACACAGTCCCTTACCTCGTTTTACTTGTGTGCAACTATCCGCCTTTATGCTTCTCGCGTTCTCATATCGACTTGCTCCGACGTATCATCCGAAACTGAAATTCATCCATCAAACACTCGAGTTAACGTTTCTAACTCTTGCTCAACTAATCATTTATTCAATGCCTTAAATACATATTTTACCCTTTGTGGTAAATCTCACAATTTTATCCCAATATCAACATGTCCAAACCATTCTCACAACATGTTCATCCACTCAAGATATCTGATTCATCATAAACACTTCCACACTCCACTTTCTCACACTTGACTATTTCTAAGTTATATTCATTTCATACCATTCTAGGTAGTTCTATCCACAACATGCACAACTAAACATCTTTATAATCATTAACTAAACCAATGTACTTGGATTTGTGCATTAGAACTTACCTCATTGGATTTCCTCTTACTCCATTTAGGATTGTCCTTTATTTCTTCAATCCATCAAATGGGAAAATGCCTCTAGATTATGTTGTTCTTCTCTTTGATGTGAACAACTTTGTCTCTAATAGCCTTTCCTCAAATCTTACTGAAAATGGCTGGATTTAGGAGTGAGAAACTAGATTTCTTTGAGTTGAAGTGAAAAGGAAATGTTTGTCCCGAAATTCTGATGATCCAACTGCTCCCATTTATAGTTTTGACTTGATGAGATCGATCTTCCTTGGGTGGAGATCGATCTGTTCCTCTAAAATCCCTCTTTTCTAAGACGTTTTAAAGGTAGGAGATCGATCTGTCGAGACTGGAGATCGATCTGCTTTCAAACAGAAGCTTAAAGAGATCGATCTGGTCTTATGGGAGATCGATCTGCTTCCAACTCGAGAGCTAAAGAGATCGATCTGCTTCCTTTGGAAATCGATCTGTTCCCTTCCATTTCTCACATAAGGGCATTCTGGCTCTCCCAGATCGATCTCTCATCCTATGAGATCGATCTGGCCTTCACAAATTCCAGATTTTCCTGCAGTTTTTCTGCAATAACCCTTACCAAACACCCTTAATTTGCTACCATGATCATTTCCTCATTCATTCATCTTTGAGACTTGAAAATGGGATCCATTCTCACTACATACATATTAAAACTTGTGTAGAATCTTTGTATGACCAAATATATACGATATTACTCGAATGGAAATATACACTTATGTAAATCTTTCCTTCCATTTTACTAAACTACTCATATTCCATTTCGATCACATTCTTCTCGTTTTAAGTTCATTTCTTCCTACTCATTCATAATGCAACTTGTATGTATAATCACAATTCTTATTACAAGTGCGTACATAATCTTATAAACTTACATTGCATATACTTCACATTACAATACATCATCTTACTTATGATTTTATTTACATTCCCATGTTCCTATATACAGCTATACATGTACGGGGTCTCACATTCTCCCCCACTTAGAGAATTTGGTCCTCCAAATTAGAACCAATTCAATCCGTGAATAATTCGGGATACTTTTCCCACATCAAACTTTCCAGTTCCCATGTGGCCTCTTCCACAGTGTGATTTTGCCACAAAACCTTAACCAATGAAATCATCTTGTTCCGCAACACCTTCTCTTTCCTGTCCAACACCCTGATCGGTCTCTCGACATACGACATATCTTTCTTGAGCTCCAACGGCTCATAACTAATTACATGTGTCGGATCCGGGTAGTACTTCCAAAGCATAGAAACGTGGAAGACATTGTGGACTTCTGCTAGCTCAGGTGGTAAGGCTAGCCTATATGCTCCTTCTCCCACTCTATCCAAAATCTCGAAGGGACCAATGTAACGAGGACTTAATTTTCCTTTCTTCCCAAACCTCATTATTCCCTTAGAAGGAGATACTTTCAAAAATACGGACTCACCAACATCAAACTCAAGTGGTCTCCGTCTCCTGTCAGCATAGCTCTTTTGTCGACTTTGAGCTGTTCGCAGCCTCTCGCATATTATCTGAACATCCTCGGAGGCTTGCTTAACCAAATCGGGAGCGAGCAATTGTCTGTCACCAACTTCTTCCCAACCAATGGGCGATCGGCATCTACGACCGTATAGTGCCTCATAAGGGGCCATACCAATACTTGAGTGATGACTGTTATTGTAGGCGAACTCAATCAATGGCAAGTGATCGTTCCATGAGCCTCTAAAATCCAGCACACACGCTCTCAACATATCCTCCAGGGTCTGTATAGTCCTCTCTGACTGACCATCTGTCTGAGGATGAAAAGCGGTGCTAAAGCTCAATTGGGTCCCCATCGCTTCTTAGAAATATCCCCAAAAGTGGGAAGTGAAGCGGGCATCCCGATCAGAAACAACACTCACTGGGACTCCATGCAATCTCACTATTTCTCGCACATACAGGTTCGCCAGTGCACTCAATGTATCTGTAGATCTCATGGCTAAGAAATATGCCGATTTCGTTAATCGATCTACTATCACCCATATCGCATCATGGTTCCTACGGGTTCTCGGTAATCCCATCACAAAATCCATGGTGACATGCTCCCACTTCCATGTTGGTATCGATAGAGGTTGTAATAATCCTCCTGGTTTCTGATGTTCGACTTTTACTTGCTGACAAATGAGACATCTAGCGACATACTCAGCTATGTCTCTCTTCATTCCAGACCACCAATATGCTTTTCGGAGATTTTGATACATCTTACTACTCCCCGGGTGTATCGTATATCTCGACGAGTGTGCCTCTGATAAGATCAGCTTTCTCAGCTCTAAATCCTTAGGGACACATATTCTATTTCTAAACCTTAGTATCCCATCTGGACTCAATATAAAATTAGCACCCTTCCCTTTCCGGATTTGGCTAATCATGCCAATACACCATTGATCAATTTGCTGAGCTTGTTGGATTCTCTCAATCAACTCCGGTTCTAATCTCAAGCTAGCAATAATCCCATAGCTGCCAATCTCAGGTAGGGTCATATCCAGACTAAGGTTCGTGAATTGTTCCAACAACTCGTGCTCTCTAACCATCATATGAGATACCAACCCAAGACTCTTCCGACTCAATGCATCGGCAACCACATTTGCCTTCCCCGGGTGGTATAAGATCTCACAATCATAGTCCTTGAGGAGTTCCAACCACCTCCTTTGTCTCATGTTTAACTCCTTTTGTGAGAATAGATATTTCAGACTCTTATGATCCGTAAAGATCTGAAATCTCTCACCATATAAGTAGTGACGCCATATCTTCAACGCAAATACTACGGCCGCTAACTCCAAATCGTGAGTGGGGTAGTTCTTCTCATGATCTTTCAGCTGTCTAGATCCATAAGCTACTACCCTTCCATCTTGCATCAAAACACAGCCTAGTCCTTGATGCGAAGCATCAGTATACACCGAGTAATTCCCTGAACTGTTAGGGATAACAAGAACTGGCGTGGTAGTTAATCTGCGCTTAAGTTCCTGAAAACTCCTCTCACAAGCTTCATCCCATGAAAACTCCACACTCTTCCTCGTAAGACGTGTCAATGGAGCAGCTAATCTAGAGAAACCTTCTACAAATCTCCTGTAGTAACCAGCCAAACCCAGAAAACTTCTGATCTCTGTGACTATCCTAGGTTGTTCCCACTGAACAATTGCCTCAATCTTGGATGGATCTACTGACACCCCATCCTTCGATATAACATGGCCTAGAAAAAAAATTTGTTCTAGTCAAAAGTCACATTTGTTAAGCTTGGCATATAACCTTTTCTCTCTGAGGGTCTGTAAAATAATTCTTAAGTGCTGCTCATGCTCTTCTCTGGACCTTGAATACACCAATATATCATCAATGAAGATAATTACGAATTGGTCCAGGTATGGCTTGAATACTTCGTTCATTAGGGCCATAAAAGCTGCCGGCGCATTGGTCTACCCAAAAGGCATCACTAAGAATTCGTAATGGCCATAGCGGGTACGAAATGCTGTCTTGGGCACATCCTCCTTCCGAATCTTCAATTGATGATACCCAGACCTCAGATCTATCTTGGAGAAGATCTGTGCTCCCCGAAGCTGATCCAATAAATCGTCAATGCGTGGCAAGGGGTACTTATTCTTGATGGTAGCCTTGTTTAACATCCGATAGTCAATGCACAACCTGAGGCTCCCATCTCTCTTCTTCACAAACAATACTGGGGCTCCCCATGGTGAGACGCTCGGTCTTATGAACCCCTTCTCTAACAACTCTTGCAGCTGTTTCCTTAATTCCTCTAACTCAACTGGAGCCATCCTATATGGTGACTTCGATATTGGTTCGGTTCCAGGCGTCAAGTCTATACCGAATTCTGTTTCTCTATCAGGTGGCAATCCTGGTAGAGCGTCTGGAAAGACATCAGTGAATTCTCTGACCACTGAGATGTCCTCCATATCCGGATGTACTTTGTTCAAATCCACCACATAAGCAACAAAACCTTCAAAACAACACTCAAGCCATTTATACCAAAGTACTTTACTTAACACAAAATTTAAAATTTCATTTCTTCTCTTAAAATCTTACAACACATTCTTCAGGTAGAGAAAACTTAATGGACTTAGAACGACAGTCTATGACAGCATGATTGGCGGCTAACCAATCCATTCCCAAAATTACATCAATGTCATACATATTCAACAAAATCAAGTTGGCTGTCATGCACTTATCTCCTACCCTCACTTTACAATCTTTATACACTTGTTCAACTAATTGGCTAACTCTCATGGGAGTACTTATCAGTAAAGTCCTACTCAAGTATGTGGGCTCTACAAAACCTTTTAACTTAGATGCACATGCAGGTGATATGAAGGAATGCGTAGCACCAGAATCAAACAAAGCAATAACCTCCAAATTGAAAATCAAGATTGTACCTTTTATCACTTCAGAAGAGGTATCAGCCGATGCCTGGTCTATCGCATACACCCTGCCTTGACCCACAACTTGTTTTCCTTTTTCTTCAGCCGAGGCTTTCTTTCTTGCAGGAGGTGCAACTGTAGGAACCCTCTCTGGCTCTTTACCCCTCTGTGGAATTGCCTCAACTATCTCCGGGCACTCTCTGGCATAATGTCCAAATTTACCACATCTGAAGCATCGGGTACCCTGAAGATGACATGACCTACCACCATGGTATCGACCGCATAACCTACACTGATCTGTAGTCGGTCGGGGTCCACCAATCACTATACCCCTGGCTGGTGTCTGAGTCGGAGGCATAAAAGGTCTAGCAACCTTTTTCTGGAACTCATCTACCTCTCTCTGACGTTTACTCATGAATTTTTGACCAAATTTGGCACTCTTGCCATCTCCCAGCTTCCTCGGTCCCTTGTCCTTACCCCAACTAAACTCAAAAATCTGCAAGTCATGATCTTGCTCACATAACTGGGCCCATCGCACAGCCTTTCTATATGTAGCGACATCAAATGGGGCCAACTTCGCTCGGATCGAAGGCTTCAGTCCATCTACAAATCTACGGACTCTAATAGTCTCACTCCTGATCGAGTCCGAATCATATCTACCCAGTGAAGTGAATCGTGACTCGTACTCATCAACTGTTCGATTCCCTTGAGTCAGATTCAGAAATTTCATCTGTAGTCTCCGTCGAGCAGTATCTGGGATGTATTGCTCTCTGAAAACGTCCAAGAACATATCCCAAGTGATAACCATTCCTTGAGCTCTTAACATCGGCCTGACGGACTTCCACCAGTGCTCTGCTTCACCTCTCAATACAAAGGTCGCAAGCGCTACTCTCTCCGTAGCTGAACATCTACAGAAGTCGAATAACTTCTCCATTTGACTGATCCAGTCCTCAGCCACCGTCGGATCCTTTATCCCGCTAAACGAAGGAGGCTTAAAGTCCATAAAGTGCCTCAATCTTTCCATATCACAATCATATCCATACCCCAAATCATCATCATGCTGATGTGGGGCTACCGGAGGAGGTACCGATCGAATATGAGGTTCCCGTGGCCTAGCCGGTTCAGCTTGCGCAGGTGCAACATTCTCAGGTTCAGGTGCAGCTGCTGGGGGATTCGGTGCAGCCTGTCCCGCTGTACCAGGTGTACCCTCAAACCTAGCCATGATCTGACCCATCATGGTCATCATCGTGCGCATGTCTTCCTCCAATCGAGTTATTCGAGGATCAGAAGCCTCTATCCGTTCCTGGGGCTCATGACTAGAGGATGATCTAATGTGCCTCTCAGTCCTGTCATTTTGCCCTCGAGCCCTCGAGCTCTCTCCCCTCTTGCGGTGTCTCTCAGGCATAACTCACTAGCCTGATAACTTTCCTGCGTTATAACAAACATTTAATTTACTACCAGCTTCGTACACACCTTTGTATCTAAATATCGCACAGTAACTTAGGGATGTATGTTTTCTTAGTCCTAAGCATCAACTCAAATCAGACCAACCATGCTCTGATACCAAGCCTGTCATGCCCCGCTTTCGGGAACCCTTCTATCCATACATTCTCTACTACGGTTGGGCTGTGAGAAGATGCAATTACTAAAAATTTATTCATTTACAGCGGAATATTTAAAACTTTAATTCACACTCCCAGGTGTGTGTGTAAATACACAAAATTAATTGTATAAATACCAAGTGTTTACATATCATCCCCATAATACTGTTTACAATTCCAAGATATAACTGTGCGATACGATATATTAGATACAAAATACTCGTATATACAAATCTTATACCTTTACAGATTGTGGGAGCTGTTTAGCACAAAAGATCTAGAGATCACCGCTCTCTTACTTCTCAGTACCTGGAGGGGGAAAATAGTGGGATGAGCAAACCACAGCTCAGTAAGGAAATGTATGCTAGCAGGTAGATATCGTACTACCTACATAGCCCATGCATGCATAAACCAAAACCATGTTTTCGTTATAAATGGAAATATCATACGAACAATGCATTTAAACACATATTTCTCAATAGCATTTTCGTGTAAATCAAATGTCAAACTTCCATTTAAAACATGCTCATAAATAGTGCCCTTACGGCACGAATGTGAAATTAGAGATCTATCAAAAACATGAAATCTCTTTCACTTCTCAAATCATTCTTTCTCGCAAATCTCTTTCTTTTCTGAGATTGTCTCTGTTTCTCGAATCTCTGAGACAGGCATGGAATTTTCGGCAATCAAATATCCACGACTTATGGCCATAGTCAGTGATCCCAGGCCTCACTGATCAGGTGTGCACAGGGTATCACTTCGCCTGAAGGGGGATGGGTCAGTCCTACCCTCCGGCTCATCTCAATCCACCTCATCTCCTCGTATACTCACGGTGAAGGTACGTCGTGTGTCATCTACGCGATACTCGTACTCACGTGCACCCAGCACGGTACATAGTATACCAACGGGTGACTACACTATTCTACGTACGACCGTGGACCCAAGTCCATACTCCAACTTCGATGGACTTTTTATCCTTAAACCATGTCTCATATACCAGGCGAGCAAGCAGCGTGACACACAGTCAACGCAAAGCTCCAGCGCGGTACGATCTATCGTTAAGGCTCAGCCCGTTCAAATGGCCGTCGGCTGGTATCCCCTTGGGTCCCAGACCCCCAGGTTTACCTTAACTCAATAAAACAGGTGCGAGCAAAGTTCCCGCACTTTCTCAAAACCCTCGTGCGAGTTAAAACTCCCGCACGGTACATCAAGGCATTAAAACGGGTGTGAGCTAACGCTTCAACACCAAATCTCATCTCAAAACTGATAGGTGGCTATTTTCTCTTTTAAAACTCAAAACACGTTTATTCATACAGCATGCCTCTTCATGCTAAAACATGTAAAATTAGCCAACCTATCATCAACATTTCTCAATCATCAATAACAATATAAAATTGAGAACATCATTGAAAACATGCATATCATGCTATTTCCTTACCCTATCCCATTTCTCAATACATATATACATCATAGTACTTTTCATACTTCCACATCATTTCATAAAATTATAATATCGTACTAGTCCTAGCAATATATCTACGAAATTGCTGTAATTACGTACGAACATCTCTATAGCTAACACACAGTCCCTTACCTCATTTTACTTGTGTGCAACTATCCGCCTTTATGCTTCTCGCGTTCTCATATCGACTTGCTCCGACGTATCATCCGAAACTGAAATTCATCCATCAAACACTCGAGTTAACGTTTCTAACTCTTGCTCAACTAATCATTTATTCAATGCCTTAAATACATATTTTACCCTTTGTGGTAAATCTCACAATTTTATCCCAATATCAACATGTCCAAACCATTCTCACAACAAGTTCATCCACTCAAGATATCTGATTCATCATAAACACTTCCACACTCCACTTTCTCACACTTGACTATTTCTAAGTTATATTCATTTCATACCATTCTAGGTAGTTCTATCCACAACATGCACACCCAAACATCTTTATAATCATTAACTAAACCAATGTACTTGGATTTGTGCATTAGAACTTACCTCATTGGATTTCCTCTTGCTCCAATTAGGATTATCCTTTATTTCTTCAATCCATCAAATGGGAAAATGCCTCTAGACTATGTTGTTCTTCTCTTTGATGTGAACAACTTTGTCTCTAATAGCCTTTCCTCAAATCTTACTGAAAATGGCTGGATTTAGGAGTGAGAAACTAGATTTCTTTGAGTTGAAGTGAAAAGGAAATGTTTGTCCCGAAATTCCGATGATCCAACTGCTCCCATTTATAGTTTTGACTTGATGAGATCGATCTTCCTTGGGTGGAGATCGATCTGTTCCTCTAAAATCCCTCTTTTCTAAGACGTTTTAAAGGTAGGAGATCGATCTGTCGAGACTGGAGATCGATCTGCTTTCAAACAGAAGCTTAATGAGATCGATCTGGTCTTATGGGAGATCAATCTGCTTCCAACCCGAGAGCTAAAGAGATCGATCTGCTTCTTTTGGAGATCGATCTGTTCCCTTCCATTTCTCACATAAGGGCATTCTGGCTCTCCCAGATCGATCTCTCATCCTATAAGATCGATCTGGCCTTCACAAATTCCAGATTTTCCTGCAGTTTTTCTGCAATAACCCTTACCAAACACCCTTAATTTGCTACCATGATCATTTCCTCATTCATTCATCTTTGAGACTTGAAAATGGGATCCATCCTCACTACATACACATTAAAACTTGTGTAGAATCTTTGTATGACCAAATATATACGATATTACTCGAATGCAAATATACACTTATGTAAATCTTTCCTTCCATTTTACTATACTACTCATATTCCATTTCGATCACATTCTTCTCGTTTTAAGTTCATTTCTTCCTACTCATTCATAATGCAACTTTTATGTATAATCACAATTCTTATTACAAGTGCGTACATAATCTTATAAACTTACATTGCATATACTTCACATTACAATACATCATCTTACTTATGATTTTATTTACATTCCCATGTTCCTATATACAGCTATACATGTACGGGGTCTCACAAAACGTTTACAAAACCTCTTTCCACAACAATAACATAAAAGTCATGCAACTCATACTTAGAGACTTATTCGCATACGTAGTTTTCTACTCGATATATCAATATCTACATACTTATCACATACATTCGCACACAGCAGGTAGGAAAACATACGTATAGCTATCTCTATAGCTTACAAAAGTCCCTTACCTCGAATCACGCTCGAATCATTTTCCTTCAATTTTCACTTCTCGTGATCCGTCCTATCGACTCCAATTATATCCTCTATAGCTGAAATTGTGTATTACACACATCAGTATATTGTTATATACTTCATTTCACTTGCATGATATTCAAATAAACGCATTAGGTCATTTATATCTTATTTGGCCTCGTTACATCATTGTTGGACTTTACTCTTTCATAAGTCTATTTCGAGTATATAACTTATTTTCGAGAATCTCTCAGACTCATTGAGTCTATTGATTCATATTGAACCGGTATTAAGCTTATAATGCCTTCGGTTCATCATTTAAATTTCATTTTGGCATTTCATCAAATACCTCTTATACTCACTTTCAGTATTTATTATTTTTAGCACTTGGATTTCACCAAACTATTATACAAGTATAGATACATGCTCAATAACATCAATACATACTTAATTCAACATTAGATCCTTGCCTACTAATCCTTCTCTCATTTTGACACATTAAACCTTTTATAAGTCTTGGAAGGTTAGGCATGAACTAGGATATTTCAACCATCAATCTATACACCAATCAACTCTTACAAGTGTATAGATCAACATACATGAGATTTGTGCATTGAAATCTTACCTATCTCAATTTTTCTCCTTTTTCACAACTTTGAGGAAAAACTCATTTTCTCCTTCGATTCAGCGATTCTACCTCTCGTTTCTAACTATGTTGTTCTTCTCCACTCTATGTACAACTTTGATGTAATAAACTTTTCTCCAATCTCAATGGAAAGTGTTGACAGTCTAGAGAAGAAAGTTAGGTCACTTTGCTTTAAAATATGGAAGGTTTAATGTTTCTCCTGTGAAATGCAGTTTAGCAGCCCTGTTTATATAGAAATTGCGTGATGAGATCGATCTCCATAAGTGAGGGATTGATCTGCTGCTGCTTTTTAGCCTCTTTAGATTCAATTTCAAGCTTGAGAGATCGATCTATCGAAGAACATGAGATCGATCTGAGCCATGCAAAAAGCTTCACAAATCAATCTGGCAGAGAAATGAGATCGATCTGCTTCTAACCGAGGCATAAAGAGATCGATCTGCTTGAGGATAAGATCAATCCTAGCTTGGCAGAGGCTTACTGAGATCGATCTGGCTTGAAGGAGAGATCGATCTCCCCTTGTTCTGCAGCCTACTTAGTCAAATTTCATCTTAAATTTCAAAATTAACTTCATTTCAATTTACTCCAATACTCATTTTGCATTCAATCCACATTTTTCACTTAGAAAGGTCCATTTCTTATTATTCATATTTAATGAAGCTTGTGTGTACATCACGAATCCACATAACAAGTGTGTACATCAGATTTATGGACCTTACATCACTTATGATTCATATTACATAAATGAATGTATACTTAGGGAATCATAAGGGTTACAAATGAAAATACGACTCTTACACTTAGAGAAAGACTGAGACAGTTTTGAAAGATAGTACACTATTATATATTGGAGTCAAGAATCCAGTTATAATGGAAACTAGATAAATGAATTGGAAAAGTTATGTGAACCTTTAAGGTGTACAATTATAAAGAATGTGGGTTTTGCAACATTGATATTGAAATGGGAAGTCGAACTTTAAGGGAAGTTCCCCTTGATATAATCTGAGAGCCCACATTAGAGAATTACATGGGATATGTTTTTGGAGGCCTTTGGACGACAATACATCCCAGACATGGCACAACAAAAATTACGGATGAGATGATTAAATGGAACACAAAGTAACAAGTCCAGGAATGAATATAAAGTTAAATTTACAGCTTTGGAGAGCTTTAATCTGATATGTTAAGTTACGAAATGAAGAAAGTCTTAAAAGATTATAGAGGGACTGAGACCCTTAATCCGAGCTAGGTTAGCTCCATTTGATGTTATTTTAAGGAAACAGTGCGCAAGACACAACTGTGTGGATAAGACGCGATTGTGTGATTATGAGATGTATGTCTTTGAAATTTCTAAGAAAATGGAAAGGTAAAGAGCGTGACAGAAAGATATCTACTGAAGAAAGAGTGATAGTAAAAGAGTAAATTCATTGTAACTGAAAGAATGAATTATGGAACTACTTATATAAATGAAACTTCAAGGTTTAACTGCTTATGTGATTGATAAGAATAAGGTGTCTTTGAAATAAAGAGACATTCCTATAGACAGGGAGTTTTCCGACATATATATGGACGAGTTACCACTAGATAGAAAGATGAAGTCTTGAATTGATCTAGTACTTGGTATCGGACTAATATTCAAACCCTTATACTAAATGGATTTGAATGAATTAGAAGAGCCGAAGAAATAATTACAGAGATTATATGATAAGGGGATTATTAGACCGAGTGATCCACTTTGGAGTGTACTGACGTTAATTGTTAAGGAGATCCGGAGTATTCTGGGTCACATTGTATCAAGAACGGGTGTTAATTGGGTTCTCCCAAAATAAAGTATTATAGATCAATGGGATAGACTCAAAACAGTTAAAAAAATTCAGAGTTTTTGGGTATAAAGAGACTTTGGAGTGTGAAATACGTTTCGAATCTAAGGATTGTAATTTGTGTGGGCTTATGCTTCAAATGCGAGACTTAATTCGAATATGGAAAAAGGGTTTCGTGACAACTGATGTACGAAATGAGACAAGTTTTGGAATGAGATAAATTTTGAATACATGTTATATTTTCGATAAGAGATGTAACGATGTATGAATAATTCTGGTATGTGAAATGATTCGGGTTAAGTGATATGAATTGAGAATGGATTATATCTAAGGATAAATGAAAGTTACGACAAATTTTATTTTTTGTTTTCAACTGTAATTTGAATTTCGAACCTTTATAATCGTATTTCGTTCGTGTGTGTCGTGACCCAATTTTTCAAAAATCACTACAAATTTTTCGCGAACTTACCACATTTCAATTGTTGGGCTGTGAGTCAATATGCCTCACTCAGTTTTCATATATTATATATATATGCATAATAGGCAATGCTTTCGTCCCAGGCACTAACATTGCAGAAGCTTATAAAATTATCATTTTAGAATTTAAAATTCATTTACATTGCCTTACATATACATCCCCATATAATATGACTATATCACTGTACACTATTATTCAGATACAAAAAGTACAAGTGTGCATACCTTGATGCTGCTGGATAGCTGTGTGTAAAAGATCGCAAGACGGACGCAGCTTATACACTCTACTAAAATGCTCTGTAGAGGCGGAAAAAATAAAGGGATGAGCATAACGCGCTCAGTAAGAAATATATGAAAGCAGGTAGATAACCACACTATCTACGATGCTCATAATGCATGTTTTATCATCTCGTAAAACAAATGCATTTACTTTTCAAAACACTCGCATTAATATATGAAAGCAAGTAGATAATCAAACTATCCACGATGCTCATGATGCATGGTTTATGCCGAAAAACTCATGGCATTCACAAAACCATTATAATAAAACACATAGCAGTTTACTGCCCAAAAACCGAATATCAAAACTCATTCAGAGTAAAATATTTCTGTGTTCGATATTGAAACTAACATTTAAATCATATTATCATTTCAAATGGTTTCATCACAGAAATCAAATCACAATTAGTTTCATCACCGAAACCAATAAAATAGATGAGACTAGGCAGGGATTTCAACACAAATCCAAGGGACAATTAGCCAAAGTCCGAGATCCACAAGCTATCACGGATCAGGTGTACCAGGGTGTCTCTGAGTCCGAGGAGGGGATTAGTCTATCCATCGGCTCCTATCTAAGGACTATCACAAATCAGAGCAATGACACAGTATGCCCGAGTCCAAAGATGCAATCCTTACATCCCATAGTTGCACGGTACAGTGTACTCCATGTTGTCTACACGGAACGACATACTCCGTGAACCACAGTACAATTACCATATAGTTGTAGGTGCCTGAGTCACAAGTTCACCACCCCAACCAAATAAATTATCAACCATAGCCTGTCGTCTCAGATCTAGTGTGAGCAAGTTAGTGTGACACACAATCAACACGACGGCTCCAGCACGATCTTAATCACAAATCACAATAGAATCCAGTGCGAGCAGTGCTCCAGCACGGTCTGTACATATGAAATACCAAAATCAAGTGGAAGCGGATCTAGATAAATCCACAGATCTCATCATAGCTCCAGCACGATTTCACACACAGAAAATAGATAGCTGGCTCTATTTTTCACTATAGTGGTACTCAAAACCGAGTGCAATATGCAAAACGGTACAAAACAGAGTGAGAGGGTAACATCTCATTAAATCACTCGTCAATCAAATCACATTTTAGAAAAACGTGCAAGTTAATGCATATAGTCAAATAATGAGCCAGTCTATCATTTCAGCTTCACAAAATCTCTTTTTCATAGAGAAAACATGGATTTCATGCATTTTATGCATTTCTAAAAATTTTTGAGTCTAAGGGTATTTTCGTAATTTTCTCATAATTGGGTAGTATCCAGAAATTTCATATATCGATACGTTATACGAAATTTAAGTGAATGTAAACGACGCTGAAAATATGTATAGCTATTTCTAAGAGCTCCCATAGATCCCTTACCTCGGATCACATAGTATGACCTCTCTTCCTCTGTGCTGTCCAAATCTCGCAGTTCGGTCAACTCTTAATATGACTCTGGAGCTACATTTAAGCATTCACTGGATTAATTACATGCTTCCTACTGTATTACACATTTAATACAGTTCATTTCACTTAATTGGGCCCGTTTACTCTAAATGGGCCTAAATACTTTAATTGGGCCTTAATCCGTATTAAGCCCGTTTTTCACGTATTATTTCCCTTCATCAAGTTTTATCGGCTCATTGGGCCTATCAATACCCATTGGGCTTTATTCCAAACTCTTTGAATAGCCCGTATATCATTTACGACAGTTTATTCGAATTTTCGAATATAATTCACTAAATCCGAAATTTAATCCGAAATGCGTAAAATAAATCTTAAATATGCGTTAATCACATGAATTGTCGTAAATGAGCTTTACTTACCCGATATTATGCGATGGTGTGCAAATCGAAGTTCGATCGGGCTTCCGTTCTGAATTAATCATCGAACTGCACAATTTCGTATTTTTAACTCCGGGTCAATTTTCGATTAAATATTATTTAAATAAATTTATCAAAAATTAAATCGGTCACTTTTGACCTCGTATCGACTTACCCGAAGTCCGATGAAATCTCAAATTTTTTTCTCTCTTTCTTCTTTCTCTTTCCTCCTGAACCGGTTCAGACTGGTTCAGTCCCTTTTCACACTAAACCAGTCCGAACCGGTTCAGTGGCCATTTCGCCGTTGCCGGCGCTGCCGATCGGTTCTCGACGCGATTTCGCCGCCAATCGGTTCGGCTCAGGCTGGGAAGCCTTCTTTTGGCCTGGGCTGGGGTCGATCGGCGCCGGTGGCCGCCGAATCTCCCCTTCTCTCCAGCGGCTCTCCCTCCTCCGATCTCCTCGCCGACGGCGTTTCCAGACGCGTCTTGGCCGCTGGCGAGTCGCCCGGTGTTGGGCTGCCTTCATCGGCCCCTCAGCCTCGCCAGTGGCTCGCCGTCCGGTGGTCTCTTCTCTCCCTCGGGTTGCGTCGGTTTGCCTCTATTCTCTCTCTCCCCGATACCAATTCTCAATCCGTTTTTTTTTTCAGTTTTTTTTAACATATTTTTTTTATTTATAATTTATTTTTATTATTATTTTATTCTTAAAATAATAATAAAAATCCTAAAATATCTCAAAAATTCATATTAAATTCATTTAATCCGTAAATGAATTTATCAGTCCGATTTTGCCTTTTCGATATATTTTTCTACTATTTTTGGGCTCATTTTTCGAGACAAAAATTTTGAAAATATTAAATAAATTCATATCTTGATCAATTGGACCTAAAATTTAATTATTTCTTCTTTAGTGATCAAGATTACATAAATTCAAGTTTACTAATAACAATTTCTTAAAAAATGACACCAAATTTTCGGGTCTTACATTCCTCCCCACCTTAAGAAATTCGGTCCTCCAAATTAGAACCAAGTCAATTCTCGAATAATTGCGAATATTTCTCTCGCATCAGGCTCTCAAATTCCCACATAACTTTCTCTGAAGTGTGGTACTGCTAGAGAACCTTAACTAAAGAGATCGTCTTTGACCGTAACACTTTCTCTTTCCTATCCAATGTCTAAATCAACTTCTCTACATACGATATTTCTTTTGTGAACTCCAACGGCTCATACTAAATCACATGTGCCTAATCTAGATGATACTTCCGAAGCATCAATGTGTGGAAGACATTATGAATTCCTGATAGCTTAGGTGTCAAGGCTAGCCTACATGCCTTGTCTCTCACTCACTCTAGTATCTCATTATCCCTTTCAAGGGAAAAACTTTCAAGAATACTGATTCACCTACAGTGAATTTTAAAGGTTTACACCTTGTCTCAGCTTAACTTTTCTGTATGATCTGAGCTGTCCTCAATTTCTCACATATCAATTGGACATCCTCAGAGGCTTGTTTCACTAAATTGGGAGCAAACATCTTTCGGTCACCCACTTCTTTCCATCCAATTGAAAGAACAACACCTACGACTATATAACACCTCATACGTGTCATCCCAATACTCGAGTGATAACTATTGTTATAGGTGAATTCGGCTAATGGAAAATGGTTATCCCATGAGCCTCTAAAGTCCATCACACAAGCTTTCAACATATCCTCCAACGTCTGGATGGTTCTCTCACTGACCATTAGACTGAGGGTGGAAAGCTGTACTGACACTCAATCGGGTTCCCATAGCTTCCTGAAAATGTTTCCAAAAGTGAAAAGTGAAGCAGGAATCCCTGTCAGACACAATACTCACTGGAACACCATGTAGCCTCACAATATCCCGTACACACAGATTCGCCAATGCACTCAGAGTATCCGTGGCCTTCACGGCTAAGAAGTGAGCTGACTTCGTCAATCTTTCCACAATCACCTATATGGCATCATGGTTTCGTCTGGTCCTCGGTAAACCTATGATGAAATCCATGGTGATGTGCTCTCACTTTCATGTCGATATAGGTAGAGACTGTAATAAACAGATTTTTGATGCTCTATCTTAACCTGTTGACATGTAAGGCACTTAGCCACAAACTCTGCAATATCTATTTTCATATCTGACCACCATTACACTTTTCGAAGATTTTTATACATCTTATTACTCTTCGGATGCACTGTATACCTCGATGAATGAACTTCTGTCAAATCAATCTCTTTAGCTGTGGGTCATCGAGAACACAAATTCGACCTCTGAATCTCAGCAGGCCATCATCACTAATTGTGCACTCAGTCACTCTACCCATCTGTATCTGACTATGCATATCAACACAAAAGTGATCAATACGTTGAGCTTGTCTGGTCCGGTCTATCAAATCTGACTTTCAATCTCAAACTAGCTATCACACAATATGCATCAGTGTCAGAATGGTCTATATCTAGACTGAGGCTAATAAACTGCTCTAACAGTTCATGTTCCCTGACCATCATGTACGATACCATCCTAAGGCTCTTTCTGCTTAAGGCATCAGCAACTACATTCGCTTTACCCGGATGATAAAGTATCTCACAATCATCGTCTTTCAGAAGCTCTACCTATCGTCTCTGCCTCATATTCAATTCTTTCTGTTAAAAATAGATACTTGAGGTGTTTTGTGATCGGTAAATATCTGAAATTCTCACCGTACAAATAGTGGCGCCATTTCTTTAGTGCTAATACTACGGCTGCCAACTCTAAATCGTGGGTCGGATAGTTCTTCTCTTGGTCTTTAAGTTGTCTGGATCCATAAGCAACTATCTTTCTGTTCTGCATCAATACACAGCCCAATCTCTGTCCTGAGGTGTCTGTATATGCAGAGAAACCTCTTGAGCTGGTCGAAATGGTGAGAATCGGCACAGTAGTCTGTCACTACTTTAGTTCCTAAAAACTCTTCTCACATGCACTGTCTTACTCAAATGCAACATTCTTCTGAGTGAAACGTGTCAATGGAGCAGCCAATTTAGAGAAACTTTCTACAAATTGGCGATAATATCCAGCCAAACCCAAAAATGATATTTGTTCCAACTAGAAATCACACTTACTAAGCTTCGCATATAGCTTCCTCTCTCTGAGGGTTTGTAGCACAATGCTCAGATGTTGTTTATGCTCTTTCCTAGACTTCAAATACACCAGAATGTCATCTACGAACACTATGACAAACTGATCCAGGTATGGATTGAACACTCTATTCATCAATACCATAAAAGCTGTAGGAACATTCTTTAGCCCGAAAGGTATAACCAAGAACTCATAATTTCCATAACGGGTATGAAAAACCATCTTGGGTACATCTCCACTCCGGATTCTTAACTGATGGTACCCAAACCTCAGATCGATCTTGAAAAAGATATGTGCTCCCCGAACTTGATCCAATAGATCATCAATACTTGAAATGGGGTACTTGTTCTTATTGGTCGCCTTTTTCAACAACCGGTAATTTATTCACAGTCGGAGGCTTCCATCATTCTTTTCAGCTGTAGCCCTCATCTTCGGGGCTGAAGTACTAGCTGTATCCTTCTCTGTCTCTTTACCCTTCTGTGGGGCTATCTCAGCTAACTCTGGGCAATCCCTTATCATATGCCCCGTCTTGCCACATCTAAAACATGTTTCAATCAATACGTGGCATGACTTACTACCTTGGTATCTACCACATTCTTTACATTGATTTGTTGTCGGTCGGGGTCTTCCAATCACTATACCCCTAGCTGGAGTTGAGATCTGATACACCGGAGGCTTAATCATCTTACCCCGTGACTCATCGACCCTCGGTCGTCTAACAAACGACCTCTTCCCCACTTGGACATTACAGTCCTCTGTTGATCTCTATTCATGCCCTTCACGACCTTACCAAACTCAATGACGTGCATCTCATAGTCTTGCTCACACACTGAGCTCTATGCACGATCTCCTCGTAAGTCGTGATATCAAATAGGGCTAATCTGACTCTGATGGAAGGTCTCAATCTTTCCATAAACTTGCGAACCTTTCGCATCTCACTGCTCATGGTATCGGGGTCATATCTTTCCAAGGATGTAAATCGAGACTCATACTTGTCTATCGATCTATTCCCTTGGATCAGACCAAGAAATTTCATCTGTAATCTCCATTGAGCAGTGGTTGGGATATACTACCTCTTGAAGGCATCCTAAAAAATTTTCTCAGTCAATCATCTAATATACATAGCTTTCATGATGGGTCGGGTGAATTGTCACCAATACTCTGCTTCGCCCTCTAACATGAATGTAGCAAAGGCCACTCTTTTAGTGGTCGAACATCGAAAAAACCATATAGCTTCTCCAACCGGTTGATCCAATCCCACTGAACAATGGAGGCTTCAGTTTCTGAAACTGCCTCAATCGGTCAAACTCACAATCAAACCCTGAATCCTCACTAGTTTGTCATGAAACTACAGGTGGTACAGGGGTCCCAACAGTATGTGGCATAGGTGCAAGCTATGTAGGCGTAGGTGTCTCAAGAGCAGCTGTCAGCTCAATATGAGTCGTCTGAGCAGCCGGACCTTGCCTACTCTCTACCCTAGCCATCGCTTGAGTAAACACTCCATAAACGTGTCCGAACTCCGCTCTAATCTCGTAATGCGGGCATCAATAGTCTCAACTGGACCTGATGGGACATAATCATATGACGATTCACAAGATCTCACAGACCTATCACTGCGTCTCTTGGACCTACTCTATGGTCTCGAGAATGTGAAGTCTCCCCTATGCTGCGATGTCTATCAGACATCTCAATCGTCCCGTAAACACAGTTAATTTCTCAGTTTAACCACAGCTCGGTACATACAATTGTATCTAATAATGTACAGTGACAAGGGGATGTATACTTTCTAATTACTGACACTGACTCACATCAGACCAACACTTCTCTGATACCACTCCTGTCGCGACCCAATTTTTCAAAAATCACTACAAATTTTTCATGAACTTATCACATTTCAATTGTTTGGCTGTGAGTCAATATCCCTCACTCAGTTTTCATATATTATATATATATGCATAATAGGCAATGCTTTCGTCACTGGCACTAACATTGCGGAAGCTTATAAAATTATCATTTTAGAATTTAAAATTCATTTACATTGCCTTACATATACATCCCCCATATAATATAACTATATCACTGTACACTATTATTCAGATACAAAAAGTACAAGTGTGCATACCTTGATGCTGCTGGATAGCTGTGTGTAAAAGATCGAAGGACGGACGCAGTTTATACACCCTACTGAAATGCTCTGTAGAGGTGGGAAAAATAAAGGGATGAGAATAACGCTCTCAGTAAGAAATATATGAAAGCAGGTAGATAACCACACTATCTACGATGCTCATAATGCATGTTTTATCATCTCGTAAAACAAATGCATTTACTTTTCAAAACACTCGCATTAATATATGAAAGCAAGTAAATAATCAACCTATCCACGATACTCATGATGCATGGTTTATGCCGAAAAACTCATGGCATTCACAAAACCATTATAATAAAACACATAGCAGTTTACTGCCCAAAAATCGAATATTAAAACTCATTCAGAGTAAAATATTTCTGTGTTCAGTATTGAAACTCACATTTAAATCATATTATCATTTCAAATGGTTTCATCACAGAAATCAAATCACAATTAGTTTCATCACCGAAACCAATAAAATAGATGAGACTAGGCAGGGATTTCAACACAAATCCAAGGGACAATTGGCCAGAGTCCAAGACCCACAAGCTATCACGGATCAGGTGTGTCAGGGTGTCACTGAGTCCGAGGAAGGGATTAATCTATCCATCGGCTCCTATCTAAGGACAATCACAGATCAGAGCAATGACACAGCATGCCCGAGTCCAAAGACGCAATCCTCACTTCTCATAGTTGCACGGTACAGTGTACTATATGTTGTCTACACGGTACGATGTACTCTATGAACCACAGTACAATTACCACATAGTTGTAGGTGCCTGAGTCACAAGCTCACCACCCCAACCAAATAAATTATCAACCATAGCCTGTCGTCTCAGATCTAGTGCGAGCAAGTCAGTGTGACACACAGTCAACACGAGGGCTCCAGCACGATCTTAATCATAAATCACAACAGAATCCAGTGCGAGCAGTGCTCCAGCACGGTCTGTACATATGAAATACTAAAATCAAGTGGGAGCGGATCTGGATAAATCCACAGATCTCATAATAGCTCCAGCACGATTTCACACACAGAAAATAGATAACTGGCTCTATTTTCCACCACAGTGGTACTCAAAACCTAGTGCAATATGTAAAACGGTACAAAACAGAGTGAGAGGGTAACATCCCATTAAATCACTCGTCAATCAAATCACATTTTAGAAAAACATGCAAGTTAATGCATACAGTCAAATAATGAGCCAGTCTATCATTTCAGTTTCACAAAATCTCTTTTTCATAGAGAAAACATGGATTTCATGCATTTTATGCATTTCTAAAAATTCTCGAGTCTAAGGGTATTTTCGTAATTTTCTCATAATTAGGTAGTATCCAAAAATTTCATATCGATACGCTATACGAAATTTAAGTGAATGTAAACGGCACTAAAAATACGTATAGCTATCTCTAAGAGCTCCCATAGATCCCTTACCTCGGATCACGTAGTGTGACCTCTCTTCCTCTGTGCTGTCCAAATCTCGCAGTCTGATCAACTCTCAATATGACTCTGGAGCTGCATTTAAGCATTCACTGGATTAATTACACGTTTCCTACTGTATTACACATTTAATACAGTTCATTTCACTTAATTGGGCCCGTTTACTCTAAATGGGCCGAAATACTTTAATTGGGCCTTAATCTATATTAAGCCCGTTTTTCACGTATTATTTCCCTTCACCAGGTTTTATCGGCTCATTGGGTCTATCAATACCCATTGGGTTTTATTTCAAGCTCTTTGAATAGCCCGTATATCATTTATGACAGTTTATTCGAATTTTCGAATATAATTCACTAAATCTGAAATTTAATTCGAAATGCGTAAAATAAATCTTAAATACGCGTTAATCACATAAATTGTCGTAAATGAGCTTTACTTACCCGATATTATACGATGGTGTGCAAATCGAAGTTCGATCGGGCTTCCGTTCGGAATTAATCGTCGAACTGCACAATTTCATATTTTTAACTCCGGGTCAATTTTTGATTAAATATAATTTAAATAAAATTATCAAAAATTAAATCGGTCACTTTTGATCTCGTATCGACTTACCCAAAGTTCGATGAAATCTTGAATTTTTTCTCTCTCTTCTTTCTCTCTCCTCCTGAATCGGTTCAGACCGGTTCAGTCCCTTTTCACACTGCACCGGTCTGAGCCGGTTCAGTGGCCATTTCGTCGTTGCCGGCGTTGCCGACCGATTCTCGACGCGATTTCGCAGCCAATGGGCTCGGCTCGGGCTGGGGAGCCTTCTTTTGGCCTGGGTTGGGGTCGATCGGCGCCGGTGGCCGCCGAATCTCCCCTTCTCTCCCGCAGCTCTCCCTCCTCCGATCTCCTCACCGACGGCGTTTTCAAGCGCGTCTTGGCCGCTAGCGAGTCGCCCCGTGCTGGGCTGCCTTCGCCGACCCCTCAGCCTCGCCGGTGGCTCGCCGTCCGGTGGTCTCTTCTCTCCCTCGGGTTGCGTCGGTTTGCCTCTATTCTTTCTCTCCCTGATACCAATTCTCAATCCGTTTTTTTTCAGTTTTTTTAACAGATTTTTTTATTTATTTATAATATATTTTTATTATTATTTTATTCTTAAAATAATAATAAAAATCCTAAAATATCTCAAAAATTTATATTAAATTCATTTAGTCCGTAAATAAATTTATCAGTCCTATTTTACCTTTTCGATATATTTTTCTACTATTTTTGGGCTCATTTTTCGAGATAAAATTTCCAAAAATATTAAATAAATTCATATCTTGATCAATTGGACCTGAAATTTAATTATTTCTTCTTTAGTGATTAAGATTACATAAATTCAAGTTTACAAATAACAATTTCTTAAAAAATGACACCGAATTTTTGAGTCTTACAGTGTGGTCAGGATTGACAGCTAATTAAGGTATTTCAAAATACCTCTCTGCCTGAAAAACTTGACAACGTCTAAAAGTATCCTAACCCATAACCTAAGAGGAAAGTGCATACAGGTATCTCGAGACAGGAACTGGGCTACGTATTAATGTAGAGTAGAAAGGTAACTGCTTATGAATCTTGGCAATTAAAAGATCATGAAAAGAATTACCTAAACCATGATTTGGGAATTGGCAACTATAATGTTGGCGTTAAAGGTATGGCGTCATAAGAAATTATAGATTCTCAATAATCATAAAAGTCTTAGATATTAAATTTCATAGAAGAAAGTGAACGTAAGGTAAAGGAAATGATTATGGTTAGTGCCTTGAGCAGAAGTGACTTCGGGATGGCATTATATATATAGGTAAGGGAACATGAGTTATTGAAATATTTAGTGAGCCTCGATTTGGATGTGGTTCCCTTCTGGTACTGACATTCATTACATGGTAGCTAGCTTGAGAGTTGAAACAGGACTGGATTAATCAAATCATGCGGGCTCAGCGTAATGATAAATACTATATCGATATGGCTAGTTGGATACCAGAGGGTACTATAAAATATTTGGTGCCGACAAGGATGATTTATTGAGATTTAAAAGCAGAATTGTGTAACCAATGATCTATAGTTAAAGAGATTGACATTACATTCGGGAAGTAATAAGATGTATCAGAATTTACGAAAGGTTTATTGGTAATCAGGTATGATAAGAGATATAACTGAAATTGTGACTAAATGTCTCATATGTCAGCAGGTTAAGGTAAAGTACCAGAAGATTATGAGATTATTATAATCTATACCTAAGCCAATACGGAATTGAGAGCATGTGCTCAGGATTTTAAAGGCTCTTGAAATGACTATTTGCCCTTAGCAGAGTTTGTATATAATAACAATTACCACTCAATTATCAGAATGACACGGAATGAAGCGTTGTATGGTATAAGGTGTCGTTCGTCGATTGGATGCGAAAAAGTGGGTCAGAGAAAAATATTTGCTCCCGATTTGGTTAAGCAAGCTTTTGAGGATGTTTAATTGATTTGTGAGAGGATGAAAAGAACTCAAAGTAGGAAAAGGAGTTATGTTGACCAAAGACGAAGACCCTTGGAATTATCAGTAGGAGATTCGATGTTTTTGAAAGTTTCACCTTCTAAGGGCATAATAAGGTTTGCGAAGAAATAAAAGTTAAGTACCCGATATATTGGGCCTTTCGAGATCTTAGACCGAGTGGGAGGCAAAGTTTATAGATTGGCGCTAGCGCCGAAATTATTGAGTATTCACAATGTCTTCCACGTTTCAATGCTACACAAGTATCATCCAAATTTGGCACATGTAATAAAATATGAACCACTAGAATTGAAAGATGATATGACGTATGTGGAGAAACTGATTCAGATCTTGGACAGGAAAGAAAAGGCATTCCAGTCTAAGACGATTTCTTTGGTCAAAGTTTTGTAACAGTATCACACTTCGGAAGAGGCCATGTGGAAATTGGAAAGTCTACTACGAGAAAAATACAAACACTTGTTTGAGAACTGATGTACTTTTAAATTTTGGGACCAAATTTCCTAAGGTGGGGGAGAATGTAAACACTGCAAATTGTCATCTACTTGATTTTATCGATGTATAACTATTACGCCACTAGGATTAAAATCGTATTCGTGGTATACGATTAAGCTTAGCTATATTTGGAATATAAGGTTATGAGAAGATAGTTAATCAGATTTGCATTTTTTACATAAGAACTTGAGTGAGTTAAGTGTAAATATAAGATTTTTACTTTCTACTATTTGAAAAAATTAATCAAGTACTCAGACATACATATTTATATTTGGATAGTCCTCAAGTAGAATGTAAAGATTTTATATTTATGTACAAATGTATACACATATATGTGTATACATATATTTGTATACATGGCACACATGAGCTCTTGAATTGGCTTTCAAAAATGAAGCTAATCCCGAGAAGTCCCATTAGTGGCATGGGTATCTCAGCATGAAGTGATGAAATTGGGATGATGATGCTCAATTGTGATAGGAAAGAAAATGAAAACAAAGCACGCATCTAACGAGGGACCGGTGCAAGTTAATATATGATAGGTAAAGTGATGATGGAAGTAGTAGGAAGTCTGAAATTTGACAGGACAAAAGTAGAAAAATATGGCCAAAGGCTGGCCAAGGACAAAAGATTTCTAAATATAGACACAAAAGCTGCAGCAAGGTGGCTATTCTTGCAGGAAATGAGACGTGAAAGAGGAGAGGAAAACGTGAAAAGTAGTAGAGAGTAAGCTACCCGTACAGCTTGGACAGTGAGGAAAGACAGGAAGAACCTACTGCACTGCAATGCATAAAACCTTAGAATATATATATTTATATACATATAAAAGAGAGGAAAAAGGGACCATCATAATTGCCTGGCAAGGGAATTCTGAAAACTTCAGCAGTGAAGGAAATCAAATGAAGCTCATGAACCAAGAGACAAAGCATGAAAACGTGGGAAAGGTTGGTGATGACAGTGACAACTGGGTGAAAATTGACTGATGAAGATAGAAACCGAGGATAGAAGGGTGACGTGATGAAATGGCAACTGTAGACTTAAAGGAAAAACCAAAAAACTGAAGTGAAGAAATCTGTAGTTGGCAGGAATGGGATCGATGGTGGATGGCCATGGTGTTTGGTAAAGGATAACCTGGAATAAAATATATAGAGGTGCATATTAAATCATGCAACTAAAATGAAACAAGAGGAAGAGAAAACTGAAGAAATACTCCTCTGTAAAAATCAAAAAACAAGAAGACGAGGGAGACATGAGGCTTGTTGGAAGATTGAGCGTGACCAGCAGGAACCCAACGACCAAGCACGAAGAGAAAGCTGAAGACCCGAAAACGAGAGAGGAAGAGTGAGAAGGTCGAAACAAAACAGAAGTCGAAAGCAGGAGCTACTATCGGCTTTCTGAAAGGTTGTGATGAACTGGTAGAAACAAAGGGGGACGAGGAAGCTGCTGCCTGGCACTAGTTTCAGCTGAGAAAGATGAGGGAAGGAGATAGGGAAGCAACTGAAAGCTGGTGAGTGAAAAAGAGTTGGTCGTTTGGAAGGGACTATGGCAGAGAACGAAACAAAGCAAGTTGAGACAAGGGAGGAGACTGAGAGAGGCGGTGGTGAAACGGAGGAATGTGCTGGAGACGGCGACGGTAGGAGGACAGCAGCGGCGGTAAGAGAGGAAGATGGCAGCGACAAGGAAGAGACAGTGATGATGATGAACAGTAACCTCGAGTGGTAACGCGAAGGAGAAGAGAAGAAGAAGAAGAAGGAATTTGGCAGGAAGGAAAGAAAATTAAAAAAAAAAAACAAAAAGAAAGAAAAAGAAAAGAAAAGAAAAGAAAGAATAGTGTATATATATATATATATATATATATATATATATATATATATATATATATATATATATATGGAGATAGAAAAGAAAACACAAAATTTGAAAAAAATTTAGGGAAATACGATCAGAAATATTTATTCTAAATTTTTAGAGAAATAAACCGATTGGAGCAGACCTGTTGACTCCAATCACTAAGGCATTGAGGACTGCGATAGATATCGAGGTAAAGAAAATTCTTATTGCTGTTAGAGATAAATATACGTAATTTTTTTGTGTTTTATATATAAATTTTAAGGTAAATTTCCTAGTTATTGGAATTATAGAAAACCTCAGGCCGATTTTAAGCCTTGGAATTTAAGAAAAATTTTAAATTTCGTAAATCGGTCCATCTACCGATATATATATTTATTTGATTTATTTAGACAAAAAATCCCGTTAAATATAATTATTGATTTTAGATCGAAAACTCTTAGATTTGATTATTCTGTACCGAGTACTAAAATTTTTAACCGAAAATGGTTAGTCAGCCCCTTTTAAATTGTTTCGTGAAATAAACTGAATTTGTATGTGATTTAAGGAAAAATAATCTGATTATAAAGAAATACTGATGTGATGTGCTTGAGCGCGTACTGACTGTGTGTTACACGGTCCGACTCGCACCGATTTTTGAGACATAGACGATGATTAAATCATGTTGCTCTACTGTCTGTTCTGAATATGTGGTCAACAGAGTACGATGTACCGTGCAGCACGTACGCGAGTACGATGTACAATGTTTTTTTATTTTGGTCTTCAAACATTTTGATGTGTAAGTCGTTTAGGTCGCTGACCACTCTCATAGCAATTAACATCTCGGCATACCTGATCAGTGATTGCCTGGAGTCACCAACATTGGCCAATAGTCATTCTGATATCTGATATAACATGTTCTGTCTCGTCTCGTCTATTTGATTTTCTGAACTGGCCATTTGAACGATATCGTTTTATTTGATGTTCTGAACTAACCGTTTGAACGATATCGTCTATTTGATTTTACTAATTTGACTGTATGAACTGATTTAACCGTATGAAACTGTTTTATTCTGTTTGCATAAAAACATTGTGGGGGCCATCTCTTGAATCCTGCAGGAACAAAGTGTCACACAGTCGTCACAACAAAATACAATATAATGTTTTGAAAATTCTGTATTTTGAAAAGGAAATCATATACTCTGTTGTTTTAAGTTGTGAAATTTTGTATTTACTCAGTAAACTGATTATACTGTCAATGTTGATTTTCGACTCCGATGTGTACTGTGATTTTTGGAAACTGTTTATTCTGTTGATTAGAGTTCTGGGATATCAGTATTTACCACAGTAAACTGATTACCCTATCGATATTGATTTTGTTTCCAATTTTCGACTCTGATTTTACTAAATAGACAGTGACTCTATATATCTTTCCTGATAAGTCTATTTTGCTGATATATTTTAGGTGGTGTATTTATCTACTTGTTATGAGGTTTTTCTTACTAAGTATGTTAAGCTCACCCGTTACTCTCCTCCACGGATTCACATCAATAGCGGGACTCTTTAAGTCGAAATATTTTGCACAACCACATTTTTCCAAGCATTTATCTGCACTAAAGGTATACCCAATATGGATAACTGTTTCGTATCTAAAATTTGTAAGTATAGTAATGTATAGAGAAGTGTGTTTGAGGAATGTTAACATAAAAAACAATTATGATGATTAATCGAAAGGTATTTTTATTGGATTTTTAGTTAAAATTTGTGACCAAAAAATTAATTTACTAGGTGAATTTATAAATTTTTATCTGTTATCTTCTCGTAATCCAACCAAATGTGTGGTAAAAAGGATCATTACATCGAGATATGCTGTAATTGTAATTAATAGGCTCCAATGTCTTACCTGAGATCCTATCTGATCAATAATGATGAGTATATGATTCTTAGGTGCATGTACGCTCCCATAAAGTTCGTGTACTCGTTTACAGGAACGCTTGTATCCTTACACCAAAAATTGAAATATTATCTTTCGATGATCAAATGCATTTGAAATAGTTAAGTAGTTTACTTAACATGGATGGAAATTGTGGTTTTCACACATAGGTGTAGTAATAATTTTCTAATATAACTTTAATGCTGCATTTGTATTAGAATCTTAGCTCTTTTAGGAGTTTTAATTCAATTTAATAATGATTTGGAAATCAATTTTTAATAACTTAATCTAACTAGGACAATTAAATTAGATGAAAAATAAAATTTCTCTCTATAAAAATTACTTTAAAATATAGGGTTTAGTAGCGTAATTAGTCTTGGCATGATGAGGCAAGAAGGAAAATACAAAAAGTGAATAGGATGTAAAATTATTTTCTTACTCATAGTTAAATTTTTTTATTATTTTATTAAAAATATATATCTTGAATAATTTTTTTTTTTTAATTTTAACCTAGAGAATCTCTTCACACATTCAAATTAAACTTTAATTGATTGATAATAATTTATTTAAATATAATAAATTTATAAAAATTACCTTAAAAATAAAAAGTTAAAAAACTCACAAAATACGGAAGAAAAAACCCAGGCAAAACCTAAAAAAAAAAAAACAAAAATTCAATGAACAATTGATACGCTGGTCTCGAATCCACGTTGACAACGCTGAGAGCCCGAAGCTAAAATCACTGGACCATACCACAGACTCCTCGCGCAAACAAACAGCGTAAAATACTCTCAGGCCTCCACGTACTGAAATTCATGATTGCCGAACCTAAATTAGACTTTCAAACCTTCCTTACCTCAGGTATGGGATTGTTGGTTTTTCACAACTACTTTAAAAAGACCTTACAGCTGTCATGGTGATTCAAGCTACCTTCTATTCCATTTTCACTTTGGTCTCCTTTGTTTGTTTATTTTCTTTTTTTATCCTTTTTGTAAATAAAAGTTAGGGTTTGAAAATTTTCTTTTGAAAATCAAAACAGTGTGGGAAAAGGAAATAGAAATCCTGTTCATCTGTTGTTTTCTGTTTTTGTCAGTTTTTTCTTGGGTTTTGTAGTTTATATTGAGATTAGAGGCTTTTCATGTTATTTGGTTGATGTTGGGAGATCTGAAGTAAAAAAATTGGGTAGTTTTTCTGTTCAAGTTTGGTGTCCACAATTTTTGCACCAACAAAGAGCTAGGGTTTCCTAGGTAAAGATTCTGCATTTGGTTCTACTTATATTTCACGCCTTTTCATTTATTTACCCCTTTATTTTTTGGTATAAGTAGGTAATTCAAATTAAGTTATGTGTAATATGAATAAATTCAATTTTGCTTGAAAATATTGTTTTACATGCATTATGATTCTGTATTTTAACATTTTCTGAGTGTCGTCTATTTTCGTATCTATTTACAGTTTTGGAGATGAATTGTGTAGACATTGTGGATTTATCTAGCGATGATGAACTGGGAGAGATAGATGTGAAACCTGTTAAATTAGAGCCTGGTGCTGTTGGGAGCATGATAAAGCAGCGAAGTAACTATAGAGTCCAACCTGTTGAGCTTGTCAAATCCAAAACCCATCCTAGGAAACAAGCCTCTGAAGAAAATAAAAGCTCAAATAATGCTTTAAGTACTGGTCAAAGTAATAATAGTGTTTTGGAGCAAGGCCAGTCTCCAGGGGATGATACAGGTGTTTCTTCAACATCACCTGTCTCTCCGGCACCAATTTGTCGACAGTTCTGGAAAGCTGGGAGCTATGAAGGGGGGCTTGGTTCCAAGGCCACACTACAAAGTATGCAGCTATCAGTTATTTTAGTATTGTATTCTTAATGAAATGTGATTCACTAATTGCTGATACCTTTTAACTTCTTATTGTACTATTTTTTAACAACAGATAGCAAAAATTATCTACATGTGCACCCCTTGTTTCTTCATTCTAATGCCACCTCACATAAATGGGCCTTTGGTGGTATGTCTGGCTTTTGCAGTTTGTTTTTGATACTCATTACATTTTCTTTTAGTAATGATTATTTTTGCTTGTATTACACTAGTTACTTTTTTGTTATTGTTTGCAGCTATTGCTGAACTACTTGACAATGCCATTGATGAGGTGAATTTCAGCTTAATTTGTTGGCTTTTTTTGGTTCTTGTTTGACTCTGGACCATAATTGTCTTGTTTAATTTTACAAATGCATGTTATGAGATTTATTTTCTTGGAAACTTTATGCGATAAAACAGTCAGAACTAGGATCTAATAATGTAATTACTGTGTCTAATTTGTAGGAATTTGTCGGAAAATTTGCATGGGATTTCAGGTTTAAGTGATAGAACAAGGGCATTTTTGTACGTTTACATTTGGGAAGGTAGATCAGGTTATGGGTGTTCATGTGGACTGAACTATGAATAAGGAAATTTGAATTTTTTGTTACAATCAATACTTTGAAGTCTTATTAATGCTGAGGATTTGCTAGTGATTCAACTAGCATGCCATAATCACTAAAAGTTGAGAATAAGACCAACTTGAATAAGATAAAGGCCACACTAAACTCCTAATATCTTAACTAAACCCAAGCATCAATGTTTTACTAGGCTAGAGTTATATTGAAAATATAGTTGACATGTTCAATGACTGAAATTTTTAAGCATAGATATAGTTTTTATTACATTATTACCCTATTGGTAGCCAAATTGTAGGTAGATATATGCACAATTATGTCGGTTACTATAGTGCTTTTCCCAATTTGCTATCTTGTCTTGATGAATTATTACTGTTTTGCACTTCACATCCTATTTCTTTCAAATTGGATAGATCCAAAATGGGGCCACTTTTGTCATTGTAGATAAAACATCAAGCCCTAGGGATGGGAGTCCAGCTTTGTTAATTCAAGGTATTTTCTTTTTGATTTCATAAGAAAAAAAATGAAATATACCTTTTCATTTATAATTCAGTTATGTTTTTTCTTTGTAAAAGTTGTATACAATCAAATATTTGTAACTACTACTTCCCAAAACTTGACAAATTGCCATTAGATGATGGTGGTGGAATGGACCCTGAAGCAATGCGTCGCTGCATGAGTTTTGGATTTTCAGATAAGAAGTCGAAATCTGCAATTGGACAATGTATTAATCTTGTGTACTCTTTGGAATATTTTTAAGTTCTTTCTTTTTATATTTATGAAATGAGTTATGGACTTACAGATGGCAATGGTTTCAAGACTAGTTCTATGAGACTTGGAGCAGATGTAATTGTTTTCAGCCGCCACTTAAACAATAGGTTTGGTTCCTATTCCACTATCATTTTCTACCCTATGCATTAAAATTTTATTCTGCTAGTTTTGTATGTTGACCATTAAAGTTTATTCTTGCATGTTTATAGGATAAAGTTGTCATTTTCATATAATTCTGGTGAAAAATCATTTTTATTAGTGGAACAAACCACTAGTATAACGGAAAACTTTTGCAATCATAAGGTTGTAAATTTTTTTCTTGGAAAACAAGGAGAAAAATATTATTTTAATTTTTATTCGTTTTAAAGAATTTATTTTCCAAAATCGATTCTCCAACCCACATTAAAATTAGTTAGATAGGTGGGTGCAATAAGGCTTCAAGTGACTTTTTCTAGCGACTTGAGTTCAAGCTTTTGAAAGTGATGTGGATCAAAGTTTGCAAGTTGTTGAGCTAGGTGGATGGGGTTGAGGCATCATCATTGATATCTCTATCGTGGTATGTGTAATTGAAAGTTTGGGAGTTTATGGTGGGAGCTCTTGCATCCTTGTCTAATCTTGATTCAGTATATGAGGTATGGGCCTTGATGAGTTTTTTTCATGCGTACTCTGGAGCGATCCCACAATAAAAGGCATGAGAGATGGTTTGTGTACAAAGTTCAAGTTATTAATTGCTAATAATCCAAATGTAAGCTTTGTTTCATGTGATTCAAGTTGATAAAGTTTTGCATGAGCCTGGTTTACACCGAAAAAGAGAGTTTTTCTTGTATCTTAGGAGTATAAGGAGTGTGGAAACCAAGTTTTATGTATTTATGTTTGTCTTTACACACACATGCGTTGCTACTATTAAATGGTCAATTCCCTTTTTTTATGATTAGGTCATTGACTCAAAGCATTGGTCTCCTTTCTTATTCATTCTTGACAAGAACAGGCCATGACAGAATAGTAGTACCAATGGTGTGTGTCCTCTAGCCATTTGAGTGTCCATTTGAGTTTATGTTAGTTTCCAATGCCTACTATAAGATCTCTGTGCAAACTGCAGGTGGATTATGAGCTTAATGTGTCAAGTGGCATGTTGGATGTGTTGCATGGTAGAGAACATTTTGCATCTAATCTTTCCATTTTGTTGCAATGGTCGCCTTATTCAACAGAAGCTGAGCTTTTGAAGCAAGTAGGCCTTATGCTTCTCTTCTTCTACTTCTACTTTTCTTATTTTACTTTTTTTCTTGGAGCTGTCAATGATTATTATTGCTGCTAATTGAATTGTTCATCGCAATAACATTTGCATTGTTTGGTTGGTTAATTTGGTTCCTTGTACATTACTTTCCTTTTAGCTATAATATAATTTGCTGGCTGCTTTTAAAATTAGTTTTACTTTTAGAAAATATTCTTAAGTAGAAGGCTCCGAAAATATGTAAATGTTGCAGTCATCTCAAGAGACTACCTAACATATGTTAGTGATTCGTGTCTCTTGATTCGTAAGTTAAAAAATTAAGATCAGAAGTAAATTTCCAGCATCCAAGTTGGTGATGGGATTTGAAAAGGGTAGAAAATGGATTGGATTTTAGAGGAAAAAAAAAAAGATTCTTGAAGAAGGTTTTTTTTTTTTCTTTTCTGCGTGAAGTATGAACATGTTACTTGCCATAGATTGGGGAACCCAAGTTCTGGGATAATTAAAAGAGGTCTATGGATGATCAAAGTTACATTTAGAAATGTACAAAGAAAAAAGAATTTGAGAAATAGATATTGACAAGGAAAATAAAAAGATTTAAATATTTTCAAAAAATCATTGGATTATATACAAAGATTAAAACTAGTTAATTAGAAATCTACTTTGAATGGTTAAAATAAAATGTTTCACTTCAAACTGAAAATCAGTAAATCTATTTTGAATTTATGCAACATCTATGGAGCACGGACCAAAATTCTTGCAGCACAAGATATATTACTTTATATATCATGAAATGATTTGGTCGTTGAAGTTGTTTTTATTTAACTAGCTTCACATGTATCTCCATCTAATTGCAGTTTGATGACATTACTTCTCATGGCACAAAAATTGTCATATACAATTTATGGCTCAATAATGATGGAGATTCGGAGCTAGACTTTGATTCTGACTCAAAGGTTGAAAGTTCTTTTTGAATCCTTTTCTTTTCTTTGTCCACTATCTTCCTGTCTTTCTCTGATGTATTTTGCACTATCTTTCAATTGAAACCTTACGATTTGTTTGCAGGATATTCGCATCAGTGGAGACACCAAAAAAGTCAATACAATCCCTGCTTGGAAAGCTGTAAATGAGCAACACATTGCTAGCTGTTATCATCATTCTCTTCGTGTGAGTTTATATTTTCTGTATATTGTGTGTTAAGTTAAATGAGTAAAAGGATTCATATTTCTTAAGTTTAATTCTGTCTCACCATATAGGTATATTTGTCCATCTTGTACTTGAGAATTCCCGACACTTTCAGAATAATATTGCGTGGAGAAATTGTTGAGCATCATAACATTGCTGATGATCTGAAGTATATAGAGTATATCTTGTATAAACCTCAAAGTGGTGGGTCTGTGGAGGTACTGTTATTCGTTCCAAGCATAATCGTTGTTGCTTATCATTGTTCATCTTCAATGGAAACTAATGAACTATAAGAATCACTGTAGTTCCCATTCCAATGTTGCACCTCAAATTAATAACTAAAAGTTCTGTTGATGTCCAAATTAACCATTCTTTGTAATTTAACATGAAATTAGCCATCTGTCTTTTCATTTGTGGGAACTGTCGATGCTAATTTTATAAGAAGTTGCTTTTATGAATGTAATGGTATTCTATGCATCCTTTGATGGTGATTGCCTGAATGTTTCTCTAACTTTACCATGTATTGACTTTTTTTCTTTTTGGTTGAGTTTCAGGGTGCAGTAGTATCTACAATTGGTTTTCTTAAAGAAGCTCCGCAGGTTAATATCCATGGCTTTTGTGTCTACCACAAGAACCGTCTAATTCTGGTAACTGTCATAAAAAGATTTTACCTTTCTTAGGTGGTTAGACCGTCTTTGTTAATGTTGGGGATGAAACACTCAAATGACTAATGGTGTAGCTTCATATTAGTGAAATAACTAAATTGTCTCTTGTCCCATTATATCTTTCCTTGCAGTGGTTTATCCAAAAAAACACAATGCTGCTGATTTTTTTCCATGTTATGTTTTGCCGATTTAAATACGGGAGTCTAGTCTAAAAACATACTTTATCATTGCATCCATTAGGATTGAAACCTTTTGTGTCTTGAGGACTTTTTGAGGACATCAGATATTCTTTGATTTCTGTTAACCAAAAATCATAATATGTTAACATGAGAAACTTCACAAAATTTTAAAAATAGCTTCTGACCTGAAAAGTGAATGATTGCCCAACTCTTAAATAAACCATCTTATTTTTTTTCTTAAATGAAATGTTCACTTCTGTCTTATGATGCTTGTGCACATTTTTTTTTTTGGATGAGAAAACTGGGAAGTTACTAGGTTCAGGAAAATTTTATTAATATTTACATTTTGGATTGCCATATACATGTGTCGAGGCCTAGATATCTTTGAGTAAAGTTTGTTCTAGTACTTGTGATTTACATTACATGCCTGGTTGTCTTTAAGGTCAAGACTTGTTTTCTTGCATGCAAATTGTATTACATATTTTGCTTTCAAGATGACTAGTTTGCATTTCTTAAAAGTAGTGCCTTTTTCCCTTTCTTCTTTTGCAGCCATTTTGGCAGGTTGTTAGCTATGTAGACAATCGAGGTAGAGGTGTGGTTGGTAAGAAGCCTATAAATATATTAAGTCATTGATATTTATTCCTTTGTTCTCCATAATAGGTTAATTCTGTGTAAAATCTTATTACACCAAATGATTTATTTTATCCTTTCAGGTGTTTTGGAAGCTAATTTTGTTGAGCCAACTCATAACAAACAAGATTTTGAGAGAACTTCCCTTTTCCAGAAACTTGAAGGTCGCCTGAAGGAAATGACATGGGAATACTGGTAATCTATTATTTAATGTCTAAATTACATGAAACTTCGTAGCTTGTTTCTCCCACTTAAATTTGTCTCCTGCGTCATGCTTTTCTGCCTATCTAATTGTTGGATACTTACCATGAATGTTTATGAAGGAACCGTACACTTTCATGTTTTGATTGTGTGTTTCAGATAAAAATGTACTTTTATTTTCCTTTATTTTTGAGAAAAAAAATATCAATTTTCCTCTTTTTGTTTATATGCGATGACTCAATTTGATGGTTGGAACATATCGATTTTGAAGCCTAGGTTTTTCCTTCATATACTGTAGATTGCATATCTGCAATGTGATCCTTAATATCTTTTGATGACCAGCCTGGCCTCTTCATGAGGTTGTAGTTCATGTTCTAGCGAAGATACCTGAAGCACATTATTAAATTCTGGCAGGGATTATCATTGCGGACTAATTGGATATCAGGTCAAGAAAAAGTCTCGACCACCAGCATCTCATGTTTCATCACACTTTACAGGACAGAGCAGTGTACAACAACCTCTTGGGTTGAATCAAACTTCCATGGCTGCTGATAGAACAAAAGCCGGACGAGTTGATGTTGGTGCTGAGCAAGCAATCCCTGTCTCTAATGGAAGAAACATGCAAGGTAAGTGCTATACTAATCTTTGTTCTTTACTAACATGAAGCATTTTAGTTTTCCTCATGGTCCATTGGTGATTGATCAGGACTGGCAATGAAGAGGAAGGAACCTGGTGACTTAGCAAAACTTGAAAAGGTGAAACGCCAGGCAGGGACTTGTGGCAACACGTTTCTACAGGTTTGTAGGGAGCATGCTCTCCTAAGTTTCTAGATTATTAGATTCTGACAGGGAGTTGCGGGTTAATTGCATAAAGTGGTTTGTTAAAAATGCAACTTTTATTTTACTGTTCTATGCTTTGAAGGAAAGATGATTCTTTTCGCTACATGCATGCGAATCCTTCCATTCTTTTCATTGTATGAGTTTGCTTCCCATTTCTGAACGCTATTATATTTAACTGTTGCACGGGTACTTAAATGAATCTGTAGTATTTATCAGTTCCATTTTTCTTTACGTAGGTGATATGAAATTTGGCTTTAGTAAAATGTAAGAAAAATTTTCAGTTCCATTAACAAAACTGCTAACCTTTTTTGTGCTTTTTTTCTTCCTCTAGCCTGTCAATCAAGAAACTCTTAACTTGATGCAAGAAAACAAGAAACTTTGTGCCAAGTGAGTTGAATACTTATATGTTGTTATCCACTTCTTTATTTGGTGAAATGGTTTTAGTAGTTAATAAAAGAAATCGAATTCAAATTTATATTTTTCATTTACTTTGTAAAACGCACTGACTTTGCTTGGTAGGAAAGAAAGAAAGGGGTGAGGAAAGAAAATTTGTTAATTTAATAACTAAGCTACAAAATAGGAAAATAATTATGAAACTTAATTATCGGATTAACAGATTTTCCTTTCTGATCATTTTCCTTTCTTCTTACTAAGCAAAGCCTTTAGTTTTTTAACTTTTAGCCCAGCAATAAACTGGCAGCTGACCGCTGGAAGTCTTGTTTCAGATGCTTGGAGTATGAGAAGAGAGAGGAAGAAATTAACATCAAGGTATTGAACCTTTCAGGCGGATTTGGCAGTCGTGTGTTGGCCTCTCTGAAATCTTGTTTCATTGACTCTAACCATTTAACTCGTGCAGGTCGAAGAGCTTAGAAATGAAGTGGCAGAGGCTGAGCGTGAGTACGAACGGCTGTTGGCAGAACTGAAGCACCTGGATGTTGTAAAGGATGAAAAGGATGTAAATATTTGAAATTTTCTTGTTCTTATTGTTCGATTCTTTTATTTGTAAAACAATTTTGTATCTTAAGTGTATCCGATGATCTCAACTTTTACAGGGTTGGGACTGACAGGTCATACCGACCGACTTCAGGGTAGGGGCCAAAAAATAGAAGAAATTTTTTTTTTTTTTCAATGCTGGCAGAATCCTTTTTACACATCTTACTAGAAAAAAATAAAATAAATTAAGCTTTTAGTTGGTAAGAAAGGAAAGAGAAGGATTTTGAGTGACAAGTTACAAAATAAAAGGAACATGAATTTAATCAATTAGAAGAACTTTTTATCTTTGCGAATTTTGTTGGGTGTTTTTTATACAGCGGTTATACGTTCAAACTTAAAACCTGACTATAATGAAAATTATGGGACAGTTATTAGGTTGTTGTTTAGAATCCAAGAGTTATCTTCCAATTAGTTAAATTAATATTTGGATAATATTTGGATATGTTATCGAATAAGTATTGGTTCTTACACAACAATAGATGAGTAAATAAGTAAAGCTTATAATATAAGTTTAGTCAAAGATCTAGAAATTTAGATATAACGGTAAGATGATTGTGAGGTTATGTGTAGATTTGTGCATAGAACATTGGTTGTATTTGGTACATAAGAAAATATAAAAGATTATAATGGTGTAATTATTTTTATGGACTAAAGGTATTAAAGAGAGTTGTACTGGTCTGGAGGAGATAAGATTATTTTAGTTGGTTAGTTATTAGAGGTGGGGTTTTGAATATTATGTGTGTATGCATCATATAGAAGACTTGATAGGGTTAATAAATAATAATTTTTGAAAAGATCTAAATAAAGTAGTACAAAAAGTGTTTATAGGAGAAAACTGATAATGGCTTTAATGGCTTTGTTAGTAGAGATGATCTTAAGAGTGTACATGAAAGTTTTAGTTATAGTGCATGGAGATATTATCTTAGATTTTGTTTTATCTTACAATCTAATCCTAACTGTTTAGGAAGAGAAAATCTCACTTTATAAACTTAAATGTAGTTTGAATGTAAGCCAGATAGTTTTTTTTTTTTACAAGAAGGGATAGATTTAGTTGTTTGGATTGTTAGTTTATCTTGGGTGAAGGTGTTTCCATGCAACATTCTAGACATGAGGATTCATAAACAGATTGAAAGAACCAAAAGAAAAGAGCTGCAATGTTTCAAATTCAATGGTGGAAGTTAAAATAAGATTATCATGAACTATATAGAGATGGTTGGATTTAGAAAGAGAACTGGACAATATGCATTCAAGAGGTAAGCAAGTTCATACTAATAGAATTAAATGAAAGAGCACTAACTAAAAAGGATGCAACATTGTTGAATGCATTTGCTAAGGAAGCTATAAAGACTAATTAAGATTGTCACAAGACATTGAAAAAGAACAACAATGAAGAGAGCTTCACAAAATTAAAAAAAAAAAAAATTTTTTTCCAATGCTGGCAAAATCCTTTTTACACATCTTACTTGAAAAAAAATAAAAGAAATTAAGCTTTTAGTTGGTAAGAAAGGAAAGAGAAGGATTTTGAGTTACTAAGTTACAAAATAAAAGTAACATGATTTAATCAATTAGAAGAATTTTTTATCTTTGCGAATTTTGTTGGGTGTTTTCTATACAGCAGCTTTACGTTGAAACCTGACTATAATGAAAATTATGCGACAATTATTAGGTTGTTGTTTGGAAGCAACGAGTTATCTTCCAACGAGTTAAATTAATATTTAGATATGTTATCGAATAAGCATTGGTTCTTACATAGCAATAGACGAGTAAATAAGTAAGCTTATAATATAAGTTTAGTTAAAGATCTAGAAATTTAGATATAACGATAAGTTGATTGTGAGGTTATGTGTGGATTTGTGCGATTATTTTTACATTTATGATATTAGGAAATCAAATGGGTTAGAAAGAAGGTTAAGGAGATAGAACATTGGCTGTATTTGGTACATAAGAAAATATAAAAGATTATAATGGTGTAGTTATTTTTATGGACGAAAGGTATTAAGAGAATGTTGTACTGGTTTGGAGGAGATAAGATTATTTTAGTTGGCTAGTTCCGAGAGGTGAGGTTTTGAATATTATGAGTGTGTATGCATTATATAAAAGACTTGATGAGGTTAGTAAATAATAATTTTTGAAAAGATCTAGATAAAGTAGTACAAAAAGTGCTTGTAGGAGAAAACTGGTAATGACTTTAATGACTTTGCTAGTAGAGATGATTTTAAGAGTGTACATGAAAGTTTTAGTTATAGTGCATGGAGATATTATCTTAGATTTTGTTTTATCTTACAATCTAATACTAGCTGTTTAGGAATAGAAAATCTCACATTCTAAGCTAAAATGTAGTTTGAGCGCAAGCCAGATAGATTTCTTTTTGACAAGAAGGGATAGATTTAGTTGTTTGGATTGTTAGTTTATCTCAGGTGAAGGTGTTTCCATGCAACATTCTAGACATGAGGATTCATAAATAGATCGAAAGAACCAAAAGAAAAGAGCTGCAAGGTTTCAAATTCAATGGTGGAAGCTAAAATAAGATTATCATGAACTATATAGAGATGGTTGGATTTAGAAAGAGAACTGGACAATATGCATTCAGGATGTAAGCAAGTTGATACTAATAGAATTAAATGAAATAGCACTAACTAAAAAGGATGCAACATTGTTGAATGCATTTGTTAATGAAACTATAAACACTAAGTAAGATTGTTACAAGATATTGAAAAAGAATAACAACGAAGAGAGCTTCACAAAACATAGGTTAGTTAGAAAGGATGCAAAGAAGGTAGTGGTAGAAGCTAAAGTGAAAGCTGTGAATGAGAAGTATAACAAGTTGGACATAATGGATGAATAGAGATATATAAATTAGAGCGAGTAAGGGAGAGAATAGGTCTCAACATAGGAGTTGTGAAATGTATCAATAATGACATCAAAGAACTCTGGTTAAGAACAAACATAAAAAAACGGATAGTGTGATTATCTTTTACAAACTAAATGACGGGCAAAATCAAATTTCAAACAATACCTCGATGTCTCTTAAAATCTGAATTGATGCTTTATGTGCAAAATCAAAGATATTGAGGTCAAAGAGGCACTAAATAGAATGAAGATAGAGAAAGTTGTTGAGCTTGATGACATTCCAATCTAAGTTAGAAATAAATGCCTTGGAGAGATAAGAGTTAGGTGGTTGACATATCTTTTTAACAAGATTTGGTACATTAAAAAGATTCATGAGGAATAGAAGAAGAGTGTCTTGATATTTCTTTATAAGAATAAGAGAGATTCAAAGTTTCTCTAGCTATTGATCTATAAAACTGATGAATCACATGATGGAAATATATGAAAGAATGATAAAACAGAGATTTCGAAAGACTATAGAGATATTAGAGATTAAATTAGTTTTATATCTGACCGATCAACTATGAAGACAATACATTTGCTTAGACAACTTATAGAGCGTTCTTGAGTATAGAGTATAGATTTTCATATGGTCTTTATAGCATTGAAGAAAGCATATGATAAAGTGCTTAGGGAGATACTATGTTGGTCCTTAATGAGGAAATGAATTTTCGTAAAATATATTGAACTAATTAGGAACATGTATGGAGATGCAAGGACATATGTGAGGAGATGTGGATAGAAAATAAGTGAATTTTCTATCACAGTGAGACTGCATCAACGATCGATGCTAAATCCATTCTTAATCTCTATAGTAATGGATGAACAGAAAAAATTCATCTAAGATAAGGTGCCTTGTGTATGATATTTGCAGATGAAATTGTCTTGTGTGTTGAGACTAGAATAAAAGTCAAAGTAAAGTTAGAACTATGAAGACAAATTCTAAAATCAAAAGGGTTTAAACTAAGCAAAGTGAAGACTGAATACATGAAATGTAAATTCTGTTTCAACATAAAGGAATATCAAAACATAGTGACATTAGATGAGGTGGTGATACTTAAGAGGGACCATTTTGATATTTGAGGTTAAACATACAGATAAATGTAGAGATTGATGGTGATGTGTCCCCTAAGATTCGACTGTCTGAATCAAGTGAAGAAGCGCTATGGTATGTTGTACGATAAATGAATTCTTATATGTTGAAAGGTAAGTTCTACAAGATAGTAGTTTAAACCAAAATTGTTATATGATAGTGCATGCTAAGCGACTAAAAGACTACATGCTCAGAAGATGACTGTAGCAGAAATGAGAATGCATTGGTGGATGTGCGAATACGCGAGAAATGATAGAATGAGAAATGAAGATATTTGCAAGAAAGTTGGATTGATACCTATGAAGATAAGATGAGTGAAAGTAATTTATGTTGGTTAGGACACATATGATGTAGACTTGTAGAGGTTCCAATTAGGAGAGTGAAAGTTATGGATGATTAAAAAAGGATCAAGGTTAGGGGAGACTGAAAAAAACTTGGAAAGAAGTCATTTAGAAGATATGATGGCTCGAGAGTTGGAAAAACATATTTCCTTAGATAAGAATAAGTAGAAAAGAAGAATTCATGTTGATGACTTAACGTAAGTTCGTATATTGATCCATGTAGAAAAATCCAACTATGTTGGGATAAAAGCTCTAATGATGATGGTGATGATGTCTGTTCATTTTTTGTTATGTCTAATAAAACTAGAAAAATGGAATGGTCATATTAAATCGGGGTCTTAATTTAAATATTAATGTGTTAATGGATCAAGTTGATTTATTATTACATTTGAACGGTTGTGTTGACATGTGTTATTAAGATTAATAGCATAACATAGTATACTTTACAAAAAATTTGTGTCAGGGCAAGTACGACATTGTTTTTCGTGTCAAATTGAATCAAGAACGATTTATTAATAATTTTTTTTCTAAATTTTTATTATATTTTAAAAATATTTAATTATTAAAAATAACATGTGAAATAAATAAAAGCATACCAAAATAAAAATAACACATCTACGGTAAAATGTTTACATTCACGAAGATGATAATAAAATTAACTAAATAAAGATATTAAAATTTATTATTTTAATATTAAAAAATTTACATACATACAAAAAAGTTATAAGATATGACATCATTATTCTATTTTTAATTTATCATTTGATGATGTACTCATATAATGTGTTTTATCTTGTGTTTGGGCTTTTAATGTAAACTTCACGAATTTTTTTGTACTCGATTCTAATTATGAATAACGAAATAATTAATTGAAATCGAAAATACGTTTATTGGTGGATAATTAATTAAATTATACTTTAATATGAGAAATTTAAATGAATTTAATTAATTAAAATATTTTAACTTAAAAAATAAATAATTATGAAGAGTAAGAATAATTTTTATAAGTAAAATTAATGTATGAATATTTTTTCATGTTAAATAAATACAAATATTATACAATTTATTCTTCAAATATTACATAATAAATTATGAAGTATATATAAAAAAATGGACAGTCCACAGATAGCCAATCCCGAATCCCAAAATCCTCGCTTCTCTGAAAGAGTTGGAAGAAGCAGTAGGACGATGATGTCTGAAGCACTGAAAATATAAAAAAAAAATGGTGAAATGATGGATGAAAGAAAAGAATGAAATGATGGCTGCAGGAACAATGAAATGAAATAGAAATGAATGATGATGATGATATACGGTAGGTAAGAAGGGAAAAGTCAAAGAAAGAGATGGTGGCCACTCCGTGAGAGAAAACACAGGAAATATTGTTGTTATACCAAACAACAATGATTAAATGATGCTAATGTGGTCTTCTCCACGTGTCTTGAATATTCTGCAAAAACAGTGAAAGTCAGAGAGGCGCAGAGATCTATCCCTACGCGCGCACTCCGATACTTAAGTTAGAAAGAAAATTTTTTTAGCAAAGTTTCTGTAGGCCAAAAAGAGCTTAGGGTTTTTTTATCATACTTAGGGTATTTATAGATATTTTTGGAATTAGGTTGGGCTTCATATTTTTCTAGGACTTACGAACATTTTGGGCCCAAAACTATAGGGTTTTGGGCGACTAGGATCCGAGGCCCAGGCGTGCGTCCGAGCTGCGACAGAGTTACTAGATACTCTGTCGCAGACTCAGAGTGCGGATGAGTTCAACTTGCGATAGAGGTTCGAAGACCTCTGCCGCAGTCTTGGCGCAGAGTTCTGCCGCATCTCACTCTGCCGCAGATACTCTGCTGCTACACAGTCTGTCGTAAGTGTACTCTATCGCAGAGGTCTACCGCCTCTCTGATGTTGGACTCAAGGGCGCAGAGGTCTGTCACGGCACTCTGTCGCTACTGGACTCTGTCACTTGATGGACTCTGTCGCATGGTGGACTCTGTCGCCGGAGGACTCTGTCGCACTCCTTTCAGTGTTTGCCACGTGGCACATGCCTCTTGGTGCTTAGTATCTGACACGTGGCTATCCTCTATTGGCCAATATTTATCTACGTGGACTTTGATAGGTATGACCTCTATCAATTGCTCCCCACTCTTTGGTAGGAATATTTCCTGCGAAAGAGTATAACAATAATATTTTATTTTTATTTTTATTTTTGGCGCATTTGGTTTACTATTCCTGAGGGATGCTCATTCACTTCAGTCGCAGATGTGTAGATTACTGTGCACGTGCGACTACAGCCGCGCTTATATATAAGGTCTCAGGTATCGCCGTATTCGCTGAGTTCTCTCGCACAACGATCACTTTGTCACTTACTCTCCACGCCCTCTATCGTAACTCTACTGCGAATGTCATTACTGTCCCGCATCTCTACCGCAACTCTACCGCATAACTCATTATTGTTTCGCACCTCTGTTGCAACTCTACCGCATACATCGCTACTCTGTCGCGTCATTTTCGCACTGTTTTTTCGCTACTTTGTCGTAAACACTCTGACGCTGTTATCCAATGTCTGCCTTCATTCCTGTTGCCTTGCAAGTGTACCTTTGATTGTTAGGTAACACTCTGTTGCCGATTACTTTTTCTTCGTAATTTTTTTAAAGTCCAAAATGGCTAGTCATGGTGTAGGGAAGCGTATAAAACTAAGAGTTAGATCGACTTTGAAGGAAGTTGACATTCAGGATCTTACGTCTAGATTTTCATTGCTCGATGGGTGTTCCTATAGACTTCCAAACCCTCAAGAAAATGACATACGTAGTGTGTCCGACGGGGTAGTTATTTTTAGAGCATCCTTGGAGCTAGGACTCCGTTTTCCAATTTTCGATTTTGGAGCTTCTTTTCTTAGGGCGCATAGGATTGCCCCCGAACAACTGCATCCTCAAGCATGGATGCAATTAATTGGCTTTACCGTGCATTGCCGATCAAGGGGTGTTTCACCATCTCTTCCCTTACTTGATAATTTTTTCAGGTTCCGAAGCAGCTCCGGTTTAGTTCCCTATTCCCTTCAATAGGTGTATAAGCCCGGATTTAAAAATAGGTTATTCTAAAAACCTGCAAACAAGCTTCATGAATTTGAATCGGAGTGGCTTATTGTGGAGACGCCTGGGGGCCTGAATTTTCCTACTCGTTGGAAAACTAGACGTGAGATCCCTAAGGGTCCCCGGATTTCTACACTCAGGAAACAATTATCTTTTTAGTTGATAACCCTATTAATCTTGATATTCTTCTATCAAACAAAAATTTGACGTCTGTCGGTTGGGGTGTGGGTCCCATTCCTATTGTCGGCCCCTCTGTTCCTTCCTCGAATCTTCCATCATCGATTCCTTCTGAGTTAAATCTTGAACCTTTAAGGTCGCAAGAGCATATAGGGAGCACAAATAGAGAGTCTAGCTCTGATAATGAACCCCTAGCCAATCTAAGTGACTGGGAAGGGTTTGGTTCAACTTTCATGGTCCTTCCGGATGATGATATGTTAAACATAGAGTCCCTTCAGGAGCATTTTGATTCTCCTGATGGTAACTTTTTCTGCTTTTTGATTTATCATTTGTTAGTTCTGGCCGCATTTTTGACCATTTATTTGTTTTTACTTTTTTTGTAGAAATGAGCCATTTTATACGTTCTTTTTCGCGCCAGGGGGTGGAAGAAGGTTCGTCTAGTGATCCTGCTAGAAAGAGACCTCGCTTGACAGATATTGTTCCCAGTGAGGCACCAGTTCCACCTCCATTACCCCGAGCTCGGACTCGTCTCCTTCTAGACAAGAGATGCCCCCTCCTACTGAACAAAGGGATCCTTCTCGGGATAGAGGGAAGGCTCCTTCCTCTTCAAGGAGAGCTTTCAATTCCTCTGGACGGTCTCGGTCTGAAAAGCGTGTTGAATGTAATATAATTTCGTCTCAACGAAAGAATCAGAGGCGTTTGTACATTGAGTCGTCAATGGGGAAGAGGCCAATTCTTCCTAAGATAGATCCTGTTGACAAGAGGTCCTATCCCGTGGACGGCGGTTTCATAATGAGGGGGTCGGAGTTTCGAGTGTACTCGAGAGTACATGACAATGATACCTTGGATACTCCCGGGGTGACGTCTCGGTTGAGTTGGGCCACTATTCTTCCAAGGGACGAAGCCCGAATATTTAGAAATTTTCCAGAGGGGGAAGACTTAGCTGATATGGAAGCGCTGAGGGTAATATTCATATTCTTTTTTCTTTTTTCATTTTATTTCTTTTTGCTCTACTTTGAGTTTTAACTTTTGTGTTTCTTTTTAGCTTGCTCAGAGTACCATGGCCAATAATGCTCAACACCGAGCCTATCAGGAGCGAGCTGACAAAGAGATTCAGGAGTTGAGGGACAAAGTCATGGAGTTGTCGAACACTGTCAACAACTTATCCGGGCTACCTGACGTGGTGCGAAGCTTAGAAGATCAGCTCTCGAAAGCACTCCAGGATTTGAATCATGTCAAGGGAGATCTTACTGTCGAGACGGCTAGGTCTAACAAACTCAATGAAGATCTTCAACAGGCACAAGTCGAACTGGACAGTATGCAGTCTAAATATGGGTCCTTAATGGATCACAATCAGGAGCTGGAACAATTCGTCACCGAACTAGAAAGTCGGGCCACTCCCTTTCTTAATCAAGTGGAGATTGATAGCATAAGGGCGGAAGCCGTGAAGGAGTACCGTCTTTCTAAAGATTACATGAGGCGAAAGGAGGATTTTTCGGTGCCATATGTAAAATATGGTTTTTACCTTGCTAGATCTTGGTTGGAGAAGCATAGGGAAGGTGAAGAGTTCTCTGAGCTTCAATATACGCGCGAAGCAATTCTATTTGAGGCTCCTGATTGGACTAAGTATGAACCAGAGGCTGAACCCCCTGATGAGCTTTTTAAGAGGACTGCGCAAGATGATTTTTTACGCCTGGCCACAGTGACGTATTGCGCCTCAAGCTCTTATGGCTCGTCTGATTTTTTATGCCTCGCCACAGTGACGCTATTGCGCCTCAGGCTCTTACGCTCATTTGATTTTTTGCGCCTGGCCATAGTGACGCTATTGTGCCTTAGGCTCTTACGGCTCGTCTGATTTTTTGCGCCTGGCCATAGTGACGCTATTGTGCCTCAGGCTCTTACGGCTCGTCTGATTTTTTACGCCTGGCCACAGTGACACTATTGTGCCTCAGGCTCTTACGGCTCGTTTGTCTTCTCTCACAAGATTTAGATTTATAAAAGCCAAAGATATAATAGAATAATAACGAAATAATTTGCATAATGATCAGATAATAGTATCCTGTGACAGTGTAAACAAATAATAATGCGGGAATATAAGAATCAAGAAAGAAAACATAATGATTAATTTAAATACAATTTCAAATGATTTGAGTTTTATGTTTTTCCTATTTTCTTCCCTTGTAGAGTTTTCAGGATGCAGGTGTTGGGCCCAATCCTTCGTCTGATTCGATATGGACCTTCCCAATTGGCTCTGAATTTTTCGTCTTCCCTCAAGGCATTGGTGATGTTTGACTTTCTAAGCACCAAATCTCCCTCAGACATCGGTCTATCTTTTACCCGACTGTTGTAGTAGTTGGCCACCCTCTGATGATAGGATGCCAGCCGGATAGCTGCAGCCTCTCTATACTCATCAAGCAAATCTAGGTTTTCCTTTAGCCCTTGTGAATTATTTTCTTCCACTAAAGGCACTACCCTGGATGACAGTGCTCCAATTTCCACGGGAATCAATGCTTCAGTGTCGTATACAAGGCTAAACAGCATTTCTCCAGTTGATACTCGACTAGTGGTACGGTATGCCCATAAGACACTAGGCAACTCGTCCACCCATGCTCCCTTAGCTTTGTCCAATCTGGTCTTCAACCCATGAAGGATAGTTCAATTGTTGACTTTAGCCTGCCCATTAGCTTGAGGATATGATACAGAAGAAATCCTTAGCTGAATGTCAAGGCGCTTACAGAATTCACGAAAGGCGTCACAATAAAACTGCTTTCCGTGGTCAGCATTTAAGATACATGGGATCCCAAACCGGCAGATAATATCTTTCCACACCATCGCTTCAACTTTCTTCTTTGTGATTGTAGCTAAAGGCTCTGGCTCAATCCATTTTGTAAAGTAATCGGTAGCAACCAATAGAAACTTTCTTTGACCCGTAGCTGATGGGAATGGCCCTAGAATGTCCAATCCCCATTATGCAAAAGGAGCTGGTTGTACCGTACTCTGGAATGGAGTTACTGGGGCCATAGTTATCGGTGCAAACCTCTGACACTTGTCACACCTATAGGCTTTATCCATCGCATCTATTTTCAATGTCGGCCAATAGAATCCCGATCGTAATATCTTAGCGGCAAGGGCTCTAGCTCCCGAGTGCTCACCACAAATACCTTCATGTACCTCAGCTAGGACATAGTCTGCTTGCTCTGGCCCCAAGCACTTTAACAAATGTGATGAATACCCCATTTTGTACAGTTCCCCATTTATCAGTGTGAACTTTGCCCCTTGTATCCTTAAACGACGAGCCTCTTCCTTATCTTGCGAGAGCGTACCTTCAGTGAGATACTGTTTGAATGAGGTTCTCTAATCGTCCCCCATTTCAATGTCACACACTTCGATTTCTTCAATGCTAGGTCGTTCGAGTCTCTCCACCTTTACCATTCTTCAGTCTCATTGGAGGAAGCTAATTTGGACAATGAATTTGCATGTGTGTTGTCAAATTGGTTAATTTGTATCAACTAGAAATTTTTGAAAGTCTGAGCTAGAGATTGGACTTTCTTTAGATAAGGGATCAGCATTGGCTCTCGAATCCCATACTGTCTACTGAACTGGTTTACCACTAATTGAGAATCACTGTGCGCCACTAGGTGGTGAACTTGCAACCTCTCTGCCAGGTTCATTCCAGCGACCAGAGCCTCATCATCTGTTATATTGTTTGAACTAAGGAACCCAAATCGCAAAGAGTATTCTAAGGATCTCCTTTTCGACGACACTAAGACTATATCTGCCTTACTACCATTTGCACTTGACGCTCCGTCAACATACAATAACCACAGTTGAGTCTCCTTTTCAATATTTTCGCTCGGGCTAGTACATTCTACTATAAAATCTGCTAAAGCTTGGCCCTTGATAGCTTGCCTGGGTTGAAATGTGATATCATACTCTCCAAGTTCCACTGCCTATTTCACCAATCTCCCTGAATGTTCAGGCTTCTGAAGGATTTACCTTAACGGTTGATCTGTCAAGACAGCAATAGAGTGTGCCTAAAAATAAGGGCACAATTTACGAGAGGCCATCACAAGGGCCAGTGCTAGCTTTTCAGCCAGCGAATAACGGAGTAGTATCTTCTTCATGTAGTAGATGAGACGGTATACTATTTCATCTTTCTTCAGTAGTACCGCATTGACGGCGAATTCACCGACTCCCAAGTACATGTACAACTGTTTCCCTTCCAAAGGCCTTGTTAACAAAGGTAATTGCTTCAAATATTCTTTTAAGTCTTCAAAAGCTCTTTGACAATCATCTGTCCACTCAAAATTTCTTCCGTCCCATAGAGTTTTGAAGAATGGCAAGCTCTTTTCTGCAGATTTTGACAAAAAGCAGTTCAGAGCTGCTATTCTGCCTGTCAACCTTTGGACATCTCTCACTGTGGTTGGTGGCTTTATGTCTATAATCGCCTGTACCTTTTCAAGATTTGCCTCAATACCCCTGTCGGTGATCATGAACCCCAAGAACTTCCCCGATCTAATTCTGAATGAGCATTTGTTGGGATTTAGCTTCATACTGAATTCCCTCAGCACATTGAACACCTTGGACATCTGATGAGCGTGAGACTCTCCTGCTCTGCTCTTGATAATAATATCGTCCACATAGGCTTCCATAGTATTTCCCAAAAGATCTTTGAACACTTTGTTCACCATTCGCTGATATGTGGCTCCAGCGTTCTTTAAACCGAATGGCATTACCCGATAACAGTATGTTCCATCGTCGGTTATAAAAGAAGTCTTCTCTTCATCTTCTTGGTGGAGCATAATTTGATGATATCTGGAGAAAGCATCTAAAAAATTGAGGAGTTCATATTCGGACGTTTCATCCACAAGCCTATCAATTCGGGGTAAAGGGTACAAATCTTTAGGGCAAGCTTTATTCAAATCAGTGGAATCCACACACATTCGCCTTTCCCATTGGATTTCTTTACCATTACTACATTGGCCAACCACTCAGAGTAGTAGACCTCTCTAATAAACTCGGCTTCTAAAAGTTTATTGACTTCTTCAGTGATCGCCTTTTATCTTTTCGGTGCAAAATTCCTCTTCTTCTGCTTGATAGGCCTATGCTCGGGTGAAACATTAAGCTTATGACAAATCACTTCAGGATTAATCCTGGGCATATCAGCCAGGGTCCAAGCGAAAACATCCGAGTTTCTCTGTAGGCATTCAACTATCTCCCTTCTTGTTTGTTCATTCAGTTGAGTCCCTATGAATGCCTTCTTCTCTTCATCCCTTTTGACTAGCTCAATGGCTTTCGTTTTCTCCATAGGTTGAGGCTTAGGAGGGTTATCTATGCACAAAGTCTCCTTTCTTTGTACTCCTTTACCGGCGGTAGAAGCGATATAACAAGTACGAGCCCTCTTTTGATCTCCTCGCACTTACCTAACTCCATTGAGCCCTCTTTTGATCTCCTCGCACTTGCCTAACTCCATTGGGAGTAGGGAACTTCATTAATAAGTAACAAGAAGATATCGCTGCCATCATATCATTTAATACAGGCCTCCCGAGGATCATGTTGTAAGCAGCTGAGGTTGACCTCACAACCATGAACAATACCTATCATGTCACATCCTTCGGACTTTCCCCTAGAGTCACAGGCAACTCTATAGGCCCGACTACCTTCACCTTCTCACCCGCAAATTCGTACAATGGTGTCATAACAGGTATTAATCTATCTTCGGATACATTCATTTTCTCAAAGTAATTCCAATAGATTAAGTTCACCGAACTTCCATTATTGACTAGGATTCTGCTCACTGGATGTTTTGCCACTACTGCAGATATCACCATGGGATCATCATGAGGCACGACAATATCACCCCTATCTGTCGGAGTGAACACAATGGGTTCTTCATCTGCCTTCTCCTCCATCAGAGCATGAATCTGATATGCTTGTCTTGCGTAACTTTTATGGGAAGCAGAGGAACTTCCTGCGATCGATTCTCCTTCTGCGATAACATTTATTGTCAGGCTGGTAGGTTTGTTATTCAGCCGATTATCTCGAGGGATAGGCCTAGCTACTTCATTTCTTGGCCTATTTCTTCCGTTATCATTATTTTGTATATTTCGCGGATGATTATTCCTTCGATATCGCGGAGGATAACGGGGCCTTTCACTTCTCCACAGAAAGCGATTAATTTTCCCCTCTCTAGCCAACCTCTCTAGCTGATCCATCAGATCTCTGCATCTTTTAGTAGGGTGACCATGAGCGGCATGAAATTTACAATAGGCATCAAGATTTCAACCCATATCTTCAATCTTCTTTTTAGGGAATTCCAACAGTCCTGTCCCCTCAATAGCTGCAAGTATTGCGACGCGAGGCTCATTCAATTTGGTATAGCCTTTGTACCTGAGTCTAGGAGCCTTGTCTAATCTGTCAGGTCTTGAAGAGCTTCTTTCAGGTACATCTCTCTCTCTTTTTCTTCCTTCCCTTGCCTCTCGGGACTGTACCAACTTCATTACTTCCTCTTGAGCCACGTATTTATTTGCTCTAGCAAATAAATCAAAAAGGGTCGCTGGCTGATCAAGAGAGGGATTCTTACAGCTTCTCAGATTTTGTCCTCTGTAGTATTGTAGCCATGACTACTCCCACTGGTAGATCTTTCACCTCTAAGGTTACATCTCGAAAATGATCTACATAGTTCTTCAATGGCTTTTTGTTCCCTTGTTTAAGGGTGAGCAGATAAGTAGCGTCCTTCTTCCTTTGGCTATTGATCATGAAGGCTCTCAAAAATTCACTTTGTAACTGGTCGAAGGATGAGATAGAACCCTCACTTAACCTGTTAAACCATTTTAGCGCATGCCCCGATAGTGTAAGCGAGAAGGCTCTGCACATGATTTCATTTTCCCATCCATGGAGCAGCATGAGGGACTCATAACTCTGTATATGGTCATATGGGTTTGCTTTGCCAGGGTAAGTAGCCATAGAAGGAATCTTAAACTTCTTCAGCAAGGGTTTGTCCATGATCTCTGGACTAAAAGAACTCTCCTTCTCTGACTGTCATCAGGAGACACTAACTTTTTCCTTTCTAGAATCCTCTCGACAACCTTCTCAACATTTTTTCAACCCTCGAGTCGAGTGTGCTCCCCTCTCTTCGGCACTAGAAGAGTCTGAGTGGTAAGCACTCCTTCATCCTTTGTTCTGAAGATTTTACACATGGTCTACTTCCCGGGTAAATATCTCCTCCTCGTTCAAGGTTTCCATCCCTCTAGGGGCCTGCCCTGTATCCTATCTTCCAACACCTCCCATTTCGTGATTCGACCTAGTACCTTCAAAATAGTCTCGAGGGTCATCACTATTCTGTCTCCGTCGCTCCCCAGACCTGTGATCTTCGAAGTCATGCTCCAATTCTACGACAGAAGTCCTGATCTCCGCGGCAGAGGTCTGTCGCCTATACTCTACGGCAGAGGTCTGCCGCCTGTACTCTGCGGGAGAGATCTGCCTCCTTAACTCCGTGCCAGGGTATTGGTCCTGAATATGTGTGGCAGCGTTGAGCTCGGTTAAATTCACGGCAGTGTTCATTCACCTCAGACCTGCGGCAGGGTTCACCTCCCGTAACGCTGCTGCAGGGCGTCTCCTCAGAGCTGCAACAGTGATGTCCTCCAGATCTGTGGTTGGGTTCACTCTCAGAGTTACGACAGGATTAACCCTCAGACCTGCAGCAAGGCTGTTCTCCAGACCCGTGGCAGATTTAACTTTTAGAGTTACGGTAGTGTTTCCCCTTAGAGTTGCGGTAGGGTTATCCTCCAAACCTATGACAGAGTTCATCCATAGAGCTGCAGCAGGATTTTCCTCTAGTCCTGCAGCAGAGTTTGGAATTAGGCCAGCGATAGTATTCTGTCCCCAATCTCCTTGTCCAGCATTCACCATTGTAGAGGGTTGACCTCTCTCGTAAGTCTGCCTCGAGACGTTCTCCCTTATCATCTGTTGCACTTCTGGAGGTAAGCTAAATTACAATAGAGTATTTTTGAAGAAATTCACCATAGCCCTTAACGCTGTCGTGGTCTCCTCATTTTGACGTTTCAAAGCCTCAAATTCATCAAGGGAAACAGAGGTAACTCTGCCGCCTTCTTCATTCTGCTCTTGTTCTCGCTCTGGTCTGGCAAGAGGACTCACAAAATTCTCTTCTCCCAGATTTGCTGCTGCTGTCTAGCGTGTTCTCACCATTTTGATAGAGAATCTGACTTTTTGTTCTGATTGCCAGAGACGGCGCCAATTGTTGTTGTACCAAACAATAATGATTGAATGATGCTAATGTGGTCTTCTCCACGTGTCTTGAATAGTTTGTAAAAATAATGAAAGTCAGAGAGGCGCAAGGATCTGTCCTTGTGCGCACACTCCGATGCTTAAATTAGAAAGAAAATCTTTTTAGCAAAGTTTCTGTAAGCCAAATAGAGTTTAGGATTTTTTTATCATACCTAGGGTATTTATAGATATTTTTGGAATTAGGTTGGGTTTCATATTTTTCCAGGACTTACGAACATTTTGGGCCCAAAACTATAGGGTTTTGGGCGACTAGGATCTGAGGCCCAGGTGCGCGTCTAGGCTGCGACAGAGTTACTAGATACTCTGTCGTGGACTCAGAGTGCATATGAGTTTAACTTGCGATAGAGGTTCGAAGACCTCTGCTGTAGTCTTGGCGCAGAGTTCTGCCACATCTCACTCTGCCGCAGATACTCTGCCACTACACAGTTTGTTGTAAGTGTACTCTACCGTAGAGGTCTACTGCCTCTCTGATGTTGGACTCAAGGGCGCAGAGGTCTGTCACGGCACTCTGTCGCTAGTGGACTCTGTCGCTTGATGGACTCTGTCGCATGGTGGACTCTGTCGTCGGAGGACTCTGTCGCTTTGTGGACTCTGTCGCGCTCCTTTCAGTGTTTGCCACGTGGCACATGCCTCTTGGTGCTTAGTATCTGACACATGGCTATCCTCTGTTGGCCAATATTTACCTACGTGGACTTTGATGGGCATGACCTCTATCAGATATATATAGGAATGATGGATACGGTAGGAAAGAAAATCAGAAACGGAGATGATGGTAGTAAAACCGAGAGGATGTGGTCTAAAGTTAGCAGATTTGGTAGTGAAAAGAAGAAGAAAGGAAAAACCAATCTGACCGAAGGCAGGTATGGCAGTGGAAAGAAAAAAAATATAATATATGATATACTACAAACTGAAGCTGCGACAGAGAAAAGGAAAATGGGAATGAAATGATTTCAACTGAAACAGACCGAAAATAGAGGAAATAAAGTAGGTGATAGCCTGAAAAATGGAAAGAAAGGAGAACAGAGAAGACGTGCAAAGCTAGTTGGAAAACCAGGATAGAAGACTAAGTGTGTGGGTGAGGGCAGAAATCGAATTGAAAGGGAAGGCTGTAGCTGACTGTTGATGACAGATTCAGCTATTGAAAATGGAGCCTGACTGAGAGGAAGAAAAGGAAACTGAAGTAACATGAGCAGGGAAGACAGAACTGAGAGTGAAAGGAAGGTGGAGTGGGTAAGGACTGACTAAGAGAGAGATTATGAGAAGAAAACGAGAGCATGAAAGAAATATTATGGGAGCAGTTGATGAATGAAATCAGGGAATGAAAAGAAAGGAGAGTAGAAAATGTGTGTTGGTTGCTGGAAACAGAGGAGATTGTTCGAGAATATATAGACAGGAAACGAGAGAAAGAAAGAAGAGTATAAGGCTGAAACATGATAGTGTGCATGAGGAGAGGCATTGCTCTAGTAGCATGTAAGGTCGGGCCTTGTTCTGGTAACGCGTAAGTCCAATATACCATGTACACGACCATATTGTCGACGTTCCCTCTTATGAGAATGCCTGGGATGCGTACCTAGAGGAGATTTATCATGATGTGCCATGGCGAGTTTTATATGAGTTTTATTGCCAAGTCTCCTTTTTATACACATGAGTTGTGTTTTGTGGCGGTGCCATGTACATTCTATTGAGGTGATTTTTATCATGTTTTAATGAGAAAAGCCATTATCGCATTCTGATTTCCACATGCTTGTGATTGTGATTTGTACTGAGTTACGTACTCTTATGTTTTTACAGGATTTCAGAGAAATGAGTTGAGAATGATGTTTAATGAATTCATGCTACATTTTAATTGAGTTTCAACTATGAGATAAAATGATTATGATGTGCAAATCATTGTTTTATTAATGAGTCCCTTACCCCCTTACTGAGCGATTTAGAAGCTCAACCTGTTTTCTCTTCCCTCCAGATTTCTTCAAGTGAAGAGAGTTTTCCTGCGACGTACAGAGTAGTGGCTAGTGGAGGACTTGAGCTCTAAGCCACATATTGTATTTGAGGTATAATTTATCTTTTCATGTACTAAGACTAAAATTGTAATTATAGACACTTATTATACAATGATGTATGAGATGTATTAGGATTAATTAACCTTAAATTGAGTAATGTATATTGTATGAAATATAATTATCAAATGATGAGATCCTGAGGTATGATATGTATGATGATGTATGACACTGCACAAGAATGCACCCTTTATCGTGAATGGATGTGAAAAAGGTTTTAAATTTGCCATGTTTTTCGAGCTTCCGGGGCGTCACAGGCATCCACTCCACATAGTTCATAGTTAATGAAACTTGTGCACACAACTTAAAATCATGGATGTTTCATTAAATTTCCAAATTCCTTACATCCTCCTATCATTTATACTCATGTACTAATACATATACATACATCATAGCTTCTCAAGCTATTTTTGTAACAACGTACACATACATCATATCTTCATAAAAATAAATACGTGTGAAGTTATGGGCATTACAGAACCGATCTGGATCCTCGACAAGAAAGAAAAGGTACTTCGAATATAGAGAATTTCGTTGGTAAAGGTTTTTTGGAAGCATCACTCGACAGAAGAAGCGACTTGGGAACTAGAGAGTCTGATGAAAGAGAAGTACCCTCGTTTATTTGACGTACCTGATCGAATTTGGAGGACCAAATTCCTAAAAGGTGGGGAGGAATGTGAAACCTGAATTTTTCCGTACTACTATTTATTTTAAGTTAAGCCGAGAAGTCTAAGACTCATGTAAATGTTCATGTAGGGCCAAGAATGACAGATACGTCCGAGATAATGGCACGAAGCTCGAGGCACACACTAAAAGGTAAGAATGCAAGTTTAAGTATTCTTCAAAAAGTGTGACTTTAAGTTTGTTTTGATGATTACGAAGCGAAACTAAGGAATTGGAAGTGGAAAAGTTAGTGAAACTCGGGTTTACACTAAATTGAGAAAATAGGCCTAATAAGAGAAATAAATTCGAAATAAATCCTATAAATTCATAAAAATTATTCCAAGGCCATAGAAAATTAGTATAAGACATAATTGACTTGGGGAATCAAAATTTGGTGGAAAAACAGAGGTTTAGGTAGTCGAATTAATTTTTAAAGTAATCTGAAAACCTTAAGCGATTTTGATTGGTATTGACCAAATCAGCAAAATGGGCTCAATCGGGGAAATTTTCTTAAACAAGTGGGCCCCAAATTTTTATAGGAATACTAGGGACAAGTAGAACACTTGACAAGTGGAAAATTGGAAGAAATGGGCTGAAAAATAATTTTGGTGGGCTGCCCTGACCTAGTAATCTGTATACCTATTAGAGTTGGCCCAATTTGAGGCCCATCCAAAATACCCTTAAACCTGAGCTTCTCCAAATTTAAACTAGACTTATAAGCTTTCTATAGCCTCTTGAATCACCTGGAATCGACTTACCATGAGAGAGAACCAAGCCAACCATTTTACCGCTGACGTCTTTTGCTAGGATTCATTATGTGAATTTTTCAGCCACTTTCAGGCATTGGTCAAAAGGATAAAATCTTCCTCCTTAACCTCTCTACAACATATAAAAAATCCAGCCCCAAAGGAGTTCGTTTGCTAGGTGAAAATCTAGTGAGAAGAATAGGGGTAGAAATTACCCTGTTCTGATGTGAGAGAAAGCTTCAATTTTGAAAGTTTTTGGTTGGTTTTTCTTGTTGTTTTTGATGATTCTAAGATATGTACATGTTGATTTATAGCTTAGAATTCTATCTGGAACAAAACGGTTATGTCAAAGTTGACAAGAAATTGTTGGAAGAAGATGAACTTAAGATATGTTATTATTTGATGTAGTAAGATGATTTTTAGTTAAGCAAGTGTGACGCCCCGGAAACGCGAAAAATATGACAAATTTAAAACTTTTTACTCATCAATTCACAATTAAGGGTGCATTCCTGTACAATGTCATACATCATCATACTTATCATGCCTTAGGATCTTATCATAAATTAGTATATATCATATCATATACATTACTCAATTCCGAGTTAATTAATCCTAATACATCCCATACATCATTGTACAACAAGTGTCTATAAATATAACTCTAGTCTGGATACATGAATATTAAATATATACCTCAATACAGAAAATATGGCCTGGAGCTCAATTCCTCCACTAGCCTCTAATCCGTACGTCGTAGGGAACTCACTTCACTTGAAGAAATCGAGGGGGGGGGGGAAGAGTAGGTAGGGTGAGCTTCGAAATCACTCAGTAAGAGGGGGGTAAGGGGACTCAGTTATATAAACTATATCACACGTCAAAAATATGTATTTGTATATGAAACTCAGTATACTCATTTGAAATCGTAGCATGAAAGTTCTCAAAACATCATCATCTCATAGCTCATAAATCATGTGAAAGCATGAAAGTAAAAAGACTCAATATAGAGCATTCACAAGCATGTGTAGATATATACGATAATGGCTTTTCTCAAAATATGTGATAAAATCACCTCAGTAAATAGAACGTGACAAAGTCACAAAACACAACACATGTGTAAAACGAGACTAGGCAATAAACTCATATAAAACTCGTCATGGCACACCAAATATAAAATCTCCTTTGGGTGTGCATCCCAGGCATCCTCGTAAGAGGGAACGTCGACAATATGGTCGTATGCATGGTATATTGGACTTATATGCTACCAGAACAAGGCTCGACCTTACATCCTACTAGAGCAATGCCTCGCCTCATACACACTATCACGTGGTCCCTAGGTCGGTTCCCAGGCGGCCCACTCTATCACGTGGTCCCTGGGTCGGTTCGCAGGCGACCCACTATATCATCTGGTCCTTGGGTCGGTTCCCAGGTGGCCCACTATATCGGTCTTACATGCTACCAAAGCAAGGCCTCCCAACGCTACCAAAGCGGAGGAATAATCAGACTTACATGTTACCAGAACAAGGCCTAATGTGTATTCAACATGACACGCCTAAGTCTCAATCATTAGCCATTATCATAAAAGAAATCGTTTTGCCTTCACGTAGAACTCATAATGGTTTTTCTCTCATAAAACTCATTTAAAACATTAGTGTACTTAACACAGAACATATTTAAACCGAGTTCCAACAGACAAAACACGCACACATTTTCTCAAATCTCAATATTGCCTTAACGTAGAGCCCAAGTTACTTTTCACGCAAACTTAACAGTTTATAAAGCGATTTCACACTTAGCATATAAACTCATAAAACAATGGGCTCCAATCGGCCATAAAAAAAACTGTGTGCACTCACATCACGACACAATGCTAAACATGCTTGTATTCTCAAATCATGGTTCATGCTACAAATAGTTCATCAAAACACATACACAATTGGTTTAGTTTTCCCTTACCTCTTTACACCTCTTATAGTGCAATCGTTCCCCCTTATCACGGACTAGCCTTACATTCCACTCTGGAACTCCCGAGTTGTCCAAACGATGTTAAAAACATCAATAACCCAACTCAATCACATTATGGAGCACACATCTGCTCATATTCTCATTAATATCTCAATCAACTCAATCCTCACAATTCTATCACCATTCATAATCTCGTCCACTACATCTCAACTTTCTACATTTCTCATGCATAATACCCATGCCAAAATCACCTCATTGTCTCAATTCTAATTTATAGACAAAAATGCCAATTTACCACAAATTACATAATAACATCTCTACTCCAACAAAATCATAGTTTCATCAATCCCTAATCATTTCCCAACTAATTCATCACAATGCCCATGCTCGCAATCACCAAAGATTACTTCAAAATCAAAGATGGAGGTTTAGAAAATTACCCAAACTTGTGGATTGCTCAACTCACACCTCGATTCGATTTGTCTTTCGATTTCCAAGTATGTTGTTCTCCTTTAGGTGAGCAATAACTTTCCTTCTTGCTACAACTGTTGATTTAGACGAAAATGGGCGATTTGAAAGAGAGAGAAAACTAGGGCTCGGCTAAAATGGAGGTTTGGATGAGAGAGAAAAGATGAAATGCAGGAAAACACAGGGGTCCTTTTATAGACGGAGGGTAGGAGATCGATCTGGCTCTTGATGAGATCGATCTGCATTTGAATTTGGGGACGATTTGGGGTAATTTTATGCCGAGGAGATCGATCTGTCGTGGGGTAAGATCGATCTCTCAATGGCTTTATGAGATCGATCTGCTCCAATTATGAGATCGATCTCTAGTTTACAGAATGCTTCATGAGATCGATCTACTCCTTGAGGAGATCGATCTTCTCCTTAACAGAAACATTTTGAGATCGATTCCTTCCTCAGGAGATCGATCCTCTTCCATTGGAGATCGATCTGCTCGCTCAAATTCCTCTTTCCTTGTCATTTTTAGTCCACCAGATTGATCTTTTCTTCTCTCAAATTGATCTGACCTCGTAGTTTCACACTTTGGTTAAACACTTAACATATAAATCTCCAAATATAATCTCCACAAGTCACCACTTGATTATTTCTCATTCATTACTTATATATTTCACTTAGCTCAATAAATTATACTTCAAATTCATATTACATAATTAAAATATGTCTAAAATTCTCAGATCTCACATCCTCCCCACCTTAAAAAGCATTTGGTCCTCCAAATTCAACTCAACACGTTAAATAGATGGGGGTATTTCTCTTTCATGAGACTTTCCAATTCCCATATTGCCTCTTCCATTAAGTGATGTTTCCAAAAAACTTTCACTAATGGGATACTCTTGGTTATAAGTACCTTTTCCTTTCTATCGAGAATCCAGACGGGTTCCTCAGTGTAGCTCATGCCCTCTTGTATGTCCATCTCTTCATACTCTATGACATGAGAAGGGTCCAAGTGGTACTTCCTCAACATAGACACATGAAAGATGTTGTGTATTCAAGACATCTGTGGGGGTAATGCCAATTTGCTACCTCTCCCACTCTCTCAAGAATCTCGAATGGTCCTATGTATCGAGGACTCAATTTCCCTTTCTTCCCAAATCGCATGAAACCCTTACTCGATGATATCTTTAGAAATACTGCATCACCAACATCAAACTCGAGTGGCCGTCTACGCACATCCGCATAGCTTTTCTGTCTACTCTGTACAGCCCGTAACCTCGCATATATGAGTTTCACACTCTGTACAGCTTGCTCAACAAGCTCGGGAGCATTTATCTTTCTGTCACCAACTTCTTCCCAAGCTACAGGGGATCTACACCTCCTACCATATAGAGCCTCAAAAGGTGCCATTCCAATACTCGCATGATAGCTGTTATTGTACGCAAACTCTGCCCGGGGCAGGTGATCATCCCATGATCCCTTAAAATCCATCGTACACGCCCTCAACATATCTTCCAAGGTCTGAATAGTCCTCTCTAACTGACCATCTGTCTGAGGATGATGGCGCTACTGAAACTCAATCGAGATCCCATGGACTCCTTGTCACGCCCCGAAAATACGGAAAATAGGGCTAATTTAAAACTTTTTACTCGTTAATTCACAATTAAAGGTGCATTCCTGTGCAGTGTCATACATCATCATAATTATCGTTCCTCAGGATCTCATCAATAGAATTTATATATCATATCAAATACATTAATCCATCTCAAGTTAATTAATCCTAATACATCCCATATAATGTTATACATCAAGTGTCTACAATTACAGTAATTGTCTGGGTACATGAAAAGATAAAAGATACCTTAAAAATACAATATATGGCCTGGAGCTCAAGTCCTCCACTAGCCACTACTCCGTACGTCGCAGGGAAACCCTTTTCACTTGAAGAAATCTGGGGGGGAAAGAAAACAGGGTGAGCTTCTAAATCGCTCAGTAAAGGGGGTAAGGAACTCATTTCATAAACCAAAATGCACATCACAAAATGCTTATTTGTATGTGAAACTCATTTGAAAACCATAGCATGAAAGTACTCAAAACAACATTCTCATGTCTCAAGTCATGTGAAAACATGAAGTAAAAAGGCTCACTCTAGAGTAATAACAAAGCATGTGAAAATATGTGATAAACGCTTTCTCAATGAACGTGATAAAATCACTGAAATAGTAATGCACGTGGCGTAGCCACTAAACACACGTGGCATAGCCACTGATTTAAATTCACACGTGGCATAGCCACAAAATAGGGTTTCACGTGGCAACGGCCACCAAATTGGGTTTCTCACGTGGCAACGGCCACCAAATAGGGTTTCACGTGGCAACGGCCACCAATGGGGTATCAAGTGGCAACGGCCACCAATGGGGTTTCTCACGTGGCAACGGCCACCAAATAGGGTATCACGTGGCAACGGCCACCAATGGGGTATCACGTGGCAACGGCCACCAATGGGGTTTCACGTGGCAACGGCCACCAAATAGGGTATCACGTGGCAACGGCCACCGAGTGTACGTGGCATAGCCACAGAATAGGTTATTCTCACGTTACCAGAACGGAGAAGAAATCGGGCTTACATGCTACCAGAGCAATGCCCGGTGTGTACTCACCACTACACACCTAAGTCTTATCACATAAGACTGGTTTGCCTTCACGTAGAACTCATAGGAGTTTTTCACTTATAAAACTCAATTGAAAACCGTTGTGTACTCAACACAAAACGTAATAAAATCGAGTTCCAACCGGTAAAACACTCACACATTTCTCAAATCTCGATATGGCCTTAACGTAGAGCCCAATTCATTACTCACACAAAATTCAACGGTTTATAAAGCAATTTCACACTCAGGTTATAAACTCATAAAATTATGGGCTCCAACCGGCTATAAAAATCGTGTGCAATTAAATCTCAACACAACACTCAACATGCTTGTTTTATAAACCACAAATCATGCTATAATAGTTTACAAATCACATACACAAATGGTTTAGATTTCCCTTACCTCTTTGCACCTCGTATAGTGCAATCGTTTCCCCCGTATCACGGACTAGCCTCGCATTCCACTCTGGAACTCCCAAGCTATCCAAACGATGTTAAAACATCAATACCCAATTATCTCATCAAACCTCAATTCTCAAAACCGAGCATAATTGCTCATAACTCCTCAAATCCCTTGATTCTCGTAACTCTACCCTAAACTACACTCTCATTCACAACATCTCGACGTTCTACATTTCTAATACCAATTATCTATGCTAATTCACCACATTTGTCTAAATTTCCATTTATAGCTCAAAATTCCTAAAATTACCAAAATTGCTAAATATCATTATCACTCCAACCACATTGCAATTTCATCAATCCCTAATCATTTCTCAGCTATTACAACACAATGACAACCGCCAATATCATCAAAATCAGCTCAAATATCGAGATCGAGGTTTAAAAATTACCCAAAGCTTGTGAGACGTACAACCCACGCCTCGATCCGATTCGTCCTTCGATTTCCAAGTATGTTGTTCTCCCTTTGATGAGGAACAACTTTTCTTCTTACCACAACTCTTGATTTGGCCGGAAATGGGTGTTTTGGATGAGTGAGAAAGTTAGGTTTTCGGTGGAAATGGGGTTGGAAGAGAGAGAAAGTGAGTTTGCAGGAGAAAAATAGGGGTTCCTTATATAGGCTGAGGGTAGGAGATCGATCTGTCGAGGGGTGAGATCGATCTGCGTTTGAATTTTGGGGACGATCTGGGTAATTTTATGCCTAGGAGATCGATCTGTCGAGGGGTGAGATCGATCTCTTTATGGCTTTATGAGATTGATCTGCTCCTAAGGAGATCGATCTTCTCCTAAACAGAATCATTTGGAGATCGATCTCTTGCTCATGAGATCGATCCTTTCTCAAACAGAATCATTTGGAGATCGATCTCTTCCATTGGAGATCGATCTGCTCCTCAAATTCCTCTTTCCTCGTCATTTTTAACTCACCAGATCGATCTCTCCATCTCCCAGATCGATCTGTCCTCATACTTCATGCTTATTTTACACACTTAACATATAAATCTCCAATTATAATTCCCACAATTCACTTAGCTCAATAAATTACACTTCAAATTCTTATTACATCATTAAAATATGTCTGAAATTCTCAGATCTCACATCCTCCCCACCTTAAAAGAATTTGGTCCTCCAAATTCAACTCAACTAGTTAAAGAGATGAGGGTATTTCTCCTTCATGAGACTCTCTAGTTCCCACGTTGCCTCTTCCCTTGAGTGATGTTTCCACAAAACTTTTACTAATGGGATGCTCTTGGTTCTCAGTACCTTCTCCTTTCTATCGAGAATCCAGACGGGTTCCTCAGTGTAGCTCATGTCTTCCTGTATGTCCATCTCATCATACTCTATAACATGAGAAGGGTCCGGGTGGTACTTCCTCAACATAGACACATGAAAAATGTTGTGTATTCCGGACATCTGTGGGGGTAATGCTAATCTGTAAGCTACCTCTCCCACTCTCTGAAGAATCTCGAATGGTCCTATGTATCGAGGACTCAATTTCCCTTTCTTCCCAAATTGCATGAATCGCATGATACCCTTACTCGGTGATATTTTTAGAAATACTGCATCACTAACGTCAAACTCGAGTGGCCGTCTACGCACATCCGCGTAGCTTTTCTGTCTACTTTGTGCAGCCTGTAACCTCTCACATATGAGTTTCACACTCTGTACGGCTAGCTCAACAAGCTCGGGAGCATTTATCTTTCTGTCATCGACTTCTTCCCAAGCTACAGGGGATCTACACCTCCTACCATATAGAGCCTCAAAAGGTGCCATTCCAATACTCGCATGATAGCTGTTATTGTACGCAAACTCTGCTAGGGGCAGGTGATCATCCCATGATCCCTTAAAATCCATCGTACGCGCCCTCAACATATCCTCCACGGTCTGAATAGTCCTCTCTGACTGACCATCTGTCTGAGGATGATAGGCGGTACTGAAACTCAATCGAGATCCCATGGACTCCTGAAACTGGGTCCAAAATCTAGAAGTAAATCGGGAATCTCTATCAGAAGTAATACTCACTGGAGCCCCATGTAATCTAGCTATCTCGCTGACATACAGTTCAGCTAAGGCATCCACAGTATCTGTGCTCTTGATGGCAAGGAAGTGGGCACTCTTGGTCAATCTATCCACAATGACCCATATCGCGTCACGACCTCTTCGGGTCCTCGGTAAACCCATAATAAAGTCCATAGTGACAGGCTCCTATTTCCATGTAGGTACAGGTAAAGGCTGTAGTAGTCCTCCGAGCTTCCGATGCTCAGCTTTCACTTGCTGGCACACCAAACACCTGGCCACATACTCTGCCATGTCTCGCTTCATACCACTCTACCAATACACCTTTCTCAAGTCTCGGTACATCTTAGTACTCCTTGGGTGCATGGTGTATCGCGAGCAGTGGGATTCTCTCAGTATCTGTCTCTTTAGGGTATCATCGTCCGGTACACAAATCCGTCCTCTGAACCTCAATAATCCATCCTCACTGATGGTGAGATCCAACTGCGAACTCTGCTCAGCTTGGCTAACCTATCAATCTTTGATCACTGCGCTGCCCAGTTCTAATCTGATCCATGATCCTGGGCTCTATCCTCAGGCTAGCCAAAAATCCAGTCTCTACCTCTTTAACTCTAATCCGAAGTTCGACGAACTGCTCTAACAAATCCCATTCCCTGATCATCATAGCAGATATTATACTCTTCCTGCTCAGGGCATCAGCCACTACATTCGCCTTACCCGGATGATATAGAATCTCGCAGTTATAATCCTTAAGGAGTTCCATCCATCTCCTTTGTCTCATGTTTAACTCTTTCTGATCAAAGAGATATCTCAAACTCTTGTGATCAGTGAAGATCTGGAATCTTTCCCCATATAAGTAGTGTCGCCAGATCTTCAAAGCAAATACCACAGCGGCTAACTCCAAATCATGCGTGGGGTAATTTCGCTCATGGTCTTTCAGCTGTCGTGATCCATATGCGACCACTCTTCCGTGTTGCATAAGCACACACCCCAATCCTTGATGAGATGCATCACTATACACCAAAAATCCTCCTGATCCCTCAGGAATAGTTAACACAGGTGCCGCTGTCAACCTCCTCTTTAATCCCTGAAAACTGAGCCCACATTGAACAGTCCATATAAATGGAGTCTCTTTGCGCGTGAGCTTAGTCAAAGGGGCGGCAATCCTTGAAAATCCTTCCACAAATCTTCTGTAATACCCTGCCAAACCAAGGAAGCTTCGCACCTCAGTGACTGTCCTCGGTCTCTCCCAATTAAGCACAGCCTCCACCTTGCTTGGGTCCACTGATACTCCTTCCTCTGAGACTATATGACCAAGGAAAGCTATCCGATTCAACCAAAACTCACACTTACTAAGCTTTTCGTATAATTGCTTATCTCGGAGTATCTGAAGTACTAACCACAAATGCTGTGCATGCTCCTCATACGACTGAGAGTATACCAGGATATCATCAATAAAGACTATCACAAATTTATCTAGATAGTCTCTAAACACTTCATTCATCAACCTCATAAATGTTGCAGGGGTGTTCGTCAATCCAAAGGACATCACCAGGAATTCGTAATGGCCATACCTCATCCTGAAGGCCGTCTTTGGAATATCTTCTTCCTTGATCCTCAATTGGTGATAGCCCGATCTCAAATCAATCTTAGAAAAGACTGATGCCCCTCTTAGCTGATCAAGTAGATCATCAATCCTGGGCAATGGGTATTTATTCTTCACCGTGGCTTTATTCAACAATCGATAGTCTACACATAATCTGAGACTACCATCCTTCTTCTTAACAAATAGTACTGGCGCTCCCCACGGTGAAACACTGGGTCTAATAAACCCTTGATCCAATAACTCCTGTAGTTGTCTCTTCAATTCCTCAAGTTCCACTAATGCCATCCTGTAGGGAGGTTTAGAGATCGGCTGATTATCTGGTACCAAATCAATGGTAAACTCTAGCTCTATCTCTGGTGGTAAACCTGGCAATTCGTCTGGGAAAACATCCAGAAATTCACACACCACCGGTATATCCTCAATCCTTGGATGTTCCCGCTCATCGTCTGAGATGAGTGTCTCATAACCTTCACATGAACGATCATATTTAATATTCTCCAAAATAATATTAAAATTCTCAAATTACTTACTAGAAATCCACATAATCATTTCCTCAATATCTCAATTCTTACACTGTAAGGTTCAGGTAGGGAGAAAGTCACTATCTTAGTGTAGCAATCTAAACTCACTCGATTGGTTGCCAACCAATCCATCCCCAAAATTACATCAAACCCATGAATATTCAACAGGATTAGATCTGCTAACATCACTCTATCTCCCACCTTTATTTCACATCCTTTACAAATTAACTCAATTCTCTGGGATTCACGCATAGGGGTATTTACATGTAGTATATATTCTAGAGGTTCAAACTTCAAGTTTAATCTACATGCAAAATGCTCAGAAATAAACGAATGCGTGGATCCTGAATCAATCAATACATGAGCCTTATGATTACAGACAGAGAGTGTACCTCTTATAGTTTCTATCGAAGTGTCTGCGATCTCCTTATCCAGGGCAAACACACGTCCCTGTGCCACAGGTTTCATCCCTTTCTCTGCCGCAGTGGCCCGTCTCCGGGGATCCACTCTCTGAGGCTGTTGTCTAGTAGGCTCCAATCCATGTGGTTTCTGAGGTTGAGGGCAATCCTTCACCATGTGACCCATGTCTCCACATCTAAAACATCCATGGATCGACCCGGTACAACTTCCCTCATGCATTCGGCCACAATTTCGGTAAAATCTTGTCTCTGGCCTGACATCTCGAGGGATCTCTCTAATGTTAGGGTACCTTCTGGGTCTCTCTAATCTGCCCTTCTGCACCTCAATCCTTCCTCTTCTGAAGGAACCTCTCCGAGCCTCCGTTTGGAAAAGTGCTGGCCTCTTGCCCCTATCTCTATTCACCGCTCTGAGCTCATTCTGGGATTGTACCATTTCAATTCCTCTTTCAATTTCTTGTGCTCGTCTCAGAGTATCTCCAAACTCCGTAATACATAGCCCTATCAATCTATCTCTGATGACAGGCTTCAACCCATACACAAACTTCTCTGTGTGGAGCTCTTCACTCTTGAAGGTCTCTGGGTCATATCTCAATAGCGCTGTGAATTGGCTCTCATAGTCATCCACAGACATGTCACCCTGTACTAAACTCAAAAACTCAGCTTGTTTCTTTCTTTGGGCGGCTCGTGGTTCATATTGGGTCCTAAAGGTTGTCTGGAACTCTTCCCAACCAATCACATCCTGGCGGGACATCAGAATACCCTGGGTAGTACCCCACCAATCTCGAGCTCTCCCCTTCAGCATATAGGCACTCATACTGACCCTCTCAGCATCGGTGCACCCCCCCAGAAAATCAAATATAACTCTCAATTCCGTCAACCACTCCTCAGCCTCTGTAGGATCCTTCTTTCCCTTAAATGCGGGTGGATTCATCTTCAGAAAATCCTTTAGTCGGACCATACTTCTATCCTCAGGCTGAGTGACGGGAGGCACTGGGGGTATGGGAGGTCCTTGTGGTGGTGTAGGGGTAGTATCCGAGGCATTAACTCCAAAGTGTTGTGCGAATAACGCTGCCATCTACTCAAAACCTTGCCTCACATCAGTCTCAATCCGATTAAATCGAGAGTTAGGACTCTCTGGTTGTGGAACAGGTGGCGGAGGGGACTCTACCTGCCTCCTCGAACGACCTCGTCGTTTACTCATTCTCTATCTCAACTCGTCTCCTGCGTGTACATATCAAAATCGATTGAAATATCAATCCTCAATTTCAGTTCATAACCAGACTATTACAGACACTTGGGATGTATTCTATTTCACTTAACCGACACTGACAGTAGTAGACACCCTAAGCTCTGATACCAAGAAAACTCTGTCACGCCCCAAAAATGCGAAAAATTGGGCTAATTTAAAACTTTTTACTTGTTAATTCACAATTAAAGGTGCATTCCTGTGCAGTGTTATACATCATCCTAATTATCGTTCCTCAGGATCTCATCAATAGAATTTATATATCATATCAAATACATTAATCCATCTCAAGTTAATTAATCCTAATACATCCCATATAATGTTATACATCAAGTGTCTGCAATTACAGTAATTGTCTGGGTACATGAAAAGATAAAAGATTCCTTACAAATACAATATATGGCCTGGAGCTCAAGTCCTCCACTAGCCACTACTCCGTACGTCGCAGGGAAACCCTTTTCACTTGAAGAAATCTGGGGGGAAAAGAAAACAGGGTGAGCTTCTAAATCGCTCAGTAAAGGGGGTAAGGAACTCATTTCATAAACCAAAATGCACATCACAAAATGCTTATTTGTATGTGAAACTCATTTGAAAACCATAACATGAAAGTACTCAAAACGACATTCTCATGTCTCAAGTCATGTGAAAACATGAAGTAAAAAGGCTCACTCTAGAGCAATAACAAAGCATGTGAAAATATGCGATAAACGCCATCTCAATGAACGTGATAAAATCACTGAAATAGTAATGCACGTGGCGCAGCCACTAAACATACGTGGCATAGCCACTGATTTAAATTCACACGTGGCATAGCCATAAAATAGGGTTTCACGTGGCAACGGCCACCAAATTGGGTTTCTCACGTGGCAACGGCCACCAAATAGGGTTTCACGTGGCAACGGCCACCAATGGGGTATCACGTGGCAACGGCCACCAATGGGGTTTCTCACGTGGCAACGGCCACCAAATAGGGTATCACATGGCAACGGCCACCAATGGGGTATCACGTGGCAACGGCCACCAATGGGGTATCACGTGGCAACGGCCACCAATGGGGTTTCACGTGGCAACGGCCACCAAATAGGGTATCACGTGGCAACGGCCACCGAGTGTACGTGGCATAGCCACAGAATAGGTTATTCTCACGTTACCAGAACGGAGAAGAAATCGGGCTTACATGCTACCAGAGCAATGCCCGGTGTGTACTCACCACTACACACCTAAGTCTTATCACATAAGACTGGTTTGCCTTCACGTAGAACTCATAGGGGTTTTTCACTCATAAAACTCAATTGAAAACCGTTTTGTACTCAACACAAAACATAATAAAACCGAGTTCCAACCGGCAAAACACGCACAAATTTCTCAAATCTCGATATTGCCTTAACGTAGAGCCCAATTCATTACTCACACAAAATTCAACGGTTTATAAAGCAATTTCACACTCAGCTTATAAACTCATAAAATTATGGGCTCCAACCGGCTATAAAAATCGTGTGCAATTAAATCTCAACACAACACTCAACATGCTTGTTTTATAAACCACAAATCATGCTATAATAGTTTACAAATCACATACACAAATGGTTTAGATTTCCCTTACCTCTTTGCACCTCGTATAGTGCAATCGTTTCCCCCGTATCACGGACTAGCCTCGCATTCCACTCTGGAACTCCCGAGCTGTCCAAACGATATTAAAACATCAATACCCAATTATCTCATCAACCTCAATTCTCAAAATCGAGCATAATTGTTCATAACTCCTCAAATCCCTTGATTCTCGTAACTCTACCCCAAACTACACTCTCATTCACAACATCTCGACGTTCTACATTTCTAATACCAATTATCTATGCTAATTCACCACATTTGTCTAAATTTCCATTTATAGCTCAAAATTCCTAAAATTACCAAAATTGCTAAATATCATTATCACTCCAACCACATTGCAATTTCATCAATCCCTAATCATTTCTCAGCTATTACAACATAATGACAACCACCAATATCATCAAAATCATCTCAAATATCGAGATCGAGGTTTAGAAATTACCCAAAGCTTGTGAGACGCACAACCCACGCCTCGATCCGATTCGTCCTTCGATTTCCAAGTATGTTGTTCTCCCTTTGATGAGGAACAACTTTACTTCTTACCACAACTCTTGATTTGGCTGGAAATGGGTGTTTTGGATGAGTGAGAAAGTTAGGTTTTCGGTGGAAATGGGGTTGGAAGAGAGAGAAAGTGAGTTTGCAGGAGAAAAACAGGGGTTCCTTATATAGGCTGAGGGTAGGAGATCGATCTGTCGAGGGGTGAGATCGATCTGCGTTTGAATTTTGGGGACGATCTGGGTAATTTTATGCCTAGGAGATCGATCTGTCGAGGGGTGATATCGATCTCTTTATGGCTTTATGAGATCGATCTGCTCCTAAGGAGATCGATCTTCTCCCAAACAGAATCATTTGGAGATCGATCTCTTCCTCATGAGATCGATCCTTTCTCAAACAGAATCATTTGGAGATCGATCTCTTCCATTGGAGATCGATCTGCTCCTCAAATTCCTCCTTCCTCATCATTTTTAACGCACCAGATCGATCTCTCCTTCTCCCAGATCGATCTGTCCTCATACTTCATGCTTATTTTACACACTGAACATATAAATCTCCAATTATAATTCCCACAATTCACTTAGCTCAATAAATTACACTTCAAATTCTTATTACATCATTAAAATATGTCTGAAATTCTCAGATCTCACATCCTCCCCACCTTAAAAGAATTTGGTCCTCCAAATTCAACTAACTAGTTAAAGAGATGGGGGTATTTCTCCTTCATGAGACTCTCTAGTTACCACGTTGCCTCTTCTCTTGAGTGATGTTTCCACAAAACTTTCACTAATGGGATGCTCTTGGTTCTCAGTACCTTCTCCTTTCTATCGAGAATCCGAACGGGTTCCTCAGTGTAGCTCATGTCTTCCTGTATGTCCATCTCATCATACTCTATAACATGAGAAGGGTCCGGGTGGTACTTCCTCAACATAGACACATGAAAAACGTTGTGTATTTCAGACATCTGTGGGGGTAATGCTAATCTGTAAGCTACCTCTCCCACTCTCTCAAGAATCTCGAATGGTCCTATGTATCGAGGACTCAATTTCCCTTTCTTCCCAAATCGCATGATACCCTTACTCGGTGATATTTTCAGAAATACTGCATCACTAACGTCAAACTCGAGTGGCCGTCTACGCACATCCGCGTAGCTTTTCTGTCTTCTTTGTGCAGCCCATAACCTCTCACATATGAGTTTCACACTCTGTACGGCTTGCTCAACAAGCTCGGGAGCATTTATCTTTTTGTCACCGACTTCTTCCCAAGCTACAGGGGATCTACACCTCCTACCATATAGAGCCTCAAAAGGTGCCATTCCAATACTCGCATGATAGCTGTTATTGTACGCCCTCAACATATCCTCCAGGGTCTGAATAGTCCTCTCTGACTGACCATCTGTCTGAGGATGATAGGCGGTACTGAAACTCAATCGAGATCCCATGGACTCCTGAAACTGGGTCCAAAATCTAGAAGTAAATCGGGAATCTCTATCAGAAGTAATACTCACTGGAGCCCTATGTAATCTAGCTATCTCGCTGACATACAGTTCAGCTAAGGCATCCACAGTATCTGTGCTCTTGATGGCAAGGAAGTGGGCACTCTTGGTCAATCTATCCACAATGACCCATATCGCGTCACGACCTCTTCGGGTCCTCGGTAAACCCATAATAAAGTCCATAGTGACATGCTCCCATTTCCATGTAGGTACAGGTAAAGGCTGTAGTAGTCCTCCGGGCTTTCGATGCTCAGCTTTCACTTGCTGGCACACTAAACACCTGGCCACATACTCTGCCACGTCTCGCTTCATACCACTCCACCAATACACCTTTCTCAAGTCTCGGTACATCTTAGTACTCCCTGGGTGCATGGTGTATCGCGAGCAGTGGGATTCTCTCAGTATCTGTCTCTTTAGGGTATCATCGTCCGGTACACAAATCCGTCCTCTGAACCTCAATAATCCATCCTCACTGATGGTGAGATCCGACTGCAAACTCTGCTCAGCTTGGCTAGCCATGTCTATCAATTTCTGATCACTGCGCTGCCCAGTTCTAATCTGATCCATGATCCTGGGCTCTATCCGCAGGCTAGCCAAAAATTCAGTCTCTACCTCTTTAACTCTGATCCGAAGTTCGGCGAACTGCTCTAACAAATCCCATTCCCTGATCATCATAGCAGATATTATACTCTTCCTGATCAGGGCATCAGCCACTACATTTGCCTTACCCGGATGATATAGAATCTCGCAGTCATAATCCTTAAGGAGTTCCATCCATCTCCTTTGTCTCATGTTTAACTCTTTCTGATCAAAGAGATATCTCAAACTCTTGTGATCAGTGAAGATCTGGAATCTTTCCCCATATAAGTAGTGTCACCAGATCTTCAAAGCAAATACCACAGCGACTAACGCTAAATCATGCGTGGGGTAATTCCGCTCATGGTCTTTCAGCTGTCGTGATCCATATGCGACCACTCTTCCGTGTTGCATAAGCACACACCCCAATCAATGATGAGATGCATCACTATACACCGAAAATCCTTCTGATCCCTCAGGAATAGTTAACACAGGTGCCGCTGTCAACCTCCTCTTTAATTCCTGAAAACGGAGCCCACATTGATCAGTCCATATAAATGGAGTCTCTTTGCGCGTGAGCTTAGTCAAAGGGGCGGCAATCCTTGAAAATCCTTCCACAAATCTTCTGTAATACCCTGCCAAACCAAGGAAGCTTCGCACCTCAGTGACTGTCCTCGGTCTCTCCCAATTAAGCATAGCCTCCACCTTACTTGGGTCCACTGATACTCCTTCCTCTGAGACTATATGACCAAGGAAAGCTATCCGGTTCAACCAAAACTCACACTTACTAAGCTTTCCGTATAATTGCTTATCTCGGAGTATCTGAAGTACTAACCACAAATGCTGTGCATGCTCCTCATATGACCGAGAGTATACCAGGATATCATCAATAAAGACTATCACAAATTTATCTAGATAGTCTCTAAACACTTCATTCATCAACCTCATAAATGCTGCAGGGGCGTTCATCAATCCAAAGGACATCACCAGGAATTCGTAATGGCCATACCTCATCCTGAAGGCCGTCTTTGGAATATCTTCTTCCTTGATCCTCAATTGGTGATAGCCCGATCTCAAATCAATCTTAGAAAAGACTGATGCCCCTCTTAGCTGATCAAGTAGATCATCAATCCTGGGCAATGGGTATTTATTCTTCACCGTAGCTTTATTCAACAATCGATAGTCTACACATAATCTGAGACTACCATCCTTCTTCTTAACAAATAGTACTGGCGCTCCCCACGGCGAAACACTGGGTCTAATAAACCCTTGATCCAATAACTCCTGTAGTTGTCTCTTCAATTCCTCAAGTTCCACTAATGCCATCCTGTAGGGAGGTTTAGAGATCGGCTGAGTATCTGGTACCAAATCAATGGTAAACTCCAGCTCTCTCTCTGGTGGTAAACCTGGCAATTCGTCTGGGAAAACATCTAGAAATTCACACACCACCGGTATATCCTCAATCCTCGGATGTTCTCGCTCATCGTCTGAGATGAGTGTCTCATAACCTTCACATGAACGATCATATTTAATATTCTCTAAAATAATATTAAAATTCTCAAATTACTTACTAAAAATCCACATAATCATTTCCTCAATATCTCAATCGTACACTGTAAGGTTCAGGAAGGGAGAAAGTTACTATCTTAGTGTAGCAATCTAAACTCACTCGATTGGTTGCCAACCAATCCATCCCCAAAATTACATCAAACCCATGAATATTCAACAGGATTAGATCTGCTAACATCACTCTATCTCCCACCTTTATTTCACATCCTTTACAAATTAACTCAGTTCTCTGGGATTCACGCATAGGGGTATTTACATGTAGTATATATTCTAGAGGTTCAAACTTCAAGTTTAATCTACATGCAAAATGATCAGAAATAAACGAATGCGTGGATCCTGAATCAATCAATACATGAGCCTTATGATTACAGATAGAGAGTGTACATCTTATAGTTTCTGCCGAAGTGTCTGCGATCTCCTTATCCAGGGCAAACACACGTCCCTGTGCCACAGGTTTCTTCCCTTTCTCTGCCGCAGTGGCCCGTCTCCGGGGATCCACTCTCTGAGGCTGTTGTCTAGTAGGCTCCAATCCATGTGGTTTCTGAGGTTGAGGGCAATCCTTCACCATGTGACCCATGTCTCCACATCTAAAACATCCATGGATCGACCCGGTACAACTTCCCTAATGCATTCGGCCACAATTCCTGTAAAACCTTGTCTCTGGCCTGACATCTCGAGGGGTCTCTCTAATGTTAGGGTACCCTCTGGGTCTCTCTAATCTGCCCTTCTGCACCTCAATCCTTCCTCTTCTGAAGGAACCTCTCCGAGCCTCCGTTTGGAAAAGTGCGGCCTCTTGCCCTTATCTCTATTCACCGCTCTGAGCTCATTCTGGGATTGTACCATTTCAATTCCTCTTTCAATTTCTTGTGCTCGTCTCAGAGCATCTCCAAACTCCGTAATACATAGCCCTATCAATCTATCTCTGATGACAGGCTTCAACCCATACACAAACTTCTCTGTGCGGAGCTCTTCACTCTTGAAGGTCTCTGGGTCATATCTCAATAGCGCTGTGAATTGGCTCTCATAGTCATCCACAGACATGTCACCCTGTACTAAACTCAAAAACTCAGCTTGTTTCCTTCTTTGGGCGGCTCGTGGTACATATTGGGTCCTAAAGGCTGTCTGGAACTCTTCCCAACCAATCACATCCTGGCGGGACATCAGAATACCCTAGGTAGTACCCCACCAATCTCGAGCTCTCCCCTTCAGCATATAGGCACTCATACTGACCCTCTCAGCATCGGTGCACCCCAGAAAATCAAATATAACTCTCAATTTCGTCAACCACTCCTCAGCCTCTGTAGGATCCTTCTTTCCCTTAAATGCGGGTGGATTCATCTTCAGAAAATCCTTTAGTCGGACCATACTTCTGTCCTCAGGCTGAGTGACGGGAGGCACTGGGGGTATGGGAGGTCCTTGTGGTGGTGTAGGGGTAGTATCCGAGGCATTAACTCCAAAGTGTTGCGCGAATAACGCTGCCATCTACTCAAAACCTTGCCTCACATCGGTCTCAATCCGATTAAATCGAGAGTTAGGACTCTCTGGTTGTGGAACAGGTGGAGGAGGGGACTCTGCCTGCCTCCTCGAACGACCTCGTCGTTTACTCATTCTCTATCTCAACTCGTCTCCTGCGTGTACATATCAAAATCGATTGAAATCTTAATCCTCAATTTCAGTTCATGACCAGACTATTACAGACACTTGGGATGTATTCTATTTCACTTAACCGACACTGACAGTACTAGACACCCTAAGCTCTGATACCAAGAAAACTCTGTCACGCTCCGAAAATGCGGAAAATAGGGCTAATTTAAAACTTTTTACTCGTTAATTCACAATTAAAGGTGCATTCCTGTGCAGTGTCATACATCATCATAATTATCGTTCCTTAGGTTCTCATCAATAGAATTTATATATCATATCAAATACATTAATCCATCTCAAGTTAATTAATCCTAATACATCCCATATAATGTTATACATCAAGTGTCTGCAATTACAGTAATTGTCTGGGTACATGAAAAGATAAAAGATACCTTAAAAATACAATATATGGCCTGGAGCTCAAGTCCTCCACTAGCCACTACTCCGTACGTCGCAGGGAAACCCTTTTCACTTGAAGAAATCTGGGGGGAAAAGAAAACAGGGTGAGCTTCTAAATCGCTCAGTAAAGGGGGTAAGGAACTCATTTCATAAACCAAAATGCACATCACAAAATGCTTATTTGTATGTGAAACTCATTTGAAAACCATAGCATGAAAGTACTCAAAACGACATTCTCATGTCTCAAGTCATGTGAAAACATGAAGTAAAAAGGCTCACTCTAGAGCAATAACAAAGCATGTGAAAATATGCGATAAACGCTTTCTCAATGAACGTGATAAAATCACTGAAATAGTAATGCACGTGGCACAGCCACTAAACACACGTGGCATAGCCACTGATTTAAATTCACACGTGGCATAGCCACAAAATAGGGTTTCACGTGGCAACGGCCACCAAATTAGGTTTCTCACGTGGCAACGGCCACCAAATAGGGTTTCACGTGGCAACGGCCACCAATGGGGTATCACGTGGCAACGGCCACCAATGGGGTTTCTCACGTGGCAACCGCCACCAAATAGGGTATCACATGGCAACGGCCACCAATGGGGTATCACGTGGCAACGGCTACCAATGAGGTATCACGTGGCAACGGCCACCAATGGGGTTTCACGTGGCAACGGCCACCAAATAGGGTATCGCGTGGCAACGGCCACCGAGTGTACGTGGCATAGCCACAGAATAGGTTATTCTCACGTTACCAGAACGAAGAAGAAATCGGGCTTACATGCTACCAGAGCAATGCCCGGTGTGTACTCACCACTACACACCTAAGTCTTATCACATAAGACTGGTTTGCCTTCACGTAGAACTCATAGGGGTTTTTCACTCATAAAACTCAATTGAAAACCGTTTTGTACTCAACACAAAACGTAATAAAACCGAGTTCCAACCGGCAAAACACGCACAAATTTCTCAAATCTCGATATTGCCTTAACGTAGAGCCCAATTCATTACTCACACAAAATTCAACGGTTTATAAAGCAATTTCACACTCAGGTTATAAACTTATAAAATTATGGGCTCCAACCGGCTATAAAAACCGTGTGCAATTAAATCTCAACACAACACTCAACATGCTTGTTTTATAAGCCACAAATCATGCTATAATAGTTTACAAATCACATACACAAATGGTTTAGATTTCCCTTACCTCTTTGCACCTCGTATAGTGCAATCGTTTCCCCCATATCACGGCTAGCCCGCATTCCACTCTGGAACTCCCGAGCTGTCCAAACTATGTTAAAACATCAATACCCAATTATCTCATCAACCTCAATTCTCAAAATCGAGCATAATTGCTCATAACTCCTCAAATCCCTTGATTCTCATAACTCTACCCCAAACTACACTCTCATTCACAACATCTCGACGTTCTACATTTCTAATACCAATTATCTATGCTAATTCACCACATTTGTCTAAATTTCCATTTATAGCTCAAAATTCCTAAAATTACCAAAATTGCTAAATATCATTATCACTCCAACCACATTGCAATTTCATCAATCCCTAATCATTTCTCAGCTATTACAACATAATGACAACCACCAATATCATCAAAATCATCTCAAATATCGAGATCGAGGTTTAGAAATTACCCAAAGCTTGTGAGACGCACAACCCACGCCTCGATCCGATTCGTCCTTCGATTTCCAAGTATGTTGTTCTCCCTTTGATGAGGAACAACTTTCCTTCTTACCACAACTCTTGATTTGGCCGAAAATGGGTGTTTTGGATGAGTGAGAAAGTTAGGTTTTCGGTGGAAATGGGGTTGGAAGAGAGAGAAAGTGAGTTTGCAGGAGAAAAATAGGGGTTCCTTATATAGGCTGAGGGTAGGACATCGATCTGTCGAGGGGTGAGATCAATCTGCGTTTGAATTTTAGGGACGATCTGGGCAATTTTATGCCTAGGAGATCGATCTGTCGAGGGGTGAGATCGATCTCTTTATGGCTTTATGAGATCGATCTGCTCCTAAGGAGATCGATCTTCTCCCAAACAGAATCATTTGGAGATCGATCTCTTCCTCATGAGATCGATCCTTTCTCAAACAGAATCATTTGGAGATCGATCTCTTCCATTGGAGATCAATCTGCTCCTCAAATTCCTCCTTCCTCGTCATTTTTAACTCACCAGATCGATCTCTCCTTCTCCCAGATCGATCTGTCCTCATACTTCATGCTTATTTTACACACTTAACATATAAATCTTCAATTATAATTCCCACAATTCACTTAGCTCAATAAATTACACTTCAAATTCTTATTACATCATTAAAATATGTCTGAAATTCTCAGATCTCACACTCCTAAAACTGGGTCCAAAATCTAGATGTAAATCGAGAATCTCTGTCAGAAGTAATACTCACTGGAGCCCCATGTAATCTAGCTATCTCGCTGACATACAACTCAGCTAAGGTATCCACAGTATCTGTGCTCTTGATGGCAAGGAAGTGGGCACTCTTGGTCAATCTATCCACTACGACCCATATCGCATCACGACCTCTCCGGGTCCTCAGTAAACCCTTAATAAAATCTATGGAAACATGCTCCCATTTTCATGTAGGTACATGTAAAGGCTGTAGTAGTCAATCGGGCTTTCGATGTTCAGCCTTCACTTGCTGGCATACTAAACATCTAGCCACATACTCTGCCACGTCTCGCTTCATACCACTCCACCAGTACACCTTTCTCAAATCTCGGTACATCTTAGTACTCCCTAGGTGCATGGTGTATCGCGAGCAGTGAGATTCTCTCAGTATCTCTCTCTTTAGGGTATCATTGTTCGATACACAAATTCATCCTCTGAATCTCAACAATCTATCCTCATTGATTGTGAGATCCGACTGCAAAGTCTGCTCAGCTTGGCTAACCATATGTATCAACCTCTGATCATTGTGTTGCCCAGTTCTAATCTGATCCATGATCCTAGGCTCTATTCATAGGCTAGCCAAAGATCCAATCTCTACCTCTTTAACTCTGATCTAAAGTTTGGCAAATTGCTCATGTAGATCCCATTCCCTAATCATCATGACAGATAGCATACTCTTCCTGCTCAGGGCATCAGTAACTACGTTCGCCTTACCCGGATGGTATAAAATCTCACAGTCATAATACTTAAGGAGTTCCATCCATCTCCTTTGTCTTATGTTTAACTCCTTCTGATCAAACAAATACCTCAAACTCTTGTGGTCAGTGAAGATCTGGAATCTTTCCCCCTATAAGTAGTGCCGGCAGATCTTCAAGACAAATACCACAGCGGCTAACTCCAAATCATGCGTGGGGTAATTTCGCTCATGATCTTTCAATTGTCGCGATCCATAAGCGACCACTCTTCCATGCTGCATAAGTACACACCCCAATCCATGATGAAAAGCATCACTATACACCAAAAATCCTCCTGGTCTCTCAGGGATAGTCAACACAGGTGCCGCTATTAATCTGCTCTTTAACTCCTAAAAACTAAGCTCACATTGATCAGTCCATATAAATGGAGTCTCCTTGCATGTGAGCTTAGTCAAAGGAGCGACAATCCTGGAAAATCCTTCCACAAATCTTTTGTAATACCCTGCCAAACCAAGGAAGCTTCGTACCTCTGTAACTGTTCTCGATCTTTCCCAATCAAGCACAGCTTCTACTTTACTTGGATCCACTGATACTCCTTCCTCTAAAACAATATGTCCAAGGAAAGCTATCCGATCTAGCCAAAACTAACACTTACTAAGCTTTCCATATAATTGTTTATCTCGGAGTATCTGAAGTACTAACCACAAATGCTGTGCATGCTCCTCATATGACCGAGAGTACACCAGGATATTATCAATAAAGACTATCACAAACTTATCTAGATAGTCTCTGAACACCTCGTTCATTAATCTCATAAATGCTGCAGGGGCGTTCGTTAATCCAAAGGACATCACTAGAAATTCATAATGGCCATACCTTGTCCTGAAGGCCATCTTTGGAATATCTTCCTCCTTAATCCTCAACTTGTGATAGCCCAATCTTAAATCAATCTTGAAAAAGACTGAGGCCCCTCTCAACTAATCAAGTAGATCATCAATCCTCGGCAATGAATATTTATTCTTTACCGTGGCTTTATTCAACAGTTGGTAGTCTACGCAAAATCTGAGACTACCATCCTTCTTTCTCACGAATAACACTGGTGCTCCCCACGGTGAGATACTGGGTCTAATAAACCCTTGATCCAATAACTCCTGTAGTTGTTTCTTCAGTTCCTCAAGTTCCACTAATGCCATCCTATATGGAGGTCTAGAGATAGGTTGAGTATCCGGTACCAAATCAATAGTAAACTCCAGCTCTCTCTCTGGTGGCAAACCTGGCAACTCATCTGGAAAGACATCCATAAATTCACACATCACAGGTATATCCTCAATCCTCGGATGTTCCCGCTCATCATCTGAGATGAGTGTTTCATAACCTTCACATGAACAATCATATTTAGTACTCTTAAAAGTAACATCATAATTTCTAATTACTTACAAAGTTCCATATGTTTATTTACTCAAGATTTAAAACGTACACTGTAGGGTTCAGGTAGGGAGAAAGTTACAATCTTAGTGTAGCAGTCTAAATTCACTTGATTGGTCACCAGCCAATCCATTTCCAAAATCACATCAAACTCATGCATATTTAATATTATTAGATATGCTAACATTACTCTATCTCCCACCTTTATTTCACATCCTCTACAAATTAAATCAGTTCTCTGGGATTCACGCATAGGGGTATTTACATGTAGTGTACATTCTAGAGGTTCAAACTTCAAATTTAATCTACATGCAAAATACTCAGAAATAAACGAATGCGTGGACCCTAAATCAATCAACACATGAGCCTTATGATTACAGACAGAGAGTGTACCTCTTATAGTTTTTGCAGAAGTGTCAGCAGTTTCCTTATCCAGGGTAAATACACGTCCCTGTGTAACAGGCTTCTTCCCTTTCTCTATAGCAGTGGCCCATCTCTAAGGATTCACTCTCTGAGGCTGCTGTCTAGTAGGCTCTGGAACATGTGGCATCTGAGGTTGAGGACAGTCCTTCACTCTGTCACCCATGTCACTACATCTAAAACATCCACGGATCATCCCGATACAACTTTCCTCATGCGATCGACCATAGTCTCTACAAACCCTTATCTCAGGCCTAACATACCGATGGGTCTCCTTGATAATAGGCTAAGCTCTAGGTCTCTCAAATCTGCCTTTCTGTACCTCAATCCTTTCTCTCTTGAAGGAACCTCTCTGAACATATACCTGGGACATCGCCGACCTATTGCCCTTATCCCTAGCCATTGCTCCGAAGTCATTCTGGGATTATACAATTTCAATTCCCATCTCAATCTCTTGTGCTCGTCTTAGAGCATCTCTAAGCTCAGTAATACACAACCCAATCAATCGATCTCTGATGACGGGTTTCAACCTATACATAAATCTCTCTATGCGGAGCTCTTCATTATTGAAGGTTTCTGGATCATATCTCAGCAGAGCAGTAAATTAGCTCTTATAATCATCTACAGACATGTCGCCCTGTACCAAACTCAAAAACTTTGTTTGGCTCCTTCTCTGGGCAGCTCGTGGTACGTATTGGGCTCTGAAGGCTGTCTGAAACTCTTCCCAACCAATCACATCCTGGTGGGACATCAGAATACCCTGGGTAGTACCTCACCAATCTCGAGCTCTCCCTTTCAACATATAGGCACTCATATTGACCCTCTCAGCATCTGTGCACCTCAGATAGTCAAATATAACTCTCAACTCCGTCAGCCACTCCTCAGCCTCTGTAGGATCCTTCTTTCCCCTGAATACAGGTGGATTCATTTTCAAAAAGTCCTTCAGTCAGACCATACTTCTGTCATCAGGCTGGTGACGGGAGGCACTGGGTCCATCTGAACTGGGGGTACAGGAGATCCTTGTGGTGGTGTAGGAGTAGTACCCGAGGCATTAACTCCAAAATGTTACGCGAATAGCGCTGCCATTTGCTCAAATCCTTGCCTCACATTGGTCTCAATCCGGTTAAATCAAGAGTTAAGACTCTCTGGTTGTGGGGCAAGTGGCGAAGGGGACTCTGCTTGCCTCCTCGAACGACCTCGTCGTCCTCTCATTCTCAATCTCAACTTGTCTCCTAAGCATACATATCAAAATAGATTGAAATCTCAATCCTCAATTTAAATTCATGACCAAACAATTACAGAAACTTGAGATGTATTCTAATTCACTTAATCGACAATGACAGTACTGAACACCCTAGGCTCTGATACCAAGAAAACTCTGTGACGCCCCAGAAACGTAAAAAATAAGGCAAATTTAAAACTTTTTACTCATCAAATCACAATTAAGGGTGCATTCCTGTAAATGTCATACATCATCATACTTATCATGCCTCAGGATCTCATCATAAATTAGTATATATCATATCATATACATTACTCAATTTCGAGTTAATTAATCCTAATACATCCCGTACATCATTGTACAACAAGTGTCTGTAAATATAACTCTAGTCTGGAGACATGAATATTAAATATATACCTCAATACAGAAAATACGACTTAGAGCTCAATTCCTCCACTAGCCTCTAATCCGTACGTCACAGGGAACTCACTTCACTTGAAGAAATCTGAGGGGAAGAGAAAGCAGGGTGAGCTTCGAAATCGCTCAGTAAGGGGGGGTAAGGGGACTCAGTTATATAAACCATATCACATGTCACAAATATGTATTTGTATATGAAACTCAGTATACTCATTTGAAATCGTAGCATGAAAGTTATCAAAACATCATCATCTCATAGCTCATAAATCATGTGAAAACATGAAGGTAAAAAGGCTCAATATAGAGCATTCACAAGCATGTGTAGATATATGCGATAATGGCTTTTCTCAAAATATGTGATAAATCCACCTCAGTAAATAGAATGTGACAAAGTCACAAAACACAACTTATGTGTAAAACGAGACTAGGCAATAAACTCATATAAATCTCATCATGGCACACTAAATATATACTCTCCTCTGGGTGCGCATCCCAGGCGTCCTCGTAAGAGGGAACGTCGACAATATGGTCATATGCATGGTATATTGGACTTATATGTTACCAAAACAAGGCCCGACCTTACATGCTCCCAGAGCAATGCCTCGCCTCATGCACACTATCACGTGGTCCCTAGGTCGGTTCCCAGGTGGCCCACTCTATCACGTGGTCCCTGGGTCGGTTCCCAGGTGGCCCACTATATCGATCTTACATGCTACCAAAGTAAGGCCTCCCAACGCTACCAAAGCAGAGGAATAATCAAACTTACATGTTACCAGAACAAGACCCAATGTGTATTCAACATGACACGCCTAAGTCTCAATCATTAGCCATTATCATAAAAGAAATTGTTTTGCCTTCACGTAGAACTCATAATGGTTTTTCTCCCATAAAACTTATTTAAAACATTCGTGTACTCAACACAAAACATATTAAAATCGAGTTCCAACCGAAAAAACATGCACACATTTTCTTAAATCTCAATATTACCTTAATGTAGAGCCCAAGTTACTTTTCACGCAAACTCAACAGTTTATAAAGCGATTTCACACTTAGCATATAAACTCATAAAATAATGGGCTCCAACCGACGACAAAAAAAACTGTGTGCACTCACATCACGACACAACGCTAAAAATGCTTGTATTCTCAAATTATGGTTCATACTACAAACAGTTCATCAAAAAACATACACAATTGGTTTAGTTTTTCCTTACCTCTTTACACCTCGTATAGTGCAATCATTCCCCTGTATCACGGACTAGCCTCACATTCCATTCTGGAACTCTCGAGCTGTCCAAATGATGTTAAAAACATCAATAACCCAACTCAATCATATTATGGAGCACACATCTGCTCATATTCTCATTAATATCTCAATCAACTCAATCCTCACAATTCTATCACCATTCATAATCTCGTCCACTACATCTCAACCTTCTACATTTCTCATGCATAATACCCATGCCAAAATCACCTCATTGTCTCAATTCCAATTTATAGACAAAAATCCCAATTTACCATAAATTGCATAATAACATCTTTATTCCAACAAAATCATAGTTTCATCAATCCCTAATCATTTCCCAACTAATTCATCACAATGCCCATGCTCGCAATCACCAAAGATTACTTCAAAATCAAAGATGGAGGTTTAGAAAATTACCCAAACTTGTAGACTGCTCAACTTACACCTCGATTCGATTCGTCTTTCAATTTCCAAGTATGTTGTTCTCCTTTAGGTGAGAAATAACTTTCCTTCTTGCTACAACTGTTGATTTAGACGGAAATGAGTGATTTAGAAGAGAGAGAAAACTAGGGCTCGACCAAAATGGAGGTTTAGAAGGGAGAGAAAAGATGAAATGTAGGAAAACACAGGGGTCCTTTTATAGATGGAGGGTAGGAGATCGATCTGGCTCTTGATGAGATCGACCTGCATTTGAATTTGGGGTTGATTTGGGGTAATTTTATGCCTAGGAGATCGATCTGTCGTGAGGTAAGATCGATCTCTCAATGGCTTTATGAGATCGATCTGCTTCAATTATGAGATCGATCTCTAGTTTACAGAATGCTTCATGAGATCGATTTGCTCCTTGAGGAGATCGATCTTCTCCCTAACAGAAACATTTTGAGATCGATTCTTTCCACATGAGATCGATCTTTTCATTACAGAATCATAAGGAGATCGATCCTCTTCCATTGGAGATCAATCTGCTAGCTCAAATTCCTCTTTCCTTGTCATTTCCACTAGATCGATATTTTGTTCTCTCAGATTGATCTGACCTCGTAGTTTCACACTTTGGTTAAACACTTAACATATAAATCTCCAAATATAATCTCCACAAGTCACCACTTGATTATTTCTCATTCATACTTATATATTTCACTTAGCTCAATAAATTACACTTTAAGTTCATAATACATAATTAAAATATGTCTAAAATTCTCAGGTCTCACAGCAAGAGTTGTTGAAATAATTTCTAAGTGCATAAGTTGTCTCAGCCAACCTAGGGTTGTTAGAGAAATGGTGAATTTTGACTGTGTTGGATGTTTTAGCTAGTTAAATTTATACCGAAAAACTCGATTTATAGCTCAAGGTAGTAGAAAATCGTCAAAGTGTGAGAATTGGACAATTTGTGTGTTGTACATGGTTAAGTGGAGCTTGGAATAAATGTTTAAGCTATTAGGTTGATAAGTTAGAAATTTAAAGGAGAGAAACTATTGAAATAGCTTAAACCGAGACTTTATCGCTAAAATAAAAAAGTAAGAAAAATGATCGAAAAAGGCTCTGATTGACCCCGTTTGAGTTTTAAATGAATATAAATATGAAGTAAAGATGATATTGAGCAACAATTGATGGTTTTGAATTTTTTTTGACAGCTCGATACGTTAGCATGCGAAACGAAGTGAACTGGTACCTGGTGATTCAAGGCTGCCTTGACCTCATTTAGGTAAGGGATAGAACTGATACTAGTATTGTTATTTTTTACCTATGAAAAAGCCGTTATAGCATGAAAATGTTTTATAAAATAAACACAACTCCCGAAAGTGAATTATAGCCCGAGTTTGCTTACCACGAGTGTATGTTTTGATATGTTTTGAGCTCAAATGTATGATTTCAAGGTTTTACGAATAAATATTTGTATGTATGAGATTTATGAGGTAAAACTTTTGTGAGCTCTATAAATGAATGCAAAACTATTTTCAGCATAATAATGGTATGTTTTGAGACTGAAGGCTCAAAAACATATGAGTCAGGAAACTTGAGGGTCGATTTAGAGCGAGACCCAAAGGGATTCTAGCCGAAGGCCTGGGATCGGGCTAGACCTTGACCATATCATGCATATTTCTATGTGTCTGTCATGATGTTTTCATGTTTATATGTGATTCCGCCTGAGTGGCTTTGATTTGATGCTGTATGACCCTGATCCAGTCTACAGCCTTACCATGGCCATCAGTACTTGATTTCCTCTTCGGAGGATGCCCTCTTTTGAGGAAGGAATGGTGATTTCTCTCATGACAGTAATAGTAAATGAGATATGATTTGTTGTGACAAAGAGTATGCGTACTTGCATGATTTCTATTGTGTGATTTGAAATGTGATTTATTACTATTATTTTACTAAATGATTTGATTGTTGTTCTTATTTTAAATGCACTCCTTACTTAGCTAGTTGAAGCTCACCACCATTTTTTGTTCCTCTCAGATTATTTACAGTAAGAATCCAGTGCCTGTTGCATACCCGACATAGGCTGGTGGACAAGACTCTCCGCAGGCTATTTCTTGTACACGCTTAAGGTATAATTCATTTTATATCTAGACAACATATGTAGTGCAGATACTTATATCTAAGTAAACGTTTGGGATGTAATCATGGTTGTACATGTATGTAAATAGGAAAAAAATGAGTCATTTTGATACTATGCGGTATGTTAAATTTATATGCTAAAGTTTGGGAGTTTCTTGGATTCTTTGTGGATAAAATATAAGTAAAATCAACTAGTTGTGGATTATTATGTTTGTTTGAAATTTGCAGGGGGAAAGATATATATATATATATATATATAAATATAAATATAAAGGGTTATGCTGCCAGATTTTGGGTAAATGAGAAGTAGGTATTACCGAATATGAAAAAGTTTAATAACGATAAGATAAGGTGTAAACTAACACTAAGCAAGAACACACTTTGAGGAGGAAGTTAAATCATAAGAAAAATTTTGAATTAGCCCTAAATTCCACGTTTTTGGGGCGTTACATTCCTACCCACAGTAGATCAATCGACATTGAGATGTGCCGCATGAGCCTTGGAATGGATAAACAAACATACAAAATGAGAAAATCAAGATAATTAAACATCGATTGACATAAGCAAGTGTTAGTTGACTAAACTAATGATTCAATTAACGCATATAAGTGTTGATCAATTGCAGCGATTTGGAAAAAAGTTTGAAATTCTCTCTTTTTCTAATTGAATTTTTCGAAGTCAAATAAAGAAAGGCACATGAAGGTGTAACATGGTGCTCATTCAAGTAAAGGACATGGGCATGCAAGAATAAAGACAATCATGAAAAAACAAAGAAAAGAAATTAAGTACACAAAGAAGTTCTAAACCAAGAGTAACAATGAGAATATGAGCCATAATGCCCAACAAGAGGCACAAAAGAAAACACAAAGTATTGTATAAACGTGATGCTAAGGTAAAATGTTGATGCAACGCGTCAACATAAGAAGGCACAAGGAAGTGCCCAACTGATATACTAAGGCTAAATATGCAAGGAATGCTAAACCAAGGATCACTCGAACAGTGACAATAAAAACGATCATGAAACCAACAAGTCATCTATTTGTTTTCATTACTTGAAAGGTGGGCAAGGAAGGAATAAACCAGCACAAGTTAAGCTACAAAAGTGAAAACATGGAGCAATGACTACAACAATTCAAATCTTTTGTCTAAAAGTTGCAAATGGGTAAGAATGAATGTCACCATGGCCTAAAATGGATGATCAAATCTCAAGGTTGCGTAAAGCAAGGGTAAGCATTCCTCTGTGTTCACGTCAAGCATAGAAGGCTTAATGTAAGACCCGAAATTCGGTGTAAATTCCTTAAGAAATCATTATTTTAAACATGGATTTAGGAAATCTTGATCAATAAAGAAGAAAAAATTAAATTTCAGGTCCAATTGATCAAGATACGAATTTATTGTGAAGACCAAAATTTTTTCACATCAGGAAATTATCTTGGAAATATGAAAAAATATTTTTGAAAAAATTATAATAAATAAAAATATTTTAAGAGAAATAAAAAAATAAAAAAATAATGTTATAAGTCTAAGATATTTTGTGCATATTATATTATATTAAAAATATAATATAATATATATTAAATAAAAAAGTAATTGAAAAAAAAGAAAAAAAAGAGAATTGGGATCTGTCACACGACCCCAAACGAAGAAGGTGTCAGCCTTCTCCTTCGACGAATGGAGGAGGTTATCGGAGAAAGAGAGAGCCCGGTTGAGAGGGGGAAGGACTGCTGATGCCGGCCCAGGCAAAAAAACGACGAGAAAACGTCGACGGAAGGAGAAAGAGGAAGGGCCGAGAGAAATCGAGAGAGAAAAGGGAAATCCGGCGAGCTCGACGTCGATCTAGCCAGAACCACAGCCAACCGAATGTTCCCCTGGCCAAGACGGATTGATTGGTGGTTGGATCGGCCAGTAAAATGGTCGGCAGTGCCGTCAACGACGGAAGAGAGAAAACAATAGCGAGGCCAAAAAGGGAAAGGGCTGAACCGATCACTTTTTAGCGAACTTGGACTTGGCCAGCACCAGATTCATGCTTCGTGAGGTCTCGCTGATCTGCTGGAAGTGCAAGTTGACAAAGAACCGGCCGGCGCAGCTCTAAACGACGAGGAAGGTGCTGAATCGGACTGAACCGGTCCGAATCGATTTAGCCAGGAAAGAAAAAGAAAAAAGAAAAGTAAAAAAAAGAAAAAGAAAAAGAAAAAGAGGAAAAATGGGGAGAAAAATTTGATGATGCAATTGAGATAAGGGTAAGCCAGGAAGCGGTCAAAATTGATCGATTTATTTTTTGAGAAATTTATTTGAAATTATAATTGATCGAAATTGACCCGATTTAGTTATACAAACGTGTAGCGCGACAATTGACTATAAACGAGAGTTCAGGTCAGCCTCGATTTGCTTGTTATAACAGAATCTTGGGTAAGTAAATCTCATTTACGATAATTTACATATTTATGCGTGTTAGAAATTCATCGCATAAGTTACAGATTTATTTTCGTATAAAATGAATTATGTTTTGGAATTTAAAATTGATTGTCGTAAATAATTGTATGAGTTGTCCAAAGAGCCTAAATCGAGGCTCAATAAGTGTTGATGGGCCCAATGAGCCCAATAGGCCTTGATAAACGGAATAGTAAGTGAAAAATGGGCTTAAGACTGATTAAGGCCCATTAAGATGCAATCGGGCCCGATGCTGTAAATTAAGCCCAATAAAAGTGAAATACGAGTAAAATGTACTATATTTAACCCGATAAATGATTATCTGCAGCTCTAGAGAACATATTGGGAGCTAAATGGCTCGGGTAATTGGTAGCGATGGAAAAGGTAGAGTGATCAGAATGATTGGAGGTAAGGGAATTCTGTGAGTTTCTAGAGATAACTATACGTATTTTCGGGTAGATTTTCGAGTATTTAAATTTTATATGGATATTTGGATATGAAAAAATTTCGGTAGGGACCCGACGAATAAAATTACGATTTTACCTCTACTAATGGTAAAAAGTCAAAGTTTGGAAAAGTACTAAAATGCATGGAAAACATATTTTTGATTGTTTTTACTGCTGTTTAGCAGAAGAATAGATAGATTGGCCAATGATTTTGTGAAATACACAAAATAGCCCAATTATGGTGCTGATTTTAAATGTTTTGAATCATCCCTTTTTAAAAGAGCCATCTATCTAATTATATGAGAACAAATCATGCTAGAGCACTGCTCGCACTTGATTTTATATGTTTTCCACATAAATTAGTGCTGGAGTAAGACTCACACTAGATTTTCATGAGATGCATATTATAGTACTGAGTGTTGCTCGTACTACATTTTATGTGATTTATGCATGATAGAGTGCTGGAGCATTGCTTGTACTCAGTTTTACATGGTTTATGCATGGCATAGTACTGGAGCATTGCTCGTACTTAATTTTAATGAGTTTTGTGCATATCATAGTACTGGAGTGATTGCTCGTACTTGTTTTGAAATGTGAACTATGCATGACCTAGTGCTGGAGTGTTACTCGCACTAGCGGTTGATTTTGTGATATGAATAAGACAATGTTTGAATAGGGTGCTGATTGTGTGTCACACTCAAAACGCACACTGTAGTCTTAATATGATCATCATGACATGATTTAAAATCATGCTGATTACCTCGTGTAAACAGAGTGTCACACAGATGAGATGCTCGCACGTGGATTTTGAGACATGGGTTAGTTACCAGCTTGGTATAGGGTGACTCAGACCTATATAAGGCACCCCCGGACGATGATGTGGGATAAGACCTATGGCAGGTACCCCAGACATAGGGTGGATAAGACCTATGACAGGCACCCCTGGACCGTGATGTGAGATAAGACCTATGGCAGGCACCCAGACCATGTCGATCCATGGAGTTGTGATACCCTACGCACTGGGTACCGTGTAGCTTGGGATCATAGTATAGGATATGGCCATAGTCCAGGTTATTATTACATTTAGCCACCAAGTCTCATATGATTATATCACATGTTTTTATGATTTCGGGTAGACCTGAGGGATGGGTCGAAACCTGATTGACATGTTTTAATTTGCTGAATGCCATATTTTACATGTTTAAATTTAAATGGCATGATTTAGCTTAAAGGCATTATGAGTTTACAAAGATGCAGTGTTTTGCATGAAATGCCTGTATTTACAAACTCAGTATGATTTCAGTACACGTGATTAAATATATACGTATTATATCAATTTTCCAATTCATGCTTTTAATGTGAAATTAAGGAAATAGTATTTTAAGGCATGACATTATGTTCATGTAGATAGTGTAGTTATCTACTTGCTTGCATAATTTCCTTACTAAGCGTGTGGTTGCTCACCCTTTCATTTTCCCCCTATACAGAGTACTTTCAGTAGAACGAGTGCGGCAGTGGTCTTGCATTTCCGTTGTCCACTGTTTCCCATCGAGGAAAAGGTATACACGCTTGTATAGTTTTTGTATCTGAACATGTAAATGCAAAGTACTGTACATGAGTATGATATCGGGGATGTAAAGTTATGTAAATACATTTATGAATGTATTTAGTTAAAGTCAAAGAATAATAATCCCGACATGTAAATGTGATATGGAAATGGAATGGAATGGTAAATAATGTAAGGGGACTAACACCGAATCATAGCCCAACTGTTGGTAGGATGGTCACGAGGAGAGGAAGGTAAGAATTAAATAATAAACGAAAAATGAAAAATTTGTAGCGATTTTTAGTGAAAAGTGGGTCGTGACACTTAGGGTCAAGAAAGAAAAGGATGTAACATTCCCTTAACCATAATTTAACACATCATACTCAGGTTTGTGGAAGTGATAGATTGAGCATGGGTTCTATCGGTGTATGTTGACCGAGAAAGTGACTTTTGATGCGTTTATGTTGGAGGACGAGGCGGAGCGTGGGTGGAAGTCTGCTCGACCCATCTCAAAAGTTAGACATCCAAAGCTGACATGAGAGATAATTCTGGATGTATTCTAGAGACAGTATATTCCTAACACTATTCAAAGGATTTACAGATAGAGTTCCTTACTCTGACCCAGAGGAATAGATCGATTGAAGAAGATGAATCTTAGTTTATATCCTTGGACAGGTGTGACCCCGACACTATGAACAGTGAGAGTCGAAATGTTCGTAAGTTCATGGAAGGGCTCAAACCGTCTATCAGAGTCTGATTGGCCCCGTTAGATATCATTACCTATGACGAGGTAGTGCACAGATCACTGGGTGTGAATAAGGTCATGAGTTGCACGCCTCTGAGTTTTGGAAAGGTAACAAGGGTTGAAATAGAGACAGAAAGATAATAATGGATGACAGAGGTGTCAGAACAGGGGAGGAGGCCGTCTGGTAAGAGATTTAGAGTTGATAAGTCATGGGGTAAGATGATTGGTAAGCCCTAGTGTATCCAGTTCCAGCGCCTACGAAGGGGTATTGTGATTGGAGGACCCCGACCTGTTACTGAGCAGTGTAGGATGTGTGGTAGATACCACAGAAGTAAGCCCCACATTTTATTAACTAAAACATGCGTTTAGAGAGGTAAGATCGAGAATCTATTCAATTATTGCCTAGATCAGGGTGAGACTGCCCCACGGAAGGGCAAAGAGCTAAAGACAGCCCCTGTTGATACCTCTGCACCAGAAAAGAAGACCACTACCGAAGAGAAGGGGGAAATTGGCTGTTGGTCGAGGGCGAGTGTATGCTTTGGATCATGACACTACTAATGCTTCATCTGGTATAGTGGAAAGTACCATCCTAATTGTGAATATTAAAGCAATTATTTTAACTGATCCTGGTGCCACACATTTATTCAAATCACCTTCGTTAGGATATAAGTTAGTGAAAGATGTGAAGCCTATACCTTTAGGCAAAATGTTGATAGTTAGTACCCCAATGAAGAGAGTCAACTAACTGAATATGTATCTAGAGATTTGTGAGCTGAAAGTGGGGGAAAAAGGATATGTCAGCCTATCTCAGTTAATTGAATGCGAATGATTATGATGTAATATGGGGAATGGACTGGTCAGCTGCAAACCATGCAGTTGATATTGCTATTCTTAGATAGTGATGTTTTCACCCCTGAAAAGTGTACTGTAAGTTTTGATAAGGAATGAAGGGTGTAATGGTTGTAATTAAAGGAGTAAATTATTATACTAAGGGAATGAATAATGATGAAAAGATTTCATCACCTATGTGGTTGATATGGATAAGGCATATCTAGAGTTGTCAGATATCGCAGTGATAAGGAAGTTGCTTGATGTCTTTCCAGATGATCTATCAGGGTTGCCACCAGTTAGAGGAATGGAGTTTTGTATTGATTTGGTACTTGGTACTGAGCCGATATCCAAACCACCTATAAAATGGCTTCAGTGGAACTAAAAGGACTAAAGAAGCAATTACAGGAGTTATTGGATAAGGGATTCATCTAACCGAGTGTTTCACCTTGAAGAGCACCAGTTCTGTTTGTGAAAAAGAAAGATGGAAGCCTCCGACTATGTAGTGATTTTTGATTGGTGAATAAGGCTACCATCAAGAATAAGTATTCCCTTCCACACATTGATGAGCTATTGGATTAGCTTCGGAGAGCACATATTTTTTCGAGGACGATCTGAAGTCTGGGTATCATCCGTTGAGGATTTGGTATGTGGATGTACCCAAGACAACTTTTCATACCCGTTAGAGCATTGATGAATAAGGTATTTAAACTTTACCTAGACCGATTTATTATCATCTTTATCGATGATATGTTAGTACATTTGAAGTCTAGGGAAGATCATGAGCAATAATTGAAAACTGTTTTACAGACGATGTGTTGAAGGTTCCTAGAAATGGGTTACTCCGTTGACACATTTCATTCGGAAAAAAAAAGTTGTATTTGAGTGAGATGATAAACGTGAAAGGAGTTTTGGTGTGTTGAAACATAAACTGACTACCACATTATTCTCACCATACCTAACAGCTTATGAGGTTTCTCAGTGTATATGGATGCCTCAAAATAAGGATTGGGCTGTGTATGGACGCAAAATAGGAAGATAGTCGCTCATGGATCCAGACAGTTTAAGGACCATGAGAGGAACTATCCAACCCATGATTTAGAGTTGGTAGCCATAGTGGTTGCACTGAGGGTATGTTACCACTACTTATACGGTGAGAAATTTCAGGTATGCACTGATCATAAAAGCCTCAATATCTGTTTTCACAGAAAGAGTTGAATATGAGATAACAAAGAGGATTAGAGCTTCTGAAAGACTATGATTGTGAGGTATTGAACCGTCTGGGTAAGGCTAATGTAGTGACCGATGCCTTGAGCAGAAAAAGCCTCTGGATGGTATCACATATGATGGTTAGAGAGCGTGAGCTATTAGAGCAGTTTGTGAGCCTTACTATTGATGTGATCCTTTCTGATGTTGACAGTGATTATGTGATAGCTAGCATGAGATTACTACTAGATTTGGTTGACCGGATTCGACAGGCTTAGTGTGATGATCGACAGAGTGTCGATAGTGTGAGTCAGATCCATATGAGTACAGTGACAGAGTTCATAGTGAGTGATGATGGCTTACTGAGGTTTAGAGGCAAAATAAGTGCTCTCAAAGCCACAGTTGATGAGATTGTTATTATCAAAAGCTCACTCTTTAGGATATACGTACATCCGGGGAGTAATAAAATGTCTTAGAATCTCCAAAAAATGTATTGGTGGTCAGGCATTAAAAGAGACATCGTAGAGTTGTAGAAAAGTATATCGTATGTCAGCAGAGTAAGGTAGAGCACTAGAAGTCTGTAAGGTTAATGCAGCCTCTACCTATATCAACACAAAAATAGGAGCATGTTACCATGAATTTCGTGATGGGTTACAGAGGACCCGTAGGAATCACGAGGCTATTTTGGTGATATCAATAGATTGACTAAGTTTGCCCACTTCCTAGCTATGAAAGCTACTGATACTCTTAGTACGTGGGCGGATTTATGAGTAAGGGAGATTGTGGAACACCATGTAACTTTCCAATGAGCATTGGATCAGATAGGGATTCCCGTTTCATTTCCCACTTCTGGGAACATTTTTTAAGAAGCCATGGGAACCTAGTTGAGTGTTAGCACAACTTCCATCCTCAGACAGATGGTCAGTCAGAGGGGATTGTACAAGTTCTGGAGGATATGATGTCACAACCCCTTTTATCCTTTTTAACCGAAAATCACTATAAATTTTTTGCATTTTCCTTTCCTTACCCGTTCGTGAACAAACTCACCACTGTACAGTTGAGCTGTGAGTTAATAATAATCATCACTCATCATTCATTCTCAATATTAATCAAAGGAAGTGTCATTCATTTGAAAGTTAAGTTATAAACTTATACATGACATGTTTTTCTAACTTTTACATCCCTCATATTACAATACAAAATGACTACTGTGCCTTTATATGTTTAGATACAAAAAGAATCCCAGTGTGTATACCTTTTGGCGAAGGAAGCAGCGGATGTCCAAATTACAACGCCTCAGTCCTCACTAGGTTGCTATGTACACTCTGTAGAGAGGGGAAAGTAGGGAGAGATGAGCAACCACACACTCAATAAGGAAATAATGCAAGCATAGTAGATAACTACTCTATCTATATACTGATAGTGTTATGCATAAATAGTTTATAACCGGAGCATGAGGAAATAAGACTATGCCACATGTATATACATATATCATGTATTAAAAATCATGTAAATAGGCATAAAACATGGAAATATCAACATGTAAGACCATCTCATGCTTATCTCATCAAAATTCATCACAAAAGGGAAATTTATTTAAGAAACATCCTTTTTAAATCACATCACATCTCATCACAAATCTCTTTTCAAATTCCATCATAACTAATCATAAATCAAATTATCATTTCTTTAAATCACAAAATCCCACAAGGCTCGACCCCTCCCTCGGGTCTACCCTGGATAATCACAATTACACTCATGTATCAAACCATGTGGTATTATGTAATATTAGATGGGACAGGTCACTGTATCTCAATGGACTATGTTGGCCAACTATATCATAAATCATCTCAGACCACACGGATCCCGGTGTGCAGGGCATCAAGCTGCAACGAAGGTGGGTTAGTTCTTCGTCAGACTTTTTCATTAGTATCTAAACCATGCGGTACATCGTACTCCATGTGATGTACACGGTACAACGTACTCCGCGGACCCATATCATGGTTGGGGGTGCCAGCCGTAGGTCTTATCTACCCCATACCACGTGTAACCTACTCAGTCTCAAGTGCACGTGGAAGTATTTTCTTTTGATGTCAGGTCTTAACCCCTCATGGCCTTGCTCGCCCCTTTTAGGTTCCCTGAACACCAACTTGTATTACCCTCCACGACATCATACATACCACAGTGTGAAAACCTGTGCGAGCTAAGCTCTAGCACAATTCATGCATCATCAATAATTATCCTCGTGAGGGCAACGCTCTAGTACGACATTTATGCATAAAAACATGAAGAAACCACGTACGAGTATTGCTCCAGTACGGTTATATGCATAAGAAAACCACTCGAAATCCATGTACGAGCGAAGCTCCAGTACGATTTACAAAACATCATCATAGTTTCAAATCAAGGTACGAGCTAAGCTCTAGCACGTTTCATACATGTATAAATACCAAAATCCAGTGCGAGCGATGTTCTAGCATGATTTAATTCACACAAACAAATAGGAGACTCATAATCAACTAAAACAATCTCAAAATCATTATTAGTACCTCACATGTGCTATTTCACAAGGTCATTTAAACACTAGCCAACCCATACATTAATTCCCTTAAAACAAAGCAAATTTGTTTCATGAATCTATTGAAAACATATGATTTATGCAATTATTAGCCTTACTATCCTTTTTTATAAATTCCACTTCAAAACCAAATCATACACCACAAACAGTTGTAGTCATTCATAGACACCAACAATCATTTTCTTAAACAATCATGCATTTCATAAACGCCCTATATTCAACCACAAGTTCAAAGTATGAGCATCTATCTCTATATACTCATAGAATTCCTTTACCTAGAATCGCGTCGTGTGATTCCGTTTCCTTAGAGCTGCTTACTTGTGCGGTTCGATTCGTCTCCAGCGAACTCTCCGAAACTGCACAAAGTCGTATATCACATCAATTTAGTCCATATAACACAACTCTTGTGTTTGCTATAGTCAATTCAACCTATAGCCTCCATTAACGCTTATAAGGCCTAGTTTCATTGTTCTACTCATATCTCGAGTCTATTGACTCCTTTAGGCCTATTAATTCATACTAAATCAATATTAAATTGATATTAAGCTCATAGTGTTCATATTTTATCAATTTCTTCACTATGGCATTTTTATCAAACATCTTATATACTCATTTCCATAAATTGACTATCCTCAAAATGTGGCTTCATTAACCTATCTCAAATCATTCCCATTACTTCAATAACAACTTAGCATAATCCAATAAATCACCAACTCCTCCAAATCACATTTTCTCACACTAGATTCATTTTATTTTCTAGGTCACACTAGGTCCATCACATCCTAGGTAATTTTAACCATCAATACACATACAAATCAACTCCAAAATCAATAAATAAACAAATTACTTGGGCTGAAGTATTAGAAACTGACCAATCTAGTTTCTCTTCTTGCTCCAAATGAAAATGTCCCTTGCTCCTTCAATCTAACAAATGAGGCTTTAATTCCAAAGTATGTTATTCTTCTCTTGGATAGGAACAACTTTGTATCTAATAACTTTCCCTCAAATCTTTATGAAAATGGGTGGATTTAAGAGTGAGAAGTTAGGTTTTTAGGTTGAAATGGAAGAGAGGTTGTTTCCTGAAATTTACAGATTTCAACTGCTCCTTTTATAGAAATTGCTTGATGAGATCGATCTGCATTGGGTAGAGATCGATCTGGTCCTCTTAAATCCCTCATTTTCACGACATTTTAGGGCATGAGATCGATCTGTCGAGGGCTTGAGATCGATCTGTCTCAGGCAGAGAGTTAAGGAGATCGATCTGGCTAAGGGAGGGGATCGATCTGCTCCAACCCGAGAGCTAAGAAAATCGATCTGCTTGCATTAAAGATCGATCTCTTCTTTACAAAATGTTTAGCAGATCGATCTGGCCCCATTGGAGATCGATCTGCCATGTTCCATTGCTCGAATAAGAGCATTTTTGGCTCTTCCAGATTGATCTCTCATCCTATGAGATCGATCTAGCATTCATATTTTCCAGATTTTGCTGTAATTTTCTCCAGTAACTCACACAAACATCCTTAAATTTTGCTGCCATAGTCATTTTCTCATCCAACCACCTTTATGACTTGAAAATGACATCCATTCATATTTTATACACATTAAAACTTGTGTGCCTTCATTTTATTACCAAAGGTATACAATATAAAACTAAATGGAAGTACAAAGATTTATGCAACTCATGCAACTTCATTCCATTTTACCACAATACTCATTTCTCATTCCACTCACATTTGTCACGTACAAAAGTCCATTTCTTCATATTCATACATAATGAAACTTGTGTGTACATTCCCAACTCATATTACAAGGGTGTACATTGATTTTATGGACTTTACATCACTTATGACTCACTTTACATGTACATAGACACATGTACGAAGTGATAAGGTTACATATGAAATACGGGTCTTACATATGATGAGAGTGTGTGCAATTGATTATAGAGACTCATGGAATGATCAATAGCCACAAACCAAATTCGCCAATAATAACAATCATCACTCAAGTATTGAAATGGCACTGTGTGAGGCATAGTATGGCCATAGTTGTTGTTCCCCCGATTGGATAGGAAGAAGTGGGTGACAGATATATAAATGCTCTAGATCTGGTAAGATAATCTTCTGAGGATATTCAATTGATATGTGAGAGATTAAGAACGCCTCAGAGCAGATAAAAAAAAGGGCTATGCTGACAAGAGACGGAGACCGTTGGAATTCATCGAGAGTGAAACAATGTTTTTGGAAATTCTCCTTCTAAAGACATAACGAGATTCGAAAAAAAGGTAAATTGAATTTCATTGTATTAGACCCTTTTTAAATATTGGACAAAGTGGAGATAAGGCTTGTAGGTTGGCATTGCCACCGAACTTATCAGGTGTCCACAATGTCTTCCACATTTTGATACTTCAGAAGTATCACCCGGATTCGGCACATGTGATTCAGTATGAACTGTTGGAACTCAGGGAGGATATGTCATATGTGGAGAGGCCAGTTCAGATATTGGATAGGAAGGAGAAAGTATTGCAGTCGAAGACGATCATTTTGGTTAAGGTTCTTTGGTAGCACCACACTTTGGAGGAAGCTATGTAGGAATTAGAGAGCTTGATGCGAGAGAAACATCCCCAGTTATTCGAGGATTGACTTGGTCATAATTTGGAGGACCAAATTTCTTAAGGTAGGGAGGATTGTAAGACCCGAAATTCGGTGTAAATTCCTTACGAAATCATTATTTTAAACATGGATTTAGGAAATCTTGATCAATAAAGAAGAATAATTGAATTTTAGGTCCAATTGATCAAGATACGAATTTATTGTGAAGACTAAAATTTTTCCACATCTAGAAATTATCTCGAAAATATGAAAAACTATTTTCAAAAAAATAATAATAAATAGAAATATTTTAAGAGAAATAAAAAATAAAATAATAATATTATAAGTCTAAGATATTTTGTGTATATTATATTATATTAAAAATATAATATAATATATATTAAATAAAAATAAAAAGTAATTGAAAAAAATAATAAAGAAATAAAAAAATAAAAAAAGAAGAAAAAAAAGAGAATTGGGTTCACGCGATAGAGTCGCGTGACCCTAAATTAAGAAGGCGTAAGCCTTTTCCTCCGACAAACGAAAGAGGTTACCAGAGAACGATAGAGCCCGACCTAGACGGGGAAGGACTGCTGTCGCCGACCCAAGCGAAAAACGATGAGAAAACGCTGACGGAAGGAGAAAGAGGAAGGGCCGAGAGAAACCGAGAGAGAAAAGGGAAATCCGATGAGCTAGACATCGATCTGGCCAGAACCACCTCCAACGGAACGTTCCCCAGGCGAAGACGGATCGATTGGGGGTTGAATCAGCCAGTGAAACGGTCGGCAGTGTTGTCAACAGCAGAAGAGAGAAAACAATAGCGAGGTCGAAAAGGGAAAGTGTCGAACCGGTCAATTTTCGGCTAGGTTGGACTTGGCCAGCACTAGATTCATGCTTCGTGAGGTCCTGCTGATCTGCTGGAAGTGGAAGCTGATGAAGAACCGGCCGACGCAGCTCCGAACGGCGAGGATGGTGCTGAACCGGTCCGAACTGGTTCAGCCAGGAAAGAAAAAGAAAAAAGAAAAGAAAACAAAGAAAGAAAAAGAAAAAGAAATAGAGGAAAAACGGGGAGAAAAATTTGGTGATGCAATCGGGCTAAGGGTAAGCCGATAAGTGGTCAAAATTGACCGATTTAATTTTAAAGAAATTTATTTGAAATTATAATTGACTGAAATTGACCTGATTTAATTCTATAAACGTGTAGCGCGACAATTGGTGACAAACGAGAGTTCGGGTCAGCCTCAATTTACGTGTTATAACATAATCTTGGGTAAGTAAATCTCATTTACAACAATTTGCATAGTTATGCGCGTTAGAAATTCATCGCATAAGTTACGAATTTATTTTCGTATAAAATGAATTATGTTTTGGAATTTGAAATCGATTGTCGTAAATAATTGTATGAGTTGTCCAAAGAGCCTAAACCGAGGCCCAATAAGTGTTGATGGGCCCAATGAGCCAATAGGCCTTGATGAAGGGAATAGTGAGTGGAAAATGGGCTTAAGACTGATTAAGGCCCATTAAGGTGCAATCAGGCCTAATAAGAGTAAACGAGCTCGATGCTGTAAATTAAGCCCTGTAAAAGTGAAATACGAGTAAAATCTATTGTATTTAACCCGATAAATGATTATCTGCAGCTCCAAAAAACTTACTAGGAGCTAAACGGATCGGGTGTTCGGTAGTGATGGAAAATGCAAAGTGATCAGAATGATTTGAGGTAAGGGAATTCTGCGAGTAGCTAGAGGTAGCTATACATATTTTCGGGTAGATTTTTGAGTATTTAAATTGTATATGGATTTTCGAATATGAAAAAATTTTGGTAGGGACCCGACATGAAAGAAAATTATGATTTTACCCCTACTAAGGGTAAATAGTCAAAGTTTAGGAAAAGTCGTAAAAAGCATGGAAAACATATTTTTGAATGTTTTTACTGCTGTTTAGAAGAAGAATAGATAGATTAGCCAATGATTTTGTGAACTACACAAAATAGTCCAATTATGGTGCTGATTTTAAATGTTTTGAATCATCCCTTTTTAAAAGAGCCATCAATCGAATTATATGAGAACAAATTGTGCTAGAGCACTGCTCGCACTTGATTTTATATGTTTTCCACATAAATTAGTGCTGGAGTATGACTCGCACTAGATTTTCATGAGATGCATATTATAGTACTGAGCGTTGCTCGTACTACGTTTTATGTGATTTATGCATGATAGAGTGCTGGAGCATTGCTCGTACTCAGTTTTACAAGGTTTATGCATGACATAGTACTGGAGCATTGCTCGTACTTGTTTTGAAATGTAAACTATGCATAACCTAGTGCTGGAGTGTTTGTCACGACCTCCCATCCCGTGACCTACCAAAACCACCACAGATTTTTTGTATTTTTCTTACCTCTCCTTCTTTCATAACTCAACACCAAACTGTTGGGCTGTGATTCAATATTTGTCACCTCAACCACATTCATTCCATAGTATGCATACATAACAATACAATTATCTATTGACTGTAAGTACTCTTTTCTTAAAAGTAAACTCATATAGATTAATACAAATACTTGTACATATGGTACGAGCTAAACATATTTTCGCAAGTGCACGGGTCGTACAAGTAATATTGGGATTTGAGTCCCGGATTATCGTCCCACAGAGAAGTTGAATTGCCTAATTAAGTACCAGTTAATCTTACCCTAAGTATATTCTAGCAAATTATGAATTCTTAATGGGTGGTCTACTAAGTCTAAAAATTAAAAGTACTGAAAATAATAACAATTATAAACTAAAGAAAATTAAACCGAGCAAAAATTACATACAAAGCTCCAAGCTTTGTAAATAATTAACAGTTATTAATTAAAGCAATTAAACTAAAATACAAATATGAAAATAAAGAAACAAAATAAATTAAACTAAAATTAAACAAACCTAAAATAAAATATGCATGTAATTAAACTACTTAATAAAAATGCAAATTAAACTAACTTAAAATTTAATGAAATAAAATCCTAGAAAAATTAAGAAAATAACTAAAAATCTAAATGTCTAAAATATTAATTCTAAATTAATCCTAGTTATATCTAATTACTAACTTAACAATAAAATCTAACTAATGCATGAGAAATAAATATTTTTGGATTTTTCAATTTAAAATGAAAATTTAACAATGCATAAAATGATTTTAATCTAAGTGTATCATAAATGCAACTCATACATTACTAAAATTAAGTCCTAAAACATATAATATAAAATTAATTTTTAACTAAAAATTAAAACTAAGATTAAATTAAGAACTTAAAACATTAGATCTAACCTACCATTATCAATTAACAACTATCCTAAACTAACAACTAATGAAACAATCAAAATAATAAAAATGCAATCAACATTAAATTAAACAAAGAAGTAATGTGGCCAAACAAGGCCTTAAGCTTGAATCAGCTGAGTGGTCCCGAGCATGGCACTGTGCATGTTCCTCTCCATTTTGCTGCCTAGGCTTGTCCAGCTCCTGCTCTGTAACTTCCACCAACTCTGCTCTCTGTTCTTGCTCAGCTCCATTCCCTGCACAACTCCAACTGTTTCAAGTTTCATTCATCAGCAAACCAAGCTCCAACACGCCAGCCCCACGTTTGTCCTCCTGCATGTGCTGCCAGCTACTGTTCATACATCTTCATTAGCTCCCTGGTGCTCTAGCTGCTGGCTCATGTTCTATCATATACTGCTATAGGTGTCGTTGTCCTCTGCCCCAAGTGCTGCTCCAAGATGCTGTCCTCGGTCTGCCCAGCTAATTGCTACACATCCACGACCTCTGCCCAACTACCGCATATAGGATGCACGTCTCTACATGTTATCCTGCGTCTACAATTCTTACTCTGCACGTTGAACCAGTACATGCGAATACTGCAACTGAGTCTAGCATCGTCTTCAGCCTCCTCGTGTGCCCAACTTCTTCTCAGCAACCTTAACAACAAAGCAACAAAAACAAGTTAGCACAACACTCATATGAACAGTAAACATAAACCGAAACAGAGCATAGCAGATGATGAATATGGATGCTCTCCACTGCTCCCACGGACACCATCTTCTGCTCCTCACCACACGGCATTGATTCTACCTAACCTAAACTGGCAAGTGAGTCAAGTGATAGTAACCAAAAACTGTCGAGATAACATGCAGTAAATAAAATGGATGTCAGACATAAGAAATTGCAGAAACAATTAATATGGATGCTAATGACTAGTTGCAGGCAAGAATCAAATCATGAAGTGGATGTAAATAAAAATGAACTAAGGAAAGGAAAGAACAATGATGCATAGCTGAGTATAAACTTAAACCCGAAAGGAAATACAAATCACAACTACAACATCACCCGTGAGCTTCTTCACATGAATAGGGAACTCAACATCCTCGGGTTGCTTCATTTTCTTCTTCGACCATGGTTCCATATTGCTCTCAATGTGGACAAATGCTCAGCATCAACCCACATCAAGGCAACAGAACCAAAAGGCAAAAGAATGAATTAAGCATTCTTGTCACCCAGAAGCACAAAGAAGAGCAAACCAAGAGCTAAAAAATATAATGGTTTTTCAATAAAACAAAATCATAAGCAATTTTAGCAAACCGAGAGCTAGCAACTAGGAAATAGAAGCAATGTAGTAAAACTGAAAAATAAAAGAACTGATTTTAACATAACCGAGAAGCATGAAATATATTGATTGCCATGAAGTAAAATTATCCAAGACTAGAAAATGAAGGACATAAAAATGGAATGAACAGTAAAAAATAAGGAAGGAGGCTAACGGAAAAACTAAAAAAACAAGAAAGTAAATCCTAAAATTAACTCTAAAACTATTCTACTCTAGATTACATTTCCTTTTCAATTGCCATCATTTTCTATTTATATACACACTTAGGGGTACAATTATAATTTTTCCATCCTAGATGAGTTAGCATTGCTTGGCCACTTGTCTTCACACCATTGGCTCCTTGAAAAGATATTTCCATGTCATCTGTCTTCTTGTCCAATTGGATGTGCTAGATGGTATGGCTCGTGTTGTTCGCGTGTCAATCTCGATTTTAGCCCAATTCCAGTCCATTTTCTATCGAAATTTTCAAAATTCATCCAGATTTAATTTATCTGCAAACATGAGAATTTTAGTCAAAATGAGGGTATAATTAACAAAATAATTTGGAGATTAAAATAATTAATTAAGAAATTAAGCATAAATAATTCTATTTTTATAGAATTATCACACCCTCAAACTTGAGCTTTTGCTTGTACTCAAGCAAAACAAAATAATTGTAGGAATGACAAGTACTATACACAATAATGTCTCCAATATCATCCTCAAAGAAAAAATACAGATTATGATCCCAAAGATTCACAATTACAAGTCCAACATTCAGAATCATTTAATCATAAGTCCTAACCCTAATTGGACTCCTTGTGTGTGTGTGAAAATGTCAAAGCCACTACTCAGTACATTACCCGTATCAGATTATGCAAACACAGTGAATGCAAAGTCAATGACAAGTGATCATTCCCATAAGTTTGCTTTTCACTTCTCTCTCCACTAATGTCGTCACACTTAACCAAAGATCAATAGGACTTCATTAAGCTTGTAATGTAAGGCTGGGGCTAAGGTATGATAAAGTCGATTTAGGTTTAATTACCCCTTAACATGCATTACTTCTAAGATCTTTATGTAAGAGCTCAAATCATTTCCCCCAAACTTATTTATTTCACTAAACTTTTTATTCTATTTTTGTATTTTCTTCTTTCTTCTTTTCTTTTTCTTTCATTTTCTTCTTCTTCTTCTCTTTTTTTTTTTTTTAATACATACTCCTTCACTATCACTTAATACCCATATAGCTCACAATATATCCCAATGACTTTTCATGCTTTTAGGGTAAGGGATAGGAACAAAATATTTAAGTTACGAAAAAATTTTGCCGAAATATTTACAGAGAAAAGCTTATTTGGCCCAGATAGGTGACTAGGAGTAGAATATGTACAAGGATGGCTAGAAAGGCTCAAACGATCCAAAGATGGCCTAAATCATCTCCCTAATTAAGTGTGATCTAATATTTCACCTCGAGATCAGATCAAACAAATTCTAGAATATGATGCACTAAATCAACTAAACAAATGCAATCCTATGTCCACAAAAGCTTTCTCTAAATATATATACCGATTCATGACATGACATGTGCATAAGATGAGGCAATCACAATCAAAATTAAGACAAATTCAAGAATTCAACTTCATGCTTTTCCTATAATCATGCTTCTTATTCAATCAAAGTCAGACTAAATCATGGGGTCATATCATCGGAATATGGGAAAACTACATGCTAAGCACTAAATCATCCTAAAATCAAACAATTTAAGCTCATAAATTCGAAAAAATTTTAAAAATTCTTTCTCAGATTTTCAATTTTTTTTTGAAATTTTTTCTAATTTTTCCCAAAATTGCTTAAATGATATCCCCTCCTCCAAACTTAAAGTGCACAGTGTCCTCAGTGTGCAGATAATATAAGAATTTAAGCTCAAGGACAGAGTACTCCCCTTTCTGATGATGATGAACAATTGAAGCCTGATTAAAGACATAATACTATAACGCAATCTGTAAAATAAATAAAGAAGAAGCAACAGAAAAGAGAAAAGAACTGTACAAAAAGTGCAAAGAAAAATGAAGCTAAGTAGCAGGATCAGAAGTAGGAGGGTCAGTTAAAGTGGTCACAGAATGCTGACGATCAAATCCTCCCCCAAAATAATGTTTCAGTCTGCCCCCATTAACCTTAAAAGGTTGCTTCAGAGTCTCATCCACAATTTCAATGGCTCTATATGGGAATACTTGTGTAATGGTAAAGGGTCCTGACCATCTAGACTAAAGCTTTCCTGGAAACAACTTCAAGTGTGAATTAAATAACAGAACTTGTTGACCTGGCTCAAAGTGTCGCTCTTTGATTTTCCTAACATGCCATCGCTTAGTCTTTTCCTTGTAGAGCTTGGCATTCTCATAAGCCTGCAATCTGAACTCATTTAACTGATTGAGCTGTAGTAGCCTCTTCTCTCCTTTTGCATCTAAATTAAAATTCAGGTTTTTAAGGTCCCAATAGGCCTTGTGCTCAGGCTCTACTGGTAGATGACAGGCTTTACCATAAACAAGCTGATAAAGGGACATTCCTAAAGGTGTTTTGAAGGCTGTCCTATAGGCCCAAAGTGCATCATCTAACCTAATGGACCAGTCCTTCCTACTTGGGTTAATTGTCTTCTCCAATATCCCCTTAATTTCCCTATTAGACAACTCTACTTGGCCACTCGTCTGTGGGTGATAAGCAGTGGCTACCTTATGTTTGACCCTATATTTCTTTAATAGCCCATCAAAACTTCGATTGCAAAAGTGGGATCCTCTATCACTAATGATAGCCCTAGGTGTGCCAAATCTTGTGAAAATATTCTTCTTCAAAAACCTTATCACCACCTTGGCATCATTAGTCGGTAAAGCCATCACTTCAACCCATTTCGATACATAGTCTACAGCCACTAGAATATAGAGATTGCCATATGAATGAACAAAAGGTCCCATGAAGTCAATTCCCCACACATCAAAGAGCTCTACTTCTAAAATATTAGTCAGAGGCATCTCATTTCGTTTGGAAATATTACCTACCCTCTGACATCTATCAAATTTCAATACAAAGTAGTGGGCATCCTTAAACAACGTGGGCCAGTAATATCCAGATTGTAAAACCTTGACAGCTGTCCTTTCTCCTCCAAAGTGCCCTCCATAATCAGAAGAATGGCAATGTCTAAGTATATCTTCTACTTCTTCCATGGGGACACACCTCCTTAAAATCTGGTCTTTACATTGATTATACAGGAAGGGTTCATCCCAAATATAATACTTAACATCACTCAAAAACTTTTTCTTTTGCTGGGTAGTCAAATCAGGTGGCATCACATTATTCACCAGGTAATTCACAAAATCAGCGTTCCAGGGCAATTTGGAATGGCCAAAAGTAAATAACTGCTCATCAGGAAAGGACTCATTAATAGTTGTACCATCTTCTTTGAGTCCACTCTCCAATCTAGATAGATGGTCAGTAACCTGATTCTCTGTTCCTTTCCTGTCCCTAATCTCCAAGTCAAACTCCTGTAGTAGGAGGATCCATCTAATTAGTCGAGGCTTTACATCCTTCTTGGAGACTAAGTACTTAATGGTAGCATGATCAGTATAAACTATTACTTTAGTACCAATGAGATAGGAGCGAAACTTATTAAAAGTAAATACTACAGTTAATAACTCCTTCTCGGTAGTAGCATAGTTCAACTGGGCCTCATTCAGAGTTTTGCTTGGATTGTAGATAGCATAAAATACTCTTCCTTTTATTTGTCCTAGTATAGCCCCAACAACATAATCACTCGCATCACACATAAACTCAAAAGGTAAACTCCAATTCGGAGCTAAGATTACAGGGGCTGTAACTAATTTTTCCTTCAATGTCTTAAATGTTCCTAAGCATCGTTCATCGAAGCAAAATGTAGTGTCTTTTTCCAGGAGATTACATAAAGGCTTAGTTATCTGGGAAAAATCCTTAATGAACCTTCTGTAAAATCTTGCATGGCCCAGGAAACTTCTGATTCCTTTAATAGAGGTAGGGGGAGGTAACTTCTCAATAATTTCCACCTTAGCTTTATCCACTTCTATCCCCCTAGCAGAAATTTTGTGCCCAAGCACTATACCTTCTTTCACCATAAAGTGGCATTTCTCCCAATTAAGCACTAAGTTTGTCTCTTTACACCTCCTCAGTACTAATGCCAAATTATGCAAACACAAATCAAAGCTATCCCCGAATACAAAAAAATCGTCCATGAAAACCTCAAGAAAATCCTCCATCATATCATGAAATATAGCCATCATGCAACGCTGGAATGTAGCAGGTGCATTGCATAGGCCAAAAGGCATTTTTCTAAAAGCAAAGGTCCCATAGGGACAGGTGAAGGTAGTCTTTTCTTAGTCTTTTGGGGCTATAGCTATCTGATTGTACACAGAGTATCCATCTAGCAAGCAGTAGAATTCGTGACCAGCTAATCGATCTAACATTTGATCAATGAAGGGTAAAGGGAAGTGGTCTTTCTTGGTGGCCTTGTTGAGTTTCCTATAATCTATACATACTCGCCAACCAGTGACAGTCCTAGTGGGGATGAGCTCACTATTTTTATTCTCGATCACTGTCATCCCTCCCTTTTTAAGGACACATTGTACTGGGCTAACCTAGGCACTGTCAAAAATAGGATAGATGATCCCTACATCTAACCACTTAATGATCTCATTCTTGACAACTTCTTTCATTACAAGGTTCAATCGACGCTGGTGCACTATGGATGACCTATACCCCTCCTCCAGTAGTATCTTATGCATACAGATTGAGGGACTAATACCCTTAAGATCAGAGATGGACCAGCTTATAGCCTTTGGTGCTCTCTCAAAACTTGTAGTAATTTTGCTTCTTGATCACTAGAGGGAGCAGCAGATACTATTACTGGTCGTGTAGAAGATTTACCTAAGTAAGCATACCTAAGGTGTGAGGGTAAAGGTTTGAGCTCTAATGTTGGAGGATCACTGGTGGATGGAAAGATATTTGAAGCTAGAATAGATGAAGGGTCTAGTGTCTCAAATTGGGCAATTTCCTCAAAAGGAGTTACCTCTAATAATTGTAAAGTCTCGTAGACCTCATCATCATCTTCACTGTATTCTCTAAGATCAACAGATTTTACTAAGGAGGCTTTTAAAAGGGTTTAAAGGATGAGTCTTAGCAAACTCCTCAATGATGTCTTTATAGACTAAGTCCATCCTAAAACAATCATGAGAGTCATCAGGGAATCTTAGAGATTTGAAAACATTAAACTTCACTTCCTGATCTTGAACTCTCATTGTTAACTCCCCCTTTTGTACATCAATTAAAGTTCTACTGGTCGCTAGAAAAGGTCTGCCTAATATAATGGGGACTTCCCTGTCTTCCTCCATGTCTAACACGATAAAATCTGAAGGAAAAATAAACTTGTCCACCTTTACTAAGACATCCTCAATGACCCCCTTCAGATATTTAATTGATCGATCAGTTAAATGGAGGGTCACTGTTGTGGGCTTGACATCCCCTATTCCTACCTTATGATAGATAGACAATGACATTAAATTTATACTAGTTCCTAAATCACACGGGGCTCTACCAAAGAATAAATATCCTGTCAAGACCCATCCTGACTTAACCAAAACCACTACAAATTTTTTGCATTTTTAACTTACCTTTCTTTTCTTCAATGGTTGGGCTGTGATTCGATGTTAGAGTCCTCGCTTACCATACTCATCATCCACTTTCATACATACAAGTCAATACATTATCTATTGACTGTAATTTCTTTTATAATACTTGTGAGATCATATAAAAGCTAATACAAATACATTCCCCATAATATATGTCGTATACATCACTGTGCTGTTTCTATGTTTAGATACATAACCGTACAAAATATGTATACCTGTCGATCTATAGGAAATAGCAGCGGATAATAGGAATACTATCCCTCAAGCACACTCACTCTACTGCTGATGCTCTGTAGAGAGATGCGCGCTCAGTAAGGAAATCAGGCAAGCAAGTAGACATCTGCACTATCTACTCAAAATAATGCTAAGCCTCGAAAACAACATTTCCTTAACTCACTTTAAAAGCATGTCTTTAAATATATTTATATACTTGTACAGATTAAATCCCATGTACAGAAATCATGCTTGCTTTTTCAAATGTAGGCATGTAGTACAAAATAATGCATCTTGATAATATCACAATGCCTTTAGATAAATCATGCGATGTATATTTAAATCAAAATAAATTTGGCATTTAAATCATTCACATCATAACAATCGGATTCCGACCTATCCCTCAGATCTATCCATAAATAAATCAGTTAATCAAGTGATAATCATGTGAGACTCTGTGGTGAAATGCAATAATATCTTGGACTATGTCCATATCCTATAATGGTGATCCCAAGCAACACAGATCTCGGTGTACGGGGCATCATTGCTGCAACGGAAGGGGGGTCAGTCCATCACAACTGCCAGCTATATCCTCCTCAACTCCGCAACACCACACGGTACAGTGTACTCCATGCCACTCGCACGGTACAACGTACTCTGTGGACCTTACATCACAGTTGGGGTACCTACCATAGGTCTTAGCCCTCAAACCATGGAATATTATACCACGTCTCTAAATCCACATGCGAACCTCTCATAGTGTGACACTCAGTCTACACGAGGAAATCAAGCATGGTTTTCAACATGTATTATATATCACATAATTTATAGCACACGCCATTGAGCGCGACTCAAAGTCGACACTCCGCTCAAACACTGTTGCACATCACAAACTCAAACTCTAGTGCGAGTAAACCTCCAGCAACTAGGTCAATGTATAGTTCATTTTTCAAATCAAGTACGAGCAATAGCTCCAGTACCATGCTATGCACAAAACTCATCAAATCAATACGAGAAATAGCTCAAGTACTATGTCATGTATCTCATGTAAAAGTCGAGTACGAGCTAATCGCTCCAGCACTCTATCATGCATAAATCACATAAAACTGAGTACGAGTAATAACTCCATCACTCTATCATGCATGTCATGGAAATCTAGTGCGAACCACAATCCAGCACTAATATATGTGGAAACTATAAGAAATGAAGTGCGAGCTGTACTCTAGCACGATTTATTCTCACATAATTCGATAGATGGCTCTTTAAAAAAAGGATGATTTTCTAAACATCAAAATCAGCATTATAAAGTATGCTTAATTCATATCAACCTTAAAATCATTAGCCCATCTATTTATTCTTCTGCTAAACAGTAGTAAAACACTCAAAATGATGGTTTCCATGCTTTTTACAAATTTTCACAAAAGTTAACTTTTTTCCTAACTAAGGGTAAAATCGTAATTTACCACAATTAGGTCACAATAATTATTATTCACTTTCTCTGACCCTCAGAGTTTTTAAGTGAATGTAAAAGCAGACGAAAATACGTGCAGATATCTCTAAGTACTCACAAAAGTCCCTTACCTGTAATAACTCGAGAAATTTTACTTTCTCAACGCTGCTCGATCCAGTAGTTTGATTTGCTCCTCCAATAATCTCTGGAGCTGCATATAACCATTTTTCAGGTTAATTATATTTTTCCTACTATATTTCACATTAAATATAGTTTATTTCCCTTAATAGGCTTTAATAAACTTTAATGGGCCTAACTATGCCTTAAGCCCATTTCTATTTTACTATTCATTTTCGTTGGGCCTATTGGGCTTATAGGGCCCACCAACTCTTATTGGGCTTATTCGAGACCCATTACATCACATTGGGTCTCAAATAATTGGGTTTGGCCCATTGGACCTCTCGGCTACATGCCATGGCCGAGAGCATCCCATGCCGTTGGTCACACCATGGCATGTCGTCCATGTCCATTTGTTTAGCCAAATTCACTTAGGCATTTTAACAAACACTTGGTTAGCATGTCTTAAGCCTTTCCTATAGTTCATGTTGGCATTTTATCAAATACCTTATGTGCCATATCATACAACCTTCCATATGAACAAATTGATTATAACTAACCATGCCATAATCATGTCTACATGCATATCAACCTATACATGTCTTAAAATCACATGGGTATATATCAAAACTCATATACCAACTTTCGGTCATCACATGGTCATGGTGTTTTCATGTGTTTCAATCCATAAAATATGTACCAATCAACTCCATATAACTCATAGATTAACATATATGAAGTTGGAAGCTTGAAATTATACCTAGTATTTGTGTTAACACTTGGCCGAAACTTGGAAGTCTCACGGTTTGCACACTATGGCTCCTTGATAGTCAATTCCAACATATGTCACTCTCCTCTCAATTTGGAACAACTTTCATGAAGATTGCAAGTTCCAAATATGCCTTTTTCCTAGTGATTTCTAGTGGGAGAAAGCTTTGAAAACTTTTTGGTTATGGTTTCTTCATTTTGTCGAAAATGAAAGGATGAAGATGATTATGTGTTGGCTGGTATTTATAAGTCTATTACTTAGTCATTAAGCTAAAATCCAGTCTCCTTAATTGACTTCCAAATAGTTTAGGTAATGGTTATCATTTTAGACTTTGTTACCTTTCATTAATGGCTTTTAACTTATACTAATGGGCTTTTTAATTGGGCTTCTCGGTTTGGGCTTTTCCTTTGGGCTGAAATTTTTACTACCTATTGGGCCTTCAATTGTCTCAATATTGGGCCCACAAATTGGCCAAACAATTCGGCCCATTGGGCTTCCCAAATTCGGCCAACACTTATGATACCTTAATGGGGTTTAAAATTTTTAACTTTGGCCCATTGCGTTTTTAACCATTATATTAAATCTGGAATTCATCCAAATAAAATTTCCTTACTTCGAAGGATGAATATCTTGTATTCTAGCTAAAATTATTTTTTTCCCAATTTTTCTCCATACTTGGGTTAATTCCTAACTATGGTTAGTCATCTATGGTAAAAGTTCACTTTTCTTAACTATAGTTGACTTTTTCCTTAATCATTGACCAAGTTGACTTTTTCTCAAAATTTTGAAAGTGTCATATCTTATGTTTTACACTCTCGTCTTTACGTTTTGGCCATTTTCGGGAAGTGAATATACCTAAAACACCTCGAACAGCTTAAAAGGTCTATTTTGCCCTTTTTTTGGCATTTACTCTACCTTTATGTGTTCGGGACCAAATTAAACTGACTTTCCTTCATGAATTTTCTATATTTTCACATCATAAGTTCTTCTCTTCAGTCAGAATGATTTATATCCATTCGGTTTAACCTGTAGCCCTCATAGCTCACATTAGGCCTTTATGTAGCTTTTAAGTGTTAAAGCATTTCACTAACACTTGAATCTAGTAAATACTCTTCTTATGATTTAAATAACTCAATACATGTCTGTACATGTATAAAATCATAAGGAACAAGTTACATAAAAATATGGGTCTGAAAATCCTCCCCTACTTAGAAAATTTGGTCCTCCAAATTAGAACCGAATCAATCTTCAAATAGCTAGGGGTGCTTCTCTCGCATTAGACTTTCCAGCTCCCAAGTAGCCTCCTCTGAAGTATGATGCTGCCAGAGAACCTTCACTAATCTGATAGTCTTTGATCTCAATACCTTCTCCTTCCTATCCATTATCCGAATCGGTCGCTCAACATATGACATGTCCTCTCAGAGCTCCAAAGGCTCATAACTAATCACATGTACCAGATCCGAGTGATTCTTTCAAAGCATCGATATGTGAAAGACGTTATGGACACCTGATCAGTCCGGTGGCAATGCCAACCTATAAGCCTTATCTCCCACTCGATCAAGTATCTCAAAGGGTCCAATATAGCGAGGATTCAACTTTCATTTCTTCCCAAACCTCGCTATGCCCTTGGAAGGAGAAACTTTCAGAAACACGGATTCACCAACTGCAAACTCTAGTGGCCTTCGTCTCCTGTCAGTGTAGCTCTTCTATCTACTCTGAGTTGTCCTCAGTCTCTCTACAATCAAGTGGACGACCTCAGATGCTTGTGTAACCATACCAGGAGCAAAAATCTTACTGTCACCTACTTCTTCCCATCCAATAGGGGAATGACATCTTCGGCCATATAAAGCCTCATACGGTGCTATCTCGGTACTCGAATGATAACTATTGTTATAGGCGAACTCGACTAGTGGCAAGTGGTCATCCCAGGAGCCTCTAAAATCTAGCACACATGCTCTCAATATATCCTCCAGAGTCTGTATAATCCTCTCTAACTGACCATCTGTCTGAGGATGGAAAGCGGTGCTCAAACTCAATTGGGTTCCCATGGCTTCTTGAAAATGTTCCCAAAAGTGGGAAGTGAAGCGAGAATCCTTATAAGAGACTATGCTCACTGGTACACCATGTAACCTCACTAACTCGCGTACATACAACTCTGCCAATGAACTCAGAGTATTGGTAGCTCTCATACCTAGGAAGTGGGCTGACTTCTTCAGTCTGTCGACGATCACCCGTATAGTATCGTGATTCCTGTGGGTCCTCGGTAAACCCATCACGGAATCCATAGTGATATGCTCCCATTTCCATGTCAGTATAGGTATAGGCTGTAATAACCTGTAGGTTTCTGGTGCTCTACCAGCACTTGCTGACATACAAGACATTTTGCCATAAAAGCTGCTACATCTCTCTTCATACCCGACCATCAGTATACGTTCTGGAGGTTCTGATACATCTTGTTACTCCCCAGATGTAACGTGTACCTCGACGAATGAGCTTCCACTAATATCAGTCTCCTGAGTCATAGATCCTCGGGAACACACAATCTGCCTCTAAACCTCAGCATTCCATCTGAACTCAACTCAAAATCAGTTACTGTGCCCCTCTGCATCTGACCACTCATATCTATGCAAAACGGATCAGTCTGCTGGGCCACTATGATCTTGTGCAACAGATCCAGCTCCAAGCGTAGACTAGCTATCACATAGCCTGGCTATCACATAGCCTGTATCCATGTCAAAAAGGACAACTCCCAAATTGAGGTTAGCAAACTGCTCTATCAACTCATGTTCCCTAAAACGAGATTTGTGACAACCAAAAGTCACACTTACTAAGCTTAGCATATAACTTCTGCTCTCGTAGAGTCTGCAGTAAAATCCTGAGGTGCTTCTCATGCTCTTTCAGCTCAACTAAGGCCATGCGATAATGTGGTCTTGAAATAGGTTTCGTACTAGGCACCAAGTCTATACAGAACTCCATCTCTCTGTCTGGTGGTAATTCTGGCAACTTATCTGGAAAAACATCTGGGTACTCACTGACCACAGGAATATCTAACAACTCCGGATGCGCCTTATCCTATCTACCACGTACGCAATGAAACCTTGATGTGTTAAAGGTTTTCTAAGTCTGTAAATCATATCATAATCATAATTTCTCCTTTCATTTATTTTCATTAAACTTTACAACATATCTAGTAGGGTTACGAAACATAACTGTCTTAGCATAACAATCTAAAACAACATGGTTGCAAATAACCAATCTATTCCTAAGATTACATCAAAGTTGCTCATACTTAGCAATATTAGATTGGCTTTCATATCCTTATTCCCTACTATCAACTTGCTTCCTCTTCTCTTCTGCTGTTGCTCTCCTCCTCGAAGCAGAAGGATCAACTGGAGCTCTCTCTGGCTCTCTGCCCTTCAATGAAGTAGTCTCAACCATCTCTGGGCAAACTCTAGCAATATGCCCTGGTTTCCCACATCGAAAAAACACTATAGGAGTCATAGGACAAGGTCTACCTCCATGCTGTCTACCGTATCTACTGCACTGATCGGTAGTAGGTCTCTTTCATGCCTCCTCAATCCGTGGTCTCTTACCGAGGAGTCTCCTCCCTCCTTAATAACTAAAACCTCTATCACTAGCCGACCTCTTCCTCTGTATATCTCGGCTCCGGCTAAACTTCCTAAACTCGAAAGCATTCCTCTCATAATCTTGCTCGTACAGTTACACCCTGTGCAGTGCTTCCTCATAGGTGGTTATATCTAATGGGACAAACCTAGATCGAAAAATCGATCTCAATCCATTGATGAACTTGTGGACCTTCCTGGTCTCACTATACATGGTGTCTGGGTCATATCTCCCCAAGGATAGGAATCGAGTCTCATACTCGTCCACTGACAAACTCCCCTAGTTCAGTCCAAAAAACTCAACTTGTAGTTTCCGCTGTGCGGTATCTGGGATAAACTTCTTCCTAAAGGCATTCTGAAATGTCTCCCAACTAATATCTGTATGTCGGGCTCTCAATATGGGTATGGTGGATTTCCACCAATGCTCTGCAGCTCCCTTCAGTAGGAACGCAGCAAATGTGACCATGTCCGATGTCGTACACTCAAAGAATCCATAAAGCTTCTCCATCTCAGCAACCCACTCCTCAACAGCTACAGAGTCCTTGACCCCATTAAAAGATGGAGGTCTAAACTTTTGGAACTCTCGCAATCGATGTAGATCACATCCGTACCCTAATCCACTACTACTCAAAACTGGTAGGGGTGTAGAAGTATCTACAGTCCTCGGTGCATGAGCTGGCTGTGTAGGAGTATTAGGGGCAACTGCCTCTCCTGTCGCAGCTCCTACCTCTTGTCCCTGCCTCCCTGGCATCGTCTGTGCCAATATCTCTACTATCGTCTCTAGACTATGCTTTAATCTCGTAAAACGCATCTCAGCACACTCTGGTGCCTTCGTAGCACCTAGAGTCTCATGGGTAGGTAATGGTTCGGTAGTAGCTCGTCTCTCAGGCCTATCTCCACGGACTCGAGCCCTACCTCTCGTCCCTCTACCACTACGAGTATTTGCCATTCAGGTAAAGTTCCTATATTCACAATCATGGCTTAGTCCATCTCCCATCTAGTATACACAATTGTATCTAAACACAGCACAGTACTATGGGAATGTACACTTTCCTATTTTCTAACACCGACTCATATTAGACCAACCTCTACTCTGATACCATTCTGTCAAGACCTATCCTGACTTAACCAAAACCACTACAAATTTTTCGCATTTTTAACTTACCTTTCCTCTCTTCAATGGTTGGGTGTGATTCGATGTTAGAATCCTCGCTTACCATACCCATCATCCACTTTCATACATACAAGTCAATACATTATCTATTGACTGTAATTTCTTTTATAATACTTGTGAGATCATATAAAAGCTAATACAAATATATTCCCCATAATATATGTCGTATACATCACTGTGCTGTTTCTATGTTTAGATACATAACCGTACAAAATATGTATACCTGTCGATCGATAAGAAATAGCAGTGGACAACAGGAATACTATTCCTCAAGCACACTCACTCTACTGCTGATGCTCTGTTGAGAGATGTAAAGAAAGGGGGTGAGCATACAACGCGCTCAGTAAGGAAATCAGGCAAACAAGTAGACATCTACACTATCTACTCAAAATAATGCTATGCCTCGAAAACATCATTTCCTTAAGTCACTTTAAAAGCATGTCTTTAAATATATTTATATACTTGTACAGATTAAATCCCATGTACAGAAATCAGGCTTGCTTTTTCAAATGTAGGCATGTAGTGAAAAATAATGCATCTTTATAATATCACAATGCCTTTAGATAAATCATGTCATGTATATTTAAATCACAATATGTCACGCCTCGAAAACGCGAAAAATAGGGCAATTTAAAAACTTTTTACTCGTCAAATCACAATCAAGGGTGTATTCCTGTGCAGTGTCATACATCATCATACATATCATACCTCAGGATCTCATCATTAGATAGCATGTATTGTATCATATACATTACTAAATATTAAGTTAATTAATCCTAATACACCCCATACGAAGTTATACATCAAGTGTCTGTAATTACAATAATTGTCTGGGTACATGAAAAGATAAATGATACCTCAAAACACAATATAGGGCCTGGAGCTCAAGTCCTCCACTAGCCACTACTCCGTACGTCGCAGGGAAACCCTTTTTTTTTTCACTTGAAGAAATCTGGGGGGAAAGAAAACAAGGTGAGCTTCTAAATCGCTCAGTAAGGGGGTGAGGGACTTGTTATATAAACCATAATGCATATCATAAAATATTTATTTGTATGTGAAACTCAGTACACCAATTTTAAATCATAGCATGAAAGTTCTCAAAACAACATTCTCATATCTCAAAATCATGTGGAAACATGAAGTAAAAGGCTCAGTATAGAGCAGTAACGAGCATGTGAAAATAATGCGATAATGGCTTTCTCAATAAACGTGATAAAATCACTGTAATAATAATACACGTGGCGCAGCCACCAAACACACGTGGCATAGCCACAGATTTAGATTCACACGTGGTACAGCCACATAATAGGGTTTCACGTGGCAATGACCACCAAATATACGTGGCATAGCCACAGAATGGGGGATCTCACGTGGCAATAGCCACCAAATATACGTGGCACAGCCACAGAATGGGGGATCTCACGTGGCAACAGCCACCAAATATATGTGGCACAACCACAGAATGAGGGATCTCACGTGGCAACATCCACGAAATATACGTGGCACAGCCACAGAATGAGGGATCTCACGTGGCAATAGCCACCAAATATACGTGGCATAGCTACAGAATGGGGAATCTCATGTGGCAATAGCCACCAAATATACGTGGCACAGCCACAGAATGGGGGATCTCACGTGGCAACAACCACCAAATATAAGTGGCATAGCCACAGATTGGGGGATCTAACGTTACCAGAACAGAGAAGAATCGAGCTTACATGCTACCAGAGTAATGCCCGGTGTGTATTCAAAATTACACACCTAAGTCTTTATCAATAGCCATTATCATATAAAACTTGTTTGCCTTCACGTAGAACTCATAGTGGTTTTTCTCTTATAAAACTCGTTTAAAACCATTTTGTACTCAACACAAAACATATTTAAAACCGAGTCCCAACCGGCAAAACACGCACACATTTCTCAAATCTCAATATCGCCTTAACGTAGAGCCTAATTCATTTCTCACACAAACTCAACGGTTTATAAAGCGGTTTCACACGTAGCTTATAAACTCATAAAAACATTGGGCTCCAACCGGTTATAAAAATCATGTGCATTCTCATCAAAACACAACACATCAAACATGCTTGTTTTATAAATCGTAAATCATGCTATAATAGTAGTTCACAAATCACATATACAAATGGTTTAGTTTCTCTTACCTCTTTGCACCTCGTATAGTGCAATTGTTTCCCCCTTGTCACGGACTAGTCTCGCATTCCACTCTGGAACTCCCGAGCTGTCCAAATGATGTTAAAACATCAATACTCATCTTCACAATAATCTCAATTCTCAAAATCGAGCATAATTGCTCATAACACCTCAAATCTCTCAATTCTCATAACTCTATCTCAATCCACAATCTCATTCACAACATCTCAACATCCTATGCCACAATATCTATGGTAATTCACCACATTGTCTAAATTTCCATTTATAACTCAAAATTTCCAAAATTACCAAAATTGCTAAATATCATCATCACTCCAACTACATTGTAATTTCATCAATCCCTAATCGTTTTCCAGCTATTTTAACACAATGCCAACAACCATTATCACTAAAATCATCTCAAATATCAAGATCAAGGTTTAGAAATTACCCAAAACTTGTGGAGAGCTTATCTCTTGCCTCGATTCAATCCGTCTTTCGATTTCCAAGTATGTTGTTCTCCCTTTGATGAGGAACAGCTTTCCTTCTTGCCACAGCCTCTGATTTGGATGGAAATGGGTGCTTTGGATGAGTGAGAAAGCTAGGGCTCGGGTGAAAATGGGGTTTTAAAGAGAGAGAAAATGAAATTGTAAGAGAAAGCAAGGGTTCCTTATATAGACGAAGGGTAGGAGATCGATCTGGCTCTTGATGAGATCGATCTGCATTTGAATTTGGGGACGATTTGGGGTAATTTTATGCCTAGGAGATCGATCTGTCGAGGGGTGAGATTGATCTCTTTATGGCTTTATGAGATCGATCTGCTCCTTGAGGAGATCGATCTTCTCCCAAACAGAAACATTTGGAGATCGATCCCTTCCTCATGAGATTGATCTTCTCTCAAACAGAATCATAAGGAGATCGATCCTCTTCCTTTGGAGATCGATCTGTTCACTTACTATCCTCCTTTCTTGTCATTTTTACTCACCAGATCGATTTCTCCTTCTCCAAGATCGATCTGACCTCATAGTTTCACACTTAGGTTAAACACTTAACATGTAAATCTCCAAATATAATTTCCACAGCTTACTACTTGGATTATTTATCATTTATCACATATACATTTCACTTAGCTCAATAAATTACACTTCAAGTTCATATTACATAATTAAAATATGTCTAAAATTCTTAGATCTCACATAATAAATATGGCATTTAAATCATTCACATCACAATAATCAGATTTTGACCCATACCTCAGGTCTATCCGTAAATAAATTAGTCAATCAGGTGATATATCATGTGAGACTCTATGGTGAAATGCAATAATATCCTGGACTATGTCCATATCCTATAATGGTGATCCTAGGCAACACAGATCTCGGTGTGCGGGGCATCATTGCTGCAATAGGAGGGGGGTCAGTCTACCACAACCGCCAGTTATATACTCCTCAACTCCACAACACCACACGATATAGTGTACTCCATGCCACTCGCACGATACAACGTACTCCGTGGACCCTACATCATAGTCGAGGTGCCTGCCATAGGTCTTAGCCCTCAAACCATGGAATATCATACCATGTCTCTAAATCCACATGCGAACCTCTCATAGTGTGACACTCAGTCTACACGAGAAAATCAGGTATGATTTTTAACATGTATTACATATCACATAAATTACAGTGCGCGCCTTTGAACACGACTCACAGTCGACACTCTGCTCAAACACTGTTTCACATCACAAACTCAAACTCTAGTGCGAGTAAACCTCTAGTAACTAGGTTAATGCATAATTCATTTTTCAAATCAAGTACGAGCAATAGCTCCAGTACCATGCTATGCACAAAACTCATCGAATCAAGTACGAGAAATAGCTCAAGTACTATGTCATGCATCTCATGTAAAATTCGAGTACGAGCTAATCGCTCCAGCACTCTATCATGCATAAATCACATAAAACTGAGTACGAGTAATAACTCCAGCACTCTATCATGCATGTCATGGAAATCTAGTGCGAATCACAATCCAGCACTAATATAAGTGGAAAATATATGAAATCAAGTACGAACTGTGCTCTAGCACGATTTGTTCTCACATAATTTGATAGATGGCTCTTTAAAAAGGGATGATTTTCAAAACATCAAAATCAGCACTATAAAGTGCGCTTAATTCATATCAACCTTAAAATCATTAGCCCATCTATTTATTCTTCTGCTAAACAGCAGTAAAACACTCAAAACGATGGTTTCCATGCTTTTTACAACTTTTCACAAAAGTTGACTTTTTTCCTAACTAAGGGTAAAATCGTAATTTGTCACTATCGGGTCACAATAATTATTATTCACTTTCTCTGACCCTCATAGTTTTTAAGTGACTATAAAAGCAGACGAAAATACGTGCAGGTATCTCTAACTATTCACAAAAGTCCCTTACCTTCAATCACTCGAGAAATTTTACTTTCTCAACGCTGCTCGATCCAGCAGTCCGAATTGCTCCCCCAATAATCTCTGGAGCTGCATGTAACCATTTTTCAGGTTAATTATATTTTTCCTATTGTATTTCACATTAAATACAGTCTATTTCCATTAATGGGCTTTAATAAACTTTAATGGGCCTAACTATGCCTTAAGCCCATTTTCATTTTACTATTCATTTTCGTTGGGCCTATTGGGCTTGTAGGGCCCACCAACTCTTATTGGGCTTATCCGAGACCCATTACATCACATTGGGTCTCAAATAATTGGGTTTGACCCATTGGACCTCTCGGCTACATGCCATGGCCGAGAGCATCCCATGCCGTTGGTCACACCATGGCATGTCGTCCATGTCCATTTGTTTAGCCAAATTCACTTGGGCATTTTAACAAACACTTGGTTAGCATGTCTTAAGCCTTTCCTATAGTTCATGTTGGCATTTTATCGAATACCTTATGTGCCATATCATACAACCATCCATATGAACAAATTGATTATAACTAACCATGCCATAATCATGTCTACATGCATATCAACCTATACATGTCTTAAAATCACATGGGTATTTATCAAAATTCATATACCAACTTTCGGCCATCACATGGTCATGGTGTTTTCATGTGTTTCAATCCATAAAACATATACTAATCAACTCCATATAACTCATAGATTAACATATATGAAGTTGGAAGCTTGAAATTATATCTAGTATTTGTGTTAACACTTGGTCGAAACTTTGAAGTCTCACGGTTTGTACACTATGGCTCCTTGATAGCCAATTCCAACATATGTCACTCTCCTCTCAATTTGGAACAACTTTCATGAAGATTGCAAGTTCCAAATATGCCTTTTTCCTTGTGATTTCTTGTGAGAGAAAGCTTTGAAAACTTTTCGGTTATGGTTTCTTCACTTTGTCGAAAATGAAAGGATGAAGATGATTATGTGTTGGCTGGTATTTATATGTCCATTACTTAGTTATTAAGCTAAAATCCAGCCACCTTAATTGACTTCCAAAAAGTTTAGGTAATAGTTATCATTTTAGACTTTATTACCTTTCATTAATGGCTTTTAACTTATACTAATGGGCTTTTTAATTGGGCTTCTCGGTTTGGGCATTTCCTTTGGGCTGAACTTTTTACTACCTATTGGGTCTTCAATTGTCTCAATATTGGGCCCATAAATTGGCCAAACAATTCGGCCCATTGGGCTTTCCAAATTCGGCCCACACTTATGATACCTTAATAGGCTTTAAAATTTCTAACTTCGGCCCATTGCGTTTTTAACCATTAAATTAAATCCATAATTCATCCAAATAAATTTTCCTTACTTCGGAGGATGAATATCTTGTATTCTAGCTAAAATTATTTTTTCCCAATTTTTTCTCCATACTTAGGTTAATTCCTAACTATGGTTAGTCAACTATGGTAAAAGTCCACTTTTCTTAACTATAGTTGACTTTTTCCTTAATCATTGATTAAGTTGACTTTTTCTCAAAATTTTGACAGTGTCATATCTTATGTTTTACACTCTCGTCTTTACGTTTTGGCCGTTTTCGAGAAGTGAATATACTTAAAACACCTCGAAAGGCTTAAAAGGTCTGTTTTGCCCCTTTTTTAGTATTTACTCTACCTTTATGTGTTCGGGACCAAATCAAACTGACTTTCCTTCATAAACTTTCTATATTTTCACATCATAAGTTCTTCTCTTTAGTCAGAATGATTTAACTCCATTCGGTTTAACCTGTAGCCCTCATAGCTCACATTAGGCCTTTTTGTAGCTTTTAAGTGTTAAAGCATTTCCCTAACACTTAAATCTAGAAAATACTCTTCTTATGATTTAAATAACTCAATACATGTCTGCACATGTATAAAATCATAAGGAACAAGCTACATAAAAATACAGGTCTGACATATCCAATAGTGCAGGGTATGGTAAAACTCTCGGGATCCTTGAGCTTGGGAGATAATCTCCTCTGGATAATAGCGCTACATTCCCCCGTTAAGGCCACCATCTCATAATCTTCCAATCTTCTTTTCCTAGAGAGGATGTCTTTCATAAACTTCACATAGCTTGGTATTTGCTTTAAGGCATCTGCGAAGGGAATGTTGATGTGAAGTTTCTTAAAAATCTCAAGGAATTTGGCAAATTGTTGGTCTAGTTTTTAATTTTGAAACCTCTGAGGAAAATGAACTGGTGGTCTAACAGGAGGAGATGTAGTGGAAACATCTGTAGCATCAAAGGATAAAGAAGGTTGTGACAAAGAAATAGGTAACGGTGAAGAATTGCCTGGCTTTGTTTCCGTTGCAGCTTGATCTTTTGATTCCTGCTCCTTCTGAGCTACTTTGGTAGAACCTATGGGTTTTTCAACTATGGGCTTGTCAGGTTTGGACTTAACTGGTGGATCTACTAGCTCTCTACCACTCCTAAGGATGATGGCTTTCACATGTTCCTTACCTTCCCTTTGCCTAACAGGATTGGCTTCAGTGTTACTAGGAAGGGTCCCTTGAGGACATTGACTAAGAGCGTTAGCTATTTGTCAAACCTGAACCTTTAGGTTCTTAATTGAAGCTGCTTGATTTTGTAAGATCGTTGTAAACATTTCCTCAAGCGAGGGCTTCTTTTCAGCTGTTGATAAGTGCTGGGGTTGTGGTGGTTGATGGAAGTGGGATGGATAGGAATGATTAGGTGGATGATGTGGATACTGAGGTGGTGTGTGGTGAGGAAATTGATGCTGTGGTCGTACCTGAACCGGTGGAGCTTGAAAATCAAGGGGTCCTACTGTTCTAGAATTAGAAGTTTGCCCTTGGTTTTGGCCCCAACAAAAGTTAGGATCGTTCCTCCACCTTGGATTATAGGTGTTTGAAAAAGGGTTGTTCTGTTGCTTAGAGGGGGCAATGTACTGAACCGATTCTAAGTTAAGTGGACACCTATATACAGAGTGGGTACCACTACACAGATCACAAGAGAGAAAAGGAATTTGGACAGAAAACATAAGGTTAGCATTGGTGGAAGGATTATGTTGGGTACTGAGCGACTCTACCTTCTTCGTAAGGTTAACGATTTGAGAGGTCAAGTTAGACAGTGTGTCGAGCTCATAAATACCCACCGACTTCTTTGACGATTGTCTCTCCGAGGACCATTGATAGTTATTAGTCGCCATCTTATCTAACAGCTCGTAAGCTTCCTCCTCTATTTTGCACATCAGGGCTCCACCCGCAGCAGCATCCACGATGGTCCCATTTTGGCTTGTAAGTCCATTGTAGAAAGTTTGGACTTGTAGCCATAAAGGTAGGCCATGGTGAGGGCACTTCCTAAGAAGCTCCTTATATTGTTCCCATGCTTCATAAACATATTTAGAGTCGACCTGGGCAAAGGAAGATATGTCACTACGGAGTCTGGCCATTTTAGAGGGAGGGAAAAACTTGACTAGAAATTGATGGGCTAACTCGTCCCATATAGAAATGGATCCTAGAGGCAAGGAGGTTAACCAGTGTCGCGTCCTATCCCTATGTGAGAAGGGGAATAGTCTAAGTCTAAGCGCATCATCAGATAATCCATTGTGCTTGAACGTGTTGCACAAGTCCAGGAATTGCCCAAGGTGAGCATGTGGGTCATCGTACTGAAGCCCACTGAACTATAAACAGGATAGGATCATCTGGAGGATGGAAGGCTTAATTTCGAAATTGTTAGCAGGGACAGCTGGTGGCCTAATGCCAGTGTAATATCCTCCATTAGTCGGCACCACATAATCTCCAATGGTCCTGATTTTCCTATTTTCTGCCATGGTGTTTTGCAGCGGAGCTATAAATTTCCTAGAATCCTTTCGAATTTTCCTAAGAGTTCGTTCAATTTCAGGATCTAGAGGAAAACAATCAAAACTCTTGGTTCTACGCATGCAAATATCACAAAGTCCTCTTAAATTTAATTTAATTTAATTTTTTTAATTGTTTTTAATTGTTTTTAATTTTTTTTATTTTAGGAAAGAGAAAATTTAACTAACCTAAACTAAGGTTCTAAATATTTATAACCTAAACATTTACAAGCTAGAATTACACCTAAACATAATTTCACCGATATTAATTAACGACTAATTAACACTTCCTCGGCAATGGCACCAAAAACTTGATACGAGCTAAACGTATTTTTGCAAGTGCATGGGTCGTACAAGTAATAATGAGATTTGAGTCCCAGATTATCATCCCACAGAGAAGTTGAATTTCCTAATTAAGTACCGGTTAATTTTACCCTAAGTATATTCTAGCAAATTATGAATTCTTAATGGGTGGTCTACTAAGTCTGAAAATTAAAAGTACTGAAAATAATAACAATTATAAACTAAAGAAAATTAAACCGAAATAAAATTACTTATAAAGCTTCAAGCAATTAAAAGAAAATACCTACAAAAATAATTAAAACAGTTATTAATTAACGCAATTAAACTAAAATGCAAATATGAAAATAAAGAAACAAAATTAATTAAACTAAAATTAAACAAACCTAAAATAAAATATGCATGTAATTAAACTACTTAATAAAAATACAAATTAAACTAACTTAAAATTTAATGAAATATAATCCTAGAAAAATTAAGAAAATAACTAAAAATCTAAATGTCTAAAATATTTGTTCTAAATTAATCCTAATTATATCTAATTACTAACTTAACAATAAAATCTAACTAATGCATGAGAAATAAATATTTTTGGATTTTTCAATTTAAAATGAAAATTTAACAATGGATAAAATGATTTTAATCTAAATGTATCCTAAATGCAACTCATACATTACTAAAATTAAGTCCTAAAACATATAATATAAAATTAACTTTTAACTAAAAATTAAAACTAAAGATTAAATTAACAACTTAAAACATTAGATCTAACCTACAATTCAATTAACAACTATCCTAAACTAACAACTAATGAAACAATCAAAATAATAAAAATGCAATCAACATTAAATTAAACAAAGAAATAATGTGGCGAAACAAGGCCTTAAGCTTAAATCAGCTGAGTAGTCCCGAGCATGGCATTGTGCATGTTCTTCTCCATTTTTGCTGCCCAGGTGTGTCCAACTCTTGCTCTGTAACTTCCACCAACTCTGCTCTTGGTTCCTGCTCAGCTCCATTCCCTGCACAACTCCAACTGCTTCAAGTTTCATTCATCAGCAAACCAAGCTCCAACACGCCAACACCACGTTTGTCCTCCTGCATGTGCTGCCAGCTACTGCTCGTACATCTTCATCAGTTCCCTGGTGCTCCAGCTGCTGGCTCATGTTCTATCATATACTGCTGCAGGTGTTGCTATCCTCTGCCCCAAGTGCTGCTCCAGGCTGCTATCCTCAGTTTGCCCAGCTAACTGCTACACATCCGCGACCTCTGCCCAGCTACCGCATACAAATTGCACGTCTCTACCTGCTGTCCTACGTCTGCCATTCTTACTCTGCACGTTGAACCAGTACATGCGAATACTACAGCCGAGTCTAGCATCGTCTTCATCCTCCTCGTGTACCCAACTTCTTCTCAGCAACCTTAACAATAAAGCAACAAAAACAAGTTAGCACAACACTTATATGAATAGTAAACATAAACCGAAACAGAGTATAGCAGAGGATGAATATGGATGCTCTCCACTGCTCCCACGGACACCATCTTCTGCTCCTCACCACACGACATTGATTCTACCCAACCTAAACTGGCAAGTGAGTCAAGTGATAGTAACCAAAAACTACCGAGATAACATGCAGTAAATAAAATGGATGTCAGACATAAGAAATTGCAGAAACAATTAATATGGATGCTAATGACTACTTGTAGTCAAGAATCAAATCATGAAGTGCATGTAAATAAAAATGAACTAAGGAAAGGAAAGAACAATGATGCATAGCTGAGTATAAACTTAAACCCTAAAGGAAATACAAATCACAACTACAACATCACCTGTGAGCTTCTTCACATGAATAGGGAACTCAACATCCTCGGGTTGCTTCATTTTCTTCTCCGACCTTGGTTCCACATTGCTCTCGATGTGGATAAATGTTCAGCATCAACCCATATCAAGGCAACAGAACCAAAAGGCAGAAGAATGAATTAAGCATTCTTGTCACCTGAAAGCACCAAAGAAGAGCAAACTGAGAGCTAAAAATTATAATGATTTTTCAATAAAATAAAATCATAAGCAATTTTAGTAAACCAAGAGCTAGCAACTAGGAAATAGAAGCAATGTAGTAAAACTGAAAAATAAAAGAACTGATTTTAACAGAACCAAGAAGTATGAAATAATATTGATTGCCATGAAATAAAATTATCCAAGACTAGAAAATGAAGAACATAAAAATGGAATGAACAGTAAAAAATAAGGAAGAAGGCTAACGGAAAAACTAAGAAAAAAAACAGGAAAGTAAATCCTAAAATTAACTCTAAAACTATTCTACTCTAGTTTACATTTCCTTTTCAATTGCCATCATTTTCTATTTATATACACACTTAAGGGTATAATTGTAATTTTTTCATCCTAGATGAGTTGGCATTGTTTGGCCACTTGTCTTCACACCATTGGCTCCTTGAAAAGATATTTCCATGTCATCTGTCTTCTTGTCCAATTGGATGTGCTAGGTGGCATGGCTCGTGTTGGCCGCATGTCCAATCTCGATTTTAGCCCAATTCCAGTCCATTTTCTATCGAAATTTTTAAAATTCATTCAGATTTAATTTATCTGCAAACATGAGAATTTTAGTCAAAATGAGGGGCTAATTAACAAAATAATTTGGAGATTAAAATAATTAATTAAGAAATTAAGCATAAATAATTCTATTTTTATAGAATTATCAACATATACATCCCCGACCGTACATTCGTTTACCTAATTGTGCTTTTACAATGTTCAGTACAAAACGTTTCAAATGGGTATACCTTTCATAAGATGGATATGTAACGGATAAAGGAATACCGGTCTTCAGTCGTGCTCAACTACTGTGAACGCTCTGTAGAGAGGGGAAATAAAAAGGGGGTGAGCTCATAGCTCAGTAAGGAAATAAGGTAAGCCAGTAGATAACCACACTATCTACAAAATACAATGCTCATGCCTTGAAATTATTTCCTTATCGATTTGTATCTAAAGCATGTGTCTTTCTTGAAACATTTATGAAATATATACATATAGATATAAATCATCAGTTATGAAATTGAAATCATGTTGGTTTAATAATCTCAGCAATTTATGCAAAACATTGCATTTCTCATGTAATTCATAAAATTCACATTTTATCATGCCATTTCAATTAAATCAAAACAATATGGCATATCATCATGTTTAAAAACATGAAAATCGGGGCCTCACCCATCCCTCGGGTTACCCTTTTCACACACAAAGTCACAAGTTCATATTATAATATCATGTGATAGTTCATTCAAGAAATCTCAATTTAATGAAAAGAGATAGACGACTACATGTTCTGAGATTATGATCATAACTCATTTGTCGTGATCCCAGGCTACACAGTACTCGGTGTGCGGGGTCTCACATTTGCTGTAACGGGAGGTGGGTCAAATCTCTACCATCAGCTCTCAACTCAATAACATCGTGTACTCATGGTACAACATACTCCATGTGACATACAAGGTACAAAGTATTCCATGGACCCAATCTCAAGGTCGGGGTGCTTGCCATAAGTCTTAGCCCTCATACCTTGGATATATCTCATAGTCGAGGTGCTTGGCATAAGTCTTAGCCCTCACACTATGGATAATAATTTTCTATAGCCCTCGACCATATCTCAAAATATTTCACATGTGAGCATATAATCGGTACGACACAGAGTCAGCACAGGCTCCCAACACGACATGTTTCATGCTTTTTCTTTCAAAACTAGTACGTGCGAGTAAACTCCCAACACGACCACATAAACACATTATAAAAGTCTAATGCGAGCAATGCTCCCAACACTATGTCATGTAAAACTGAGTATGAGCAATGCTCCCAATACTCTATCATGCATCAATCAATAAAACTGAGTACGAGTAATGCTTCCAGCACTCTATCATGCATAAATCGCATTAAAATCAAGTACGAGAATATACTCAAGTAATATGTGATGCATACCATATAAAATCAAGTGCGAGTATTCTCTAGAACTCATGGTTTTCACACAAACCCGATAGATGGCTTAATCAAATTGAATTTCACTCAATAAAATCAAATAGGCACTCAAATATGCTGTTTTCGTATACACATGAAAACATTAGCCATTCTATCCATGCAATGATAATTCTATTAAAATAGAATTATTTGTGCTTAATTTCTTAATTAATTATTTTAATCCTCATATTATTTTATTAATTATCCCCTTAATTTAATTAAAATTCTCTTATGTGCAGGTAAATTAAATCCGGATGAATTTTAGTCGAAAATAGGCTGAAAACGGGCTTAAAAGGAGACTGACCACTACCATTTCACACTCTGAGTCACAATTCATCAAGACACGTGTGATGCCGGGTGTTCGTATTTTATTCACCTCGAAAAGATAAGATCGACGGACACTGTGCCCACCTCATGGAAGACACACGTCGGGCCACATCGCACATCCAAGTGGACAAAAAGATAAGTGACGTGGAAATATCTACTCTGCAGCGAATGGAATGAAGACAAGTTGCCAAACAATGCCAACTCATCTAGGTTTAAAAATTACCATTGTACCCCTAATTTTGTGTATAAATAGAATATGATGAGCAATTGAAAAAACCAAGTAGTATAGGGTAAGTAGTTTAGGGTAGAAAGTAGTCTGCTTTATTTAGGTTAAAGTTTTTATTTCCTTAGTTTTCTTCAAGCATTTCTCGATTGGTTTTATTGGTAGCCATTAAAGTTAATGTTTTCACTTTTGGCTCTGTTCATGGCACCTTTAATTTTTGTTTTATGAAAAGTTTCATTCTCTCTAGTTTCCTCTTAGCTTTTCACGTTACATTAGCAACCGCTATTTTTGTCTTCTTGATTTTACAAGCTTTCTCCTTTCTATGTTTAAGTTTTTTATCTATTTATTTTTTTATACAAAGTTTCCTTTCAGTGATTAGTTTATGTTCCTTATTTCTTTTTAGTTCTCAGTTTGCATATTTTTCTTTTCTATTTCCTTATTCCGCTTGCTGATTGTCGAACCAAAGGGCTACGAGTGAGAGAGGCTGGTGTCTGCCATTTTGGTTCTTGGTTGCTGGGGGAGAAACGAAGCTGGTGACAGTAGCCTAGTCCTCCTAAGTTACTTTTCTATAGTTTGGTGTTCATGTTTTCTTCCATTTTCGGGCTTTCACAATATGCTTTAGCTGCTTCCATTTTATGTACTATGTGGTGTCGAGAGTGTCTTTAGCGGGGTCCTCAGCGAAGGTGAGATAGGCTGGACAAGGTTGTTAGCTGCTGGTTTGGACAGAAGCAAGTCGTGGCATTGTCGAAGCTGGTGGGACTGCTACCGTTGGTGCATAACAGATTCTGGATTGTTGCAGTGGACAGGGACCAATTCCTTCCTCTGTTCTGCTTTGTCTTGAGCTTTTACTACTGTTCATCATAGTTTTTCAGTATATTTTGCATTACTTGATTGTACCGAAGCTTTGGTTCTGTTGGGGTGCCATTTAATTTCTTTAGCTTCTGTTCAGTCTTTGTATTTCAAGTTTAGTTTTAGGTCCAAAGCTGTTAATCTGTTTGCTTTATTTCTTTGCAATATTATATCTTTTGGGTTATCTCATTGCTTATTTAAATTCTGTTTTAGTTTCTTTTCTAAGTTGCTCTCGATTCACAGTGACGTGGTGTTGCAGATGATGTTTACGAATAGTTTGCTGCTGGACTGAAGCAAGAAGCGGCTTGGTGTTCGCTGTAGCAGGAAATCAGGACGTAGCTGCTGTGTTTGTTTCCGTTCGGTTGTTGCAGAGCATGATCTCTGCTGCAGGAGGTGCTGCTACTTAAATGTTCTGTTGTATTTATCTGTAGGCAGCTTGCTGCCGTGCGTGCTGGGTCTATTGTGTGCATGATGTTGTAGGGAATGAAGCTGATTTGTGCAAGTCGATAGTACTGTACAGGTGGTACCGAGCAGGGGATAACACATGGGTTACGTACAGCGCAGGCATTTTGCAGAGAAGGAGCAGTGCTGCGTGTCTTTTTTTGTCATTATTGGAATTTTATTGTTTGTTAGTTATATTTTTTATTAATGGTTAGATGTTAGATTTTCCTATATAACTATTTGTTAGCCTAAGTAATTGTATTAGAAGTTGAGTTATTAATCTTGAATTAATTTTCTGCAATAGGATTTAAGACTTAATTATACTGTTTAGGTATTGCATTTAGAATTAAATTAGGGGTAAAATTATTTTATGCATTTTAAGTTAGTTTTTTTAATTTTAATTTAAAAATCCAAAAATATTTATTTCTCATGCATTATTTAGATTTTATTGTTAAGTTTGTAATTAGCTATAGTTAGGATTAAATTAGGATCACCATTTTAGACATTTAGATTTATAAGTAGGTTTAGGAATTTCCTTAAATTTATAGAAGTTTGCTTCATTAGGTCTTAGGCTAGATTAATTTGCATTTTTTAAATTAATTAGATTAATTACATGCACATTTTATTTTTATTTTAGGATTATCTAGTTTTATTCTAGTTAATTTTATTTCTTTATTTTCTTATTTGCATTCTAGGTTATTTGCACTAATTAATTTTAGCTTTGTTAATTATCTTCTGTAGGTTATTGCTTTCATTTGCTTGGAGCGTTGTAAGTATTCTTTGCTCTATTTTTATTTTTTTATTTATTTTATAATTTTTATTGTTTTTCAGTACTTTTTAATTTAAGCCTTTTAGATCACCAAGTGAATTCTCATAATTTGCTAGAATATACTTCGGGTAAAATTAGCCGGTACTTAATTAGGTTAATTAAATTCTCTGTGGGATGATAATCCGGGACTCAAATCCCATTATTACTTGTACGACCCATGTATTTGCAGTTAACACATCTGGGTAACTTAGGACGGGCGATTCATCAAGTTTTTGGTGCCATTGCCGAGGATCACAATTAGCCATTAATTAATATCAGTGAAATTATGCTTGGGTATAATTCTAGTTTTGTACATCCTTGTGTTGTAAGTATTTAGAGCCTTAATCTAGATTAGTTAATTTTCTCTCTCTAGTAAAAAAAAAATTCCTGAGGACTCTTAAATGTTTACATGCATAGAGCCAAGAGCTTTGATTGTTTTTCTTTAGATCCTGAAATTGGAAGAACACTTAGAAAAATCAGGAAGGACTCTAGGAAAATCGTAGCTCCACTGTAAAACACCATGGCTAAAAACAGAGAAATTAGGACTGTTGGAGATTATGTTGTCCTGACCATTGGAGGTTATTATACTGGCATTAGGCCACCAGTTGTCTCCTAGCAAACAATTTTGAAATTATGCCTTTAATCTGCCAGATGATCCAAACTTAGCTACAGTTCAGTGGGCTTCCCCATGACGACCCACATGCTCACCTAGGGCAATTTCTAGATCTGTGCAACACTTTTAAGCATAACGGATTATCGGATGATGCACTTAGGCTTAGACTATTTCCTTTCTCTCTTAGAGATAGAGCGCAACACTGGTTAACCTCCTTACCACCAAGATCCATCTCCACTTGGAACAAGTTAGCCCATCAATTTTTAGCTAAGTTCTTTCCTCCCTCTAAAATGGCTAAACTCTGTAGTGACATATCTTCCTTTGCCCAATTCAATTCTGAATCCCTTTATAAAGCATGGGAACGATATAAAGACCTTTTTAGGAAGTGTCCTCATCATGGCCTACCCTTATGGCTACAAGTCTAGACCTTCTAAAACGAACTCACAGCCAAAATCAGACCATAGTCGATGCTGCTGCGGGAGGAGCGTTGATGTGTAAGATGAAGGAGGAAGCTTGTCACGCCCCGAAAGTGCGAAAAATAGGGCAAATTTAAAACTTTTTACTCATTAATTCACAATTAAGGGTGCATTCCTGTGCAGTGTCATACATCATCATAATCATCATTCCTCAGGATCTCATCAATAGAATTTATATATCATATCAAATACATTAATCCATCTCAAGTTAATTAATCCTAATACATCCCATATAATGTTATACATCAAGTGTCTGCAATTACAGTAATTGTCTGGGTACATGAAAAGATAAAAAATACCTTAAAAATACAATATATGGCCTGGAGCTCAAGTCCTCCACTAGCCACTACTCCGTACGTCGCAGGGAAAAGAAAACAGGGTGAGCTTCTAAATCGCTCAGTAAAGGGGGTAAGGAACTCATTTCATAAACCAAAATGCACATCACAAAATGCTTATTTGTATGTGAAACTCATTTGAAAACCATAGCATGAAAGTACTCAAAACGACATTCTCATGTCTCAAGTCATGTGAAAATATGAAGTAAAAAGGCTCACTCTAGAGCAATAACAAAGCATGTGAAAATAATGCGATAAACGCTTTCTCAATGCACATGAATAAAATCACTGAAATAGTAATGCACGTGGCGCAACCACTAAACACACGTGGCATAGCCACTGATTTAAATTCACACGTGGTATAGCCACAAAACACACATGGCATGGCCACTGATTTAAATTCACTCGTGGCATAGCCACTATCTCACGTGGCAAAGCCATTGATTTAAATTCACACGTGGCACAGCCACAAAATAGGGTTTCACGTGGCAACGGCCACCAAATTGGGTTCCTCACGTGGCAACGGCCACCAAATAGGGTATCACGTGGCAACGGCCACCAATGGGGTATCACGTGGCAACGGCCACCAATGGGGTTTCTCACGTGGCAACGGCCACCAAGTATACGTGGCATAGCCACAGAATAGGTTATTCTCACGTTACCAGAACGGAGAAGAAATTGGGCTTACATGCTACCAGAGCAATGCCCGGTGTGTACTCACCACTACACACCTAAGTCTTATCACATAAGACTGGTTTGCCTTCACGTAGAACTCATAGGGGTTTTTCACTCATAAAACTCAATTGAAAACCGTTTTGTACTCAACACAAAACGTAATAAAACCGAGTTCCAACCGGCAAAACACGCACACATTTCTCAAATCTCGATATTGCCTTAACGTAGAGCCCAATTCATTACTCACACAAAATTCAACAGTTTATAAAGCAATTTCACACTCAGCTTATAAACTCATAAGATTATGGGCTCCAACCGGCTATAAAAATCGTGTGCAATTAAATCTTAACATAACACTCAACATGCTTGTTTTATAAACCACAAATCATGCTATAATAATTTACAAATCACATACACAAATGGTTTAGATTTCCCTTACCTCTTTGCACCTCGTATAGTGCAATCGTTTCCCCCGTATCACGGACTAGCCTCGCATTCCACTCTGGAACTCCCGAGCTATCCAAACGATGTTAAAACATCAATACCCAATTATCTCATCAACCTCAATTCTCAAAATCGAGCATAATTGCTCATAACTCCTCAAATCCCTTGATTCTCGTAACTCTACCCTAAACTACACTCTCATTCACAACATCTCGACGTTCTACATTTCTAATACCAATTATCTATGCTAATTCACCACATTTGTCTAAATTTCCATTTATAGCTCAAAATTCCTAAAATTACCAAAATTGCTAAATATCATTATCACTCCAACCACATTGCAATTTCATCAATCCCTAATCATTTCTCAGCTATTACAACACAATGATAACCACCAATATCATCAAAATCATCTCAAATATCAAGATCGAGGTTTAGAAATTACCCAAAGCTTGTGAGACACACAACCCACGCCTCGATCCGAGTCGTTCTTCGATTTCCAAGTATGTTGTTCTCCTTATGATGAGGAACAACTTTCCTTCTTACCACAACTCTCGATTTGGTCGGAAATGGGTGTTTTGGATGAGTGAGAAAGTTAGGTTTTCGGTGAAAATGGGGTTGGAAGAGAGAGAAAGTGAGTTTGCAGGAGAAAAATAGGGGTTCCTTATATAGGCTGAGGGTAGGAGATCGATCTGTCGAGGGGTGAGACGATCTGCGTTTGAATTTTGGGGACGATCTGGGCAATTTTATGCCTAGGAGATCGATTTGTCGAGGGGTGAGATCGATCTCTTTATGGCTTTATGAGATCGATCTGCTCCTAAGGAGATCGATCTTCTCCCAAACAGAATCATTTGGAGATCGATCTCTTCCTCATGAGATCGATCCTTTCTCAAACAGAATCATTTGGAGATCGATCTCTTCCATTGGAGATCGATCTGCTCCTCAAATTCCTCCTTCCTTGTCATTTTTAACTCACCAGATCGATCTCTCCTTCTCCCAGATCGATCTGTCCTCATACTTCATGCTTATTTTACACACGTAACATATAAATGTCCAATTATAATTCCCACAATTCACTTAGCTCAATAAATTACACTTCAAATTCTTATTACATCATTAAAATATGTCTGAAATTCTCAGATCTCACATCCTCCCCACCTTAAAAGAATTTGGTCCTCCAAATTCAACTCAACTAGTTAAAGAGATGGGGGTATTTCTCCTTCATGAGACTCTCTAGTTCCCACATTGCCTCTTCCCTTGAGTGATGTTTCCACAAAAATTTCACTAATGGGATGCTCTTGGTTCTCAGTACCTTCTCCTTTCTATCGAGAATCCGGACGGGTTCCTCAGTGTAGCTCATGTCTTCCTGTATGTCCATCTCATCGTACTCTATAACATGAGAAGGGTCCGGGTGGTACTTCCTCAACATAGACACATGAAAAATGTTGTGTATTTCGAACATCTGTGGGGGTAATGCTAATCTATAAGCTACCTCTCCCACTCTCTCAAGAATCTCGAATGGTCCTATGTATCGAGGACTCAATTTCCCTTTCTTCCCAAATCGCATGATACCCTTACTCGGTGATATTTTCAGAAATACTGCATCACTAACGTCAAACTCGAGTGGCCGTCTACGCACATCCGCGTAGCTTTTTTATCTACTTTGTGCAGCCCGTAACCTCTCACATATGAGTTTCACACTCTGTACGGCTTGCTCAATAAGCTCGGGAGCATTTATCTTTCTGTCACCGACTTCTTCCCAAGCTACAGGGGATCTACACCTCCTACCATATAGAGCCTCAAAAGGTGCCATTCCAATACTCGCATGATAGCTGTTATTGTACGCAAACTCTGCTAGGGGCAGGTGATCATCCCATGATCCCTTAAAATCCATCGTACACGCCCTCAACATATCCTCCAGGGTCTGAATAGTCCTCTCTGACTGACCATCTGTCTGAGGATGATAGGCGGTACTAAAACTCAATCGAGATCCCATGGACTCCTGAAACTGGGTCCAAAATCTAGAAGTAAATCGGGAATCTCTATCAGAAGTAATACTCACTGGAGCCCCATGTAATCTAGCTATCTCGCTGACATACAGTTCAGCTAAGGTATCTACAGTATCTGTGCTCTTGATGGCAAGGAAGTGGGCACTCTTGGTCAATCTATCCACAATGACCCATATCACGTCACGACCTCTTCGGGTCCTCGGTAAACCCATAATAAAGTCCATAGTGACATGCTCCCATTTCCATGTAGGTACAGGTAAAGGCTGTAGTAGTCCTCCGGGCTTTCGATGCTCAGCTTTCACTTGCTGGCACACTAAACACTTGGCCACATACTCTGCCACGTCTCGCTTCATATCACTCCACCAATACACCTTTCTCAAGTCTCGGTACATCTTAGTACTCCCTGGGTGCATGGTGTATCGCGAGCAGTGGGATTCTCTCAGTATCTATCTCTTTAGGGTATCATCGTCCGGTACACAAATCCATCCTCTGAACCTCAATAATCCATCCTCACTGATGGTAAGATCCGACTGCGAACTCTGCTCAGCTTGGCTAACCATGTCTATCAATCTCTGATCACTGCGCTGCCTAGTTCTAATCTGATCCATGATCCTGGGCTCTATCCGCAGGCTAGCCAAAAATCCAGTCTCTACCTCTTTAACTCCGATCCGAAGTTCGGCGAACTGCTCTAACAAATCCCATTCCCTGATCATCATAGCAGATATTATACTCTTCCTGCTCAGGGCATCAGCCACTACATTCGCCTTACCCGGATGATATAGAATCTCGCAGTCATAATCCTTAAGGAGTTCCATCCATCTCCTTTGTCTCATGTTTAACTCTTTCTGATCAAAGAGATATCTCAAACTCTTGTGATCAGTGAAGATCTGGAATCTTTCCCCATATAAGTAGTGTCGCCAGATCTTCAAAGCAAATACCACAGCGGCTAACTCCAAATCATGCGTGGGGTAATTCCGCTCATGGTCCTTCAGCTGTCGTGATCCATATGCGACCACTCTTCCGTGCTGCATAAGCACACACCCCAATCCTTGGTGAGATGCATCGCTATACACCGAAAATCCTCCTGGTCCCTCAGGATTGGTTAACACAGGTGCCATTGTCAATCTCCTTTTTAATTCCTGAAAACTGAGCTCACATTGATCAGTCCATTTAAATGGAGTCTCTTTGCACGTGAGCTTAGTCAAAGGAGCGGCAATCCTTGAAAATCCTTCCACAAATCTTTTGTAATACCCTACCAAACTAAGGAAGATTCATACCTCAGTAACTGTCCTCGGTCTTTCCCAATTAAGCACAGCCTCCACCTTGCTTGGGTCCACTGATACTCCTTCTTCTGAGACTATATGACCAAGGAAAGCTATTCGGTTCAGCCAAAACTCATACTTACTAAGCTTTCCGTATAATTGCTTATCTCGGAGTATCTGAAGTACTAACCACAAATGCTGTGCATGCTCCTCATACGACCGAGAGTATACCAGGATATCATCAATAAAGACTATCACAAATTTATCTAGATAGTCTCTAAACACTTCATTCATCAACCTCATAAATGCTGCAGGGGCGTTCGTCAATCCAAAGGACATCACCAGAAATTCGTAATGGCCATACCTCGTCCTGAAGGCCGTCTTTGGAATATCTTCTTCCTTGATCCTCAATTGGTGATAGCCCGATCTCAAATCAATCTTAGAAAAGACTGATGCTCCTCTCAGCTGATCAAGTAGATCATCAATCCTGGGCAATGGGTATTTATTCTTCATCGTGGCTTTATTCAACAACCGATAGTCTACGCATAATCTGAGACTACCATCCTTCTTCTTGACAAATAAAACCGGTGCTCCCCATGGTGAAACACTGGGCCTAATGAACCCTTGATCTAATAACTCCTGTAGTTGTTTCTTCAATTCCTCAAGTTCCACTAATGCCATCCTGTAGGGAGGTTTAGAGATCGGCTGAGTATCTGGTACCAAATCAATGGTAAACTCCAACTCTCTCTCTGGTGGTAAACCTGGCAATTCATCTGGGAAAACGTCCAAAAATTCACATACCACAAGTATATCCTCAATCCTCGGATGTTCTCGCTCATCGTCTGAGATGAGTGTCTCATAACATTCACATGAATAATCATATTTAATATTCTCCAAAATAATATCAAAATTCTCAAATTACTTACTAGAAATCCACATAATTATTTCCTCAATATCTCAATCGTACACTGTAAGGTTCAGGTAGGGAGAAAGTTACTATCTTAGTGTAGCAATCTAAACTCACTCGATTGGTTGCCAACCAATCCATCCCCAAAATTACATCAAACCCATGAATATTCAATAGGATTAGATCTGCTAACATCACTCTATCTCCCACCTTTATTTCACATCCTTTACAAATTAACTCAGTTCTCTGGGATTCACGCATAGGGGTATTTATATGTAGTATATATTCTAGAGGTTTAAACTTCAAGTTTAATCTACATGCAAAATGCTCAGAAATAAACGAATGCGTGGATCTTGAATCAATCAATACATGAGCCTTATGATTACAGACAGAGAGTGTACCTCTTATAGTTTCTGCCGAAGTGTCTGCGGTCTCCTTATCCAGGGCAAACACACGTCCCTGTGCCACAGGTTTCTTCCCTTTCTCTGCCGCAGTGGCCCATCTCTGGGGATCCACTCTCTGAGGCTGTTGTCTAGTAGGCTCCAATCCATGTGGTTTCTGAGGTTGAGGGCAATCCTTCACCATGTGACCCATGTCTCCACATCTAAAACATCCATGGATCGACCCGGTACAACTTCCCTCATGCATTCGGCCACAATTCCTGCAAAACCTTATCTCTGGCCTGACATCTCGAGGGGTCTCTCTAATGTTAGGGTACCCTCTGGGTCTCTCTAATCTGCCCTTCTGCACCTCAATCCTTCCTCTTCTGAAGGAACCTCTCCGAGCCTCCGTTTGAAAAAGTGCTGGCCTCTTGCCCTTATCTCTATTCACCGCTCTAAGCTCATTCTGGGATTGTACCATTTCAATTCCTCTTTCAATCTCTTGTGCTCGTCTCAGAGCATCTCCAAACTCCGTAATACATAGCCCTATCAATCTATCTCTGATGACAGGCTTCAACCCATACACAAACTTCTCTGTGCGGAGCTCTTCACTCTTGAAGGTCTCTGGGTCATATCTCAATAGCGCTGTGAATTGGCTCTCATAGTCATCCACAGACATGTCACCCTATACCAAACTCAAAAACTCGGCCTGTTTCTTTCTTTGGGCGGCTCGTGGTACATATTGGGTCCTAAAGGCTGTATGGAACTCTTCCCAACCAATCACATCCTGACGGGACATCAGAATACCCTGGGTAGTACCCCACCAATCTCGAGCTCTCCCCTTCAGCATATAGGCACTCATACTGACCCTCTCAGCATCGGTGCACCCCAGAAAATCAAATATAACTCTCAATTCCGTCAACCACTCCTCAGCCTCTGTAGGATCCTTCTTTCTCTTAAATGCGGGTGGATTCATCTTCAGAAAATCCTTTAGTCGGACCATACTTCTGTCCTCAGGCTGAGTGACGGGAGGCACTGGGGGTATGGGAGGTCCTTGTGGTGGTGTAGGGGTAGTATCCGAGGCATTAACTCCAAAGTGTTGCGCGAATAACGCTGCCATCTGCTCAAAACCTTGCCTCACATCGGTCTCAATCCGATTAAATCGAGAGTTAGGACTCTCTGGTTGTGGAACAGGTGGCGGAGGGGACTCTGCCTGCCTCCTCGAACGACCTCGTCGTTTACTCATTCCCTATCTCAACTCATCTCCTGCGTGTACATATCAAAATCGATTGAAATCTTAATCCTCAATTTCAGTTCATGACCAGACTATTACAGACACTTGGGATGTATTCTATTTCACTTAACCGACACTGACAGTACTAGACACCCTAAGCTCTGATACCAAGAAAACTCTGTCACGCCCCGAAAGTGCGGAAAATAAGAAAAATTTAAAACTTTTTACTCATTAATTCACAATTAAGGGTGCATTCCTGTGTAGTGTCATACATCATCATAATCATCATTCCTCAGGATCTCATCAATAGAATTTATATATCATATCAAATACATTAATCCATCTCAAGTTAATTAATCCTAATACATCCCATATAATGTTATACATCAAGTGTCTGCAATTACAGTAATTGTCTGGGTACATGAAAAGATAAAAGATACCTTAAAAATACAATATATGGCCTGGAGCTCAAGTCCTCCACTAGCCACTACTCCGTACATCGCAGGGAAACCCTTTTCACTTGAAGAAATCTGGGGGGAAAAGAAAACAGGGTGAGTTTCTAAATCGCTCAGTAAAGGGGGTAAGGAACTCATTTCATAAACCAAAATGCACATCACAAAATGCTTATTTGTATGTGAAACTCATTTGAAAACCATAGCATGAAAGTACTCAAAACGACATTCTCATGTCTCAAGTCATGTGAAAACATAAAGTAAAAAGGCTCACTCTAGAGCAATAACAAAGCATGTGAAAATAATGCGATAAACGCTTTCTCAATGCACGTGAATAAAATCACTAAAATAGTAATGCACGTGGCGCAGCCACTAAACACACGTGGCATAGCCACTGATTTAAATTCACACGTGGCATAGCCACAAAACACACGTGGCATGGCCACTGATTTAAATTCACTCGTGGCATAGCCACTATCTCACGTGGCAAAGCCACTGATTTAAATTCACACGTGGCACAGCCACAGAATAGGGTTTCACGTGGCAATGGCCACCAAATTGGGTTCCTCACGTGGCAACGGCCACCAAATAGGGTATCACGTGGCAACGGCCACCAATAGGGTATCACATGGCAACGGCCACCAATGGGGTTTCTCACGTGGCAACGGCCACCAATGGGGTTTCTTACGTGGCAACGGCCACCGAATGGGGTTTCACGTGGCAACGACCACCAATGGGGTATCACGTGGCAACGGCCACCAATGGGGTTTCTCACGTGGCAACGGCCACCAAGTATACGTGGCATAGCCACAGAATAGGTTATTCTCACGCTACCAGAACGGAGAAGAAATCGGGCTTACATGCTACCAGAGCAATGCCCGGTGTGTACTCACGACTACACACCTAAGTCTTATCACATAAGACTGGTTTGCCTTCACGTAGAACTCATAGGGGTTTTTCACTCATAAAACTCAATTGAAAACCATTTTGTACTCAACACAAAACGTAATAAAATCGAGTTCCAACCGGTAAAACACGCACACATTTCTCAAATCTCGATATTGTCTTAACGTAGAGCCCAATTCATTACTCACACAAAATTCAACGGTTTATAAAGCAATTTCACACTCAGCTTATAAACTCATAAAATTATGGGCTGCAACCGGCTATAAAAACCGTGTGCAATTAAATCTTAACACAACACTCAACATGCTTGTTTTATAAACCACAAATCATGCTATAATAGTTTACAAATCACATACACAAATGGTTTAGATTTCCCTTACCTCTTTGCACCTCGTATAGTGCAATCGTTTCCCCCGTATCACGGACTAGCCTCGCATTCCACTCTGGAACTCCTGTCCAAACGATGTTAAAACATCAATACCCAATTATCTCATCAACCTCAATTCTCAAAATCGAGCATAATTGCTCATAACTCCTCAAATCCCTTGATTCTCGTAACTCTACCCCAAACTACACTCTCATTCACAACATCTCTACGTTCTACATTTCTAATACCAATTATCTATGCTAATTCACCACATTTGTCTAAATTTCCATTTATAGCTGAAAATTCCTAAAATTACCAAAATTGCTAAATATCATTATCACTCCAACCACATTGCAATTTCATCAATCCCTAATCATTTCTCAGCTATTACAACACAATGACAACCACCAATATCATCAAAATCATCTCAAATATCAAGATCGAGGTTTAGAAATTACCCAAAGCTTGTGAGACGCACAACCCACGCCTCGATCCGATTCGTCCTTCGATTTCCAAGTATGTTGTTCTCCCTTTGATGAGGAACAACTTTCCTTCTTACCACAACTCTTGATTTGGCCGAAAATGGGTGTTTTGGATGAGTGAGAAAGTTAGGTTTTCGATGGAAATGGGGTTGGAAGAGAGAGAAAGTGAGTTTGTAGGAGAAAAACAGGGGTTCCTTATGTAGGTTGAGGGTAGGAGATCGATCTGTCGAGGGGTGAGATCGATCTGCGATTGAATTTTGGGGACGATCTGGGCAATTTTATGCCTAGGAGATCGATCTGTCGAGGGGTGAGATCGAGGAGCAGATCGATCTTCTCCCAAACAGAATCATTTGGAGATTGATCTCTTCCTCATGAGATTGATCCTTTCTCAAACAGAATCATTTGGAGATCGATCTCTTCCATTGGAGATCGATCTGCTCCTCAAATTCCTCCTTCCTCGTCATTTTTAACTCACCAGATCGATCTCTCCTTCTCCCAGATCGATCTGTCCTCATACTTCATGCTTATTTTACACACTTAACATATAAATCTCCAATTATAATTCCCACAATTCACTTAGCTCAATAAATTACACTTCAAATTCTTATTACATCATTAAAATATGTCTGAAATTCTCAGATCTCACAAAGCTTACGGTCTATTAGATAAGATGGCAGCTAAAAATTATCAATAGTTATTTGAGAGGCAGCTGCCTAGGAAATCGACGAGTATCTATGAGTTAGACACACTGTCTACCTTGACTTCTCCAATAACCAATCTCACGAAAAAGGTAGAGTCACTCAGTACCCAACATAACTCAGCCAATAGTCCTAATCCTATCTTAGCTATCCAAAGTCCTTTCATTTCATGCAATCTGTGTGGTGGTACACACTTTTTAGATAGGTGCCCACTTAATTTAGAGTCTGTTCAATATGTTGCCCCACCTTAAAGGCAACAGAACAATCCATTTTCAAATACCTGCAATCCAGAGTGGAGGAATCACCCCAATTTTTCTTGGAGCCAAAATCAGGGGTAATCTTCTAATTCCAGACCTATGGGACTCTCGGGTTTTCAGGCTTCACCTATTCATGTACCACCACCTCAGCATTTTTCATCTAATCATTCTCATCATCCACCTCAATTTCAACATCATCCACTACCACCTCCACAACCACCTATATAGCCCCAACACTTACCTGTACCAGTAGTTGCAGTTGATTAGAAGCCTTCACTTGAGGAGATGTTCACGACTATCCTGCAAAATCAAGTAGCCTCTATTAAGAATTTAGAAGTTCAGGTTAGACAAATAGCTAGTGCTCTTAGCCAGCGTCCACAAGGGACCCTTCTTAGTAATACCGAAGCTAACCCTGTTAGGCAGAGGGAGGGTAAGGAGAATGTTAAGGCCATAACCCTTAGAAGCAGTAGAGAGCTAGATAAACCACATGTTAAGTCCAGTCCTGTTAAGTCCATAGTTGAAGAATCCCTAGGTTCTAAAGAGGCAACTCAGAAAGAACAGGAACATGATAATCAGGCTGCAAAGGAAACTAAATTAGGCGCTTCTCCATCTTTATCTTCTTCTTCACAACCTTCCTCTTCATCTGTTGTTACACATGCTACCATTACACTGCCTCTAGTTAGACCACCACTACCTTTTCCTCAGAGGTTCCAAAACCAGAAGCTTGATCAGTAATTCGTTAAATTTCTTGAGGTTTTTAAGAAGCTTCACATTAACATTCCTTTTGCTGATGCTTTAGAACAAATGCCTAGTTATGTGAAGTTTACGAAGGATATCCTCTTGAGGAAGAGAAGATTAGAGGATTATAAGGCAATGGCATTGAGTGAGGAGTGTAGTTCCATTATTCAGAGGAGATTACCCCCTAAGCTCAAAGATCTAAGTAGTTTTACCATACCTTGCACTATAGGAGATCCTTTCTTTGGTAAAGCCCTGTGTGATCTAGGAGCCAGTATTAATCTCATGCCTTGGTCCATATACCAGAAGTTAGGAATAGGGGATGCAAAGCCTACCACAATGACCCTTCAATTAGCTGATAGATCCATTACGTATCCTAAAGGGATCATTGGGTCACGACCTCCTTTCGTGACTTACCAAAAATCACAATAAATTTTTTGCTTTTTACTTACCTTTCTCTCCTCAACAGTTGGGCTGTGATTAGGCATTAGTCTCCTCATCCATACATACCTTACCATTATTTTTTGTATCATACGTGCATGTCATTCTAAATATTTATTGACTGTACGTACACTTTTCTTATAAGTAAATTCATATACTTTACTATAATTATATCCCCAATATTAAAACTGTGTACATCACTGTGTTTATACATTGTTCAGATACAAAAGAGTACGCGCTGTGTATACCTTTTGTTAGATGGGGAATGACAGCGGTCGGAAGGAATGCTATACCTCAGCTGACTCACTCTACTACTGATGATCTGTAGAGAGAGGGGAAATGAAAGGGGTGAGCTATCTGGCTCAGTAAGGAAATCAGACAAGCAAGTAGACATCCATAATATCTATTGAAAATAGTGCTTTGGCTTTCCTTCTCTCAATTCAAAAGCATGTTTCAAAATTTATATAAAATAGTACAGATTTAAAATCCCATGTACTAAACTCATGCAGAGTTATCAAGTATAGGCATTTATGCAAAACAGTGCATATTTATCAATTCGGAATGCCTTTATATAAAATATGCCATTTACATTCAAAACACAGTAAATATGGCATTTCAGAACACAACACAACAACCGGGTTCTGACCCATCCCTCAGGTCTACCCGTATCATAAATAGATGTGATATATCATACGAGACTCAGTGGCTAAATGCAATATCTCCTGGACTATGGCCATATCCTATAATAGTGAAATCCTAGGCAACACAGATCTCGGTGTGAGGGCTATCACTGCTATAACGGGAGGGGGGTTAGTCCATCACAACCGCCAGTTATCAATAACTCTCCTCCATAACTCCACAACAACACACAATACAGTGTACTCCATACCACTCGCATGGTACAACGTACACCCATGGACCCTACCTCATGGTCGGGGTGCCTGCCATAGGTCTTAGCCCTCATACCACAGAATAATCAATGCCACGTCTCTAAATCCACATGTGAACCTCTCCAGTGTGACACTCAATCTACACGAGGAAATCATCATGTGTCAGACCCAGATTTTTGTAGCTTGTACCTTATCATTCCTATGTGTATGAACACTTTATTACATAGTTGAATCATAAGAAGAGTATTTACTAACATGCAATCAACAATTTGAGAAATTCAAAAATGCATGTAAGCTACATAACAACGAGATAAGGGTTAAGTTAATTTCCGAATGAGTGCAGGGGTAAAACGGTCAAATGACTGATATTCGGTATAATTTCGATAAGACAATTTCATTAAAAATATGAAATTGAGGAATCTTGATCAAAATCGAGGAAAATATTTAATTTTGAGCCCAATTGATCAAGATATAAATTTATTAGAATTTATCGAAATTTTTACCTCGAAAAATGAGCCCAAAAATAGTGGAAAAATATACCGAAAAGGTAAAATCGGACTGATAAATTTATTTACGGATTAAATAAATTTAATATAATTTTTTGAGATATTTTTAGATATTTTTGGGATATTTATGGGATTTTTATTATTATTTTATAATAAAATAATAATAAAAATATATTATAAAAAAAGGAAATCTGAAAGTTTGAATCGGGGAGAGAGAATAGAGGAAACGGAAGCAAAACCGACGAAAGAAGAAGACCACCGGACGGTGAGCACCGGCCACCCCACGGACAGGCAAGCGGCCGAAAAAGAAAGAGGAGGACCGTGCGCACCCATCGGCACCGGTCATGACCTCCACCGACGCTGGATGCCGGCGAATCGAAGAGGTGAAGCCGCGGGGGAAAAGAAGGAATCCGGCGGCCACCGACGGTGCTTGGTCCCGATCGAGCCCAGCCGAGTGTTGCCCAGGCTGAGACGCGCTGAACGGCGATGGTTATGAGTCGGGAACTGGCCGAAATACGCCGGCACGACCAAAGGATGCATGAACCGGTCGGCGATTTAGGGGAGAAGGTTCTGCGCTGAACCGGACCGGACCGGTTCAGCCAAGGAGAAAAGGGGAAAAAGAGGAAAAAGAACGAAAAAGGAAAAGGGAAATTTTTTGGATTTCACTGGACTTCGAGTAAGTCGATACGAGGTCAAAAGTGACCGATTTGATTTTCGATGAATTTATTTAAATTATATTTAATCAAAAATTAACCCGGAGTTAAATATAATAAATTGTGCAGTTTGACGATAAATTCTGAACGGAAGCCCGATCGACTTTGATTTGCGTACCATCGCATATTCTCGGGTAAGTAAAGTTCATTTACGACAATTTATGTCATTATTGCGTATTTAAGATTTATTTTACGCATTTCGGATTAAATTCCGTATTTAGTGAATTATATTCGAAATTTTGAATTAAATGTCGTAAATGATATACGGGCTATCCAAAGAGCTTGAAATAAAACCCAATGGGTATTGATAGGCCCAATGAGTCTATAGACCCTAATGAAGGGAAATAATAAGTGGAAAACGGGCTTAATACGGATTAAGGCCCATTAAGGATTTTTAAGGCCCATTAAGGGAAAATAGACTGTATTAATGTGTAATACAGTAGGAAAAGTATAATTAACCTGAGGAATGGTTATTTACAGCTCCGGAGTTTACATTGAGAGCTGATCGGACTGCGGGATTTAACAGCACCGAGGAAGTGAGGTCACGTGACGTGATCCGAGGTAAGGGACTTTTGCGAGTAGTTAGAGATACCTGCACGTATTTTCATCTGCTTTTACATTCACTTAAAAACTCTGAGGGTCAGGGAAAGTGAATAATAATTATTGCGACCTGATAGTGGTAAATTACGATTTTACCCCTAGTTAGTCAAAAAGTCAACTTTTGTGAAAAGTTGCAAAAAGCGTGGAAACTATTATTGTGATTGTTTAACTGCTGTTTAGCATGAAAATAAATAGATGGGCTAATGATTTTAAGGTTGATGTGACTTAAGCACACTTTATAGTGCTGATTTTGATGTTTTATAAACAATCCCTTTTAAAGAGCCATCTATCATATTATGTGAGAATGAACCGTGCTAGAGCACAGCTCACACTGGATTTCATATGTTTTCCACATACAGTAGTGCTGGATTTTTATACGCACTAGATTTCCATGACATGCATGATAGAGTACTGGAGTTTTACTCGTACTCAGTTTTAAATGATATATGCATGACGGAGTGCTGGAGCGATTAGCTCATACTCGAGTTTTACATGAGATACATGACAGAGTACTGGAGCGTTGCTCGTACTCAATTCTTCATGGTTTATACATGACATAGTACTGGAGCTATGGCTCGTACTAGATTTGATGATATTATGCATAGCATAGTACTGGAGCTATTGCTCTACTTGATTTGATGATATTATGCATAGTATAGTACTGGAGCTATTGCTCGTACTTGATTTAATACATGAACTATGCATTGACCTAGTTGCTGCAGATTACTCGCACTAGAGTTGAGTTTGTGATGTGAAACAGTGTTCGAGCATAGTGTCGACTGTGTGTCGCACTCGAGGGCGCACACTGTATGTGATATATATACATGGTACCTATTCATGCCGCATTCTTGTGTGACTGAGTGTCACATTTTGAGAGGATGGCCAGCATGAGGGTATTTGAGATGTGGTATGATATTTCCACAGGCGCGATGGCTAAGACCTATAGTAGGCTCCCTGACTGTGATGTTGATATTCCACGGGTGCGAGAGCTAAGACCTATGGTAGGCACTCTGGCCGTGAGGACGGGTCCACGAGTGTACTTTGTACCGTGCCTGAGTGGCGCGAGGTGTGCGCTGTACCATGTGTTATTGTGGAGTTGAGGAGGATATAGTTGACGGTTGTGATGGACTGACCCCCCTCCTGTTGCAGCAGTGATGCCCCGCACACCGAGATCTGTGTTGCTTGGGATCACATGTCGGATATGATCATAGTCCAGGATACTATTTACACTTAACCACAGAGTCTTACATGATATATCACATTGATTGAATGATTTAAACTGCGGACAGACCTGAGGGATGGGTCGGACTTTGATTTTGTGTTGTGAATCATTTGATGCCATATTTATTGTGATTTAAATATACATGGCATGATTTACATAAAGGCATGATTTATATACGATGCATTGTTTTACACTACATGCCTACATTTGAGAAAGAAAGCATGATTTCTGTACATGGGATTTATTCTGTACAAGTATATATATTATATTTGAAGACAAGCTTTTAAAGCGAGTAAAGGAAATAATGTTTTCAAGGCATAGCATTATTTTGAGTAGATAGTGTTGATATCTACTTGCTTGCTTGATTTCCTTACTGAGCGTGTTGTATGCTCACCCCCTTTCTTTACATCTCTCTACAGAGCGTCAGTAGAGCGAGAGCTATCGAGGGATAGTGTCCCAGAGTCCACTACTATTTCCTATCGATCGTCAGGTATACCTTTATGTACAGTTGTGTATCTAAACATAGAAACAGCACAGTGATGTATACGATATATATTATGGGGAATGTATTTGTATTAGATTTTATATAATCTTACATGTATAATAAAAGCAGTTACAGTCAGTAATAATATATTGACATGTATGTATGAAATGGATGATGTGGTAAGTGAGGACTCTGACATCGAATCACAGCCCAACCATTGAAGAGCGGAAAGGTAAGTTAAGAATGCGAAAAATTTATAGTGATTTTTGGATAAAGTCATGGATTGAGAACGGGTCCTGACAGAATGGTATCAGAGCAGAGGTTGGTTTGATGTGAGTTGGTGTTAGAAAATAGGAAAGTGTACATCCCCATAGTACTGTGCTGTGTTTAGATATAACTGTGTATATCAGATAGGAAATGGACTAATTCATTATTATGAATGCAGAAACTTTGCCTATATGGCAAATACGCGTAGTGGTAGAGGTATAAGAGGTAGGGCTCGAGGCCGGGGAGATAGACCCGAGGGACGAGCTGCTGTCGGACCATTACCTACGTATGAGACTCTAGGTGCTACTGAGGCACCTGATTGTGCAGAGATGCGCTTCACGAGATTAGAGCGTGGTCTCGAGACTATTATTGAGATACTGGCACAGACGATGCCAGGTAGGCAGGGATAGGAGGCAGGAGCTGCTACAGGAGAGGCAGTTGCCCTTGATACACCTACGCAGACAGCTGATGCACAGAGGACTGTAGATACTCCTACACCCCCATCGATTTCGGGTGGTAGTGGATTAGGATATGGATGTGATCTACATCGGTTGCGAGAATTCCAGAAGTTTAGACCTCCATCCTTTAGTGGGGTCAAAGACCCAGTGGCTGCTGAGGAGTGGTTAGCAGAGCTGGAGAAGCTTTATGGATTCTTCGAGTGTACGACCTCGAAGATGGTCGCGTTTGCTGCGTTCCTATTGAAGGGAGCTGCAGAGCATTGGTGGAAGTCCACCCGACCTATATTGAGATCCCGACACACAGATATCAGTTGGGATATATTTCGGGAGCCTTCAGGAGGCAGTTTGTTCCCGACACCGCACAGCGAAAACTACAGGCAGAGTTTTGGGACTACACCAGGGGAGTTTATCTGTGAATGAGTATGAGACTCGATTCCTATCCCTAGGAAGATATGACTCGGATACCTTGTATAGTGAGACCAGAAAGGTCCACAGGTTTATCGACGGGTTGAAATCGATTTTACGGTCCAAGTTGGTCCGATTAGACATAGTGACCTATGAGGAAGCAGTGCGCAGGGTGCAATTATGTGAGCAGGATTACGAGAGAAATGCTTTCGAGTTTGGGAAGTTTAGCTGTAGTCGAGATATACAGAAGAAGAGGCCGGCTAGAGATTTCAGTTATCGAGGAGGGAGGAGACTCTTTGGTAAGAAATCACGAGTAGAGGAGGCACGAGAAAGATATGCTAGACCTCCTGCTTATCCGACTGTAGCCCCAGAAAAGGGCATTGTCATGGGAGGACAGCGACCTGCTGCAGATCAGTGCAGAAGATGCGGTAGATCACATAGAGATAGACCGTGTTCACAGGGTGCTATGGTATGTTTTCGATGTGGGAAACAGGGGCACATGGCTAGAGAGGCCTAGCGACATTTGTGATTGCACCACAGAGGGGCATGGAGTTTGATAGAGCCCCAGCTGGTACGTCTGCTCAGAGAGGTAGAGCGACGACAGAGGAGAAGGGGAAACAAGTGATGGGTCAAGGACGAGTACATGCTTTGGACCAAGGAACAGCTGATGCTTCATCGAATGTGATTCGAGGTTTCATTGTGTACATGGTAGATATGGATAAGGCACATCCGAAGTTGTCAGATATTACTGTGGTCAGTGAGTACCCAGATGTTTTCCCGGATGAATTGCCAGGGTTACCACCAGACAGAGAGATAGAGTTCTGCATAGATCTGGTACCTGGTACGGAGCCTATTTCGAGACCACCATATCACATGGCCTTAGTTGAGCTGAAGGAGCTCAAGAGACAGTTACAGGAGCTGTTGGATAGGGGTTTTGTTCGACCGAGTGTTTCACCTTGGGGAGCACCGGTTTTGTTTGTGAGGAAGAAGGATGGGAGCCTCCGATTGTGTATAGACTATCGATTCTAGAATAAGGCCACCATCAAGAATAGATACCCCCTTCCACGCATGACGACTTGTTAGATCAGCTTCAGGGAGCAGAGGTCTTTTCCAAGATTGACCTGAGGTCTGGGTATCATCAGCTGAAGGTTTGGAGTGGAGATGTACCCAAGAAAGCATTCGTACCCGATATGGCCATTATGAGTTGTTGGTCATGCCATTCAGATTGACGAATGCTCCAGCTGCTTTCATGGCTTTGATGAACGATGTGTTCAAGCCATATTTGGACCAGTTTGTTATCGTCTTCATCGATGACATATTGGTGTATTCGAGATCCAAGGAGGAACATGAGGGGCACCTCAGGATCGTGTTGCAGATGCTACGGGAGCATGAGTTATATGCTAAGCTCAGTAAGTGTGACTTTTGGTTGTCACAGATCTCATTTTTGGGACATGTTATATCGAGAGATGGTGTATCAGTTGATCCATCTAAGATAGAGGTTGTAGTTCAGTGGGAACAGCCAAGGACAGTCACCGAGATCAGGAGTTTTTTGGGTTTAGCTGGATACTATCGGAGATTCGTTAAGGTATTTTTGAAGTTGGCTGCTCCATTGACACGTCTTACTTTTATGGAACGAGGATTGTGAGAAGAGTTTTGAGGAGTTGAAGCGTCGATTGACCACCGCTCCGATTCTCACTATCCCTGCCAGCTCAGGAGGATTTGCAGTGTATACCGATGCTTCACATCAGGGACTGGGCTGCGTATTGATCCAGGATGGGAAGTTAGTTGCTTATGGATCCAGACAGCTGAAGGATCATGAGAAAAACTATCCGACCCATGATTTGGAGCTAGCTGCAGTAGTGTTCGCGTTGAAGGTATGGCACTACTACTTATATGACGAGAAGTTCCAGATATTTACCGATCACAAGAGCCTCAAGTATCTATTATCACAGAAAGAGCTGAACATGAGACAGAGAAGATGGCTAAAGCTTCTGAAGGACTACGATTGCGAGATACTTTATCATCCGGGTAAGGCTAACGTTGTAACCGATGCCTTGAGCAGGAAGAGCCTGGGGATGGTATCGTACATGATGGTTAGGGAACATGATTTGCTAGAGCAGTTTGCTAGCCTCAATTTGGGAGTCGTGCCTTCTGACATGGATACAGGCTATGTGATAGCTAGTCTACGCTTGGAGCCGGATCTGTTGGACAGGATCAGGGTGGCTCAGCAGACTGATCCATTTTGTATGGATGTGGGTAGTCAGATGCAGAAGGGCACCGTGACTGACTTTGAGTTGAGTTCTGATGGACTACTGAGGTTCAGAGGCAGATTGTGTGTTCCCGAGGATCCAGGACTCAGGAGATTGATATTGGCGGAAGCTCATTCGTCGAAGTATACATTACATCTGGGGAGTAACAAGATGTATCAGAACCTCCGGAAGGTATACTGGTGGTTGGGTATGAAGAGAGATGTAGCAGACTTCGTGGCAAAGTGTCTCATATGTCAGCAGGTGAAGGTAGAGCATCAGAAACCTACAGGATTGTTGCAGCCTCTACCTATATCGACATGGAAATGGGAGCATATCACCATGGATTTCGTGATGGGTTTATCGAGAACCCGCAGGAATCACGATGCTATATGGGTGATCGTTGATAGACTGACGAAGTCAGCCCACTTCCTAGCTATGAGAGCTACCGATACTCTGAGTTCATTAGCAGAACTGTATGTACGCGAGGTAGTGAGGCTACACGGTGTACCAGTGAGCATAGTCTCCGTAGGGATTCCCACTTCACATCCCACTTTTGGGGATATTTTCAGGAAGCCATGGGAACCCAGTTGAGTTTGAGCACCACTTTCCATCCTCAGACAGATGGTCAGTCAGAGAGGACTATACAGACTCTGGAGGATATGTTGAGAGCATGTGTGCTAGATAATCGAGGCTCCTGGGATGACCACCTGCCACTAGCCGAGTTCGTCTACAACAACAGTTATCATTCGAGTATCGAGATGGCACCGTATGAGGCTTTGTATGGCAGTAGATGTCGTTCCCCTATTGGATGGGAAGAAGTGGGTGACCATAAGATTTTCGCTCCTGACATGGTTATGCAAGCATCTGAGGACGTCCGCTTGATTGTAGAGAGACTGAGGACAGCTCAGAGCAGACAGAAGAGTTACGCTGACAGGAGACGTAGGCCACTAGAGTTTGCAGTTGGTGAATCCGTGTTTTTGAGAGTTTCTCCTTCCAAGGGCATAGCAAGATTTGGGAAGAGAGGGAAACTAAATCCTCGCTACATTGGACCCTTTGAGATACTTGATCGAGTGGGAGATAAGGCGTATAGGTTGGCATTGCCATCGGACTTATCAGGTGTCCATAACGTCTTCCACATATCGATGCTTCGGAAGTATCACCCGGATCCGGCACATGTGATTAGTTACGAGCCTTTGGAGCTCCGAGAGGACATGTCATATGTTGAGAGACCGATTCGGATATTGGATAGGAAGGAGAAGGTATTGAGATAGAAGACCATCGGGTTAGTGAAGATTCTCTGGCAGCATCATACTTCAGAGGAAGCTACTTGGGAGCTAGAGAGTCTGATGCGAGAGAAGTACCCTCACCTATTTGATGAGTAACTTGGTTCTAATTTGGAGGACCAAATTTTTTGAGTTGGAGAGGATTGTCAGACCCAGATTTTTGTAGCTTGTACCTTATGATTCCTATGTGTATGAACACTTTATTACATAGTTGAATCATAAGAAGAGTATTTACTAACATGCAATCAACAATTTGAGAAATTTAAAAATGCATGTAAGCTACATAACAATGAGATAAGGGTTAAGTTAATTCCTAAACGAGTGCAGGGGTAAAACGATCAAATGACTGAAATTCGGTATAATTTCGATAAGACAATTTCATTAAAAATATGAAATTGAGGAATCTTGATCAAAATCGAGGAAAATATTTAATTTTGAGCCTAATTGATCAAGATATAAATTTATTAGAATTTATCAAAATTTTTGTCTCGAAAAATGAGCCCAAAAATAGTGAAAAAATATACCGAAAAGGTAAAATCGGACTGATAAATTCATTTACGGAGTAAATGAATTTAATATGATTTTTTGAGATATTTTTAGATATTTTTGGGATATTTATGAGATATTTATGGGATTTTTATTATTATTTATATAATAATTAAAATATATTATAAAAAAAAAAGAAATCTGAAAGTTTGAATCGGGGAAAGAGAATAGAGGAAACAGAAGCAAAACCGACGGAAGAAGAAGACCACCGGATGGCGAGCACCGGCCACTCCACGGACAGGCAAGCGATCGGAAAAGAAAGAGGAGGACCGTGCGCACCCATCGCGCCGGTCATGACCTCCACCGACGCCGGACGCCGGCGAATCGAAGAGGTGAAGTCGTGGGGGAAAAGAAGGAATCCGACGGCCACCGGCGGTGCTTGGTCCCGATCGAACCCAGCCGAGTGTTGCCCAGGCTGAGACGCGTCGAACGGCAGTGGTTATGCATCGGGAACCGGCCAGAATACGCCGGCACGACCAAAGGATGCCTGAACCGGTCGGCGGTTCAGGGGAGATGGTTCTGCGCTGAACCGGACCGGACCGGTTCAGCCAAGGAGAAAAGGGGAAAAAGAGGAAAAAGAAAGAAAAAGGAAAAGGAAAATTTTTGGGATTTCACCGGACTTCGAGTAAGTCGATACGAGGTCAAAAGTGACCGATTTGATTTTCGATGAATTTATTTAAATTATATTTAATCGAAAATTAACCCAGAGTTAAATATAATAAATTGTGCAGTTCGACGATAAATTTCGAACGGAAGCCCGATCGAACTTCGATTTACGTACCATCGCATATTCTCAGGTAAGTAAAGTTCATTTACGACAATTTATGTCATTATTGCGTATTTAAGATTTATTTTACGCATTTCGGATTAAATTTCGTATTTAGTAAATTATATTCAAAATTTTGAATTAAATGTCGTAAATGATATACGGGCTATCCAAAGAGCTTGGAATAAAGCCCAATGGGTATTGATAGGCCCAATGAGTCTATAGACCCTAATGAAGGGAAATAATAAGTGGAAAAAGGGCTTAATACGGATTAAGGCCCATTAAGGATTTTTAAGGCCCATTAAGGGCAAATAGACTGTATAAATGTGTAATACAGTAGGAAAAATATAATTAACCTGAGGAATGGTTATTTACAGCTCCGGAGTTTACATTGAGAGCTGATCAGACTGCGGGATTTAACAACACCGAGGAAGTGAGGTCACGTGACGTGATCTGAGGTAAGGGACTTTTGCGAGTAGTTAGAGATACCTGCACGTATTTTCGTCTGCTTTTACATTCACTTAAAAACTCTGAGGGTCAGAGAAAGTGAATAATAATTATTGCGACCCGATAGTGGCAAATTACGATTTTGCCCCTAGTTAGTCAAAAAGTCAACTTTTGTGAAAAGTTGCAAAAAACATGGAAACTATTATTGTGATTGTTTAATTGCTGTTTAGCATGAAAATAAATAGATGTGCTAATGATTTTAAGGTTGATGTGACTTAAGCACACTTTATAGTGCTGATTTTGATGTTTTATAAACAATCCCTTTTAAAGAGCCATCTATCATATTGTGTGAGTATGAACCGTGCTAGAGCACAGCTTGTACTGGATTTCATATGTTTCCACATACAGTAGTGCTGGATTTTTATACGCACTAGATTTCCATGACATGCATGATAGAGTACTGGAGTTTTACTCGTACTCAGTTTTAAATGATATATGCATGACGGAGTGCTGGAGCGATTAACTCGTACTCGATTCTTCATGGTTTATACATGACATAGTACTGGAGCTATGGCTCGTACTTGATTTGATGATATTATGCATAGCATAGTACTGGAGCTATTGCTCGTACTTGATTTAATACATGAACTATGCATTGACCTAGTTGCTGGAGATTTGAGTTTGTGATGTGAAACAGTGTTCGAGCGTAATGTCGACTGTGTGTCGCACTCGAGGGCGCACATTGTATGTGATATTATATACATGGTACCTATTCATGCCGCATTCTTATGTGACTGAGTGTCACATTTTGAGAGGATGGCCAGCATGAGGGTATTTGAGATGTGGTATGATATTTCCACATGTGCGAGGGCTAAGACCTATAGTAGGCACCCTGACTGTGATGTTGATATTCCACGGGTGCGAGAGCGAAGACCTATGGTAGGCACTCTGGCCGTGAGGACGGGTCCACGGGTGTACTTTGTACCGTGCTTGAGTGGCGCGAGGTGTACGTTGTACCGTGTGTTGTTGTGGAGTTGAGGAGGATATAGCTGACAGTTGTGATGGACTGACCCCCCTCCCGTTGCAGCAGTGATGGCCCGCACACCGAGATCTATGTTGCTTGGGATCACATGTCGGATATGTCATAGTCTAGGATACTATTTGCACTTAACCACAGAGTCTTACATGATATATCACATTGATTGAATGATTTAAACTGCGGACAGACCTGAGGGATGGGTCGGACTCCGATTTTGTGTTGTGAATCATTTGATGCCATATTTATTGTGATTTAAATATACATGACATGATTTACATAAAGGCATGATTTATATACGATGCATTGTTTTGCACTACATGCCTACATTTAAGAAAGAAAGCATGATTTTCTGTACATGGGATTTATTCTGTACAAGTATATATATTATATTTCAAGACATGCTTTTAAAGCAAGTAAAGGAAATAATGTTATCAAGGCATAGCATTATTTTGAGTAGATAGTGTTGATATCTACTTGCTTGCCTGATTTCCTTATTGAGCGCGTTGTATGCTCACCCCCTTTCTTTACATCTCTCTACAGAGCTTCAGTAGAGCGAGAGCTATCGAGGGATAGTGTCCCAGATTCCACTGCTAGTTCCTATCGATCGCCAGGTATACCTTTATGTACAGTTGTGTATCTAAACATAGAAACAGCACAGTGATGTATATGATATATATTATGGGGAATGTATTTGTATTAGATTTTATATAATCTTACATGTATAATAAAAGCAGTTACAGTCAGTAATAATATATTGACAAGTATGTATGAAATGGCTGATGTGGTAAGTGAGGACTCTGACATCGAATCACAGCCCAACCATTGAAGAGCGGAAAGGTAAGTTAAGAATATGAAAAATTTATAGTGATTTTTGGATAAAGTCATGGATTGAGAACGGGTCCTGACATCATGGTTTTTTAACATGTCTATATATCACATAAAACTACAGTGCGCGTCTTGAGTGTGACTCACAGTCACTACTCCACTCAAACACTGTGTATGCATGTTAAAACATCAAATACTAGTGCTAGTAAACCTCCAACACTAGGTCATGCATAGTTCTCATGTAAAACTCGAGTACGAGCTATCGCTTCAGCACTCTATCATGCACAAATCACATAAAACTGAGTATGAGCAATGCTCCAGTACTTTATCATGCATGTCATATAAATATAGTGCGAGTCTCACTCTAGCACTAATGTATGTGAAAAACATCTGAAATCAAGTGCGAGTTGTGCTCCAGTACGATTGTTTCCACATAATTAGGTAGATGGCTCTTTAAAAATAAGGATGTTTCAAAACATTAAAATCAACACTATAAAGTGTGCTTAGTTCACATCAACCTTAAAGCATTAGCTCATCTACCTAGTTTTCTGCTACACAGCAGTAAAAACATTCAAAAACAGTGTTTCCATGCTTTTTACAACTTTTCTCAAAAGTTGACTTTTTTTTTTGCCTAACTAGGGGCAAAATCGTAATTTACCCATATCGGGTCCCTATAAATATTATTGATTTTCTCTGACCTTAGACAATTTCAGTGAATGAAAAGCAGATGAAAATACGCACAGATATCTCTAACTACTCGCAAAAGTCCCTTACTTTGGATCGCGTAGCGTGACCTCACTTCCTCTGTGCTGCTCAAATCTCGCAGTCCGGTCAACTCTCAATATGACTCCGGAGTTGCATTTAGCCATTCACTAGGTTAATTATACTTTTCCAACTGTATTACACATTTAATACAGTTAATATCTCTTAATGGGCTCGTTTACAGTTATTGGGCCTTAAACACTTTAATTGGGCCTAACTCTATCTTAAGCCCGTTTTCCAATTATTAATTCTCTTCATCAGGGTCTATTGGCTCATTGGGCCTATCAATACCCATTGGGCTTTGTTCCAAACTCTTTGGATAGCCCGTATATCATTTACGACAGTAAATTCAAAAATAAGGATATAATTTATTTTATGCAGAAATTAATCTAAAATCCGTAACTAAATTCCAATTGCACAAAAATCATACTATTGTCGTAAATGAGCTTTACTTACCCGAAATTATGCGATGGTGTGCAAATCGGAGTTCGATCAGCTCATGTTTGGAAGTTATCGTCAAACTGCACAATTTTTATGTTAAATTTTGGGTTAATTTTTGATCAATTACAATTTAAATTAACTTTCTCGGAAATCAATTCGGTCAATCTGACCGCGTATCGGCTTACCCGTAATCTGAGGTATTCCTGGGGATTTTCCTCTCTTTTTTTTTTCATTTTTCATTTTTCCTTTTTTTTCTTTTTCTTTTTTCTTTTTCTTTCCTTTTTCTTTTTCCTTCCCTTTCAGGCTACGGTGCCGTTTCGGGGCCCTCACCGTCGCAGGTCGTTTCCGACTGTTTCCCAGGCCGTTACCGGCACCAAAAGAATTTGTTCGTCCTCTCGATCACACTGGTACCTTCTGATCACACCCAGCTGTCGTGGATCATCGGAATCGAGCCTTTCTTTCCTGTCGACTTTTCCTTATCCGTTCGCCGAAATTCGACTTTGGTGGCGCGTGTCGTCGATACCAGCAGGTTCGCTTAAAGTTCCTCTTCCTTCTTTGACCCTCGCCTGGCCTCGTCGGTTGCCGGTTCGTCGTCGATCTTCTCGAGTCTTCCTCGGGTCGCCTGTGTCCGCTTTGTTTCTTTTCTGTTTCGTTTTCAGAGTTCACAAATTCACGATTTTCCTTTTTTTATTATATTTTATTTTAATCAAATAAAATGTAATAAAAATCTCAAAATATCTCTAAAAATTCATATTTTATTCATTTAATAAATAAATGAATTTATCAGTCTTATTTTATCTTTTCGGTATATTTTTCCAATATTTTCGGGATAATTTTTCGAGGTGAAAATTTTGATTAATTCTAATAAATTCATATCTTGATCAATTGGACTCGAAATTCAATATTTTCCTCATTTTTATCAAGATTTATCAAATCCATATTTGTAATGAATTTTTCTTATTGAATTTATACCGGATTTTGATCTTTTGACCGTTTTACCCTTCAACGTGTTCAGGACCAAATTGAACCGACTTTCCTTCATAAACCCACTATTTTTTCTAATTTTAAATTCCTATTTTCAATCAACTTGATTTCTATCCCTTTTTAGCTTGGCCATAGCCACCTCGGCCCTTATTTGGCTTTTATGTAACATACATGCATTTTTATTCTTTAATTGTCAATTGCATGATAGTAAATACTATTCTTATGATTCAACCATGAAAATAAAGTGTTCATACACATAGGAATCATAAGGAACAAGCTACATAGATAATTGAAAACATGGGTCTGACACAGTGAGGTTGTGCTAGTTAAAGTGGACAAGTTTATTTTCCCTGCAGACTTTATTGTGTTAGATATAGAAGAAGACAGAGAAGTCCCCATCATTCTAGACAGACCTTTCTTAGCTACTGGTAGGACGTTAATTGACGTAAAAAAGGGGGAATTGACCTTGAAAGTCCTAAATTAGGAGGTGACATTTAATGTTTTCAAACGTTTGAGGTTCCCTGATGACTCTCAAGACTGTTTTAGGATGGAAGTTAAGGAAGATATAATGCTTAAGCACGAGATATCTACTAGAAGGATGGATGTAGATAGAGTTAAAGAGGATTTGACTATCAGCATTCTGTCACCACTTTAGCTGACCCTCCTACTTCTAGCCCTGCTGCTGAGTGTCATTTTCTTCAGTTGCATTTGATGTGCTTTATCTCTCTTTTTACTTTTTGTACAGTTCTTTTTCTCTTTTCTACTGTTTCTTTCTTTGTTTCTTTTACAGTTAGCCTTTGCCACAATATGTTCTCCTAGCTTCAATTTCTCTTCATCATCAAATAGGGGAGTACTCTATTCTTGAGCTTCAATTCTTATATTATCTGCACACTAAGGACACTGTGCACTTTAAGTTTAGGGGTGGGGATATCGCTTGAGCATATTTTAAAATTTTGGGAAAAATTGAATTTTTTTTAAAAAAATATGAGCCTACATTGTTTCATTTTGGGATGATTTAGCGCTTAGCATGAAGTTTTCCCATATTTCAATGACATAACCCCATGATTTAGTTTGACTTTGATTGATTAAGAAGCATGATTATAGGAAAAGCATAAAGTTGAATTCTTGAATTTGTCTTGATTCTGATTATGATTTTCTCCTTTTATGCACATGTCATGTCGTGAATCTGTATATTTATTTAGAGAAAGCTTATGTGGACATAGGATTGCATTTGTTCAATTGATTTTGTGCATCATGTTCTAGAATTTGTTTGATCTGATCTCGAGGTGAAATATTAGATCACACTTGATTAGGGAAATGATTTAGGTCATCTTTGGATCGTTTGAGCCTTTCTAGCTATCCCTGTATATATTTTACCCCTAGTCACCCATCTGGGCCAAATAAGTTTTTCTCTGTAAATACACCTGCATATTTTTCCTTAGCTTAAACACTCTTTTCCTATCCTTTACCTCGAAAGCTGTAAATTCACTAGGATATATCTTGAGCTTTGTACATATGGGTGTTAAGTGATAGTGAAATAGCAAAAAAAAAAAAAAAAAAAAAACAGAAAAAGAAGAAGAAGAAAAATACAAAAATAGAAGGTTTAGCAAAATAATAAGTTTGGGGGAAATAAGTATGAGCTCTTAAATTAAAGATCCTAGAAATAATGCATGTTGAGGGGTAATTAAACCTAAATCGACTTTATCATACCTTAACCCTAGCCTTACATTACAAGCTTAATGAAGTCCTATTGATCTTTGATTAAGTGTGACTACATTAGTGGAGAGAGAAGTGAAAAGCAAACTTTTGGGAATGATCACATGTCGTTGACTTTGCATTCACTGTGTTTGCATAATCTGATCCGGATAATGTACTGTGAAGTGGCTTTGACATAAATACACACACGAGGAGTCCAATTTGGGTTAGGACTTATGATTGAATGATTATGAGTGTTGGACTTATAATTGTGAATCTTTCAGATCAGAGTTTGTACTTTTTCTTTGACGATAGTATTGGGGAAACTATTATGTTGGTACTTGTCATTCTTACATGTATTTTGTTTTGACCTCAAGTTTAGGGGTGTGATAATTCTATTAAAATAGAATTATTTGTGCTTAATTTCTTAATTAATTATTTTAATCCCCATATTATTTTATTAATTATCCCTTCAATTTAATTAAAATTCTCTTATGTGCAGGTAAATTAAATCCGTATGAATTTTAGTCGAAAATGGGCTGAAAACGGGCTAAAAGGAGACTGACCACTACCATTTCACAGTCTGAGTCATAATTTCTTTTGGACATGTGTGATGCTAGGTGTTTCTATTTTATTCGCCTCGAAAAGATAAGATCGATGGACACCGTTCCCACCTCATGGAAGACACACACCGGGCCACATGTACATCCAAGTGGATAAAAAGACAAGTGATGTGGAAATATCTACTCTGCAGCGAATTGAATGAAGATAAGTGGCCAAACTGTGCTAACGCATCTAGGATTACAAATTACAATTGTACACCTAATTTTGTGTATAAATAGAATATGATGAGCAATTGAAAAAACCAAGTAGTCTAGGGTAAGTAGTTTAGGGTAGAAAGTAGTCTGTTTTATTTAGGTTGAAGTTTTTATTTCCTTAGATTTCTTTAAGCATTTCCCCATTGGTTTTATTGGCAGCCATTAAAATTGTTGTTTTCACTTTTGGCTTGTTCATGGCACCTTTAATTTTTGATTTATGAAAAGTTTCATTCTTTCTAGTTTCCTCTTAGCTTTTCACGTTACATTAGCAGCCACCATTTTTGTCTTCTCAATTTTACAAGCTTTCTCCTTTCTATGTTTAAGTTTTTTATCTATTTAATTTTTTTATACAAAGTTTCCTTTCAGTGATTAGTTTTTGTTCCTTATTTCTTTTTAGTTCTTTGTTTGCATATTTTTCTTTTTTATTTCCTTATTCCGCTTGCTGATTGTCGAACCAGAGGGCTACAAGTGAGGGAGGTTGGTGTCTGCTATTTTGGTTCTTGGGTTCTGGGGGAGAAACGAAGCTGGTGACAGTAGCCTAGTCCTCATAAGTTACTTTTCTATAGTTTGGTGTTCATGTTTTCTTCCATTTTCGGGCTTTCACAATATGCTTTAGCTGCTTCCATTTTATGTACTGTGTGGTGTCGAGATGGTCTTGAGCGGGGTCCTCAGCGAAGGTGAGATAGGCTGGACAAGGTTGTAGTGATACGAACTAGACGTATTATCCGCAAGTGCACGGGTCGTACAAGTAATAATGAGATTTGAGTCCCGAAATATCGTCCCACAGAGAAGTTGATCAGCCTAATTAACTACTGGTTAATCTTACCCTAAGTATATCCTAGCAAATTATGAAGTTTTGATGATAGGTGGTCTACAAAGCTAGAATTAAAAATACTGAAAAACAATAGAATAATAAAAACTACAAACTAAATAATAAAACCGAGCAAAAAGTTACTTACAGAGTTTCGAGCAATTAGAAGTAACAACCTACAAAAATAATTAAAACAATTAAAAATTCATTAACGCAATCAAAATAAAATACTAAAATAAAGAAACAAAGTTAATTTAGCTAAAATTGAACAAACCTAAAATGCAATTAAACTACTTAATCAAAATGCAAATTAAGCTAACTTAAGATTTAATGAAATAAAATCCTAGAAAAATTAAGAAATTAACTACAAATCTAAAAGTCTAAAATATTAACTCTAAACTAATCCTAACTATATCTAATTACTAACTTAACAATAAAATCTAACTAATGCACGATAAATACTATTTTTGGATTTTTCAAATAAAAATGAAAACTTAAAAATGCATAAAATTAGTTTATTCTAATTTAATTCTAATTGGAAAACCTATTACTACAATAAAAATAAAAATTAACTAATGACATAATTAAATCTAAAATTTGGACTAATCAATCAATTGAACTATAGCTAATCATGCAAATAAATTTAAAACTCTAACTTCTTATGCTAACAAATTAAATTGAAATTAAACTATTCTAAAAATGCATGAAAATGAATTAAATAGCTACAATGCAATAGCCAAACAAGGCCCTAGCTAAATGTCCAGCCGAGTGGTCCCTCCATGCACTGGTACTGTTCCTGCTTCATTCTTATTTTTGCATCAGGCGATGTCCAGTACCTGTGTCTACTGCCTGCTCTTTTCTGCCTTACACGAGCAAGCTCCCCTTCCTGCCTTCAACTGGTACATGCCGTGCTGCAGCCAATATTCAGAGCCTGCTCCTGGTGTTGTACTGCATCACTTGCATCGGTAGTTCATTCCCAAGTTGCAAATCCAGTACCATGGCAGCAAGCATGTAACAATGCCTACTTCTGATTTCTTACGGTACACATCCTTCCGAGCCGTAACTCCAACGTTGGTTATGCTTGGCCACAATCTGCTCCAGCTACACTTCGGCACCTCCTCAACAACCTAGAAATGACATAATATAGTCACAAATTTAAATTGAACCAGATGTGACAGAAGAACTCAGAAATAAGCATGCAGAAATGTAAAGAAGACTGAAGTTGCTGTTTAAACCGAGAGTCTAAGAATTCTTAAAGTGCTTTGAACTCTACTGCTAACATCAATCGGCATAAACTAACCAAACTAAAAAGAACATTAACATGCACCCGAAACATAAGCAACAAATAAAATAAACCATAAGAGAAAATCTACAATGAACAGTAATAAAAATCGAAAATAGAGCACAACAGAGGATGATTATGAAGTTAAACTTGCTGCCAAGAATGAAACCATGCTCCACGAACTATTTCTTGAAACTCTACACCGAACAGCCTACCACATCCTTTTCACTAACCATCTGCGAGCAAAAAATGAACAAATAACAATAATGCTGAAATTAAAATGTAGTTAATGAAATGGATTCAAGAAATGTAAGAAAATGAAGTAAAAAAAATGGAAGCTAATACTCTAAATGTAGTCAAGAACCGAATCATGAAGTGCATGCAAATAAAAATGAAATAAGGAAAGGAAAGAACAATAATGTATAGCTGAATATAAACTTAACCCCGAAAGGAAATATGTAAAAATCACAACTACAAACATCACTTGTGAGCTTCTTCAACATGAACAGGGAACTCAACATCCTCGGGATGCTTCATTTTCTTCTCCAACCGTGGTTCCACATTGCTCTCGATGTGGAACAATGTTCAGCATCAACCCACATCAAGGCAACAGAACCAAAAGGCAGAAGAATGAATGAAGATGCTTGTCACCCGAATGTACACAAGATGAACAAACCGAGAGCTATGAAAAATAAAGGTTTTTCAAACAAAAACACAAGCAATTTTTAGGAAAAATCGAGAGCTAGTAAAAGAGAAGCAAAAACTTTCCATTAACTTTTAATTGAATCAATTTAAAAGTAATAAAATTTAATAATGTGAACTACAACGTAATATCAAATGAAAGAAACTCTTTATAAAGTAAGTTTTCATGAACAGTAGAAAAACTTGTTAAAAAAAACTATTCGAAAATTTTAAGAACAAAGAAAACTTAAGGTTACCCTAAAAGCTATTCTACCCTAAATTACCCCTTTTTCAATTGCCATTATTTTCTATTTATATACACATTTAGGGGTACAATGGTAATTTTCCATCCTAGATGAGTTGGCATTGTTTGGCCACTTGTCTTCATTTTATTTGTAGCAGAGTAGATATTTCCACGTCATTTGTCGATTTGTCTAGTTGGTTATGCGATGTGGCCCGACGTGTGCCTTTCAGAAGGTTGGCATGGTGTCCTTCAATCTTATCGTTTCGGAGCAAATAAAATACGGATACCTGACATCACGCGTGTCCAAACGACTGGTGACTTGGTTTGCAAATTGGAAGTGGTCTAGTCTCCTTTAGCCCATTTCAACCCAATTTCGACTGAAACGACTGAGTTTCATCCGGATTTAATTTACCTACATATTAAAGAATTTTAATTAAATAAAGGGATAATTAATGAAATAAATTGGGGATTTAAATAATTAATTAGGAAATTAAGCACAAATAATTCTATTAAAAATAGAATTATCACACCCCCAACTTGAGCTTTTACTTGTTCTCAAGCAAAACAAAATAATTGTAGGAATGACAAGTACTAAGCATAATAATTTCCCCAATATTATCCTCAAAGAAAAAGTACAAACTATGAAATCAAAGAATCACAATTACAAGTCCAACACTTAGAATCATTCAATCATAAGTCCTAACCCAAATTGGACTCCTCGTTTGTGTGTGAAAAATGTCAAAGCCTCCTAACCCAAATTGGACTCCTTGCTTGTGTGTGAAAAATGTCAAAGCCACTTCACAGTACATTATCCAGATTAGATTATGCAAACATAGTGAATGCAAAGTGAATGGCAAGTGATCATTCCCATAAGTTTGCTTTTCACTTATCTCTCGACTAATGTAGTCACACTTAACCAAAGATCAATAGGACTTCATTAAGCTTGTAATGTCAGGCTGGGGTTCGGGTATGATAAAGTTGATTTAGGTTTAATTACCCGTTAACATGCATTAGTTCTAGGATCTTTCATGTAAGAGCTTATAGTTATTTCCCCCAAACTTATTTCTTTTGCTAAACATATTATTCTATTTTTGTATTTTTCTTCTTTCTTCTTTTATTTTTTTCTTTTTTTTTAATTTTTTTTGAATTGTCACTATCACCAGATACCCATATGTACAAAGCTCACAATATATTCCAATGACTTTTCATGCTTTCGGGGTAAGGGATAGGAAAAGAGTGTTTAAGCTAAGGAAAATTATATAGGTGTATTCACAGAGAAAAACTTATTTGGCTCAGAAGGGTGACTAGGGGTAAAGTATGTACATGGATGGCTCGAAAGGATCAAATGATCCAAAGATAGCCTAAATCATCTCCCTAATAAAGTGTGATCTAATATTTCACCTTGAGTCAAGATCAAACAAATTCTAGAATATGATGCACAAAATCAATTGAGTAAATGCAATCCTATGTCCACATAAGCTTTCTCTAAATAAATATACAGATTCATGACATGACATGTGCATAAAATGAGGAAATCACAATCAGAATCAAGATAAATTCAAGAATTCAACTTCATGTTTTTCCTATAATTATGATTCTTAATCAATCAAAGTCAGACTTAATCATGGGGTCATATCATCGAAATATGGGAAAACTACATGCTAAGTACTAAATCACTCAAAAAATCAAACAATTTAAGCTCATATTTTCGAAATTTTTTTCAATTTTGCCCAAAATTGCTCAAGTGATATCCCCTCCCCAAACTTAAAGTACACAGTGTCCTCAGTGTGCAGATAATATAAACATTGAAGCTTAAGAACAGAGTACTCCCCTATCTGATGATGATGATGAACAATCGAAGCTTGATTGAAAACATAAGACTGGAAAAGAAATCTGCAAAAAAAGCAAAGAAAGAAACAGAAGAAAAGAAAAGAACTGTACAAAAAAGTGAAAAAGAAAATGAAGCTAAGTAGCAAGATCAAAATTAGGAGGGTCAGCTAAAGTGGTCACAAAATACTGACGATTAAACCCTCCCCCAAAATAATGTTTCAGTCTTCCCCCATTAACCTTAAGGGGTTGCTTCAGGGTCTCATCCATAATTTCAATGGCTCCATGAAGGAATACTTGTGTAATGGTAAAGGGACCTACCACCTAGACTTAAGCTTTCCAGGAAACAACTTCAAGCGTGAATTAAACTACAGATCTTGCTGGGCTGGCTCGAAGTGTCTCTCCTTAATTTTCTTATCATGCCATCGCTTAGTCTTTTCCTTGTAGAGCTTGGCATTCTCATATGCCTACAACCTGAACTCATCTAACTGATTGAGTTGTAATAGCCTCTTCTCCCCTGCTGCATCTAAGTTGAAATTCAGGTGCTTAAGGGCCCAGTAGGCCTTGTGCTCAAGCTCTACTGGTAGATGACAGGCTTGACCATAAAAAAGCTAATGAGGGGACATTCTTAAAGGTGTTTTGAGGGTTGTCCTATAGGCCCAAAGTGTATCATCTAACCTAATGGACTAGTCCTTCCTACTTTGGTTCACTATTTTCTCCAATATCCCCTTAATTTCCCTATTGGACAACTCTACTTAGCCACTCGTCTGTGGGTGATAAGCAGTAGCTACCTTATGTTTGACCCCATATTTCTTTAAAAGCCCATCAAAACTTCGGTTGTAAAAGTGGGATCCTCCATCACTAATGATAGCCCTAGGTGTACCAAATCTTGTGAAAATATTCTTCGTCAAAAACCTTACCACCACCTTGGCATCATTAGTCGGTAAAGCCATCACTTCAACCCATTTCGACACATAGTCCACAGCCACTAGAATATAGAGATTGCCATATGAAGGAATAAATGGTCCCATGAAATCAATACCCCAGAGATCAAAGAGTTTTACTTCTAACATATTAGTCAAAGGCATCTCTTTTCTTTTGGAAATATTACCTACCCTCTGTCATCTATCACATTTCAGCACAAAGTAATGGGCATCCTTAAATAACGTGGGCTAGTAATATCCAGATTGAAAAACCTTGGTCGCTGTCCTTTCTCTTCCAAAATGCCCTCCATAATCAGAAGAATGGCAATGTCTAAGTATATCCTCTACTTCATCCATGGGAACACACCTTCTCAAAATTTGATCTTTACATTACTTGTACAGGAAGGGTTCCTCCCAAACATAATACTTGACATCACTCAAAAAACGTTTTCTTTTGCTGGGCAGTCAAATCAGGTGGCATCATGTTGCTTACCAGATAATTCACAAAATCAGCGTACCAAGGTAATCTGGAGTGTCCAAAAGTAAATAGCTGCTCATCAGGAAAGGACTCGTTAATAGCTGTACCATCTTCTTTAAGTCCACTCTCTAATCTAGATAGATGGTCAGCAACCTGATTCTATGTACCTTTCCTGTCCCTAATCTCCAAGTCAAACTCCTGTAATAGGAGGATCCATCGAATTAGCCTCGACTTTGCATCCTTCTTGGAGACTAAGTACTTAATGGCAGCATGATCAATATATACTACTACCTTAGTACCAATGAGATATGAGCGAAACTTATCAAAGGCAAATACTACAGCTAACAGCTCCTTCTCGGTAGTAGCATAGTTCATCTGGGCCTTATTCAGAGTTTTGCTTGCGTAGTAGATAGCATAAAAGACTCTTCCTTTTCTTTGTCCTAGTACAGCCCAACAACATAATCACTTGCATCACACATAAACTCAAAAGGTAAACTCCAATCTGGAGCTATGATTACAGGGTCCGTTACTAATTTTTCCTTTAAAGTCTTAAATGCTTCTAAGCATCTTTCATCAAAGTAAAACACAGTGTCTTTTTCCAGGAGATTACATAAAGGCTTAGATATCTGTGAAAAATCCTTAATAAACCTTCTGTAAAATCCTGCATGGCCTAAGAAACTTTGAATTCCTTTTACAGTGGTAGGGGGATGTATTCTCAATAATTTGCACCTTAGCCTTATCCACTTCTATCCCCCTAGCAGAGATTTTGTGCCCTAGCACTATACCTTCTTTCACCAAAAACTGGCATTTCTCCCAATTAAGCACTAAGTTTGTTTCTTCACACCTCCTCAGCACTAGTGCCAAATTCTGTAAACATAAATCAAAGCTATCCCCAAATACTAAGAAATCATCCATGAAAACCTCAAGAAAATCCTCCACCATATCATGAAATATGGCCATCATGCAACGCTGAAATGTAGCAGATGCATTGCATAGGCTAAAAGGCATTCTTCTATAAGCAAAGGTCCCAAAGGGACAGGTGAAGGTAGTCTTTTCTTGGTCTTCTGGGGCTATAACTATCTGATTATACCCAGAGTATCCGTCCAGCAGACAATAAAATTCGTAACCAACTAATCGATCTAACATTTGGTCAATGAAGGGTAAAGGGAAGTGGCCTTTCCTGGTGGCCTTGTTGAGTTTCCTATAGTCCATGCATACTCGCCAAATAGTGACAGTCCTAGTGGGGATGAGCTCATTATTTTCATTCTCGATCACTGTCATCCCTCCCTTCTTAGGGACACATTGTACTAGGCTCCCCCAAGCACTGTCAAAAATGGGATAGATGATCCCTGCATCTAACCACTTAATGATCTCCTTCTTGACAACTTCTTTCATTACAAGGTTTAATCGATGATGGTGCTCTATGGATGACCTATACCCTTCCTCTAATAGTATCTTATGCATACAGTTTAAGGGACTAATACCTTTAAGATCAGAGATAGACTAGCCTATAGCCTTTTGATGCTCTCTTAAAACCTGTAGTAATTTTGCTTCCTGATCACTGGAGAGAGCAGCAGATACTATCACTGGTTGTGTGGAGGATTTACCTAAGTAAGTATACCTAAGGTGTGAGGGTAAAGGTTTGAGTTCTAATGCTGGAGGATCACTGGTGGATGGAAAGATATTTAAAGCTGGAATAGATGAAGGGTCTAGTGTCTCAAATTGGGCAACTTCCTCAAAAAGAGTTACCTCTAATAATTGTAAAGTCTCGTAGACCTCATTATCATCTTCACTGTATTCTCTAAGATCAACAAATTTTACTAAGGAGGCTTCTAAAGGGTTTAAAGGATGTGTCTTGGAAAACTCCTCAGTAATATCTTTATCCAGTAAATCCATCCTAAAACAATCGTGAGAGTCATTAGGGAACCTTAAAGATTTGAAAACATTAAACTTGACTTCCTGATCTTGAACTCTCATTGTTAACTCTCCCTTCTGCGCATCAATTAAAGTTCCACCAGTCGCTAGGAAAGGTCTGCCTTGTATAATGGGGACTTCTCTGTCTTCCTCCATGCCTAACGTGATAAAATCTGCAGGGAAAATAAACTTGTCCACCTTTACTAAGACATCCTCAATGACCCCCTTTAGATATTTAATTGATCAATCAACCAACTGGAGGGTCACTGTAGTGGGCTTGGCATCCCCTATTCCTAACTTATGATAGATAGACAATGGCATTAAATTTATACTAGATCCTAAATCACACGGGGCTCTACCAAAGAATAAATTTCCAATAGTGCAGGGTATGGTAAAACTCCCGGGATCCTTGAGCTTGGGGGGTAATCTCCTCTGGCTAATGGCGCTACATTCCTCCGTTAAGGCCACCGTCTCATAATCTTCCAATCTTCTTTTCCTAAAGAGGATGTCCTTCATAAACTTCACATAGCTTGGCATTTGCTCTAAGTCATCTGTGAAGGGAATGTTGATGTGAAGTTTCTTAAAAACCTCAAGGAATTTAGCAAATTGTTGGTCCAGTTTTTTATTTTGAAACTTCTGAGGAAAAGGAACTGGTGGTCTAACAGGAGGATATGTAGTGGAAACATCTGTAGCATCAGAGGATAAAGAAGTTTATGACAAAGAAACAAGTAAAGGTGAAGAATTGCCTGGCTTTGTTTCCTTTGTAGCTTGATCTTTTTATTCCTGCTCCTTTTGGGCTACTTCATTAGAACCTATGGGTTTTTCAACTAAGGGCTTGTCAGGTCTGGACTTAACTGGTGGATTTACTAGCTCTCTACCACTCCTAAGGGTGATGACTTTCACATGTTCCTTACCCTCCCTTTGCCTAACAGGATTGGCTTCAGTGTTATTAGGAAGGGTCCCTTGAGGACGTTGACTAAGAGCATTTTCTATTTGTCCCACTTGAACCTCTAGGTTCTTAATTAAAGCTGCTTGATTTTGCAAGATCGTTGTGAATATTTCCTCAAGCGAGGGCTTCTTTTCAACCGCTGATAGGTGTTAGGGTTGTGGTGGTGGTGGTTGATGGAAGTGGGGTGGATGATATAGATACTGAGGTAGTGGGTGGTGAGGAAATTGATGCTGTGGTGGTACCTGACCCGGTGGAGCTTGAAAACCACGGGGTCCTACTGGTCTAGAATTAGAGGTTTACCCTTGGTTTTGGCTTCAAGAAAAGTTAGGATGGTTCCTCCACCCTGGATTATAGGTGTTTGAAAAAGGGTTGTTCTGTTGCTTAGGGGGGCAACGTACTGAACCGATTCTAAGGTAAGTGGACACCTATCTACAGAGTGGGTACCACTACATAGATCACAAGAGAGAAAAGGACTTTGGACGAAAAACATAGGGTTAGCGTTGGTGGAAGGATTATGTTGGGTACTGAGCGACTCTACTTTCTTCGTAAGGTTAGTGATTTGAGAGGTCAAGGTAAATAGTGTGTTGAGCTCATAAATACACATCGACTTCTTTGGCAATTGTCTCTCCGAGGACTATTGATAGTTGTTAGCTACCATCTTGTCTAACAACTCGTAAGCTTCCTCCTCTGTTTTGCATATTAGGGCTCCACCTGCAGCAACGTCCACGACAGTCCTATTTTGGCTTGTAAGTCCGTTGTAGAAAGTTTGGACTTGCAGCCATAAAGGTAGGCCATGGTGAGGACACTTCCTAAGAAGCTCCTTATATCGTTCCCAAGCTTCATAAAGAGATTCAGAGTCGAACTGGGCAAAGGAAGATATGTCACTGCGGAGTCTGGCCATTTTAGAGGGAGGGAAAAACTTGGCTAGAAATTGATGGGCTAACTTGTCCCATGTAGAAATGGATCCTAGCGGCAAGGAGGTTAACCAGTGTCGCGCCTTATCCCTAAGTGAGAAGGGTAATAATCTAAGTCTAAGCGCATCATCAAATAATCCATTGTGCTTGAACGTGTTGCACAAGTCCAGGAATTGCCTAAGGTGAGCATGTGGGTCATCGTACAGATGCCCACTGAGCTGTAAAGAGGTCTGGATCATTTGGAGGATGAAAGGCTTAATTTCAAAATTGTTAGCAGGGACAGCTGGTGGCCTAATGCCGGTATAGTATCCTCCAATCGTCGGCACCACATAATCTCCAATGGTCCTGATTTCCCTATTTTTTGTCATGCTGTTTTGCAGTTGAGCTATAAATTTCCTAGAATCCTTTCGAATTTTTCTAAGAGTTCTTTCAGTTTCAGGATCTAGAGAAAGCAATCATAACTCTTGGCTCTACGCTTGTAAACATCAGAAAGTCCTTGGAAAATTTTTTTTTCAAGTTTATAATTTTTCAATTTTTTTTAAAGAGAAAATTAACTTATCTAGGTTAAAGCTCAAAATATTTACAACCTAAGTATTTACAAGCTAGAATTACACCTAAGCATGATTTCACCGATATTAATTACTAACTAATTAAGACTTCCCTGGCAACGGTGCTAAAAAGTTGATACGAACTAGACGTATTATCCGCAAGTGCACGAGTCGTACAAGTAATAATGGGATTTGAGTCCCAGAATATTGTCCCGCAGAGAAATTGATCAGCCTAATTAACTACCGGTTAATCTTACCCTAAGTATATCCTAGCAAATTATGAAGTTTTGATGATGGGTGATCTACAAAGCTAGAATTAAAAATACTGGAAAACAATAGAATAATAAAAATTAAAAACTAAATAATAAAACCGAGCTAAAAGTTACTTACAGAGCTTCGAGCAATTAAAAGCAACAACCTACAAAAATAATTAAAACAATTAAAAATTCATTAACGCAATCAAAATAAAATGCTAAAATAAAGAAACAAAGTTAATTAAGCTAAAATTGAACAAACCTAAAATGCAATTAAACTACTTAATCAAAATGCAAATGAAGCTAACTTAAGATTTAATGAAATAAAATCCTAAAAAAATTAAGAAATTAACTCAAATCTAAAAGTCTAAAATATTAACTCTAAACTAATCATAACTATATCTAATTACTAACTTAACAATAAAATCTAACTAATGCATGATAAATACTATTTTTGGATTTTTCAAATTAAAATGAAAACTTAAAAATGCATAAAATGAGTTTACTCTAATTTAATTCTAATTGGAAAACCTATTACTACAATAAAAATAAAAATTAACTAATGACATAATTCAATCTAAATTCTGCACTAATCAATCAATTGAACTATAGCTAATCATGCAAATAAATTTAAAACTCTAACTTCTTATGCTGACAAATTAAATTGAAATTAAACTATTCTAAAAATGCATGAAAATGAATTAAATAGCTACAATGCAATAGCCAAACAAGGCCCTAGCTAAATGTCCAGCCGAGTGGTCCCTCCATGCACTGGTACTGTTCCTGCTTCATTCTCATTTTTGCATCAGGCGATGTCCAGTACCCTTGTCTGCTGCCTGCTCTTTTTTGCCTTACACGAGCAAGCTCCCCTTCCTGCCTTCAGCTGGTACATGCCGTGCTGCAGCCAATATTCAGAGCCTGCTCCCGGTGCTGTACTGCATCACTTGCATCAGCAGTTCATTCCTAAGTTGCAAATCCAGTACCATGGCAGCAAGTACGTAACAATGCCTGCTTCTGATTTCCTGTGGTACACATCCTTCTGAGCCGTAACTACAACGTTGGTTATGCTTGGCCACAATCTGCTTTTGTTACACTTCAGCACCTCCTCAATAACTTGGAAATGACATAATACAGTCACAAATTTAAATTGAACTAGACGTGACAGAAGAACTCAGAAATAAGCATGCAGAAATGTAAAGAAGCCTGAAGTTGCTGTTTAAACTGAGAGTCTAAGAATTCTTGAAGTCCTTTGAACTCTACTGCCTAACATCAATCGGCATAAACTAACCAAACTAAAAAGAACATTAACATGCACCCGAAACATAAGCAACAAATAAAATAAACCAGAAGAGAAAATCTACAATGAACAGTAATAAAAATCGAAAACAGAGAGGATGATTATGAAGTTAAACTTGCTGCCCAGAATGAAACCATGCTCCACGAACTGCTTCTTGAAACTCTACACCGAACAACCTACGACATCCTTTTCACTAAACTTTAGCAAGCAAAAAATGAACAAACAACAATAATGCTGAAATTAAAATGCAGTAAACGAAATGGATTCAAGAAACGTAAGAAAATGCAGTAAAAAATGGAAGCTAATACTCTAAATGGAGTCAAGAATCGAATCCTGAAGTGCATGCAAATAAAAATGAAATAAGGAAAGGAAAGAACAATGATGCATAGCTGAATATAAACTTAACCCCGAAGGAAATATGTAAAAATCACAACTACAAATATCACCTGTGAGCTTCTTCAACATGAACAGGGAACTCAACATCCTCGGGTTGGTTCATTTTCTTCTCCAACCGTGGTTCCACATTGCTCTTGATGTGGAACAATACTCAACATCAACCCACATCAAGGTAACAAAACCAAAAGGCAGAAGAATGAATGAAGAATCCTTGTCTCCTGAATGTACACAAGATGAACAAATCGAGAGCTAGGAAAAATAAAGGTTTTTCAAACAAAAACATAAGCAATTTTTAGGAAAAACCGAGAGCTAGTAAAAGAGAAGCAAAAACTTTCCATTAACTTTAATTGAATTAATTTAAAAGAAATAAAATTTGATAATATGAACTACAAACGAAATTGCAAATGAAAGAAACTCTTCATAAAGTAAGTTGCCATGAACAGTAGAAAAACTTACTAAAAAAAACTATTCAAAAATTTTAAAAACAAAGAAAACTTAAAGTTATCCTAAAAGCTATTCTACCCTAAATTACCCCTTTTTCAATTGCCATCATTTTCTATTTATATACACATTTAGGGGTACAATGGTAATTTTCCATCCTAGATGAGTTGGCATTGTTTGGCCACTTGTCTTCATTTTATTTGCTGCAGAGTAGATATTTCCACGTCATTTGTCGATTTGTCCAGTTGGTTGTGTGAAGTGGCCCGACGTGTGCCTTCCAGAAGGTTGGCATGATGTCCTTCAATCTTATCGTTTTGGAGCAAATAAAATACGGACACCTGGCATCACGTGTGTCCAGACGACTGGTGACTTGGTCTGCAAATTGGAAGTGGTCCAGTCTCCTTTAGCCCGATTTCAGCCCAATTCCGAATGAAATGACTGAGTTTCATCCGGATTTAATTTATCTGCATATTAAAGAATTTTAATTAAATAAAGGGGATAATTAATAAAATAAATTGAGGATTTAAATAATTAATTAGTAAGTTAAGTACAAATAATTCTATTAAAAATAGAATTATCATGTAGGCAGCTTGTTTGGACAGAATCAAGTCGTGGCATTACCGAAGCTGGTGGGACTGCTGCCGTTGGTGCAAAATAGATTCTGGATTGTTGCAGTGGACATGGACCAATTCCTTCCTTTGTTCTTCCCTGTCTCGAGCTTTTACTACTGTTCATCATAGTTTTTCTGTATATTTTGCATTACTTCATTGTACCGAAGCTTTGGTTTCTGTTGGGGTGCCATTTAATTTGTTTCGCTTCTGTTCAGTCTTTGTATTTCAAGTTTAGTTTTAGGTCCAAAGCTGTTAATCTGTTTGCTTTATTTCTTTGCAATATTATCTCTTTTGGGTTATCTCATTGCTTATTTAGATTTTGTTTTAGTTTTGTTTCCAGGTTGCTCTCGATTTATAGCGACGTGGTGTGGCAGATGATGTTTACAAATAGTTTGCTACTGGACTGAAGTAGGAGGCGGCTTGGTGTTCACTATAGCAGGAAATCAGAACGTAGTGGCTGTGTTTTTTTCGTTCGGTTGTTACAGAGCACGATCTCTGCTGCAGGAGGTGCTGCTACTTAAATGATCTGTTGTATTTATCTGTACACGGCTTGCTGCTGTGCTTGCTGGGTCTGTTGTGTGCATGATGTTGCAGGGAATGAAGCTGATTTGTGCAAGCCGATAGTACTGTGCAGGTGGTATCGAGTAGGGGACAACACTTGGGTTACGTACAGTGCAGGCATTTTGCAGAGCAGGAGCAGGGCTGCGTGTCTTTTTTTTTTTCATTATTGCAATTTTATAGTTTGTTAGTTATATTTTTTATTAAAGGTTAGATGTTAGATTTTCCTATATAACTATTTGTTAGCCTAAGTAATAGTATTAGAAGTTAAGTTATTAATCTTGAATTAATTTTTTGCAATAGGATTTAAGACTTAATTATAGTGTTTAGGTATTGCATTTAGAATTAAATTAGGGCTAAAATTATTTTATGCATTTTAAGTTAGTTTTTTTATTTGTTTTAATTTAAAAATTCAAAAACATTTATTTCTCATGCATTATTTAGATTTTATTGTTAAGTTAGTAATTATCTATAGTTATGATTAAATTAGGATCACCATTTTAGACATTTAGATTTATAATTAGGTTTAGGAATTTCCTTAAATTTATAGAAGTTTGCTTCATTAGGTCTTAGGTTAGATTAATTGCATGCACATTTTATTTTTATTTTAGGATTGTCTAGTTTTATTCTAGTTAATTTTATTTCTTTATTTTCCTATTTGCATTCTAGGTTATTTGCACTAATTAATTTTAGCTTTGTTAATTATCTTCTGTAGGTTATTGCTTTCATTTGCTTGGAGCGTTGTAAGTATTCTTTGCTCTATTTTTATTATTTTCTTTATTTTATAATTTTTATTGTTTTTTAGTACTTTTCAATTTAAGCCTTGTAGATCACCCAGTGAATTCTCCTCATAATTTGGTAGGGTATACTTAGGGTAAAATTAACCGGTACTAAATTAGGCTAATTAAATTCTCTGTGGGACGATAATCCAGGACTCAAATCTCATTATTACTTGTACGACCCGTGCACTTGCGGTTAACAAGTCTGGGTAACTTAGGACGAGCGATTCATCATGCAACTATAAAATCAGTCAAAAACATGTTTCCTAAGCTTTTTATCCTTAATTTGAATAATACCATGATTTACTTCATCATTTCCTATCACGACATTCCTATACACGAGATTTCATGTATAGTATAATAATCAAAATTCTATTCAAAATACGTGTAGCTACCTCTAGCTACACACGAAATTCCCTTACCTCGGATCATGTCGCGTAACCTCTCTTCTTCAGTGCTGCTCAATCTCACGGTCTGATCATCTCCCTATATAAACTTCTAAAGCTATCAATAATTATCCATATCAGTATACCTTAATATACTTGTGGTCACTTGTAAGACTCTAAATCAGTGCATTTAACTCCTCTCAATGCCTCAATCTCATCACTTTCTCCCATTATGGCATTTCACCATAATTCTCATATACCTATCTTCATTTCTCATCTATTTCAATTTATGTATTTCATAAAACCATTTTAAAATCTTTCATACATACTTATTTCAGCCTTAAATCCATGTTTACTCAACTTTCTCATCATTTTCTCAATTTCATGCCAATATCTAGGTTATGGATATTTTTCATGATCAAATTACTTTCAGTAATTTGAACATACAGTAATCATCTCACCAAATTATCTAGATTAACATATATGAAGTTGGTGTATTGAATCTTACCTAGCTTGAACTTTTCATCTTTTTGCCAAATATGGCAAAATCCACCTTGTTCCTTCAATCCTTGATTCCAACTTCTAGTTTCCAACTATGTTGCTCTACTCTTTACTAGAACCAACTTTGCTGAAATGAATCTCACTCAAAACTGCTTGAAAGATGAAGATTTCTGGAGTAGAAAGGTTAGGTTACACTTTGGTTCTTGAAGGGTTTGATGTTTCTCGAGAAAACTGAAGTGCAGAGTCGTGTATTTATAGAATTTTCTCTTAGAGATCGATCTCCTAAATACATGAGATCGATCTACCCTGCACTTTTCTTTTCAAGAAAGAAATTTTTAAGCTTAGGGGATCGATCTGCTCTCACCATGAGATCGATTTGCTTTACACAGAACCTTAAGGAGATGATTTGGCCTTTCTATGAGATCAATCTGTTCTAACCAGAACCCTTTGGAAATCGATATGCTTCAGCAATATATGTTTAAGATTGATATGCATTAAGTGAGGGATCGATCTGCTCTTATTGAGGGATCAATCTGCCTCTTGCATATGCTGTAACATTGCATTTGACAGGTAGAGCACCAGAAGTCTGCAGGGTTATTGCAGCCTCTACCTATATCGACACAGAGATGGGAGCATGTTACCATGAATTTTGTGATGGGATATAAAGGAACCACGGGAATCACGAGGCTATTTGGGTGATAGTCAATTTATTGACTAAGTTTTCCACTTCCTAGCTATGAAAGCTGCTGATACTCTGAGTGCGTGGACGGATTTATGTGTAAGGGAGATTGTGGAATACCATGTAATTTTCGGTGAGCGTTGTATTAGATAGAGATTCCCGCTTCATTTTTCACTTTTGGAAATATTTTTCAGGAAGCCATGGGAATCTAGTTGAGTGTTACTATCCTAAGATAGATGGTCAGTCAGAGGGGACTATACAGGTTTTGGAGGACATGATGAGAGCGTGTACAATTGATGTTAGAAGTTCCTAGAATGATCACTTGTCATTTGCTAAATTGCTAACAACGATAGTTATCACTCGAGTATCGGGATGACATTATATGAGATATTATATGGTCGTAGGGGTTATTCCCTGATTGGATGGGAATAAGTGGGTGATTGATAGATATTTGCTCCCGATTTGGTAAGACAATCCTCTGAGGATGTTCAGTTAATGTATGAGAGATTAAGAATACCTCAGAGCAGACAGAAAAGTCATGCTGACAAGAGATGGAGACTGTAGAAGCTCAAAGAGAGTAGGTCGTATGTTGAAAAGTCAATTCGGGTATTATACAGGAGGAGAAAGTGTTGAGGTCTAAAATGATTTCCCTGGTCAAAGTCCTTTAGTAGTATTACACTCTGGAAAAAGGCATATGGGAATTAAAGAGTATGATGCGATAAACGTACCCGAGTTGTTTATGGACCCATTTGACTTGGTTCTAATTTGGAGGACCAAATTTCTTAAGTGGGGGAGATTATGTAAGACTCGAATTTTTATCATATTTCCTTATGATTCACTTGATGTAAACATGATTATATGTAAATTTAATCATAAGAAGAGTTTTACATGAATGAAAAATGCAAATAGAATGAATAAAAATTCTCGAATGCATTTACAGATCAAATGGAGATTTAAATGGCCACATATTAAACGAATGAGATTCGGACCATTCAGATTGGAGATAAGAATTTAAAACATGGAATGAGAAAGGGTTCGTGAAGGGAAGTTGTGTTGATTTGGTCCCGAACATGTTAAAAGGTAAAACGGTCAAAAGACCCAAAATTCGGTGTCAATTCAATAAGAAATTTAGACAGTAAACATGGATTCAGGAAATCTTGATCAATAAACGAGAAATAATTAAATTTCAGGTTAAATTGATCAAGATATGAATTTATTGGAATAAACCGAAAATTTCACCTCAAGAAATTATCCCGAAAATATAAGAAAAATACTTCTGAAAAATAAGATATATATATATATATATATATCTTTGGGATAATTTGGGTATATAATATATTATATTATATTTTAATAAAATAAATATAATATTAAAAAAATTGAAAAAAGAAAGAAAGAAAAGAATCGCGAAATCGCGATTCTGAAATAGAGAAGGAAACATAAGACCCAAGGGAGACCGGCCTCCCCTTCTGCCTCCACCAAACGGAGGCTGCCGAGGAGAAACCAGACGAGGTGGTCGAACCACCACTGGCACCAACGACCCAAAGAATGGCAAGAGAACGTCGGCGAAAGGAGAAAGAGGAAGGGCCGAGAGAAACCGGTCACTGGTGCCGAGTAGCCCTGACCACCACCAGTCGAACGTCCCCCAAGCGAAGATCGACCAATCGGTGGTTGAATCGGCTAGTGAAATGGTCGACAACGCTGTTAACGACGGAGGAGAGAAAACGGTAGCGAGGTCGAAAGGAAAAGAGGCCGGACCGACCACTTTTCGGCCAGTTATGGTGAAACTGACACCAGATCCGTGCATCGAATGACCTCGCGAACAACTGGAAAAGGAAGCCGACGAAGAACCGGTCGACGAGACTCCGAACGGTGAAGGAGAAAATCAAATCGTACTGAATCGGGCTGAACAGGACCGAACCAGTTCATCCAGAAAAGAAGAAAAAAAGAAAGAAAAAAAGAAAAGAAAAGGAAAAATGAGGAAAAATTTGACGATGCAGTCGAGCTAAAGGTAAGCTAGTAAGTGGTCAAATGGACCGATTTAGTTTTTGGAATAATTATTTAAATATATATTTGACCCAAAAAATATATAAATGTGTAGCTCGATAATTGACAACAAACGAGAGCTCGAGTCAGCCTCGATTTACGTACTATCACGAAATCTCGGGTAAGTAACCCTTATTTACGATAATTTACATCGTTATACGTGTTAAAAATTTTTCGCATAAATTACGAATTTAATTCCGCATAAAATGAATTATATTTTGGAATTGGAGATAAATTGTCGTAAATAATTATTTGAGCTATCCAAGAGTTTAGAACGAGGCCCAATAAGTTGTTGGTGGGTCTAATGAGCCCAATAGGCCTCGATGATGTGAATAGTAAGTTAAAAATGGGCTTAAGGCCCATTAAGGTGCAATTGGGCCCAAAAAATTTTAAACGGGCCCAATACTTTGAATTAAGCTCAGAAATTATGAAATACAGTTAATTATATGAATTCTGACCTGATAAATAATTATACACAGCTCCGGAGATTCAATTGGGAGCAGATCGGACTGCGTGATGCGACAATTGTTAGAAAAAGTCAGACTATACAGAGTAAAGTGAGGTAAGGGATATGATTTAGAGTAGCGTTAGTGCTCCACCTACCTTACCAATGACTTTAAGCATGTTAGTTGAATGAGATTTTATGAAATATGCTGCAATGCCTTAGAAATCGAAACTAAACCGTTTCCCGAGTTTTTCAACGTGTTTACTACATGCATGAGATACATTTTACTTCACATGTTTATGAAAATGTGATTTTTCAATATGAAAAAGAAAACATGGTTTGATTTCATGAAATGACGGGGAAGAGCCCCGAGGATGCTTTACGAAAGTAATGTTTTCATGACACGGGTTAAAGTCCCGAAACAGCTTTTAAGCTATGTTTTTATGATTACATTGGTTAAAGTCCCAAGAAATGATTTGAAACTATAGTTTTCCATAAGAAATGGGTAAGAAGGTTGAAATGATTTGATAAAACGGGTAAGAGACCCGAAATGATTTGATAAAATGGGTGAGAGGCCCAAAATGATTTTGTGGGGTAAAAATGCATGATTTAACGATAGTCAGAGGATCTGGGATCGATCTCGCATACATAGGGTAGCGTATGGAGACAATCGAGGATTTACCTAGCCGACGGCCAGGGAACGGGCAGGCTCTAACTTGATATGAGAAATGCGTGTGTAGTCCACACTTGGTGATGCACGTGAGTTCGTGCGTATAGTCCCCATTTGGTGGTGCACGCGAGATAGGGTAACGTAGAACCCTGATCCAGTCCTACGACTCCCTTGTATAATAGCCATATGTACCTATGATGAACGTCCTATGAGACCTGATGTATGATGTCCTTCGGGACTAGTATATGATTATGCCTGCCTCCATGATGAATTGGCGGAAGGATATTTATGCTTTTGCACATTTCATGCTACTTTTTTTATACTACTTGCCATTAGCACATGTTTTCTATGATGAAGTTTTAAGGTAGCTCATGAGTTGGGCTTTTTTATGAAATGTGCAAATGAAAGTTATGTTTTCACTTTTAAAGTGAACAGTATGATATACATGATTTGAGACCTATGAGATGCTTTATGACTGTTTACACTAATGATATGTTTATAGCATGATACGTTTTACGAAAAAGATGCATGATGTGTAAACTAATGATTTTAAAGCATGTTTTTACTGCTTTTCTAAATGTAAGCATCTCTACTTTTGTACATGTTTATGATGATTTGTAAAACCACGAGTTTTACCCTGTTTTGAGTATTTAAAGCTATTTTAAATGTATCTCTTGTTGAGCCTAAAAAGCTCGCCCCCCTTATTTTCCCCCTCTACAGAGTACTTTCAGTAGTTTGAGTACGACTGACGACTTGCATCTTTGGTATCCACTGCGTCCCATCAAGAGTCAGGTATACACATTTATATAGTTTTGTATCTGAACATGTAAATGCACAGTACTGTAAATGGATATGATGTTGGGGATGTAGAGTTATGTAAATACCATCGTATATGTATTTAGTTAAAGTCAAAAGATAGTAAATCCTGATATGTGAATGTGAATATGGAACTAAAATGGTAAATAGTGTGAGGGAACTAACACCGAATCATAGCCCAACTGTTTGGTGGTGAGAATGTTCACGACCGGGAAAGGAAAGGAAAAAGCGAAAAATTTGTAGTGGTTTTTAGGCCATTTAGGTCTTGACATGTCAGCATAACTCTTTTATCTGCTCTGAGCTATCCGTAACCTCTAACAAATCAATTAGACGTCCTTAGAGGCTTGTCTCACTAAATCGGGAGCAAATATCGGTCGGTCACCAACCTCTTCCCATCCAATAAGGGAACGACATCTGCGGCCGTATAAGGCTTCGTATGGTGCCATCCTGATACTCGAATGATAACTATTATTATAGGTAAACTCTGCGAGTGCCAAATGGTCATCCCAGGAGCCTCCAAAATCCAAAGCACATGCTCTCAACATATCTTCCAAGGTCTGTATAGTCCTTTCTAACTGACCATCAACCTGAGGATGAAACGCTGTACTAAAACTCAGTTAGGTCCCCATCGCTTCCTGAAAATGTTCCCAGAAGTGGGAAGTGAAGCGGACATCCCTATCAGAAACAACGCTCACTAGAACACCATGCAATCTCACTATCTCGCGCACATATAGTTCCACCAGTGTACTCAGAGTATTGGTGGCTCTCATAGCTAGGAAGTATGCCAATTTCATCAATCTGTCCACTATTACCCAAATTGCATCTTGATTCCTGTGGGTCCTAGGTAAGCCCATCACGAAGTCCATAGTGACATGCTCCCATTTCCAATTCGGTATAGGTAGAGGTTGTAATAGCCCTGAAGGCTTCTGATGCCCTATCTTCACTTGCTGACAGACGAGACACTTTGCCACAAATTTAGCTACCTCTATTTTCATCCCTGACCACCAATACACTCTCCGGAGATTCTGGTACATCTTGTTACTTCTTGGATGCAGTGTATACTTCGTCGAATGAGCTTCTGTTAAGATCAACCTCTTGATTTTTGGATCATCGGGAAAACATATTCTACTCCTGAACCTCAGCAAACCATCTGAACTCAACTCGAAATCAGTTTCTGTACCCCTCTGCATCTGCCTGTTAATATCACTGCATTGCTAATCAAATCGTTGAGCCTACCGAATACGATCCACCAGATCCAGTTCCAACCGCAAGCTAGCCACCATATAACCACTATTAGCATCAGGCAGGGTCACATCTAAACTGAGGGTCGTGAGCTGTTCCAACAGCTCGTGTTCCCTGATTATCATGTACGATACCAACCCGAGATGTTTTCTACTCAATGCATCAGCTACCACATTCGCTTTACCCCCGGTGGTACAGGATCTCACAATCATAGTCCTTTAGAAGCTCGAGCTACCTCCGCTATCTCATATTTAATTCCTTCTGTGAGAACAGATACTTGAGGCTCTTGTGGTCTGTAAATACTTGAAATTTCTCACCATATCGATAATAACGCCATATTTTCAAAGCAAATACCATGGCCTCCAACTCTAGATCATGGGTTGGGTAGTTCCTGTCGTGATCCTTTAACTATCTCGATCCATAGGTGACTACCTTCCCATCCTTCATCAGTACACAACCCAATCCTTGGTACAAAGCATCTATATATACAGAAAAACCTCCTGAGCTAGTAGGAATGGTGAGAATCGGAGCTATAGTCAATCTCCTCTTCAACTCCTGAAATCTCTTCTAACATTTATTGTCCCACACAAATTCAACATTCTTTCTCGTGAGAGTGTCAATGGAGTAGCTAATCTCAAGAATCCCTCCATAAATCGTCGATAATATCCAGCTAAACTCAGGAAACTTCTGATCTCTGTGACTGTCTAGGGTCTCTGCCACTGATCCACTGCTTTAATCATGGATGGGACCACTGACACACCATCCTTCGATATAATATGACCCAGAAAAGTGATATGTTCTAGCCAAAAATCACACTTACTGAGTTTAGAGTATAACTTCTTCTCTCGGAGGGTCTGTAGCTCTATCCTTAGGAGCTGTTCATGCTCCGCTCTAGATCCCGAATACACCAGGATATCATCGATGAACATGATAACAAATCTATCCAAATAATAGTGAAACACCTCGTTCATCAACGACATAAACACCTCATTCGTTAACCCGAATGGCATAACCATAAACTCAAAGTGACCATACCAGGTGCGAAAAGCTGTCTTGGGTACATCTCTTTCCCAAATTCTCAACCGATGGTACCCAGATCTCAAATCTATCTTTGAAAAAACCTTTACTCCCCGAAGCTGATCTAACAAGTTATCGATGTGTGGAAGGGGATACTTATTCTTAATGGTCGCCTTATTCAACAACCTGTAGTCAATACATAGTCGGAGGCTTCCATCCTTCTTCTTTACAAACAGTACCGGTGCTCCCCAAGGTGATACACTCGGTCTGATGAATCCCTTATCCAATAACTCTTGTAACTGCTTCTTCAATTCCTCCAATTCAATTGAAGTCATTATGTACAGTGGCTTACATATCGGCTCTGTACCAGGTGCCAAATCTATACAAAATTTCATCTCTCTATCTGGCAGTAATTTTGGTAAATCAACCGGAAAGACATTTGGAAATTCCCTGACCACTGGGATGTATCGCAATTCTGGGCATGCCTTATCCGCCTCAACCACGTACGCAATATAACCTTTCAAAATATCAACATCAAATCAGTATAGAAATTCATATGTTTCACTCATAAGCACAACTGCTTTCATTACTTTTCAAGGGGATTTTACAGTACATTTCTTGGGGAAACTTATGGTAATGCTATCTACCCCTGAAAATGTTACCGTCTTAGAAAAGCAATCCACTACAACACGGTTTACAGCCAACTAATCCATTCCTAGGATTACATCAAAGTCTCTCATATACATTGAAATGAGGTCGGCTGTTATTTCCTTTTCCCCTATACCTTCAACTTACAATCTCTAAATACATACTCCACTAGCTGACTATTGTTCATGAGAGTCCTTATCAGCATCTTCCTACTTAACGGGGCAAGCTTCACATACTTAAACAATTTACATGAAAATGCAGGTGATAAAAATGAATGTGTGGCACCGGGATCTATCAAAATATAATCTTTATGATCAAAGATCAAGATGGTACCTTTCACCACATCTGACGACTGATCTGCAGTATCCTAGTCCAAGGCGTGTACTCGCCTTCTGCCAACCACCTGCTTTCCTTTCTCTTCAGCTGTCACCCTCCGACTTAGAGTAGGAGTATCAACAATAGCTCTCTTTGACTCCTTTCCCTTTTGCGGGCTACTCTCAATCATCTCTGGGAAATTTCTGATCACATGCCCTGGTTTCCCACATCGGAAACATACTGCAGGAGACCCATAGCATGGTCAAGTCCCATGGTACCTACCGCACTTACTGCACTATTTTGTAGTAGGTCGGGGCCCTCCAATTACTATACTCTTTGCTGGAGCTATGGACTAATACACAAGAGGTAGGGGTGTAAAACGGGTTGAACGGTATGGGTCAATGCGGATTAATATGGATACGAGTTTAAATGGGTTGAGCTCGTTTAGGTCCGCATTTAAACGGGTTAAATTCGTGGAGACCGGTCCGATTCTAATGCGGGCCGGATCGGCCCGCGGGCTAACTTAGCTTTTTTTTTTGGGAAATAAAGAATTGGACTTTAAAAAATAATGAATTTAGCCTAAAAAATTAATTAAATCTAATTTTAATTTGTTAAATGATTATTGGGCTTTGAGAATTAACCAAAATTTGTTACAAAATCAAATCACATAGATTTGAGACTAAAATACAAAGTTTAATTTGGAATTTTTTTACAAGAGGAATATTAGCTCATTCATGATCAAATATAACAAGTTTAAAGTAAAAACCAAAATGATTTGGAGTTCTCCACTTAATTTCAAATTATAAGTTTGTCACATAAAGTGATATATTATGTACAAAAGTAAATTATGGGTATGTAATATATATAAATATATATATATATATATATATATATATATATATATTAGCATAAGCAATATATTATATCATAAGCAAGTAAGTCGTAAAATTGTGAAAATTGTTCTACAAATATTATTATATTAATCCTAATAAAAATATAATCCACAAACATAATATCCATTAAACAAACTCCCATTACAAATACAAACTACACATAACATAATATTATGGTCTAAATAATTAAATAAGAGTAGTAAATAAGTTTAAAAGTCATAAAATCTACAAGCATCCATTAAACTCCACATCAAACAACATTAAACTTGTGAGTTAATCTCATTATTCAAATGATTTGAATCATTTGATTCTTCCACCAATTCATCTTTGTTTTCCTCATCATCTTCCCAACCTATAAAATAAAATTTTCAATTATTAAATAAAAATATAATAACATTATTTTGTAAAAAAAATATTTATTCTATAAAAATACATTACCACTCATATGAAGCCATGTAGCCAACTACTTGTGCAAATGAGAGCTTGAACCTTTTTAGGAAGAAGGCGACTCCTATACTTGTTTAGCACACGTCCCCCAATGCTGAAGGCTGATTCAGAGGCCACAGTAGTTATCGGTATACTCATCAAATCACAAGCCATGTTAGCTAAAATGGGAAATCTAAAACTGTGATCCTTCCACAAATTCAAGACATCTAAGTCTTTATTAGTGGAAAAATCAAGTTTTGGCATCTCCAAATATGCTTCCAATTGGGACTTGGAACTTGGGACATCATCATCTTCATCATTTGCCAAATCCATCCATACCTATATTGATGCATTTTATGCAAATTCAATTAACAAAAAATAAAAAAATAAAAAGTTAGTATTGATAAATTAAAGTTAACAATAAGATGAATATAATATTTAAGATATATGTGTTTATTATTTATACTTACATCTGTATTGGAGATAGAATCCATTACAATAGAAGAGACAAGTGAAGTTTGGCTTTGTTGACCTTGGCCTTGACCATGTGATGAGCTAGAAGCATTCTTTGCATATTCTTCATAAAGCATAAATAACTTCCTTTTCACCACATCTAACCTCTCTTGAAAACCTTGAGGATCAATTTTCAAAAAGTATCGTTTCAACATTGTAAACTTCACACGAGGGTCAAGAACCACTGCCATTGCAAGTACAACATTATACTCAGTCCAATACTTGAAATTTTTTTTCTTTATATTAAAAGCCATGCCTTGTAACATCTCATCATGTCCACCCAAGTACTCCATTAAAAGCATCTCAATTTTCCAAACTTGAGGAAAATACAAGTTGGCAGTTGGATAACTAGTTCCTGAAATCATATTCGTGATTTCATAGAATGGCTTTAAAAATTCACAAATTTTCTCTCCCCTCTTCCACTCTTCACTTGATGGACAATGCTTATAATTTCTATCATTTAATGCAAGCATAGAAAATGCACGATTAAATTTCAAAGCACTCTCAAGCATCAAGTAAGTAGAGTTTCATCTAGTTGGGACATCCAAAACCAAATATGAATTTGAAAAAGTTGAAACCTTTTTTTACACATTCTTCAAAACTCTTCATTCTAGCCTCTGACCCCTTCACATACTTAATACTTTCTCTAATTTTTTCATTGGCAATAGAAGCTACTTTCAAACCTTCTTGAACAATAAGATTTAAAATGTGGGCACAACATCGAACATGAAAAAATTCACCATCACATAATAAGCTCTCTTGCAAACAAAGCACATCCTTTAAATTGAGTTGCATGTTATCATTAGCAGAGGCATTATCCAAAGTAATGGAAAAAATTTTCTTGTCTATCCCCCAATCATTTAAAATTTCCATTACTTTTTTAGATAATTCATATCCCGAATGTGGAGGTTGCATATCACAAAAAGCAAGAATCTTACTACTTTGCTTCCAATCTATATCAACATAATGAGCAGTTAAGCAAAGGTACCCCTCATTAGTGCAAGCTGTCCATAAATCACAAGTGAGACATATTCTTCCTTGAATTAGAGTCAAGCATTCTTTCAATTTATTTTTATTTTCCTTGTAAAGGTTTCAATTTACTTTTATTTGACCTCAGGGTTCAAATACTTCAACACATCCCTAACTCCATCATATTCAACAAATGAAAAAGGGAGGTCATGCCTTACTATTGCCTTAGCTACTAATTCTCGAAAAACTTTTTGATCAATTTTTCTACTTCTCACCTTTCCTTGATAGTCAATTATCATTTGAGACATATCTTTTTCCCTTAAGACTGCTATCTTTTTATATGAAAGCACATGATGCCTTAGAGATGAAGTTCCATATTGACCAAGACCCGCCTTATATACTATCCCACACCCTTTACATTTAGTACGTGGTTTACCATCATCAACATTGATAACTGATTTTTCAAAAAATTTCCACACTTCTGAAGTATTCTTTCTAACTCTTTTTGATTGATTTTCAGTTATTTCAGTTTCAGTTCCAACCTCACATTCTTCATGTTCAACTTCATTAACACCATCCTCATTATCATTATCACAGCAACGTTAATGTTATCACTATGTAGAGTCTGATTTTGAGAATGAGATGCCATTATCAACACTGTCAATAACATAAAAAAAATCGCAATTAACATTTAAGTAACACACAACACTGTCAACAAACTTGCATTAAAAAAACTTGCATTAAAAAAACTATTTGTGCCTAAAAGTTGTAGACTGTAGAGTATCCTAGAATAATGACAATGGAATTTAGTAACTAGTAAACTTTTTTTTAAAAAAAAATTAAAAATAACATTGACCACAATCTAATGATCCTGATTCGCATCCAATCAAAGAAATTCAAAGTCAAAATTCACGTTATAAAGACTTGAAAAGAACTCAATCATTCGAAATTGAAATGCTTTGAAGAATCACCAACTGGCCTGTTATCAATGGTGTGACGCACTATAAGTGACGTATGAATATTGCGTATGATTTTTTTTTTAAGCAACATGAATTCATCAATAAGAATCTATAAACTTCTCAAGTATAACAAAACGACTGAATCACCACAAAGGAGATCCCGCGTTACACTTTAGCAAGGCCTGGACTGGAAACAAAACAAAAAGCCTAATCCTTTAAGGCAATACCACAAACAGTTAACAGACAAACAACTTGATCACATAATTAGTGGTTGAAAGGCCAACTAAAAATCTATTCACCACATTCACAAAACAGACAAAGATCAAAACACAATTAAAATCACTATCACAACATATATCATCCAACGCAAATAATTATCAAAAAGCTTTCTCAAACTGACATCAAAGATGTTTGGGCTTTCTCAGATTCTTAGAAAGATGCCTAAACACTACTCCTTTTACACATTCTTCAATCTTTATCCACTAATGAGTTGGACTCAACTCAACCCAAGGTTGGTGTAAGTAAATTTGAACAGCGAAAAAGCGGTAGGAGAGAAGCATATGTGGAATTCAAGCTTGCTCGAGTAGTGATAGTTTCACTTCAATTATCACCCCGTTAAAAAGCAGTAGTAGCTTTCATGTAAGGTTAGAGTTCTGATGGAAGTTGGGAGGGTGGAATTGAATTGCCGACCTCCATTCTGGTGATTCAATTATGACAGCAAGTTTCAAACAAGTTACAACTGATGCTTATATGTATGATAAGATGTGAATTGCTAGTTGCGGATTGCGAATTGCCATGGTCATAGCTTTGTTAGAGGATCCTTTATGGGTAAAATTATTGATTATGATTCAAACCAGATCCACATTTGTCGTCTCCCACAAAATTCATTGGCTTCCATGATCCTTACATTTATTACAGTTCAACTAGAAGGTGAAAGGGATTGTTTTGAAGAAATTGGCAAACCAAGATATCTTGCTCAGGTTCATTCCTTCATGTTAAAATTTCCACCAAACCAAAGAAAACAAGAAGAGAAGTATTGGCACCCACCTGGAAATCAGAAAGTTGTTTAGCTCCTGCAACTTCTGAAGACTGAAGAGAAGCAAGTGCCCTGTGCTCAAGGACGTGACGCCGATACACCAACCATTAACCAAGACTGAAGAAGCTGCTGCTAGTAGTTTGCTACTGGTAAGTTTAAGAAACAATCTGCTGCAGTGCTGCTAGTAGTCTGCTATTGCTGCTGGTAGGTATTACGACGGGAGGAAGAAACAATCTGCAGCCTCTGTTTTTTACTTTTGTTTTAAACTTTAGAAAGAATAGATAGAATGGGAAGATTTAGGAATTAGGTTTAATTGGTGGTGTGTAGAATAGCCCGCGGGTCAGCCCATATCTATACGGGTTGACCCGTATAAATTATTTGCCCATCGGGCTTGATCCGTATAAGTCCATTTTTAAACGGGTCACATATTAATAGATCGAATCGTTAAAAGCCCGCGGTTTTTACGGACCAACCCGCGGGCTTGGGACCGTTTTACACCCATAACAAGAGGCTTAACTGTCCTCTCCTGGATCTCCTAAATCCTTGGCCTCTTCCTAGAAAATCTCTTGCTTCCTTTATAACTGAAGCCTCTATCCACTGTCTGTCTCTTCCTGTCTCTATCCCTCACTCTACCAACCTTTCCATACACAATTTTGCCCTGTGCACTGCCTCCTCGTAAGTCTGTATATCAAAAGGGACCAATCGGGACCTAATGGCCGGTCTCAGTGCATCCACAAACTTTCAGACCTTCTTGAACTCACTATCCATCGTATCAGTGTTATACCTGCTGTCACACCCCGTGACCTAACCTCAAACGTAGACGCGCAATGTTAAGCGAAATCGTGTTTTAAAATAACATAATTGTTTCTATGGATCGTTTTACTTGTTGTTTTCTTTCCAATGCAGGAACCATGCTACTCTCCTTTCAATATTTTCATAAATGATAAATTTTTGGTCGTGACATATAATATCTGTAATATCAGGTTTCTTTCACATTTTCGGCAGCATAACGGCATAATCGAACTAAGTCCTTCCTACAATTTCACTATAATCATCACATGTACTTAACTACAGAAATATTTAATACGTGTTAACAGGACTATTCATCATACATCACATAACCACAAAACCCAACATAATAGTCAATACCACACAACATGCCTTGTCGTTCAACCATTTTAGACAAAAAAAAAAAAAAGAAAACTAAGTGCAATACATAGTCATCATACTTTAACAAGCTTCCAACTAAATATACATCTCACAAAATACAACCGTGCGTACATATCTAAAAATAAAACATGCATATATATATGTGTCGTCCCTTGCATATACCTCGGTATACCAAAAGCAGCTAACTAGACTGGTGGAGTCAGCAAAAACGAGGAGCTCACCCTGCGAATCTAATCTGAAAAGTGTTGGAAAGAGATGGGTGAGCAATCACACGCTCAGTAAGAAATTTGCATAACCGAACTAGTAAAACACCATGCAACACACACCATGCAGTGATATATTATGAAAATCATGTAAAGACATCATGCACATTTCGATAAAGACAATTGCTACTTATGCTTCGATTAAGACATGCTTGCATAGCTAAAAATCATGCAGCGTTAAGCAAATTTGAATTCCAAAGAACACTTAGAAATTCTCAAAATAAAATCGACACCATTATCAAAATGAGCAATTCAGTCGAAATACATGCATGGGCATAGCTTGAATAATTCGATACAATTGAATGAGAATGTGGCAATTACCGGAACCAGTCATGGAACCAAGTACTCAAATAACATCATCAATATCAATGAAAAAAACACCTATGGCCATGGTGACTACCTCCCTATCCTAACTGAGCAAGTTCTGGACTAGGGTGCTGAAGACGGGCTCAGGGTCTAATAGTAGTAGGTAGCAATAACATCTCAATGCCACAAAGGCATCCCTGTGAAGCACTTGGCACCGTAGGGCAATCACACAGAACCTCCTATCGGGGGCTATAGATCGCTCTCACGGGACATGATTGCCACACAGGCATAAATTGGGTTGCCAACAATCTAAAAAATCTCCACGATGGGTTCGCAATAAAATTCATCAAATCAAGCCCAAATTCACAATTTTCAAAGTTCGGGGAAAATAAACAACCCATCGATATATAAAACATGTACGGTCATTTCAAAATTAGCATGTATGCAATTCTCGCAACTTTATGCTATTTCCAAAACACAGTAAAAAAGCCCATGCAAACAGCTTTGAAAATCAATAATCTGAATGGAGATACAAAGATTTATAAAGAAATGCTCACATGCACATGCTACTACCATGTAATATCATATCTTAGTATAAGGTAAAGGAATTTTATTCTAAGCTATCCTAGCAATTAGGCTAACCTAAAACTTATCTTTAAAAAATGAATCTAACCTATCCTAAGCATTTCACTAACAACAGCCACATAAACCCCTTACCACATAACAGCTACGCGTCCGACTTTACCCTTTTTGCCTTAGAAGCGCATATATGCATCTAAGCTTCCTTGGCGCCTTCTGAAGTAGTCGCTGCGAAATAATATTTAGGGGCATATGTCAATTAACCTTCATACACTAACGAATAAAAATTTTAGCACATACACACTCACAAGATCAATTTGAAACTAACTAACACTAATGTAGTTCACCGATTTTAAGCCTTAAATTTATTCGTACTTGGAGAATTCCTTATACTGGTCATAGCCGAGACTTACCTCAATTATTTCTACTTTTTAACACAAACCTTGGTTCTTCCATCCATAGATTAATATCATTTACATCATGCTTCTATGGCCTAATTCTTACAATCCAATTAGTTAATTGTTTTTGATCATTTCAAAATTGTCAAATGCCTTAAGTAATAATCCTATCTTCACATTAAATTCATACAAATCCTATAATTATATATTTTCCTCCCCAAAAATTTATTTTAACTTAAGAAATTTCTAACAACCAATATTCCCACATTCTTAGTAACCGAAACTCTCATATATCATCCTTATTCATTAGCTAAATTCTGGTTTTATCATTATGGAACTATGTTGTTTATCCACCAAATGGATAACTTAGCCCTTAAAGTCCAGCAAGTAAATTCATTCCTAAACTTCTCAAATGACCGAGCTTAACCTTCTATACTCATTTAATTATTCCAACATTTGTTCAACATTGTTATTATCAACTAGTAATTTCTTACAATTTCAGCCAAGGAGGATTTAATTTATGAATTTTTTCTCATTCACTACATGCATTAAATGTATGTATTGATTTCATGATAATTTTGTAACCTAACTCCCTCTAACCGAATACATGCATGAAATTCCTTAGTTTCCTACCTTAGCCGAGCACTCATTTTCTACCATTCTTCATCAATTTTAACACTTGCTTAATATTACTCATTAAAACAGTGCATTATTCTCCCAAGCATTATAAATCTACCTAATTCATCAATTTTGTACCCTCAATTTAGATTTTCCTCAATTTACATGATTCCTAAACTATTCAACATCTAATTTCTGCATTTTAAATTAAACATTTACACTTTGAAATTCTAGAATTTTAGATTGTATATAAGTTTACATGCATGTAAAAAATCAGTTTTAGTCTTTCCTTGTTGAAGCCGAGACTATGCCCCTAAACATTTGATTTCTTGTCAAATTTTAAATCATAGAAATCCACATTTGTTTTACAATATTTTAGATTGTATAATTTAATTCAACTTCACAATACAACAATTTTTCTTCTACCTTTCTCTTCATGGCCGAATACCTATCCTAATGGCCATCTTAAATTTTCTTCCAATTGCTATAATTTATCAATTTCTTCACATGTAAGTTACATTTTAATTATCTACAAGTTCCTAAATTTCTAAATTTCAAAAATCCCCAATTTACCTAACTAAGAACCCTAATTCTCATGCATTTATCAAATTCTAAAATTGACTAAAATTATCACCTATTTTATGCCAATATAGCAGTAATTAAACATCAATTACCAGAAATCACACACTTCTTACCTCCATTGCTCAATGTCAACCCCCTAGATAGAAATCCCCAAATCTCTTTTCTACAATTTCTTGTAATTCCTTGTGAAATCCTAAGGTTCTACATGTTTCAACTTAAATTAGTTGTGTTCTTCATCTAGCTGAACCACCTATACACTCCGCTCTCTCTTGGAGCTCTCGGTTTCAACATGCAGCCATGAATTTGTGTTTTATTGGCTGTTTCAAGAATTCAGGTATGTGGAGAGGGGGAAAACGTGATTTATGGGTATTAAACTAGCAATCTAGCTCTAAGAATAACTCTTAATCACTCTACACTAACATGCACACATGAATTTTATAGATTGTTGGCTGTTTGAAAACAAATTTTTGGTAGTGAGGGGGCTGTTTGTGTGGAAGGCAAAGGAAACAAATGGGGAGCTTGCATGCAGGCTGGAGGGGCCGTTTTGGATGGCTGGAGGCTTGAGCAAATGGAGGAGTTGGCTAGATTTCTAGTTGCTGGTGAGGGTGGCGTGAGGAAGCGAATGAAGAGGGGATTTTCTAGTTTTCAAGGGTGAAAAAAGTGAGTGGGAAATGAATAGGGAGAAAAACCAGAAAAAAAATGTTTTGTAAACTTTGGCTTTTATATTTTCTTATTTATTTCAATTTTATAAGGTTTTAATATTGGTAAATAAATTTCACTCTAACTCCCACGTCGCTTCCTCAATAGAGTGGTGTTGCCAGAGAACTTTGACGAGAGGAATGGTTTTGGATCTCAACACTTTGTCTTTCTTGTCAAGAATTTGGACCAGTTTCTCCTCGTAACTCAAATCCTTTCTTAACTCCAATAGCTCATAGGCTAGGATGTGAGATGGATCAAGCTGATGCTTACGAAGCATAGACACATGAAACACGTTATGTACCTCGGCTAGTTGGGGAGGTAAGGCTCGTCGGTATGCCACTTCGCCGACACGTTCCAATATCTCGAATGGTCCTATGTATCGAGGACTCAACTTGTCTCTTTCTCCAAACCTCATAACGACTTTTTTTGGAGAAACCTTAAAAAACACATGATCTCCCACTACAAACTCTAAATCCCTTCTCTGATGGTCTGCATAACTTTTCTGCCTATCCTAGGTTGTCTTGAGCCTTCTACAAATCAAGCGAACCTTTTCTGATGCTTGTTCGACCAAATCTAGAGCATAGATCATCCTGTCACCAACCTCTTCCCAACCGATTGGTGATCTACATCTCCGTCCATAAAGGGCTTCGTATGGGGCCATTCCTATACTGGCATGGTAACTATTATTGTAAGCAAATTTTGCCAATGGAAAATGCTCATCCCACGAACCTCCAAAATCAATAACACAAGCTGTGTCCTCCAAAGTTTGTATCGCCCGTTCTGACTGTCTATCAGTCTGCGGATGGTATGCCGTGTTAAACTATATCTGAGAACCCAAGGACTCTTGAATTTGCTTCCAAAACTGCGATGTGAACCTAGAGTCCCTATCCGAAGTGATACTTACTGGAGTTCCATGGAGTCTCAGTATCTCCTTAATAAACAATTATGTCAATGCATTCAAATGAGTAGTGGAGCTAATGGCCAAGAAATGTGCTAACTTGGTGAGCCTATCCACAATCACCCAAATTGAGTCGTGCTTCCTCCAAGTTCTAGGTAGACCAGTAACAAGGTCTATAGTTACGTGTTCCAACTTCCAAGTTGGTATGGGAAGGGGTTGGAGTAAACCTGTCGATTTCTGGTGTTCCACCTTCACTTGCTGGCACACCAAACACTTAGCTACAAACTTAGCAACATCATGTTTCATTCCAAGCCACCAGTACATCTTGCGTACATTGTGGTACATTTTGGTGCTCCCGGGATGTAAAGTGTATCTACTAGAGTGCACTTCGGTCAAAATCAATCTCTTGAGGTCCTCATCCTTTGGCATACATATCTGGCCTCAAATCTAAGCAATCCATCTGAACCAATCTCAAACTCAAAACCTCTACTCTCTGGATCTGCTTGGATACCACAAGCAACTTTTGATCTAGCTTTTGTGCCTGCCTAATCTGATCAATCAATATCGACTCAATCCTGAGATAGCAACTAAAGAACTTTGATCCGATGATGGTATGTCAATAGCCAAGCTTGCAAACTGTCCCAACAATTCCCACTCCTTTACCATCATATTAGACACCATACTCATGTTCTTCCTACTCAATGTGTCAGCTACCACATTTACTTTCCCCGGGTGATACAAAATTTCATAATCATAGTCTTTTAACAATCCCATCCATTTACGCTGTCTCATGTTCAAATCCTTCTGTCAGAATAGGTATTTAAGGCTCTTGTGATCTATATAGATCTGAAACTTTTCTCCATAAAGGTAGTGCCTCTATATTTTCAAGGCAAAGACTACTATTGCAAGTTCTAGATCATACGTGTGGTAATTCTTTTCATGCTCCTTCAGTTGACGAGATCCATACGCTACCACTTTGCCATTCTGCATAAGCACACACCCCAATCCATTCAGTGAAGCATCACTATACACTGTAGTACCCAGTGTATAGTGATGCCATTCTGCATAAGCACACACTCCACTCAAACTTGACATCCTTACGGGTTTGATGGATTAGAGGAGCAGCAATTTTTTAGAATCCTTCTATGAACCTTCTGTAGTACCCAGCTAATCCAAGAAAGCTTCGTATCTCCGTCACTGTCTTTGGCCTCTCCCAGTTCACTATAGCTTCCACTTTGGACTGGTCTACAAACACTCCATTCTCGTTCACTACATGACCCAAAAAACCAATTTGCTTCATCCAGAACTCACATTTGTCTAGCTTAGCATACAACCTCCTTTCTCTAAGGGTTTACAGGACTATGTACTAGTGTTGTTCATGTTCCTCCAAAGAACGAGAATGCACTAGGATACCTTCTATAAATACAACCATGAACTTATCAAGGTACTCCTTGAAGACTTCGCTCATTAGGTTCATAAATGCAGCAGGGGCATTCATCAAGCCAAATGGCATGACCAGGAATTCGTAATGTCCATAACGAGTTCGAAAGGCGGTCTTGGGGATGTCTTCACCTCTAACTTTCAACTGGTGATATCTCGACCTTAGGTCTATCTTTGAAACACTTTGGCACCCTTCATCTGATGGAACAAGTCATCAATCCTCGACAACGAGTACCGGTTCTTGATAATAGCCTTATTGAGCATCCGGTAATCAATGCACAGCCTCAAGCTACCATCCTTCTTCTTCACAAAGAGCACGGGTACACCCCAAGGTGACACACTCGGGTGTATGAATCCCTTATCTAGTAGCTCTTGGAGTTGTTTCTTCAATTCTTCCAACTCTATAGGTGCCAACCTATATAAGGGTTTAGACAAAGGTTCGGTTCCAGGCACCAAGTCGATGGCAAACTCCAACTCTCTATCGGGAAGTAATCTTGGCAACTCTTTGGGAAATATATCAGGGAATTCCTTTACTACCAGGATATCCTGAAGGCTGGGCTTCGACTTCTCATTACATTCCACGGAAGCTATAAAACCTTCATCATTTGAAATCAACTTATCAAGACCACATTAAATAAACAAAAAGGTTTACTTATTCATTCATTTATCTCTAAAAGTTACTACACACTTTTCGAGGAAGTACAAAGTCATAACCTTCCTAAAATAGTCCAAATTAACTATATAGGCCGCTAACCAATCCATTCCTAGTATCACATCAAAGTCTAACATATCTAGTAATATCAAGTTAGTTGGGACGACCTTGTCACCTATCCTTACCTCGCAGTTCCTATACACTACCTCAGTAATTTATGATTCTTTCATGGGTGTTTTTACACGAAGTATATAACCTAGAGGCTCAGGTCTTATTGGTAACTTCCTAGCGAAAGTAGGTGATATAAAAGAGTGTTTTGATTCAGAATCTATTAACACAAAAGCTTTAACATTTGAGATAAGAAGATTACCCATCACCACTGATGTCGAGGCATCTGCAGCTTCCTTGTCCAATGTGAACACTCGCCCCTAACTGATAACTTTCTTACCCTTGTCCACTGGAGCTACTGGTGGTGGAGGAATCGCTCTTACCAGTTGGGCTGGTGGAGTAGTCAACTTAGGACAATTTCTCTTCATGTATCCCACCTCTCCACACTGGAAACAAGTACCATAGATTCGACGACAGGGCTAGTTGGCATGATGTCTCCTCCCACATCGGATACACATGGGAATTTGGTATGATGTCTCCTCCCACATCGGATACACGTGGGAATTTGATAAGGTACATGAGCATTCTGTGTAGGAAAAGGTCTCGACCTAGTCACCATGGCACGAGAGGTTCTAACCTTTTGCTTCTTGTTCTGCCACCTATTCTGGAAGGATCTCCAGTCATCATACCTCTTGCCATGACTCCTCAATAGTGACTGAAACTCAGCCTGGGACAAATCTATGTCATGCTCTACAAACTGTGCCCTCTGGATAGCCTCAGCATATGTCCATATGTTCAGAAGTGACAACTTACTTTGGATTGTCGGCTTCAGCCCATGGATGAACCTAACTGTCTTCTTTAACTCATTTCTAGCAATATCAGGTTCATACCGAATCAGTGCAGTGAACTTCGATTCATATTGGTCCACTGTCATGTTACCTTAGACTAAGCTAAAAAATTCTGCCTCTTTCTTTCTCCGTGCACACTCCGAGATATACTGAAAAACCTCAAGGAAATTCTCCCAGGTGATCTCCTTATGCTTTGCCAACAGAATAGTCTCGACAAAAGTCCACCATCGTTTTGCCTCTCCCTCTAACATATAGATAGTCAATGTCACCTTCTCCGAGCTATTGTAGTTCATGATCTTGAATATCTTTTCCAACTTCAAAACCCACTCCTCAGCTGCATTGGGGTTCTTATCTCCCTTAAACACTGGCGGGTTCATCTTCTGAAACTTCCTTACCCGCTCCATGTTCCTTTCCACCGAGTCTTGAATTGGTGGCTACACTACCGGTGGCTGCGGTGGAGGTACAGGTTCCTGTGGAACTGGTGGTGGTTGAGGCTCTAGAGGTAGAGGAGCTTGCGGTGCATTGTCGGCATTAGCGAAGTTCGCCATAAACTAAGTAAATGTGGCAGACATCTCTGCCATTGATCGCTCGAGTCTCTCCATCATAGAGTTCAGACTCTCTGGCTGTGGGGGAGGTACCAGAGGCAGCTGGGCTTGCCTACCCTTAGCCCTTATTCGTCTCCCACTCATACTAAGTCGCAATTCCTATACCAAAGACCCAAACAAAGTTAATAACAATCGAAAGTATATGCGAACATATATATATATATATATACACATTTCAGACATGCACGGTTGTGAGATGTACCTCTAGACTAGCAAACCTACACCGACACGACCTACAACAAGCCTGTTTGATACCAAAATGAGTTGTTACACCCCGTGACCTAACCTCAAATGTAGACGCGCAATGTTAAGTGGAATTGTGTTTTAAAATAACATAATTGTTTCTATGGATTGTTTTACTTGTTGTTTTGTGTCCAATGTAGGAACCATGCTACTCTCCTTTCAATATTTTCATAAATGATAAATTTCTAGTCGTGACCTATAATATTTGTAATATCAGGTTTCTTTCACATTTCCGGCAACATAACGACATAATCGAACTAAGTCCTTCCTACAATTTCACCATAATCATCTCATGTACTTAACTACAGAAATATTTAATCCGTGTTAACAGGAATATTCATCATACATCACATAACCACAAAACCCGACATAATAGTCAATGCCATACAACATGCCTTACCATTCATCCATTTTAGACCAAAAAAGAAGAAACCTAAGTGTAATACAGAATGATCATACTTTAACAAGCTTCCAACTAAATATACATCTCACAAAATACAATCGTGCGTATATATCTGAAAATAAAACATGCATATATATATATATATGTCGTCCCTCGCATATACCTCGGTATACCAAAAGCAGCTAACTAGATTGATGGAGTCAGCAAAAAACGTGGAGCTTGCCCTGCAAATCTAATCTGAAAAGTGTTGGAAAGAGAGAGGTGAGCAACCACACGCTTAGTAAGAAATTTACATAACCGAAGCTAGTAAAACACCATGCAACACACACCATGCAGTGGTAAATTATGAAAATCATGTAAAGATATCATGCACATTTCGATAAAGACAATTACTGTTTATGTTTCGATTAAGAGATGCTTGCATAGCTAAAAACCATGCATCGTTAAGCCAATTTGAATTCCAAAGAACACTTAGAAATTCTCAAAAGAAAATCGACACCATTGTCAGAATGAGCAATTCAGCCAAAATACATGCATGGGCATAACTTGAATAATTCGATACAACTGAATGAGAATGTGGAAATTACCTTAACTAGTCATAGCACCAAGTACTCAAACAACATCACCAATATCAATGAAAAACAAACACCTATGACTATAATGACTACCGCCCTATCCTAATTGAGCAAGTTCTGGACTAGGGTACTAAAGACAGGCGTAGGGTCTAACAGTAGTAGGTAGCAATAACATCTCAATGCCACAAAGACATCCCCGTGAAGCACTTGGCACTGTAGGGCAATCACACAGAACCTCCTATCGGGTGCTAGAGATCGCTCTCACGGGACATGACTGCCACACAGGCATAAACCGGTTGCCAACAATTTAAAAACTCTCCATGATAGGTTCGCAATAAAATTCATCAAATCAATCCCAAATTCACAATTTTCAAAGTTCGGGGAAAACAAACAACCCATCGATATATAAAATATGTACTGTCATTTCAAAATCATCATGTATGCAATTCTTGCAACTTTATGCTATTTCCAAAACACAGTAAAAAAGCCCATGCAAACAGCTTCGAAAATCATTAATCTGAATGGAGTTACAAAGATTTGTAATGAAATGCTCACACACACATGCTACTAACATGTAAAAACATATCTTATAAAACGATAAACTCCATGTTGTGACAAAATTTTAAACCATGGCAATTTTAAAATGAACATATTGCAAAATCAGTAGTATAAGGTAAGGGAATTTTATTCTAAGCTATCCTAGCAATTCGGCTAACCTATAGCCTATCTTTAAAAAATGAATCTAACCTACCCTAAGCATTTCACTAACAACAGCCACATAAACCCCTTACCACATAACAGCTACGCGCCCGACTTTACCCTTTTCGCCTTAGATGCGTATATATGTTTTTAAGCTTCCTTGGTGCCTTTTGAAGTAGTCGCTGCGAAATAATATTTAGGGGCATATCTCAATTAACCTTCACACACTAACGAATAAAACTTTCAGCACTTAGACACTCACAAGATTAATTTGAGACTAACTAACACTGACGTAGTTCACCGATTTTAAGCCTTAAATTTATTCGTACTTGGAGAATTCCTTATATTGGTCATAGTCGAGACTTACCTCAATTATTTCTACTTTTTAGCACAAACCTTAGTTCTTCCAACCATAGATTAATATCATTTACATCATGCTTCTATGGCCTAATTCTTACAATCCAATTAGTAAATTATTTCTGATCCTTTCAAAATTGCCGAATGCCTTAAGTAAAAATCCTATATTTACATTAAATTCATATAAATCCTATAATTATATATTTTCCTCACCCAAAATTTATTTTAACTTCTAAAATTTCTAACAACCAATATTCCCACATTCTTTAACCGAAACTCTCATATATCATCCTTATTCATTAGCTAAATTCTGGTTTTACCATTATGGAACTATGTTGTTTATACACCAAATGGCTAACTTAGCCTTTAAATTCCAGCAAGTAAATTCATTCCTAAACTTCTCAAATGATCGAACTTAACCTTCTATACGCATTTAATTATTCCAACATTTCTTCAACATTGTTATCATCAACTAGTATTTTCTTACAATTTCAGCCAAGAAGGATTTAATTTCTGAATTTCTTCTCATTCACTACATGCATCAAATGTATGTATTGATTTCATGATAATTTTGTAATCTAACTCCCTCTAACTGAATACATGCATGAAATTCCTTAGTTTCCTACCTTAGCCGAGCACTCATTTTCTACCATTTTTCATCAATTTCAGCACTTGCTTAATATTACTCATTAAAACAGTGCATTATTCTCCCAAGCATTATAAATCTACCCAATTCATCAATTTCGTACCCTCAATTTAGATTTTCCTCAATTTTCATGATTCCTAAACTATTCAACATCTAATTTCTGCATTTTCAATTAAACATTTACACTTTGAAATTCCAAAATTTTAGATTGTATATAAGTTTACATGCATGTAAAAAATCAGTTTTAGTCCTTCCTTGTTGAAGCCGAGACTATGCCCCCAAACATTCAATTTCTTATTAAATTTTAAATCATAGAAATCTACATTTGTTTTCCAATATTTCAGATTGTATAATTTAATTCAACTTCACAATACAACAATTTTTCTTCTACCTTTCACTTCATGGCCAAATACCTATCCTAATGGCCGTCTTAAATTTTCTTCCAATTGTTATAATTTATCAATTTCTTTACTAAATTCACACATGTAAGTTACATTTTAATTATCTATAAGTTCCTAAATTTCTAAATTTCAAAAATCCCTTATTTACCTAGCTAAGAACCCTCATCTTCATGCATTTATCAAATTTTGAAATTGACTAAAATTATCACCTATTTTATGCCAATATAGCAGTAATTAAACATCAATTACCAGAAATCACACAATTCTTACCTCAATTGCTCAATGCCGACCCCCTAGCTAGAAATCCCCAAATCTGTTTTCTGTAATTTCTTGTAATTCCTTGTGAAATCCTAAGGTTCTACATGTTTCAGCTTAAATTGGTTGTGTTCTTCATCTAGCCGAACCACCTAAGCACTCCTCTCTCTCTCTTGGAGCTCTTGGTTTCAACATGCAACCATGAATTTGTGTGTTTTATGGGCTGTTTAAAGAATTCAGGTATGTGGAGAGGGGGAAAACGTGATTTATGGGTATTGAACTAGCAATCTAGCTCTAAGACTATCTCTTAATCACTCTACACTAACATGCACACATGAATTTTATAGATTGTTGGCTGTTTAAAAACAAATTTCTTGTAGTGAGGGGGCTGTTTGCGTGGAAGGCAAAGGAAACAAATGGGGAGCTTACATGCAGGCTAGAAGAGCCGTTTTGGGTGGCTGGAGGAGTGAGCAAAGGGAGGAGTTGGCTGGATTTCCAGCTGCTGGTGAGGGTGGCATGAGGAAGAGAATGAAGAGGGGATTTTCTGGTTTTCAAGGGTGAAAAATGTGAGAGGGAAGAGAAGAGGGAGAAAAACAAAAAAAAATGTTTTGTAAGCTTTTCCTTTTTATATTTTCTTATTTATTTCAGTTTTATAAGGTTTTAATATTGGTAAATAAATTTCAGATTTATAATATAATATATATGTATTCAGGTTTTATATTTCTAATATGTATTTGTACTTGTTCCCAAAATAATTTTCACTTAAGGTTTTATATCTATATTATTCCAATTTTTGCAATTATACATAAGCATAGTTCCTATCTTATATTATTACTAACTTTATTATTTTAGATTTATTATATTGCCTTATGAATTTTATTTTCCACTTAATTCACTTAATTAGATTACTTAAATTTATAATTATCACTACTTAATTATCCATGTAAATCTTATTTAATCGAATTTAGCTTAAGTTCTTATTAATTTTGGTTCACTACCTAAGATTACTTGCACGGATTTAATTTATTTCTACATTTACGTACATTTAACTTAAAGACTAATGGTAGATTACCTTAATCTATCTAAATCTGGTCACATGAATATATTTCTACTAAATAAGCTGAGTTCATGAACATATTCATGCACATACATTATACAATTAAATTTTGTTCACCCTATATAATTTATCATTATTGTATTTTATTTGTATTAGATTTTAAATTTTTAGATTTATTATTTATACATACCTATTATGCCAATGTCTCACACATCCCTACATTTCCTAAACTAAAATACTTCAAAGTTATTATACTAAGTGGCATTATTGTGCATGATAAAAGAATAATAAAAGAATGCCACGTGGCGCACGAATAAAACATGTGAGAAATGATACAAACCCTGAGTAAGATAAAAAGGGCAAAAATGTAATTAGTGACAGAGTAAATCCCTATAAATAGGGGTCAGGTATGATTCGTTAACCTAATTCTGAATTTCCCTACTGAAACTTTGCTCAATTCTCTAGCTGACTTAAGCATCGGAGTGCCAACGCAGGGAAAAACCCCTGCGTCCCTCTGATCTTTCTCTCTTTTGCAGAGGCATTCTAGAACACATGAAACGAAGATCGAGGTGAAGACGTCTGCAATTCGACATTGTTGCAACCGAGCGACAACAATCGGCGTCGTCTATGGGAAACGGAAGAAAAGCTTTTGACAACGATGGTACAGACACGTTCAACAGCAATCAGAAGTGAAGAAAGTGAGGACATGGCGAGCCCCTCAATGGCAGACTTAGGTGATGGAGTTCAGACCGAGAGAGGGTCGAATACGATGACGATTCCCATTGCCAAATTTGAAGCCATGAGGAAGCAAGGAGAAGAGACTCTTCAAGCCTTGCGGACAATGGTTGATCTGTTCAATGGTGTTTTCCCGCAAGTAAATCTACCACTAGCCGTCCAAAACTTGGTAGGAGAAAGGCGAGCTGCACAAGACCCTGACGGCATGGTCACGCAAGACCCTTTCGGCATGTTCGCGCGAGACCCTCACAACAGGATGGTGCGAGATAGTGAAGGCCGAGTATCGCGAGACCCTGAAGGCATGTTTGCGCGAGACACTCACGGCACACCCGCTACAGACCCTCGCGGCACGTTCGCGATAGACCCTCGTGGTACGCTTGTGACAGACCCTCGCGGCACTCTGGCGACAGACCCTCGTGGCACTCTGGTGACAGACCCTCGCGGCACACTAGCGACGAACCCTTGCGGCACGCTCTCGACGGACCCTCGCGACACGCTCGAGACAGACCCTCGCGGCACTCTGACGACAAACCCTCGCGACACTCTGGCAATAGACCCTCGCGGCACGCTAGTGACAGACCCTCGCGGCACTCTCGCGACAGACCCTCGCGGCACGCTCGCAACAGACCCTCGCGGCACTCTCACTGCAGACCATCGTGATGCTCCTGGGCCAGACCTTCGAGGTAGGGGTGCACGAAACTCTCACGGCATGGCCGCGCAAGACCCCCCGTTTGCTTCGTGTGCCATGTGGCACGTTCTTCGTGCGCCACGTGGTGCACTCATAGCGCGGGGATGCCAGCTCACACGAGACCCTTTCGCACGAGACCCTCATTGTAGAGGTGCATAAAATCCTCGCAACATGGCCGCACGAGACCCTATGTGTGAGACTGAGGAAGACATGAGGCGTCAGGGTATGGGAGACCCTGTACGTGAGGCCTCAGAAGGCCTATGTCGCCAAGCTACGAAAGACCATATGCTCGAGACTCCAATGAACTGGAGACATCAGGGTGTCAAAAAATCGGGATGTCATGGTACAGGGAATTCAACACGGGAGATTGTTAGTGGTCGGAGAAGCCAAAGTACTAGAAACCTTGAGGGTCCAGCTCAAATAGATTCTGGATATTTGGGAGCGAAAGATCTTTGGCCACAGAACACAAACGGCCCGCCAAACAATGGAATCAAAGATGTGGTAATGACAGGGTCTCATGCTAAGAGAGACTCGAAAATAGATCCAAAACGAAACCTTGAAACTGGAATGGCAAACTTTCAATCTCAGACTCGTCAAAATCGAGCTCAGAGTAACAGGAAAGAAGCTATGGACTGCGGCTAAGCTGATGCATACAATGCTAAGAAAGTGCAAAACAAACCTGTGTCCAAGGCACAAGTTACCACAGATATGAAAAGAATGGTGGAACGAATCTTAGAAGAGAAAATGTTGGTTCCAACTGAAGAAAACCAGAGAAGGAGAATCCCATTTAATACAACGATTATGGGAAAATCGCTGCCCCTAAAATTTAAAATACCACAGATGACGACGTATACGGGAAAAACTGACCCTTATGACCACATTCAGAACTATGAGTCATTGATGCTATTACATGGATGGGAGGATGAGATCATGAGTAGAGCATTCCCCTTAACTTTAACTGACCATGCACTAAAATGGTTTAACAGTTTGCCGGAGGGGTCTATTTCGTCTTTCAATCAATTAAGAAGCGAATTCCTGAAGGCCTTTGTGATAAAAAGCCAGAAAAGGAAGGAGGCCACCTATCTGCTTACTTTAAGGCAGGAGAGCAAGGAATCACTCAAAAGCTATGTGCATCGATTCCGTAATGCTACTCTTGAAGTACATGATCTACAAGTTGGAGTAGCTGTGACAGCTATGCTACAAGGGACAAGGTCTGAAAGTTGCAAGAGTCGCTATCTTTAGATCAGCCGACGATGATCTCAGACTTGTTCTCTAGAGTAGATAAATATATCATTCAAGAAGAAGTGATGAAAAGGATACCGACGCTGAACTACATATAAGGGAGTTCAAAGAAAAGAAACCCTTACCATCGTCGGGCTACCTAAGCCATCACCAATGCCTTGAAAGAATATGGAAAGGTCACAAGGCAAGAGGATAGCAAAAATGCGGAATATCAACCACTTGCAACTACACTGGCAGCGAGACTTTATGACATTTAATATTATTTTTTGTTAATTCAACTATGGGTTGAAATTTAATTTGTTGAACTATTATTTATGCCATATTGATATTTTATTGGCTGTTGAGATTCGCACATAATTAATAAATGACTGATCGCACCAGCTATACATGTGCAGGGGCTTGAAGCGAAAAGTGAGCGATGTAAGCTATGCACCCAAACAAAGGGTTTGAAGCGAAAAATACGTGAGGAAAGCCATGCACCCAAACAAAGAGCTAGAAGTGAAAAATGCGCGAGGTAAGCCAGCACTCAAACAAGAGCTTGAGAATTATATGGCCAGAGAATTTGACTTCAGAATACAATGTAAGGACTTGATCTAAGGCTACAAGGAGAACATATGTACTCTTTCGTAAGGTTATACCTAGTGAAACAGTGGGGAGCAATTGTTGTGCATGATAAAAGAATAATAAAAGAATGCCACGTGGCGCACGAATAAAACATGTGAGAAATGATACAAACCCTGAGTAAGATAAAAAGGGTAAAAATGTAATTAGTGATAGAGTAAATCCCTATAAATAGGGGTCAGGTATGATTCGTTAACCTAATTCTGAATTTCCCTACTGAAACTCTGCTCAATTCTCTGGCTGACTTAAGCATCGGAGTGCGAACGCAGGGAAAAACCCCTGCATCCCTCTGATCTTTCTCTCTTTTGCAGAGGCATTCTAGAACACGTGATGCGAAGATCGAGGTGAAGACGTCTGCAATTCGACATTGTTGCAACCGAGCGACAACAGGCATGAACCCAAATAACTATCCTAACTTAATATATTTTATCTCTTAATTAAATTTGATCCTTCTATCTGCAGATTAATTCCCGACATAATATAAGCAAACGAAACATTCAGTATAAGGAAAACTGTGGTCTTACATGTAAGACTCGATTTTTATCAAAATTCTTTATGATTCATGTGATGTAAACATGGTTATATGTAAATTGAATCATAAGAAGAGTCTTACATAAATGAAAAATGCAAATGGAATGAATAAAAATTTCTAAAATGCATTTAAAGGTCAAATGAAGATTGAAATGGTCAAAAATTAAACGAATGAGATTCGGACTGGAGATAAGGATTTAAAACACGAAATGAATGAGTGTTCATGAAGGGAAGTTGGACTGGTTTGGTCCCGAACATGTTGAAGGGTAAAACGATCAAAAGATTGAAATTCGGTATTAATTTGATAAGAAAATTGCATTAAAAATATGGAATTGAGAAATCTTGATTAATAACGAGGAAAATATTTAATTTCGAGTCCAATTGATCAAGATATGAATTTATTAGAATTAACCGAAATTTTCACTTCAAGAAATTATCCCAGAAGTATTGAAAAAGTATGCCGCAAAGACGAAATAAGACAGATAAATTAATTTATAGATTAAATGAATAAAATAAGAATTTTTGAAGATATTTTTGGTTTTTTATAATATTTTAATGAATAAAATAATAATAAAAGAAATTATAAATAAATAAGGAAATCGCGAAACGCAATTTCTGCAGAAAGAAATGAAACCGAAGGCGCGAACTGAGGAGATCCTTTGTACTGGAGACCAGGAACCCCAGGCGAGGGCCGACGAAGGGCGACGATCACCGCATGACCCACCAGCTGCAGCGATGCGCCCCACCGATGTAGGAATCCGACGGATTGAGGGAGAGAAGGTTGAGAAGGAGAAGAGGGATCCGACAGCCACCAGCGACATTCGATTTGATCCAAGGCTAGCCAAAGGTTACCCGGCCAGGGATGAGCCAAACGGTGGCAGCGAGGTGCCGGGAATCGATCGGACGATGTCAAAACGACAAAAAGGGACTGAACCGGTCGGTCGATTCAGTGAGAAGGCTACTGTGCTGAACCAGACCGGACTGGTTCAGCCAAGAAAGAGGGGAAAAAAGGAGAAAAAGAAAGAAAAAAGAAAAAGAGAAAAAATTGGAAAAAAATTACGGTGATGCAATCGAGCTACGGGTGAGCCGGTATGTGGTCGAAATAGACTGATTTAAATTTCAGAATATTTAATTTGATTAATATTCTACTGAAAATTTACTTGAGAATATGTAATTGTGTGGCTCGACAATTGACGTCAAGCGAGAGCTCGAGTCAGTCTCGATTTGCATACTATCATGGAATCTCTGGTAAGTAACCCTTATTTACGACAATTTGCACAGTTATGCTTGTTAAAAATTTACCGCATATTTTTACGGATTAATTTCGTATAAAATGAATTAAATTATGGAATTAGAGATAAATTGTCGTAAATAATTAATTGAGCTATCCGAGAGTTTAGAACGAGGCCCAATAAATACTGATTAGCCCAATGAGCCCAATGAGCCCAATAGGTCTCGATAATGTGAATAGTAAGTGGAAAATGAGCTTAAGGCCGGTTAAGGCCCATTATGGTGCAACTGGGCCCAATAGGGGTAAACAGGCCCAATGATTTAAATTAAGCCAAGAAAATATGAAATACAATTAATTATATTGTATTTGACCTGAAGAACAATTATACGCAGTTCAGGAGATTGGATTGGGAGCAAATCGTACTGCGTGACAAGACATTAGTGAAAATGTCAGACTGTATAGATAAATGAGGTAAGGAAATTTTGCGAGTAGCTAGTGTAAGACCCGAATTTAATTAAAAACACAAAATGAATGAGTATTCGTGAAGGGAAGTAGGGTTAAATTTATCCCGAACATGTGCAAGGGTAAAACGATCAAAAGTCCGAAAGCCGAAATAAATTCGATAAGAAAATTAAAAAGAAAAATAATGGATTTGAGAATCTTGATCAATAACGAAGAAATAATTAAATTTCGGATTAAATTGATTAAGATAAAATTTACTGAAATTAATCGAAATTTTCGCTCGGGACAATATCCTGAAAATACGGAGAAATTATACCCGAAAAAGGGTTAAAAATATAATAAATAAATTAAATATAATTAAATAAATGAATTTAGAATAAAATATTAATATTTTTAGATATTTTTACCAAATAATAATATTTAATTGAATATAATAATGATAAACTAATTTATAAATAATAATAAATAAAAATAAAATAATTAAGTAAAAAAAAGGATTGAATTTGGAAATTGGGAAGAACTCGAGAAACGGAATATGCCCGCGCGTGACTCGAGCCATCCCAGCCCACCGGCGATCAGCGACTCCGACGAACAGTTGAGGAGGAAGAGGAGAGGCTGGCGAAGCTTTAGGCACCGACGACGCGCGCCAAGGAGGTCGAAAATCGCCGAATGGAGGAAGAGAAGCTTGCGAGGAAAACGGGGTTGATCCCGACGATCCACGACAGCTGGGCGCGAACGGTGGGTACCGATGAGTTCAGGAGGAGGAGCCGATTCTTTCGAGATTGGTATCGGCCGACGAAACCGCCTGAATCCGGTGGATCGAGGGAGAGAAGGCTGAGAGGCAGAAGAGAGGAACGGCGGCCACCGACGGTGATTCGATCCTGATCGAGGCCAATTGAAGGTTGCCCGGCCAAAGACGAGTCAAATGGCGCCAGAAACGAGCCGAGAACCTGTCGAAAACGCCGTGAACAGCGACAAGAAGGTCTGAACCGGTACGGACTGGTTCAGCAAGAGGTGAATCAGACTGAACCGGACCGATCTGGATCGGGTTTGAACCGGACTGAACCGGTTCAGCCAAGAAAGAAGGGAAAAAGGGAGAAAAAGAGAAAAAGGAAAAAGGGGAAGAATTTTTGGGGATACACCGGACTTCGGGTAAGTCGGTAAGAGGTCAAAAGTGATCGATTTGATTTTTGAAAAATTTATTTAAATTATATTTAATCGAAAAGTAACCCGAGATTAAATATATAATTGTGCAGTTGTACGACAAAGCCCGAACGAGAACTGATTGAGCTTTGATTTTTGTATCCCGCATCATATTGGGTAAGTACATTTTAATTCCGACAATTAGAGTCCTTTAATACAGAGTTTCGATTATTTTACGAAATTTGTGGATTAATTCTGTATAAAAAGGAATATTTATCGGAATTGCAACGTAATTACCGTAAATAGTGTACGGGCTATCCAATGAGTTTGGAACGAAGCCCGATGATTATTGGTAAGCTGAATGAACCCAGCAAACCCGAAGAAGGGATTTAAATAGTATAAACGGGCTGAAAACGGGCTCGAGGCCCATTAAAGTGCAATTGGGTCCAATAGAGTAAAACGGGCCCAGTACGTTAGATTCGATCAGTAAATGTAATATACCGATAAAAATAAGTGAATTAACCCAAAATATGTGGTTATATGCAGTTTTGTAGACTTGGTTGACGCGCAGTTGGACTGAGAGATCGGGTATTATCGAGACGAGATAAGTTTACGCGTGAATCGAGGTAAGGGAATTTTGTAGGTGTATAGAGATTTCTATACGTATTTATTGAGGGGATTTACAGGGTTTAGAATTCCTTAAAGTATTTAGAAAAGAAATAATAATTTTTACGAAAATCGAGGCTTAGGTGAATAAAAAAGATGATTTTGCCCCTGAGAGTAAAATTTACAAAAAAGGTAGTAAGGCAGATAAATTGCATGATTTCATGTTTTTAATGTTTTATATGAATGTATTGCTTTAATTTAAGCAAATATGTACATAGGTTGGCTGTTGATTTCGTGATTTATACGAAAGGGTACCGGTTTGGACCGGTTACTATTTTAAAAGATGTTTTATAAAGATTGAGCCACCTATCGTATTTACATGAATAAAAAGAGTGCTAGAGTCTTACTCGCACTCAAGTTTACTAATTTATTTCTCATGAAAAGTCGTACTGGAGCATTGCTTGTACGAGAAAATTTGTGTGTGCACAAAACCTGCTGGAGCTTCGCTCGCACGAGATTTTAGATATCATGATATGCATAGCGTGGTGCTGGAGCTTCGCTCACACTAGACGTGAGTTGACATGCATATAGTCATACGGAAGCCTCTTGTAGACTGTGTCACAGAGAGTTGAGATGCTCGCACGTATACTTTAAGACATGGGTTGGTTATCGACATAGTATTGGGGTGGATAAGACCTACGGCAGGTACCCCCAGACTATGATATGGGTCCACAGAGTACGATGTACCGTGTATGTCACACGGAGTACGCTGTACCGTGTAGTCATGATGACTCTATGATGTTACTTGATATTCTGGCGGGTAGGAATTGACCCCACCTCCCGTTGCAGTTGTGATGCCATGCACACTGGGATCCGTGTAGCCTGGGATCACAGGGACAAAGTATGGCCATAGTCCTTGATTTTCATATAGTAACCTACATGCCTCACATGATATCATACGGTCTAGATAGACCAGGACAAACCCGAAGGAGGGGTAATGTCCCGATTTATGTTTTTAAAAGAGATGCGATTTAATGAATCAAGGTATTCCTGAGAGATGGGTTTAGCCTTGATGTGGTTGTTTTATGATAAAACAAATGAGTTTTTAACGTGATGAGTTATGATGAAACAATAAGTTTTTAATGTGACGAGCATGAGATGTCATACATAACGATTTTTCCATGTTTGTTTTATATATGGATTTCATGATTTCTCTTATATGATATATACATACATGCGGCATCGTTTTAGTCATACCTCATGCTCCAAATATAAACAATTTTATATCATGACATTATCAGCACGTAGATAGTATAGTTATCTACTTGCTTACATTATTGCCTTACTGAGCTGTTTATGCTCACCCTTTCATTTTCCACCCCACAGGGTATATTCAGTAGAAGAGAACAACAATAGTCATATCCGCTGCTTCTTATCAAGACCAGGTATACACATTTGTATAATTTTTGTATCTGAACATATAGAGGCACAGTACTATACATGGATGTAATATTGGGGATGTATTTATTTAAAATAAATTGATATGTAAATGAAATAGGAAAATGGAATGGAAAATAGGTGAGAGGTGACTAACACCAAATCATAGCCCAACTGTTTAGTAGTGTAACTGTTCACAACGAGTAAGGAAATGAAAAAGCAAAAAAATTTACTCTGATTTTTAGGTAATTTAGGTCGTGACAGCTAGAGGTAGCTACGCATATTTTTAACAGCTTTTACATACACTGAAACTGTATAAAGATCCTAGAAATGGATTAAAAATTTTAAGGACCCGAGATGAGTAAAAGACTATTTTACCCCTACTGAGGGAAAATTCACCCAAGGATGGTGAAAGCATGACATGTATGAATGCATGATTTGAAAGCTTTCCGTTAAATTTTAGCAAATCAAATTGGTAGATTGGCCAGTAATTACATAGATTTCACAAGACAACACTACATAAGTGTTATTAAGATTTAAATTAAATTTCTTTGAAAAATGGGCCAACTATCAAGTTTATATGGAAACAGATGGTGCTGGAGCATTTTCTCGCACTATATCTGAGTTTGTGAGTGTGCATAAAAGGTGCTGGAACGGTTGCTTGCATCGATTTGTGTGACATCATATGCATGAAATGTACTAGAGTGGTTGCTTGCATCGATTTGTGTGACATCATATGTATGAAATGTACTAGAGTGGTTGCTTGCACTGATGTTTACTCTTGTGAAAGGCATGAGAGGTGCTAGAGCCTAGCTCGCACCCTGTTTTGACTGTTTTGACTTGATATGCATAAAAAGATGCTAGAGTTGTCACGACCCAATTCCATTATCTTTAACCGAAAATCACTGAAAATTTTTCGCGTTTTACTGTTACCTTACCCTGTCGTGAACTAAACTCAGCACACACTGTTGGGCTGTGAGCCAATAATAAACACCACGTCTCATTCATTCTCAATAAATTAAAACGATGTCATACATGTGCATTTAATCGTGTACTTATACGAATACATGTTTTACTGACATCTACATCCCCCATAAGTACAACTCAAAAAATACTGTGCTTTTACATTGTTTAGATACAAAAAGAATCACTGTGTATATACCTCTTAGCGATGGAGATGCAGCGGAGTCCAAAATAATACGCCTCAGTCCTCACTGGGCTACTATGCACGCTCTGTAGGGGGAAAATAGAGTGGGATGAGCAACCACACGCTCAGTAAGGCAATAATGCAAGCATGGTAGATAACTACTCTATCTACATGCTGATAGTGTTATGCCTAAATCATTTATAGTAGGAGTATGAGGAATAAAACTATGCCATATGAGTATACATATATATCATGTATCAAAGTCATGTAAAATTGGCATATAAAACATGGTAAAACATCATGTATAAATCATCTCATGCTCGATCTCATTTAAATTCATAAAAAGGGCAATTCATTAAGAAACCTCCTTTTTAAACCCACGTCATAAATCTCTTTCTCATCACATACAATCACATCACATCAATTCACAATCACAACCACATTTTCATTTCATAATTTAAATCCACGAGGCTCGACCCCTCCTTCGGGTCTACCTTAAACAATCACAATCACACTTAGAGATTAAAATCATGTGGTAGTAAGTAATTCAAGCAAGGAGACAGGTTACTATATCTCAAGTGACTACATTGGCCAATCGTCACATATCATCCCAGACCACACGGATTCCAGTGTGCGGGGTATCATGCTGGCACGAAGGTGGGTTAGTTCTCCGCCAGACTTTCTCAAATCAAGTAACCACCACGCGGTACATCGTACTCCATGTGATATACACGGTACATCGTACTCCGCGGACCCATAACATGGTTAGGGGGTGCCTGCCATAGGTCTTATCTACCCCATACCGAGTGTAACCTTTATAGTCTCAAGAGCGCGTGGGAGTAACCGCAATACCAGGTCCTAGCCCCTCATGGCCTTGCTCGCCCCTGTTGGGTTTCCTGATCCAGGTCCTAGCCCCTCACCCTCACCCCACCTAAGAGATCTGTCAGGCCTGTTGGGTTCCCTGGATGGATTATGTCAGGTCCTAGCCCCTCACCCTCACCTCACCTAAGAGGTCTGTCAGGCCTATTGGGTTCCCTGAGTTAATCCGTATCTCTCACCACGGCCTCATACATACCACAGTGTGAAAACCAGCGCGAGCTACGCTCTAGCGCGAATTCATGCATCAAAACCAATCACTTCGTATGAGCAACGCTCTGGTACGGCATTTATGCATAAAATATGAAGAAACCATGTACGAGCATAGCTCCAGTACAGTTATATGCATAAGAAAAACCACTCAAATCCACGTACGAGTATAAGCTCCAGTACGGTTTATAAACATCATCACAATTCAATTTCAAAGTGCGAGCTAAGCTCAAGCACGTTTCACACAAGTGAAAACATTGAAGTCTCGCGCGAGCGAGGCTCTAACGCGAATTATATCTCATACACGTGATAGGCGGCTTACATGCATTCAAAACATCTCATAATATGCTTAGTGCCTCATATGGGCTATTTCACAACATCATTCAAGTACTAGCCAACCTATCCTTTTATTTGCTCAAATCAAAGCATTGTGTTTTGTAAAAGCATTCAAAACACATGATTTATGCAATTATTAGCCTTACTATCCCTTTTTCATAACATCCACTTCAAATCCAAAACCAAGCATATACCCATCATCTTTCACGAATACCATCCACATTTATTTGAGCAATCATGCATTTCATAAAAACACCCGATATTCACCCACAAGTTCAAAGTACGAGCAGCTACCTCTATATACTCACAAAATTCCCTTACCTGGAATTGCGATGCGTGATTCCACTTCCTTAAGCTGCTTACTCGTACGATTCGGTTCGCCTTCAACGAACTCTTCGGGACTGCACAAAATCGTATCCCGCATTATATTCGATCCATACAATGCAACCCTTGCGCTTGCTATAGTCAATTTAACCTATAGCCTCTATTAACGCTTATACGGCCTCGTTTCATTACTTTACCCATAACTCGAGTCTATGGATCTTTTGAGACCTATTAACTTATTCAAAATCGATGTTAAATTGACATTAAGCTCATAGTGTTCATATTCCATGAATTCCCTCACTATGGCATTTATTCATCACATACATATCCATTTCCACATTTCTTCCAACCCACCATGTAATTCCATCTAACCATTAAAATCATAACATTATCCCAATGACAACTTTAGCATGCCATAAACCATAAGTTCATTCAATCCCACATATCCTCACATTATACCCATTTTAGATTTCTAGGACACACCACTTCCACTCCATTCCTAGGTAGTTTATCCATCAATACTCATACCAATCAACTCCAAAATCAATTAAATAACTAATGCATTTGGATTGGAGTGTTAGAATCTTACCAATATGATTTCTCTTCTTGCTCCAATTGGTAATGCCCTCAACTCCTTCAATTCCAAAAATGGGAAAATGCCCTCTCACTATGTTGTTCTCCTCTTTGATAGGAACAACTTTGCCTCTAATGATCTCTCTTCAAATCTCACTGAAAATGGTTGATTTTAGAGAGGGAAAGTTAGGTTTTTGGGGTTGAAATTGTAAGGTTAAGTGTTTTCTGAGATTTCCAGATTTTTCAGCTCTCCTTATATAGAAATGACTTGAGGAGATCGATCTGGTCCAAGAGGAGATCGATCTGGTCCCTTAAAATCCCTCTTTTTCACGGCATTTTTAAGCCTGAGATCGATCTGTCGAAGCAATGAGATCGATCTGTTGAGGCATGAGATCGATCTGTCGAAGCATGAGATCGATCTGGTCCCAAATAGAGAGCTAAGGAGATCGATCTGGCTGCTTGAGGATCGATCTTTTCACTTACAGAATGCTTGGCAGATCGATCTGGCTCCATTGGAGATCGATCTGCTCTATTCGTTCACCCAAATAAGAGCATTCTGGCTCTTCCAGATCGATCTCTCATCCTAGGAGATCGATCTGGACCTCATGTTTTCCAGATTTCCTGCAGTTTCATTGCTGCAACTCATACCAACACACCCACAATCTATTGCCATGGCCATTTCCTCATCCATCCACCTCTATAACTTGAAAATGGCATCCATTCATACCTTATGCACATTGAAACTTGTGTGCATTCATTGTATATTCAAAGGTATACAACATAAAACCAAATGGAAGCATAACTTCATTCCATTTTACCACACTACTCATCTTGAGTCTCAATTACATCCATCTCTTGCCATAACTCATTCCTTCGTATTCATACTCAATGAAACTTGTATGTACGTTACAATTCATATTACACATACATACATTGAATCCATGGACTTACATCAATCATAATTTACATTACAAGTCCATTCATATTATTTGATCCAATTACACATATTACCCTTTTACATATACGGGGTCTTACATTCTCCCCTCCTTCAAGAAATTTGGTCCTCCAAATTAGAACCAAGTCACTCTTCAAACAGTTGGGGGTACTTCTCCCGTATTAAGTTCTCCAATTCCCACGTGGCCTCTTCCGCCGTGTGGTGTTGCCAAAGCACCTTCACCAAGGGAATTGTCTTATTCCGCAACACTTTCTCTTTCCTGTCCAATATCCAAACCGGCTTCTCAACATACGTCATACTCTCATGGAGCTCCAACGGCTCATATTTTATCACGTGTACCGGGTCCGGGTGATACTTCCGAAGCATCGAGACATGGAAGACGTTGTGGACATTTGCCAAGTCCGGTGGCAATGCCAATCTATACGCCTTATCTCCCACTCTTTCCAAAATCTCGAAGGCTCCGATATATCTAGGGCTCAGCTTGCCCTTCTTACCAAATCTCATAATACCCTTCGATGGTGATACCCTCAGAAACACCGACTCACCCTCATCAAACTCCAGTGGTCTTCGTCTCTTGTCAGCATAACTCTTTTGTCGGCTCTGAGCTGTCCGTAATCTCTCACATATTAACTGGACGTCCTCAGATGCCTGCTGCACTAAGTCTGGATCAAAAATCTGTCTGTCACCAACCTCTTCCCATCCAATGGGGGAACGGCATCTACGCCCGTACAATGCCTCATAGGGTGCCATCCCGATACTAGCATGATAGCTATTATTATAAGCGAACTCGGCTAACTGCAGGTGGTCATCCCAGGAGCCTCTAAAATCCAGCACACACGCTCTCAACATATCCTCGAGGGTCTGTATAGTCCTCTCTGACTGCCCATCTGTCTGAGGATGAAAAGCGGTGCTAAAACTCAGTTGGGTCCCCAGCGCTTCCTGATAATGTTCCCAGAAATGGGAAGTGAAGCGGGCATCCCTATCAGAAACAATGCTCACTGGTACACCATGTAGCCGTACTATCTCTCGAATATACAGGTTCGCCAATTGACTCAGTGTATCGGTAGCTCTCATAGCCAAGAAATGGGCTGACTTAGTCAACCGGTCCACAATAACCCATATGGCATCATGACCTCTGCGGGTCCTCGGCAACCCCATCACAAAATCCATGGTGACATCTCCCACTTCCATGTCAGTATCGGTAGAGGCTGCAATAATCCTGCAGGCTTCTGATGCTCTACCTTCACTTGCTGACAAACGAGACACTTAGCGACATATTCAGCAATGTCTCTCTTCATTCCAGACCACCAATAAACCTTTCGAAGGTTTTGATACATCTTGGTACTTCTCGGATGTATCGTATACTTCGATGAGTGAGCCTCTGATAAAATCGTCCTCCTGATCTCAAGAGCCCTGGGAACGCATACTCTGCCTCTGAACCTCAATAAGCCATCAGTACTCTGCTCAAAATCAATACCCACACCTGTCTGTATCTGCCTCAGCCAATCGATACACCGTCGATCGCTCTGCTGGGCTTGCCGAATATGGCCAATCAACTCTGGCTCTAGTCTCAAACTAGCCATGATCTCAAGTCTCTCAGATCCAGGTGGGGTTACATCCAAACTGAGGTTCGCAAAGTGTTCTAACAGTTCATGTTCCCGTACCATCATATAAGACACCAACCCAAGGTTCTTTCTACTCAAAGCATCGGCAACTACATTTGCCTTACCTGGGTGGTACATGATTTCACAGTCATAGTCTTTCAGGAGTTCGAGCCATCTCCTCTGTCTCATATTCAGCTCTTTCTGCGAGAACAGGTACTTAAGGCTCTTATGATCTGTGAACACCTGAAATTTCTCACCATAGAGATAGTGGCGCCATATTTTCAATGCAAATACTACAGCCGCCAACTCTAAATCATGTGTCGGGTAGTTCCTCTCATGATCTTTCAACTGTCTAGATCCATAGGCAACTATCTTCCCATCCTGCATAAGCACACAGCCCAGTCCCTGGTGTGATGCATCCGTATACACCGAGAATCCTCCTGAGCTGGTAGGAATGGTGAGAACTGGAGCAGTCGTCAATCGACGCTTAAGCTCCTCAAAACTCCTCTCACATGCCTCATCCCATGTAAACTTAACATCCTTACGCGTGAGGCGTGTCAACGGAGCAGCTAGTCTGGAGAAACCCTCTACAAATCTCCGATAATATCCTGCCAATCCCAGGAAACTCCTGATCTCAGTTACTGTCTTGGGCTATTCCCACTGCACAACTGCCTCTATCTTGGATGGATCCACTGATACCCCATCCTTTGACACGACATGCCCCAGAAATGAGATCTGTTCCAACCAAAAGTTACACTTGCTGAGTTTGGCATACAATTCTCTCTCTCGGAGGATTTGCAGAACTATCCTCAAGTGCTCCTCATGATCTTCCCTGGACTTGGAATACACCAAAATGTCATCAATGAACACTATCACAAACTTGTCCAGGTATGGCTTGAATATATCATTCATCAATGCCATAAATGCTGCGGGAGCATTCGTCAATCCGAATGGCATCACCAAAAACTCGTAGTGGCCATAACGGGTACGAAATGCTGTCTTGGGTACATCTCCACTCCTGATCCTCAACTGATGATACCCTGACCGCAGATCTATCTTAGAAAATACTTCGGCTCTCTGGAGCTGATCCAACAAATCATCGATTCTTGGAAGAGGGTACTTGTTCTTAATGGTGGCCTTATTCAACAACCGGTAATCTATACACAGTCGGAGGCTTCCATCCTTTTTCCTTACAAATAGAACCGGTGCTCCCCAAGGTGAGACACTCGGTCTAATAAACCCCTTCTCCAACAACTCTTGCAGCTGTTTCTTCAGCTCTTCCAATTCTATCGGAGCCATTCTATAGGGTGGTTTCGATATCGGCTCTGTACCAGGCACTAACTCAATGCAAAATTCCATTTCCCTTTCAGGTGGTAGTCCTGGTAATTCATCCGGAAAGACATCAGGGTAGTCCGTAATTACGGGTATGTCCTTCAATTCCGGGTGTGCCTCATCTATATCGACCACATAGGCAATGAACCCTTCACATTATCCTCTCCATCGTTAGTAACATAAACCATCACTCCACATTCAACATTTATCATAAACAATAAATTTATCTCTCAAGCAATATGCATTTAAAATCATACTCCTTTATTTACAACAAACATGCTATTTTCATATCATTTCTTTTCATCAAAGTTTACAATAAGATTGTCTAATCCTGAAAACATCAATGTTTTAGCATGACAATCCATCACAACACGATTGGTAGCCAACCAATCCATTCCCAGAATTACATCAAAATCATTCATATTCAATAAAATCAGATTGGCTATCATTTCCTTCCCCTCTATCTTTAACTTACAATCCCTACATACATGCTCAGTCAACTGACTATCATTCATGGGTGTGGAAATCATCAATATTTTATCCAATAATGTTGGTTTCACATACTTCAATAATTTATGTGCAAAGGAAGGTGATATGAAAGAATGCGTGGCACCAGGATCAAATAATACCAACGCCTCTAAATCAAAGATTCGGATGGTACCTTTAATCACATCTGTCGATGCGTCTGCAGTGTCCTGGTCTAGTGCGTGCACCCTTCCTCTGCTCACACCCGCAGCCTGTTTCCCTTTCTCTTCAGCTGTAGCCCTCCTCCTCGGGGCTGCTGTCTCAACTGGAGCTCCCTCGGGCTCCTTGCCCTTCTGTGGGGCAACCTCAATTATCTCAGTGCAGTACCTCGATATATGCCCTGGCCTCCCACACCTAAAACATGAAGCAGGGGGCGCCTGACATGGCCTATTCCCATGGTATTTCCCACATCTCCTACACTGATCCGTGGTAGGTCGTGGTCCTCCAATAGTTATACCCCTCGGCGCTGTCAAGGCTGGGTATACGGGAGGTCTGGCAGCTCTCTCCTGCACCTCTTCGATCTTAAGCCTCTTCTCGAAAAACCTTTGGCCACCTCTCTTGGCCACTCTTCCAAACCCGGATCTCTTTCGATCTTTGTCCTTCCTGACACTGATCCTTCCAAGCTTGGAGGCATTTCACTCAAAGTCTTGCTCACATAACTGAGCCTTATGTACAGCCTCCTCATAAGTCACAATGTCGAAGGGAGCTAGCTTAGTTCGGATGGCCAATCTCAACCCATCCATGAACTTCTGAATCTTTCGGGTCTCACTACCCATCGTGTCAGGGTCATATCTCCCCAATGACATAAACTTGGACTCATACTCGTCCACAGTCCGGTTCCCCTGAACCAAATTCATAAATTCCATCCGCAATTTCCTTTGTGCGGTAGCTGGAATATACTCCTGAAGGCCTCTAGAAATATCTCCCACGAGATCTCAGAATGTCTGGCCCTCAAAATAGTCTCGGTGGACCTCCACCAATGCTCGGCCTCGCCTTTCAGCATAAACACGACAAAGGCAACCTTCTCACTTGAAGTGCATCGAAAAAACCTATACAGTTTCTCCATCTCATACACCCAATCCTCCGTAATCACTGGGTCCTTCACCCCTCTAAACACTGGGGGTTTCAGCGCTTGAAACTCTCGCAACCTGCTCAAGTCGCAGTCATAACCCACATCGCTACCGCTCTGCTGTGGAGCGATAGGAGAATCTGTATCCTGGGCTGGAGGTGGTGTAACTGTAACTGTCTCAGCAGTCTGAGGTCTCTCCGCCTCTGCAGCTGCCTGTTCCGTAGTAGGCTGTGCCGTAGGACCTCGTCTGTCACCGGCGCCCAAGGCCTGCGTGACTATCTCCACCAGACTCTCAATACTCCGCTCTAATCTAGCGAAGCGAGCCTCAGTATCACCTGCTCTCTCAGCAGGGTTCTGTGGAGCCTGCTCAGTCTGTGGCTCCGCACGGCTGTCAGGCCTACCTCTACGGCCTCTAGCACGTGCTCTCGCCCCTCTACCTTTGCGTGTAACTGGCATAATACCTAACTCCCTGTATTATAATAATTTATTAAGCTCAATCCATCACAGTATACACAGTTATATCTAAACAAAAGCACAGTACTATGGGGAAGTACTTTCCTACATTTTTATTAATGACTCACATCAGGCCAACACGGCTCTGATACCAATCTCTGTCACGACCCAATTCCATTGTCTTTAACCGAAAATCACTGAAAATTTTTCGCGTTTTACTGTTACCTTACCCTGTCGTGAACTAAACTCAGCACACACTGTTGGGCTGTGAGCCAATAATAAACACCACGTCTCATTCATTCTCAATAAATTAAAACGATGTCATACATGTGCATTTAATCGTGTACTTATACGAATACATGTTTTACTGACATCTACATCCCCCATAAGTACAACTCAAAAGAATACTGTGCTTTTACATTGTTTAGATACAAAAAGAATCACTGTGTATATACCTCTTAGCGATGGAGATGCAGCGGAGTCCAAAATAATACGCCTCAGTCCTCACTGGGCTACTATGCACGCTCTGTAGGGGGGAAAATAGAGTGGGATGAGCAACCACACGCTCAGTAAGGCAATAATGCAAGCATGGTAGATAACTACTCTATCTACATGCTGATAGTGTTATGCCTAAATCATTTATAGTAGGAGCATGAGGAATAAAACTATGCCATATGAGTATACATATATATCATGTATCAAAGTCATGTAAAATTGGCATATAAAACATGGTAAAACATCATGTATAAATCATCTCATGCTCGATCTCATTTAAATTCATAAAAAGGGCAATTCATTAAGAAACCTCCTTTTTAAACCCACGTCATAAATCTCTTTCTCATCACATATAATCACATCACATCAATTCACAATCACAACCACGTTTTCATTTCACAATTTAAATCCACGAGGCTCGACCCCTCCTTCGGGTCTACCTTAAAAAATCACAATCACACTTAGAGATTAAAATCATGTGGTAGTAAGTAATTCAAGCAAGGAGACAGGTTACTATATCTCAAGTGACTACATTGGCCAATCGTCACATATCATCCCAGACCACACGGATTCCGGTGTGCGGGGTATCATGCTGGCACGAAGGTGGGTTAGTTCTCCGCCAGACTTTCTCAAATCAAGTAACCACCACGCGGTACATCGTACTCCATGTGATATACACGGTTCATCGTACTCCGCGGACCCATAACATGGTTAGGGGGTGCCTGCCATAGGTCTTATCTACCCCATACCAAGTGTAACCTTTATAGTCTCAAGAGCGCGTGGGAGTAACCGCAATACCAGGTCCTAGCCCCTCATGGCCTTGCTCGCCCCTGTTGGGTTTCCTGATCCAGGTCCTAGCCCCTCACCCTCACCCCACCTAAGAGGTCTGTCAGGCCTGTTGGGTTCCCTGGATGGATTATGTCAGGTCCTAGCCCCTCACCCTCACCTCACCTAAGAGGTCTGTCAGGCCTATTGGGTTCCCTGAGTTAATCCGTATCTCTCACCACGGCCTCATACATACCACAGTGTGAAAACCAGCGCGAGCTACGCTCTAGCGCGAATTCATGCATCAAAACCAATCACTTCGTATGAGCAACGCTCTGGTATGGCATTTATGCATAAAATATGAAGAAACCATGTACGAGCATAGCTCCAGTACAGTTATATGCATAAGAAAAACCACTCAAATCCACGTACGAGTATAAGCTCCAGTACGGTTTATAAACATCATCACAATTCAATTTCAAAGTGCGAGCTAAGCTCAAGCACGTTTCACACAAGTGAAAACATTGAAGTCTCGCGCGAGCGAGGCTCTAACGCGAATTATATCTCATACACGTGATAGGCGGCTTACATGCATTCAAAACATCTCATAATATGCTTAGTGCCTCATATGGGCTATTTCACAACATCATTCAAGTACTAGCCAACCTATCCTTTTATTTGCTCAAATCAAAGCATTGTGTTTTGTAAAAGCATTCAAAACACATGATTTATGCAATTATTAGCCTTACTATCCCTTTTTCATAACATCCACTTCAAATCCAAAACCACGCATATACCCATCATCTTTCACGAATACCATCCACATTTATTTGAGCAATCATGCATTTCATAAAAACACCCGATATTCACCCACAAGTTCAAAGTACGAGCAGCTACCTCTATATACTCACAAAATTCCCTTACCTGGAATTGCGATGCGTGATTCCACTTCCTTAAGCTGCTTACTCGTACGATTTGGTTCGCCTTCAACGAACTCTTCGGGACTGCACAAAATCGTATCCCGAATTATATTCGATCCATACAATGCAACCCTTGCGCTTGCTATAGTCAATTTAACCTATAGCCTCTATTAACGCTTATACGGCCTCGTTTCATTACTTTACCCATAACTCGAGTCTATGGATCTTTTGAGGCCTATTAACTTATTCAAAATCGATGTTAAATCGACATTAAGCTCATAGTGTTCATATTCCATGAATTCCCTCACAATGGCATTTATTCATCACATACATATCCATTTCCACATTTCTTCCAACCCACCATGTAATTCCATCTAACCATTAAAATCATAACATTATCCCAATGACAACTTTAGCATGCCATAAACCATAAGTTCATTCAATCCCACATATCCTCACATTTTACCCATTTTAGATTTCTAGGTCACACCACTTCCACTACATTCCTAGGTAGTTTATCCATCAATACTCATACCAATCAACTCCAAAATCAATTAAATAGCTAATGCATTTGGATTGGAGTGTTAGAATCTTACCAATATGATTTCTCTTCTTGCTCCAATTGGTAATGCCCTCAACTCCTTCAATTCCAAAAATGGGAAAATGCCCTCTCACTATGTTGTTCTCCTCTTTGATAGGAACAACTTTGCCTCTAATGATCTCTCTTCAAATCTCACTGAAAATGGTTGATTTTAGAGAGGGAAAGTTAGGTTTTTGGGGTTAAAATTGTAAGGTTAAGTGTTTTCTGAGATTTCCAGATTTTTCAGCTCTCCTTATATAGAAATGACTTGAGGAGATCGATCTGGTCCAAGAGGAGATCGATCTGGTCCCTTAAAATCCCTCTTTTTCACGGCATTTTTAAGCCTGAGATCGATCTGTCGAAGCAATGAGATCGATCTGTTGAGGCATGAGATCGATCTGTCGAAGCATGAGATCGATCTGGTCCCAAACAGAGAGCTAAGGAGATCGATCTGGCTGCTTGAGGATCGATCTTTTCACTTACAGAATGCTTGGCAGATCGATCTGGCTCCATTGGAGATCGATCTGCTCTATTCGTTCACCCAAATAAGAGCATTCTGGCTCTTCCAGATCGATCTCTCATCCTAGGAGATCGATCTGGACCTCATGTTTTCCAGATTTCCTGCAGTTTCATTGCTGCAACTCATACCAACACACCCACAATCTATTGCCATGGCCATTTCCTCATCCATCCACCTCTATAACTTGAAAATGGCATCCATTCATACCTTATGCACATTGAAACTTGTGTGCATTCATTGTATATTCAAAGGTATGCAACATAAAACCAAATGGAAGCATAACTTCATTCCATTTTACCACACTACTCATCTTGAGTCTCAATTACATCCATCTCTTGCCATAACTCATTCCTTCGTATTCATACTCAATGAAACTTGTATGTACGTTACAATTCATATTACACATACATACATTGAATCCATGGACTTACATCAATCATAATTTACATTACAAGTCCATTCATATTATTTGATCCAATTACACATATTACCTTTTTACATATACGGGGTCTTACAAGAGTGATCACTCGCACTAGTTTTAATGATTTGACATGCATGAGAGGTGCTAGAGCTTAGCTCGCATCCTGTTTTGATATGATAATTGTATAAAAGCTGTACTGAAGCCTTGCTCGTACGTGATTTAATCGATTTAATTGCATAAAAGCCGTGCTGGAGTGTAACTCACACGAGATTTGATTTATTTATGCATGAAACCGTGCTGGAGCATTGCTCGCACGAAGTTTTGATTTACTTGATCATTTATTCATGCTGGAACATTTCTCACACGAAGTTTTGAATGATTTATGCATGATACCGTGCTGGAGCGTTGCTCGCACGAGGCTTTGATGGATTTTATGCATAAAATCGTGCTAAAGCTTACTCGCACGTGATTTTATATGGATTTAAAACTCTTTTTAAAGTCGTACTGGAGTGCTGCTCGTATGCAGATTTTACTGATTTTTATGAATACGTGTTGGAGCTTCGCTCGTACGAGGTTTTCAGATATCATGACTATGCATGGAGTCGTGCTGGAGCTTTGCTCGCACAGGGATTTATATGAGATGCATATAGCTGTGTTAGAGCCTCCTGTAGACTGTGTGTCACAGTTAGATGATATGCCCACACGTGCATATTGAGACATAGGTTGGGTGGATAAGACCTACGGTAGGTACGCCCTGACTATGATTTGGGTTCACGGAGCACGTTGTACCGTGTATGTCACGCGGAGTACACTGTACCGTGGGGATTGTTGGAGTGGAGTAGCATTAGCCACAAGGTTGTAAGCCTTGCCCTCACAATCCTAGTATTTATGTTGTTCTGGCAGTAGGACTGACCCACCTCCCGTTTCAGGTGTGATACCCCGCACACTAGGTACCGTGTAGCCAGGGATCACTAGGATATGGCCATAGTCCTTATGTTACTGATATAGTCACCTACATGTCTCACATGATATAAGTTTTGGTCTTGATAGACCAGGGTAAACCCGAGGGAGGGGTCAGACCCCCGATTTTGTGATTTTCACTGAGATGTGATTTTCTACTATGATGATAGATTTTTCATAGGATTTTATAACATGCGACCCTAAAAGAAGGGTGAATTTATAATAGAATTTTTATAATGAATTTTTAATGAGTTTGAGATTGATTTATGAAATGCTTAACCCGGAGGGGTTATTTTATACTGAGCTTTAATGAAGTGATTTAAATGCAGTGGCATGAGGAGTTTTCCATGCTTTAATCACAAATTCATGAAACGAATTGTCTTTCATGATTTTTTTTATATGGCATGAAATAATGCATGATCTTGATTTACTTCATGCGAATTATGATTTTACATAAAATGCCATTGATGCATGAGTTGCATGATTTCTATATGCACAAATAGTTCTTATAAATTATAGCATCAACGTATGCATGATTTTGTGTGTGTGATTTTAATGAAAAGAAATGGATTTAAGGACATGGCATTATGAGCATGTAGATAGTGGAGCTATCTACTTACTTGCATAATTGCCTTACTGAGCGTGTGGTTTGCTCACCCCCTTATTATCCCCTTTTTTCAGAGCACTCGCAGTAGTTAGTGAGCGGCTGAGGACTTGCATTCTTGGTATCCACTACGTCCCATCGAGAGTCAGGTATACACATTTGTATAGTTTTGTATCTAAATATGTAAATGCACAGTATTGTAAACGGATATGATGTCGGGGATGTAAGGTTATGTAAATATCACCGTGAATAGATTTAGTTAAAGTTAAAGGATAGTAAATGCTAATGTGTAAATGTAATATGAAAATGGAATAGTAAGTAGTGTGAGGGGACTAACATCGAATCATAGTCCAACTATTGGTAGGATGGTCACGATCAAAGAAAGGTAAGAATTAAATAACAAACGAAAAATTTGTAGTGATTTTTAGGTAATTTGAGTCGCGACATTACACCTGCCCAGAGAGATAAATTTGGTCTCATACTTATCCACCGATCTACTCCCCTGGGTTAAATCCAAAAATTCAATTTGCAGCCTTTGCTGCTCAGTATCCAGAACATATTACCTCCGGAAGGCCTCCGAAAATACATCCCAGCTAATCTCTGTATGTCGGGCTCTTAAAATGGGTCGGGTGGACTTCCACTAGTGTTTTACTGATTCCTTCAGCATGAATGAGGAAAATGCTATCATCTCTATAGTAGTGCACTCAAAGAGCCCATATAGCTTTTCAATCTCATTCACCCTGTCCTCTGCAGCTACTGGGTCCTTAACTCCACTAAAAGATGGTGGGTTAAATTTTTGAAACTGCCGCAACCTATCCAGGTCACATCCATAACCTCAATCTCTTCTACCTCATGGTGGAGCAACAGTAGAAGGTGTATCCTGTACTAGTGGGGGTGTGGGAATATCTATAGTTTGAGGTTCTTCGGCTAGCTGTGCAGGCATCTCAGAAGCAACAGCCAGTTTATCATCATCACCTTGTGCAGCTGGCTCTTGCCCGCCCCCAGCTCAAGGCAACGATTGAGCAATCAATTTCAGAATTGCCTCTAAGCTCGCTCTATCTTCGTGAAGTGTACCTCAGTACTCTCGGGTCTCTCAACCGGACCCTGTGGAGCTTGCTCAACATCAGCCTCCACCTCTACCTCCTCATGAGTCTTTGACACGAGACTACGCCCACTCTAAGTGACCTAGACGTTCTATCCATAAGTGCATGGGTCGTACAAGTAATAATGGGATTTGAGTCCCAGATTATCGTCCCACAGAGAAGTTGATTAGCCTAATTAAATATCGGTTAATCTTACCCTATGTATATCCTAGCAAATTATGAAGTTTAAGTGGGTGATCTACAAGGCTAACAATACTGAAAATAATAAAAGCTATAAACTAAAGAAAATTAAACCGAATTAAAAATTACTTACAGGGTTCCAAGCAATTAAAAGCAATAACCTACAAAAGTTAAAACCATTAAAATTAATTAACGCAATTAAAAATGCAAATATGAAAATAAGAAACAAAATTAAGTAGATTAAAATTAAACAAGCCTAAAATAAAATATGCATGTAATTAAACTAATTAATAAACATGCTGATTAAACTAACTTAAAATTTAATGAAAGTAAAATCCTAGAAAATTAAGAAAACAACTATAAAACTAAATGTCTAAAATATTGCTTCTAAATTAATCCTAACTATCACTAATTACTAATTTAAAAGTAAAATCTAATGCATGAGAAATAAATATTTTTGGATTATTCAATTTAAATGAAAACAAAAAAAATGCATAAAATGATTGTCCTCTAATTTAATCCTAAATGCAATTTCTAATTCATAAATCCTAATATAGTCACAAATTAGCTATTAATAAAATTAAACTAAACCTTAAACTAAGAAAATTAAACTAATATGCAAATTAATGTATACCTAAACTAACAAACAATAAAATGTAATAGCACCAATTAACAAAACAATTTAGAAGCAACAAATATCAACATGGATTAATTCTAAGGGCCAAACGTGGCCTTAACCAACATGCCAGCCGAGTGGTCCTGAGTGCACTGGTACTGTGCATGTTCTTCTCCAGGTGCTGCTCTCGGTTTGTCTAGGTACTGCCCAGGTGATGTCCTGCTCTGCTCTTGGTCTGTCCGATTCTGCCTCAGGCGCTGTCCTGGTTCATCTCCATTCATCGCAACACAGCACACAGACTGCCACCATCATGCATCAGCAGTTCATTCACGACATGTACCAGGTTAATCTCCTGCCCAATCGGCACTGCTCAGATTCAGTCCCAAGTCCTGCTATGCAGTTCTTACATAGCAACATGTCATGCTACTCTAAGATGCTCCCACGTTCCTACCTTCTGCTGATCGGTCTCTCTATACTATAATGGTCAAAGGAAAATTAGCAGAACCAAGCTGTAAAAAAAAAACTAATCCAAGAGACACTGAAACAGTACAATAACTCAAAGACTGAGCATGAAAATAAAAGAGCTGGGGATCATAATAATAAATTGAATGACTTAAGCTGAATAGCAACCAGTAGGAAAATGGAAAGTGATGCAGCTACCAAATACCAGCCCAACTTCCCTATACCGCTTAACACTTACTGCCCCTGCTACCCCGAAAACGTCTGTAAACCCCACAAATTTCCTACGTTAATTTAATTATATAAAAATGAAAATAATATATATTAACAGAAACGTAAATATTCGTTGTAGGGCTCGAGGACTATAGGAACCGAGAAGCCCGTGGGATGACTGGGAACCCGAAGATACAAGAAGTAATAAGGCGAATGCAAGTATGGAAGGATTTGAAATTTTTAATTTGTTATTCGAAAAGTGTCGATGTAAACACTTGTATCGAGAACTCATGAAGAATGATGGAATCCCGATATTATTTTAATTTCAGAATAAGGAAAATCTCATGGAAGGCATGATATTATGTCTTTGGATAAATTATATAAGAAAATGTATATATGTAGATATGTACATAGGTATAATATATATATATATATATATATATATATATATATATATATATATATATATACTAGACAATTTAAAATGGAAAAATGATGATATACATATATATATGACAAATATATATATATATATATGTATTGTAAAGTATAATGTATAAGACATTTAATATAATAATAATAATAATAAATAAATAAATAAATAACAATGACAATACACAAACAATATATTTATACTAATATAATGTATAAATATACATTGATACACTATATAGGAGTGGGTATAAAAATATAATAACCATACAAATACATAACAATTAATACCTACATACTAATATAATATATATATATATTAAACTACTATATATATATATAAATATATTATGGCATGTACGGAATTGTCTTAGAAAAGCCAATTCCGTCTGCCACTGTTGCAATTGGAAAGGAAATCAAACAAAAACAGAGGAAGCTTGGGCGGGAAAAAAAAAAGAAGAGAGAAAGAGAAGAAGAGGAGGAGAAGAAAAGAGGGAGGGAAGGAAAAGAGGACTGCCGGGGAAGAAGAAAAGGAAAGGAAAGAAAGGAAAGGGAAGCAGCCTGTCGGGGAAGAAGAAAAGGAAAGGAAAAGGAAAGGAAAGAAAGGAAAGGGAAGCAGCCTGTCGGGGAAGAAGAAAAGGAAAGGAAAGAAAAGAAAGGAAAGGGGAGCAGTCTGCCGAGGAAGAAGGAGAAATTGTGGAGCGGACCAAACCGAGGTTGAAAAGGAGGAAGGAGCAGAACTAAATCGAAACTGGAACAGAGGCAAGGGGGGAATTGAAACCGAAACAGAGACTGAAGAGGCAGCACTGAGAGCAAGAAATCTGGAAATAGAATCGGGCTTGAAGGGATAGCAGAATAGGGGCTAGAAATGGAGGCTGTAACTGAGACCAAGCAGAGGAAACTGTAAGGGAGAAAGGGGCTGGAACTGAAGGAGAAAGGGAGGAAGAAGAAGGGCTGACCGAGAGGAAAAGGAGAAAAGAAAAGAAGAAAGAAAAAAAAAGGAGAAAAGGAAAGGAAGGTAAGATTTATGTATATACATGCATATTTAATTTACATCTATATAAATAGATTGAATTATAAGCATGATTAGTATAAATTTAAATGGTGTAAAAAAAAAGGGGTAGTGATGAATGATGGATAAAGGGGGAGGTAGATGCATATATGTATATATATATATATATATATATATATATGTATATTTATGTGAGGGTGCATAAATGGAAACAAGTAAAAATGATATATATATATATATACATGTATCCATGTGGGTATGTATGAGTATACATATACATATATTGAGTATTTACTTAGGTGTACATATAAAGGAATGTATGAGAGATGTGTATATACTAGGAGGTATATACAAATGAAGGTATAAGATAAGAATGTGTTTTGATATATGTACATACATGTGATGAGGAAAGAAATGAAAACAAATAATGATGCATATATAGGAATATATATACATACATACTCGCTAGTATATACATGTAGTTGTATATAATAATAGGTATACTGAGGTGTGTACGTACAAAAATAATATAGGGTAAGGAAAATATATATACGTACTTGAATAGCCTAGGTACGCACGATTAAACGTACACACGAGGAAGAACGAATAGGTTACGATTTTAACGTATTTCAAGTGACTCGTATGTATAGGAAGCTAAGTAAACTACCTTCGATGTAGGTAAAACGTAGACGAAATTGACGGAGGTGTTGGAAGGCGTCACTTCGAGAACGTGAGATATCTGATACATCGAGGTAAGGGGTACTATTTAACTCAGTTCTGATAATGCATTTTTGTTTCACCGGTAAATGATTTTATGAAAGAGCATGTGATTTGAAATGATTTATCAATGCTTTCATACTTGCGAAGCATGTTTTAATTTATCGAAATATTTTTCGAGTACTTTCCATGTTATGAAATGAATTTCCTAAGGTAAGAAGCGTATGGATGTTTTACATTTATTTATGTTTTTATATCCATATCGTTAAAGAAACTTTTGACAATTTCAAAAGTATGTAAGAAAAGAAATTTGTTTTCGAAAGGGGATTGTGGGGGCCACCTCTTGAGTCCTGCGGGAATAAAGTGCCAGACAGTCTTTCGGTTTTATGAAAGAGTTTTTAGATTACAAGGAATTCGATTTTATTACTCGATATGAGTTTATGGGTTATAAAACCCAATAAAGATTTTGAAAACTCTGTTTTGAGACTATAGGCTTCATGCATGGTTACTTCTTGTGGTGTTCCAGTTGCACCACTTGGGGTGCCGGTACATTGGCCCTTTTAGCACTTGACTCAACCTGTGTGGAAGATGTTGTGCTACTTATGGTTTACGATGATGATGTTTTGGTAGTATCTCATGCCCGCGCAGCACGCAATTATGTTGCCCACACGGAGAGTGCCATTGGTGCCCGTGTCCTAGCTATGTGCTAGTGAAAGTATGTAAGATGGATACTACCCATGTTTTACGAAAGAGCTGTATGACCCTGATCCAGTCTACAGCCACTTACCATGGCCATAGGTATCATGTTTAGCTCTCTACGGAGAATGACACGTATCGCATGACTTAGTTATACCCTGGTCTCCATGAATTAGTTATGAATGATAAATGTGGCAACGAATATGTGCCTTATGAATTTCAATGATTGGTTATGAACCAACACGTTTATGTAATGTTTACAAAGTGATTATGAAATGTTTCATGAAAGTTTCACAAAATGTTTATGACATGTTTACGAAAGTAAAACGAGATGATTATGCAATGTATGTGAAAAGCTTATGAAAGAATTTATAGCATGGTTGAGCATGATTCTTGCTTTGAACTTGCATGCTTTATGACTTTTACGATGAATTGCATGAAGTGATGATTTAAGTTTTTCCTTTTATTTAAAGTATGATCTTACAAATAATTTTTACATGCTTTTCATATATATAAATATATATATATATATATATATATATATCGGGATTAATTTAAAGGAACTATCTTGCTGGGCTTTTCCCCAAAAGCTCACCCCTCTGCCTTCAGATCTTTTGCAGTGAATCTATAGGCGCTACCTGCCGCGTACACGACGTAGGCTGGTCGGAAGAGCTACCCTAGGCTACATTTTGTACACTCAAAAGGTGTAAATCCCCGAAATTTCCCTGTAAATTGGTTCGTAAAAAAAAAAAAACGTATAAGTGGAAATAAAATAATAAAATACCCGAGAAATAAATAAGATATATATATATTTAATTGGTTTAAATATATATATTTAAATATTTTAGGTATATTATATATTATATTATATTTTAATAAAATATAATATAATATTAAAAAAATAAAATAAATAAAAAATAAAATAAATAATAAACAAATATAGATAAATAACTAAATAATATATAATAATAATAATAATAATAGTAAAAAAAAAAAGAGAGAGAAAGCAGAATCGCAAATCGCGATTCTGCAAAGGAAGCAAGAAAGAAACAGAAGGCAAACGAAAAGGACCAAACCCGAGCCCCCTCTGCCTCACGGTCGGACACCGACGGAGCCGGCGAACGGACCGAGGAGAAGCAGCGAGGCTCGCAGACGCTGGTAGAGGGAAAAGAAGACGCCTCGGTGAGGGAAAAATGAGAGAAGGAGAGAAACCGAGAGAAAGAGAGGGAAAAAGAGGAAAAGGGGACGATCGGCGGCCGGGGGAAGGATGAGCGACCCACCACCGGCCAAAGGGGGACGACGGAGGCACCGATCTAGGGGCAGATCGGCCTGAAACACCACCGAACGGCCAGAAGAAAATGAGTGCCGACGTCGGAGGAGAGAAGAGTCTGAACCGGCCACTTTTCGACGAGCTTTGGCGAAGCCGACCCCAGATCCATGCACCGGACTACCCCGCAGACAAGCTGGAGGTGGAAGCCGGCGGAGAATAGGCCAAAAAAGCCCCGAACGGCGAGGGAGAAAGTTGGACCGGGACTGAACCAGACCGGTCTGAACCGGGTTGAACCGGACCGAACTGGTTCAGCCAGAAAAAGAAAAAAAAGAAAAAAAAGGATAAATGAGAAAAAAATTCGGTGATGCAACCGAGCTCCGGGTTAGTCGGTAAGTGATCAAATGAATCAATTTAATTTTTGGAATAATTATTTAAATATATATGTATATTTATTTATTTAGGTACATGTACAAATAGGTGTATATAATGAATTGGGTATGCTAGTATTTGTACAAAAAAAATATGTATGCATAGGTGATAAGGAAAAAAATGGAAAACAATGATAATATATATATATATATGTGCATATACATGTGGGGGATATGAAAGGTGAATGTGTGCAAGTATATGTATATACAAAGAATGTATATATATGAGATAGGAAAACGTGAAAACAATAAAAGTATATATATACATATAGGAGTGTATATATATAAATATATATTTATGCGTGTATACATGTGGATGTATATAATAAAGGTATATGTTAATACTTGTAGGAGCAAATATATAAATAGTGAAGAAATATATAAACGTGCGTGTCGGCCTAAGGATATACAATAATACGTACACACGCAATAGCAACGATAAATTACGCTTTTAACGTAATTCGCATGAATAGGGTGCTAAGTCTACAATTTCGGTGTAGGTGATTGTAGAAGGGATTAAAGGAGGTACTAGGAGACGTCACCGTTCGAATTCGAGATACCCGATAAATCGAGGTAAGGGGTATTACTTAACTTAGTTCTGATATTGCATTCTTGTTTCACTGAGAAATGATTTTATGAAAGAGCATATGATTTGAAATGATTTATCAATGCGTCCATACTTGCGAAACTGTTTACAAAACATGATTTCGTTTTACAAAATGTTCGCTAGAACATCTATGTTTATGAAATAAACTTTCGAATTATGAAAATGCATGAAAGTTTTATGATGGCTTGAAAACCCATATTTACGCTTTGAAATGGAACTTTTGACGTTTTCAAAAGTATTTACGAAAAGAAGAAAATATGTTTTGAGACTTTGGCTTCATGCTTGGCTACTTCTCGTGGTGTTCTGGCTCCATCACTTGAGGTGCTGGTACGTAGGCCCTTGTAGCACTTGACTCTACTTGTGTGGTAGATGTCACGCTACTTGTGGTTAATGATGATGATGTTTTGGTAGTATCTCATGCCCGCGCAGCACGCAATTATGTTGCCCACAAGGAGAGTGCCTTTGGTGCCCGTGTCCTAGCTAAGTGCTAGTGAAAGTAAGTAAGATGGATACTACCCATGTTTTACGAAAGAGCAGTACGACCCTGATCCAGTCTACAGCCACTTACCATGGCCATAGGTAACATGTTTAGCTCTCTACGGAGAATGACATGTATCGCATGACTTAGTTATAGCCTGGTCTCCATGAATTAGTTATGAATGATAAATGTGGCAACGAATATGTGCCTTATGAATTTCAATGATTGGTTATGAACCAACACGTTTATGTAATGTTTACAAAGTAATTATGAAATGTTTCATGAAAGCTTCACAAAATGTTTATGACATGTTTACGAAAGTAAAACGAGATGATTATGCAATGTATGCGAAAAGCTTATGAAAGAATTTATAGCATGGTTGAGCATGATTCTTGCTTTAAACTTGCATGCTTTATGACTTTTACGATGAATTGCATAAAGTGATGATTTAAGTTTTTCCTTTTATTTAACGCATGATCTTACAAATATTTTTTACATGCTTTTCATATATATATATATATATATATATATATATATCAGGATTAATTTAAAGGTACTATCTTACTGGGCTTTTCCCCAAAAGCTCATCCCTCTACCTTCAGATCATTTGCAGTGAATCTATAGACGTTATCTGCCGCGTAGACGATGTAAGCTGGCGGATATGAGTTTCCCTAGACTACCTTTTGTATATGCGTGAGGTATACATTCTTATCTTTATACCAGACTATTTGTATGCACAGACATCTATTAAAAATAATGTGTCGGGATGAAATCGGTATAAGAATAAATGAAATGGAATATTTTAAGGATTAACACTGAACAGGAATACAGCCTAAGTAAATAAAGGATTAAGTCACAAGTAGAAGTTTCAAAAAAAAAATTTCTCCAATTTTCAAGGGTCAAGGGTCGTTACAGTTGGAACAATTGGTATCATCTGTGTCAGAACAAAGACTTTAAGGTCTTGGGTTCGAACCTCTGAGAACGTGAATTGGGGTATTTATCTCGATAAAGCCGTGAGGGGCCTGTGGGGCTGCCAAAGCGGACAGTACGTATGAGTGAGACTGTGGGGGCCACCTCTTGAATCCTGCGGGAGCAAAGTGCCACACGGTCGTTACAAAAGGTATACATTTACATTCATGTACCAGACATAATTGTATGCACAGACATGTGTTGAAATTATTAGTTGGGATGTAATTTTGTAAGGAATGATGTAAACCTTATTATTTTGGGATAATATTCGAGATGACTGGTATTAAATTGAAATAGATATATGGAGTGGTAAGGATGAATTCGAAAGTATGATTGGTAGTGGTGGATATCTAGGATTGCCAAAAATAACTGATTTGTAGGTGGGTAGGCTCATATATAAGCCGTTATGTTGCCGAAATTTCTATCGGCCATATAAGTTAAAGTATGGAAATTAATTATAATTACGAGTAAAGAAATAGGAAAAGTATTTTGACACTGCACAGGAATACAACCTAAGTGAATAAGGAAATAAGTGGGTAAATAAAAAAAATTTCTCAATTTTCAAGGGTCAAGGGTCGTTACAGTTAAAGGTGGTATCAGAGCCAAGGTTTTCTAGTACTGTCAGTGTCAAAAATAAGGATTAAATTACATCCCAATGTCTGTGCTTGTCTGGTAGTAGGTAATGTATTCCTAATGAATGTAAGACTTGATCTTTGGAATTACGCGCAGATATTAGATCACTGCACGATGAGTGGAAGACGCGGACGTATTTGGAGGCGGGCTCAGCCGCCTCCACCTCCTCCACCGCACTTAGAGGGCCTCAATACACGTATGGCTCAGTTTGAATAGCGGTTGGAGCAGCGCCTCGAGCGAGGTTTGGAGTCGATAGTTGCCATGATTGCCCAACATCTAGGGGCAAACATTTTCGATTCAGTTGGCACGACGCTATTTCCTACTCCGGTGCCAATTCCTCTACAAGCACCACCACCTCCTCCTCCACAAGTTCCTCCAGTACCTATGGCACCTCAGCCTCTTGTACAGACCCGGAGGGAGGAGAGGAATGTCGATAGAATGAGGAATTTCCCGAAAATGAAGCCTCCAACATTTAAGAGAAAGAACAGGGATAAGAGTAATCGAACGGAGTTTGTGAGACAGGACCTTCAGAGGGGCCAACCTAAGAGATAGAGGACAGATGAGTCTCAAGCTAGGATTGATAGGCCCACAGTTCCTGTACCTACTCTGCAGACTACTAGAGACTTCCAACGGTACGATAGATTTTGCACAAGATGCGGTAAATTTCATTGAATTACGTGTCACTGGTCCACAGGGAGCTGCTTTAGGTGTGGACAGAAGGGGCACATGATTAAGGATTGCCCACTGAATGAGTTCCCACAACCCCCAGAACCACCACGACAACTTGAGAGGCAAGCTCCCCAGAGATAAGTCCCACAGAGACAGGCTACCGCGGCAGAGAAAGGCAAGAAGCCTGTCACTCATGGGAGAGCCTTTGCCTTGGACTGATATGGTGTGTAAGGATTGTGAAATCAAGGTAAGAGATAGGACCATATTAACAGATCTAATTTTGTTGAACATGTATGGCTTTGATGTAATTTTGAGTATGGATTGGCTAGCCACCAACCATGTAAGTTTAGACTGCTACTCTAAGACTGTAACCTTCTCCTTACCTAGTAAGTTTAATGTATGTTTTGCAGTTAAGGAATAAATTCTATGATTTTGTTTATGATGGAAATTTTTGGTGAACATATTAATGTGAAAGTTATATTGCATTCATCTCCGACACTAGTCGAGAATGTCCAAGTATTCAGGACATATCTATGGTATGCAAGTTTTCAGATGTTTCCTAAGGAACTATCGGGGCTACCACTGGAGAGAGAGTTGGAATTCACTTAGGTTTGGCACTAGAGACACAGTCAATCTCGAAGTCTCCTTGTCGAATGAACTTTGTGGATCTTTAGGAATTGAAAAAAAAGAGTTGCAAGAACTATTAGATAAAGGAAGTTCAGAAACCCATAGGAGATATTGAGATATTTAGTCAAGCTAAGATGACTCCATTTGAAAATACTTTGAGGTAACAGAGCGCGAGGCACAATTATGATGATATGAATAGTATATTTCTAAAGTCACTAAGAAAGGGAAAGATAAAGAGAATGACAGAGAAGAGATCTACAAAGGAAAATAGTGACAATGAAAGAACATAGTCACTCAACTGGAAGAATGAATCAGGGAACTAACAGTATAAATAAGACTCTAAAGGTCGCACTGCTTATATGATTGATATAGATAGGGAGTGTTTGAAGTATAGAAACATCCCTGTAAACAAGGAAAGTTTTCTGACACATGATGAAATGATTTATCAAGTTACCCCTAAACAAAAAGGAGAAGTTCTAGAATTGATTTAGCAGGTGGTATCGAATTAATTACTCAAACCACTGTACTGAGTGACCTTGCTTGGATTAGATATGTTGAGAGAATAATTATAAGGATTACATGTAAAAGAGATTATCGGATCAGGTGATTCATTTTAGAGTGTACCGGTGTTAGATTTTAAAGAGACCTGGAGTCGTTTTGGTCACGATATGTTAAGAACGGGTGTTAATTGGATTCTCAAGACATGGATTATAAATCAGTGGGGAAAGACCCAAAACTCTTAAAGATGATTTAAAGTTGAGATATAAGGAAACTTTGGAATATGGATTACATATTGAATCTAAGGATTGTAACTTCTATATTTTTATGTTTTAAATGTGAGACTTAATTGAGATGAGGAAAGAGTTCTAATATAATTGATGTACGAAATGAGGTAAGTTTGAAATGAGATAAATCTTGAATATACGAGTCATATTGGATTAAGAGATGTATGTAAGGAGCGAATATTTTTGGTATGTGAAGTGATTTGGATCAAGTGATATAAATTAAGAATAAGTTCTCATTAAGGATAAATGAGAAATTGTGATAAGTTAGTGTCTCAAACGATGATGCCCTAAGGCAAAAGATCTTAAAAGAGTTTCATTGTTCTTGGTACACCATGCTCTCGGGAAGTACTAAGATGTACCAGGTGTAAGACCCAAAAATTATATCATAATTTCTTATAAAGAATTGAAAATGGTCCCAAATTAAACGAAACAGAATTCAGACAGGAAATAACGATTTAAAATGCGAAATGAATGAGTGTTCGTGAAGGAAAGTTTGACTGAATTAATCCCGAACACGTACAAGGGCAAAACGGTCAAAAGATCGAAAGTCGGTATAATTTAACAAGAAATAATTATTAAAAATAATGGATTGAGGAAGTTCGATCAATAACGAAGAATTACATATGTTTTGGGTTAAAATTGATCAAAATATTAATTTTTAAAATTAACCGAAATTTTTGCTGCAAAAAACAATCCCGAAAAATAATCAAAAATTATACCGGGAAGCCGAAATAATACCGAGAAATTAATTTATAGACTAAATGAATAAAATAATATAAGTTGTAGATATTTTGGATTTTTATAGAGTATTTTAATGAATAGTGTAATAATTAAAACAAATTGTTAAATAAAAATAATAATAATTGTAAAAAAAAGAATCAGAAGTTGAAAAACGAATCGGGGAGAGAGAGGGAGAAGAAAACGGAAAAACGAAGCAGCCGACCGAGGAAGCCCGACGAGCCACCGGTGGCTGATGATCCCAGCTGACGGTCGGAGAAGCTAGAACGAAGCCCGACGGTTCCAACGGTACCAGTGACGCGCGCCGACGGCCACGATTTCCGGCGAATCTACGGACGGAAAGTCGAGGGGGAAATCGCGTCGGTTCCGGTGAACGGCGACGCCATAGCTCGGATTTTCGACCTAGCCAAATGATCACCGTACTGAGGCGGTTCTTTTGAGCCCATTGGCAGCCAACGAAATGGTGGGAATCGCCGGCGACGGCGGAAAAGGAAATGGGTCCCGACGGCAGGAGGAGAACAGGCCGGACCGGCCATTTTTCGACGAGCTCGAGGTGAACCAAGCCCAGATTCGTGATGCGGACAACCCAGCGGAGCGAATGGTGGTGAGAACCGGCGGAGAACCGATCAGCAAGGCCCTGAACCGGCCGAACCAGAGTGAACCGGGGTGAACCGACGGGTCTGAACCGGATTGAACCGGTTCAGCCAAGAAAGAAGGGAAAAAAGGAGAAAAAGAGAAAAAGGAAAAAGGGAAAGAATTTTCGGGGATACATCGGACTTCGGGTAAGTCGGTAAGAGGTCAAAAATGACCAATTTGACTTTCGAGAAATTTATTTAAATTATATTTAATCGAAAAGTAACCCGAGATTAAATATAATAATTGTGCAGTTGTACGACAAAGCCCGAACGAGAGCCGATTAAGCTCTGATTTTCGTATCCCGCATCATATTGGGTAAGTACATTTTAATTCCGACAATTAGAGTCCTTTAATACAGAGTTTCGATTATTTTACGAAATTTATGGATTAATTCTGTATAAAGAGGAATATTGATCGGAATTGCAACGTAATTACCGTAAATAGTATACGGGCTATCTAATGAGTTTGGAACGAAGCCCGATAATTATTGGTGAATTGAATGAGCCCAGTAAACCCGAAGAAGGGATTTAATTAGTAGAAACGGGCTGAAAATGGGTCGAGGCCCATTAAGGTGCGATTGGGCCCAATAAGAGTAAATTGGTCCAATTAGTTAAATCGACTGTAGTAAACAAGAGAATTATATTTATTGGGTTGAATTGACATGATAAATAATTATCTGCAGCCCAGAGACTGGATTAGCAGTAAATCGGATCGGACGAGCCTCCGATAGTGGAATTTAGATACGCGCTCGACGAGAATCAAGGTAAGGGAATTTTGTAGGTACTTAGAGATACCTATACGTATTTTTGAGGGGATTTACAGGGTCTAGAATTTTTTAAATTATCTAGAAAAGAAATAATAATTTTACAAAAACCCGGGGCATAGGTGAATAAAGGAAAAAGATGATTTTGTCCCTGAGAGTAAAATTTACTAAAAGGGTAGTAAGGCAGGTAAATTGCATGATTTCATGTTTTTAACATGTTATATGAATGTATTTCTTTGATTTAAGCAAATATACACATAGGTTGGCTATTGATTTCTTGAATTATACGAAAGGGAACCGGTTTGTGCCGGTTACTATTTTAAAAGATGTTTTATCAAGATTGAGCCACCTATCGTATTTACATGAATAAAAAGAGTGCTAGAGTCTTACTCGCACTAAAGTTTACTGATTTATTTCTCATAAAAAGTCGTACTGGAGCATTGCTCGTACGAGAAATTTGTGTGTGCACAACACCGTGCTGGAGCTTCGCTCGCATGAGATTTTAGATATCATGATATGCATAGCGTGGTGCTGGAGCTTCGCTCGCACTAGACGTGAGTTGACATGCATATAGTCGTGTGGAAGCCTCCTGTAGACTGTGTGTCACAGAGAGTTGAGATGCTTGCACATATACTTTGAGACATGGGTTGGTTATCGACATAGTATTGGGGTGGATAAGACCTACGGCAGGCACCCCCAGACTATGATATGGGTCCATGGAGTATGATATACCGTGTATGTCACACGGAGTACGCTGTATCGTGCAGTCATGATGACTCTATGATGTTACTTGATATTCTGGCGGGTAGGACTTGACCCCACCTCCCGTTGCAGTTGTGATACCCCGCACACCGGGATCGTGTAGCTTGGGATCACAGGGACATAGTATGGCCATAGTCCTCGATTTTCATACAGTAACCTACATGCCTCACATGATATCATACGGTCTGGATAGACCAGGACAAACCTAATGGAGGGGTAGTCCCGATTTATGTTTTTAAAAGAGATGTGATTTAATGAATCAAGGTATTCCCGAGAGATGGGTTTGACCTTGATGAAGTTGTTTTATGATGAAACAAATGAGTTTTAAAGTGATGAGTTTTGTGATTAAATGAATAAGTTTTAAAGTAAAGAGTTTATGATGAAACTAATAAGTTTTTAATGTGACGAGCATGAGATGTCATACATGATGATTTTTCCATGTTTGATTTATATGTCGATTTCATGATTTCTCTTATATGATATATACATACATGTGGCATCGTTTTAGTCATTCCTCATGCTCAAAATATAAAGGATTTTATATCATGACATTATCAGCACGTAGATAGTGTAGTTATCTACCTGCTTACATTATTGCCTTACTAAGCACGTTTCGCTCACCCTTTCATTTCCACCCCATAGGGTACATTCAGTAGAAGAGAGCGACAATAGTCTCGCATCTCAGTTATCCGCTGCTTCTTATTAAGACCAGGTATACACATTTGTATAATTTTGTATCTGAACATATAGATGCACAGTACTGTATATGGATGTAATATTGGGGATGTATTTAGTTCAAATAAATTGATATGTAAATGAAATATGAAAATGGAATGGTAAATAGGTGAGAGGTACTAACACCGAATCATAGCCCAACTGTTTAGTAGTATAACTGTTCACGACGGGTAAAGAAATGAAAAAGCGAAAAAATTTGTAGGGATTTTTAGGTAATTTGGGTCGTGACACCAGGATTTACAGAGGGTGTATTGGTGGGTTGGTATGAAAAGAGATGTAGCTGAGTTTGTGGCCAAATGTCTGATTTGCCAACAGATTAAGATCAAACATCAACGACCAGTAGGACTACTTAAGTCTCTTCCAATGCCTACTTGGAAATAGGAGCACATTACTATGAATTTTATTATGGGTTTACCAAGGACCCGAAAGGGGTATGATGCAATCTGGGTAATCGTAGACAGGTTGACAAAGAGTGCCCACTTCCTAGCCATTAAAAAATACAAACTACTTGAGTGCTTTAGTAGAGTGGTATGTGAGAGAGATAGCTCGACTGCATGGGGCACCTGTGAGCATTACATCAGATAGAGATTCTCGATTCATTTCTAGATTTTAAGCTCATTTTCAAGAAGCCATGGGATCTCAGCTTAACTTGAGCACAGTCTATCATCCTCAGACCGCTGGTCAGTCCGAGAGGACATTCAGACCTTAGAGGATATGCTGAGGGCGTGCGTTTTGGAGTTCAAGGGCTCATGGGATGATCACTTGCCTCTTACAGAGTTTGCTTATAACAATAGCTATCATTGTAGCATCGGGATGGCACCTTATGAGGCCTTGTATGGTAGGAGATGTAGGTCTTCAGTGGCTTGGGAAGAAGTGGGTGACAGAAGGATCTTGGCTCCTAAGTTGGTGGAACAGGCAGTAGAAGGTGTTCGGATAATCTGTGATAGACTTAAGACCGCATAAAGCAGGTAGAAGAGTTATGTGGATAAGCATAGACGGCCACTTGAGTTTTAGATTGAGGACTCCGTGTTTTTGAAAGTATCCCCAAGCAAGGGTATTATGCGCTTTGGAAAGAAGAGGAAATTGAGTCCTCGCTTCATTGGACCTTATGAGATTCTAGAGAGAGTGGGAGACGTAACCTACAGACTTGCCCTACCCCCACAGCTCTCCGGGGTACATAATGTCTTCCACGTCTCCGGATCCCTCACATATCATTGAGTATGAGCCTTTGAGCATTCAAGAGGATATGAGCTACATTGAGCGACGTATTCGGATATTGGACAGAAAGGAAAAGGTACTTCGATCGAAGACAATACCTCTGGTAAAGGTTCTCTGGCAACACCATTCGATAGAGGAAGCTACATGGGAGCTAGAGAGACTTATGAAGGAAAAGTACCCACACATATTCTGATGGACTTGGATGAATTTGGGGACCAAATTCTTTTAAGGTGGGGAGAATGTAAACCCCACAAATTTCCTACGTTAATTTAATTATATAAAAATGGAAATAATATATATTAACAGAAGCGTAAATATTCGTTGTAGGGCTCGAGGACTATAGGAACCGAGAAGCCCATGGGATGACTGGGAACCCGAAGATACAAGAAGTAATAAGGCGAATGCTAGTATGGAAGGATTAGAAAATTTTAATTTGTTATTCAAAAAGTGTCGATGTAAACACTTGTATCGAGAACTCATGAAGAATGATGGATAAGGAAAATCTCATGGAAGACATGATATTATGTCTTTGGATAAATTATATAAGAAAATGTATATATGTAGATATGTACATTGGTATAATATATATATATATATATACTAGACAATTTAAAATGGAAAAATGATAATATACATATAGATATATGACAAATATGTATATATATATATGTATTGTAAAGTATAATGTATAAGACATTTAATATAATAATAATAATAATAAAAATAAATAAATAACAATGACAATACACAAACAATATATTTATACTAATATAATGTATAAATATACATTGATACACTATATAGGAGAAGGTATAAAAATATAATAACCATACAAATACATAACAATTAATACCTACATACTAATATAATATATATATATATTAAACTACTATATATATATAAATATATTATGGCATGTACGGAATTGTCTTAGAAAAGCCAATTTCGTCTGCCACTGTTGCAATTGGAAAGGAAATCAAACAAAAACAGAGGAGGCTCGGGCGGGAAAAAAAAGAAGAGAGAAAGAGGAGAAGAGGAGGAGAAGAAAAGAGGCCTGCTGGGGAAGAAGAAAAGGAAAGGAAAGGGAAGCAGCCTACCGGGGAAGAAGAAAAGGAAAGGAAAAGGAAAGGAAAAGGATAGGAAAGAAAGGAAAGGGAAGCAGCCTATCGGGGAAGAAGAAAAGGAAAGGAAAGAAAGGAAAGAAACGAAAGGGGAGCAGTCTGCCGAGGAAGAAGGAGAAACTGTGGAGCAGACCAAACCGAGGCTGAAAAGGAGGAAGGAGCAGAACTGAATCGAAGCTGGAATAGAGGCAAGGGGGGAGGAAATTGAAACCGAAACAGGGACTGAAGAGGCAGCACCAAGAGCAGGAAATCTGGAAACAAAATCGGGCTTGAAGGGATAGCAGAACAGGGGCTAGAAATGGAGGCTGTAACCGAGACCAAGCAGGGGAAACCGTGAGGGAGAAAGGGGCTGGAACCGAAGGAGAAAGGGAGGAAGAAGAAGGGCTGACCGAGAGGAAAAGGAGAAAAGAAAAGAAGAAAGAAAAAAAAGGAGAAAAGGAAAGGAAGGTAAGATTTATGTATATACATGCATATTTAATTTACATGTATATATATAGATTGAATTATAAGCATGATTAGTATAAATTTAAATGGTGCAAAAAAAAAGGGGTAGTGATGAATGATGGATAAAGGGAGAGGTAGATGCATGTATGTATATATATATATGTATATTTATGTGAGGGTGTATAAATGGAAACAAGTAAAAATGATATATATATATATACATGTATCCATGTGGGTATGTATGAGTATACATATACATATATTGAGTATTTACTTAGGTGTACATATAAAGGAATGTATGAGAGATGTGTATATACTAGGAGGTATATACAAATGAAGGTATAAGATAAGAATGTGTTTTAATATATGTACATACATGGGATGGATACATGTGATGAGGAAAGAAATGAAAACAAATAATGATGCATATATAGGAATATATATACATACATACTCGCTAGTATATACATGTAGTTGTATATAATAATAGGTATACCGAGGGGTGTACGTACAAAAATAATATAGGGTAAGGAAAATATATATACGTACGTGAATAGCCTAGGTACGCACGATTAAACGTACACACGAGGAAGAACAATAGGTTACGATTTTAACGTATTTCGAGTGACTCGTATGTATAGGAAGCTAAGTAAACTACCTTCGATGTAGGTAAAACGTAGACGAAATTGACGGAGGTGTTGGAAGGCGTCACTTCGCGAACGTGAGATATCCGATACATCGAGGTAAGGGGTATTATTTAACTCAGTTCTGATAATGCATTTTTGTTTCACCGGTAAATGATTTTATGAAAGAGCATGTGATTTAAAATGATTTATCAATGCTTTCATACTTGCGAAGCATGTTTTAATTTATCGAAATATTTTTCGAGTACTTTCCATGTTGTGAAATGAATTTCCTAAGGTATGAAGCGTATGGATGTTTTACATTTATTTATATTTTTATATCTATATCATTAAAGAAACTTTTGACAATTTCAAAAGTATGTAAGAAAAGAAATTTGTTTTCGAAAGGGGATTGTGGGGGCCACCTCTTGAGTCCTGTGGGAACAAAGTGCCACACAGTCTTTCGGTTTTATGAAAGAGTTTTTAGATTACAAGGAATTCGATTTTATTACTCGGTATGAGTTTATGGGTTATAAAACCCAAGAAAGATTTTGAAAACTCTATTTTGAGACTATAGGCTTCATGCATGGTTACTTCTTGTGGTGTTCCAGCTGCACCACTTGGGGTGCCGGTACGTTGGCCCTTTTAGCACTTGACTAACCTGTGTGGAAGATGTTGTGCTACTTGTGGTTTATGATGATGATGTTTTGGTAGTATCTCGTGCCCGCGCAGCACGCAATTATGTTGCCCACATGGAGAGTGCCATTGGTGCCCGTGTCCTAGCTATGTGCTAGTGAAAGTATGTAAGATGGATACTACCCATGTTTTACGAAAGAGCTGTACGACCCTGATCCAGTCTACAGCCACTTACCATAGCCATAGGTATCATGTTTAGCTCTCTACGGAGAATGACACGTATCGCATGACTTAGTTATAGCCTGGTCTCCATGAGTTAGTTATGAATGATAAATGTGGCAACGAATATGTGCCTTATGAATTTCAATGATTGGTTATGAACCAACACATTTATGTAATGTTTACAAAGTGATTATGAAATGTTTCATGAAAGTTTCACAAAATGTTTATGACATGTTTACGAAAGTAAAAAGAGATGATTATGCAATGTATGTGAAAAGCTTATGAAAGAATTTATAGCATGGTTGAGCATGATTCTTGCTTTGACTTGCATGCTTTATGACTTTTACGATGAATTGCATGAAGTGATGATTTAAGTTTTTCCTTTTATTTAAAGTATGATCTTACAAATAATTTTTACATGCTTTTCATATATATATATATATATATATATATATATATATATCAGGATTAATTTAAAGGTACTATCTTACTGGGCTTTTCCCCAAAAGCTCACTCCTCTACCTTCAGATCTTTTGCAGTGAATCATAGGCGCTACCTGCCGCGTACACAACATAGGCTGGTGGGAAGAGCTACCCTAGGTACATTTTGTACACGCAAAAGGTATACATTTACATTCCTGTACTAGACATAATTGTATGCACAAACATGTGTTGAAATTATCAGTTGGGATGTAATTTTGTAAGGAATGATGTAAACCTTATTATTTTGGGGTAATATTCGAGATGACTGGTATTAAATTGAAATAGATATCTGGAGTGGTAAGGATGAATTGGAAAGTATGCTTGGTAGTGGTGGATATCTAGGATTGCTAAAAATAACTGATTTGCAGGTGGGTAGGCTCATATATAAACCGTTATGTTGCCGAAATTTCTATCGGCCATATAAGTTAAAGTATGGAAATTAATTATAATTACGAGTAAAGAAATAGGAAAAGTGTTTTGACACTACACAGGAATACAACCTAAGTGAATAAGGAAATAAGTGGGTAAATTAAAAAAAAAATTTCTCGATTTTCAAGGGTTAAGGGTCATTACAACGTCTCTCACCTTGATCTTGCGACAACAGTAGATTCACCAAGCTATCCGACAATGCACATCCAAGCTTTCATCACTCCAAGCAGCAGTAATTTCAACCTTACAAGGACCGGTTAGTTGGCCCGCAAATGGCAGAAGCAACCACAAAGTGCCTAACACCTCTCCTGCATCAATGAACAGTACATTAATGAAGAAACAGGGATGAACAGAGTAAACTTATGGACACTCCCCACTGCACCTATGAAAACCAGCTTATATCAAACATCAACTAGTTGGCGATCTAGAGGGATCAATGAAAAATTTCTAGAATGAAATACAACAAATGACATGACATATGTAACATAAGAAAATGCAGTAAAAACATTGAAAGCTAACATTGAAAAGCAGTAAAGAGCTGAATCATGTAGTGCAACCAAAGAAAAATGAAATAACGAAATAACGAGGCATTGCAAAACATAAGCATAGAACTGAAAAGAAATAATTAAAATTAGCAACTAAAAATTAAATCCAAAACTATCAATAACCGTGGAACACATAAAAATGGATATCTAACATCCTCGGGTTGCTTCAATTCTTGCTCCAATTGTGATTCCACAATGCTATTGATGTGGAAATAATGCTAGGCATCAAGACCACATTAAAGCACCAAAAAACGAGAGGGACAGTAATGAAGGAGAATGAATTACCCGAATGAGCAATGAAGAAATAAAGCAGAGAAACCAAACAAGAAAATAAATGGAGAGCAACAAATAGAAAAATAAAAACATTTCAATAAAAACTAAAACAGTAAAACAATAAAGGAATTGAACAAAACTAAGAAGAAATATGGTGGCTGCTATCACCAGTGTCACGACCCTTTTCATTCTTTTTAACCGAAAATCCCAATAAATTTTTCGCATTTATTCCTTTCCCTACTCGGGCGTGAACAAACTTACCACTGCACTGTTGGGCTGTGAGTCAATAATAATCCACTCGTAATATCCATTCTCAGTTAATAAAAGTGATGTCATACATTTGAATGTTAATCATTCATTTATACAAAATATGATTACTGACATTTACATCTCCCATAATTGCAACTCAAAAGACTACTATGTTTTTACAATTGTTTAGATACAAAAGAATCTTCATGTGTATACCTCTTAGCGATGGATGGCAGCGGATATCTAAAATACACGCCTCAGTCCTCATTGAGCTACTATGCACGCTCTGTAGGAGGGGGAAATAGAGAGGGATAAGCAACCACATGCTCAGTAAGGAAATAATGCAAGCATGGTAGATAACTATTCTATCTACATGCTGATAGTGTTCTGCATAAATCATTTATAAGAGTATGAGGAATAAAACTATGCCATATGAGTATACATATATATATATATATCATGTATCAAAATCATGTAAAATTGGCATATAAGACATGGAATATCAACACGTGAAAACATCTCATGCTCATTCTCATTAAACTCATAAAAAGGGCAATTCATTTAAGAAACCTCCTTTTTAAATTACATCTAATTCTCAAATACGTAAAATCCCATCGAAATCAATTCTCAATCACAAACCTCATTATCATTTCACAAATCAAGTTCACAAGGCTCGACCCCTCCTTCAGGTCTGCCTTGAACAATCACAATCACACATATGTATAAAAACTAGGTCACTATATCACAAGTGACTATGTGGGCCAACTACATCATAAATCATCCCAGACCACACGCATCCAGGTGTGCGGGGTATCATGCTGGCACGAAGGTAGATTATCCCTCACCAGACTTTCTTATCACATAACCACCATGTAGTACATCGTACTCCATGCGATATACACGATACAACGTACTTCGCGGACTCATATCGTGGTTGGGGGTGCCAGTCGTAGGTCTTATCTACCCCATACCAAGAACTTGTCGTACTCACATAGGAGAGCCTCCCTGCCGAATAGAGCGTTCCCACCCCTCCAGGGCTTAAGGATGTTGGCTTAAGGATCATTCCGTAAGAGAGCTTCCCCACCGAATAGAGCCTCCCTGCCTAACAGGGCCTCCCCGCCTCCTCGGGCTTAAGGATGTTGGCTTAAGGATGTAGGGCTTAAGGATCTTACCGTAAGAGAGCCTTCCCACAGAACAGAGCCTCCCCGCCTCCTCGGGCTTAAGGATGTTGGCTTAAGGATGTAGGGCTTGAGGATCTTACCAACTTTCACGGCCTCATACGTACCATATTGTGTAAACTTGTGAGAGCAAAGCTCTAGCACGACTCATGCATCATAATTAAACTACCTCATACGAGCAACGCTCTATATGGAATTTATGCATCAAATCATAAAGAAACCACGTATGAGCATAGCTCCAGTACGATTATATGCATAAGAAAACCTCTCAAAATCCATGTACGAGCAGAAGCTCCAGTACGATTATAAAGTATCATCACAAATCAAATCAAAGTGCGAGCTAAGCTCCAGCACTTTCATGCAAGTCAAAGCATCAAAATCCCACGCGAGTGAGGCTCTAGCGCGATTTAATTCACATAGTTTGATAGGTGTCTCATATGCATTCAAAACACATCACAAACATGTTTAGCACCTCACATGTGCTATTCCATAACATCAATAAAACACTAGCCAGCCTATCCTTTTATTTGCTCAAATCAAAGCATTGTGTTTTGTGAAAACATTCAAAACACATGATTTATGCGATTATTAGCCTTACTATCCCTTTTTATACATCCATATAAAACCAAATCATCCAACATTTGCAACCATTTTCGAATACCAAAAAACCAATTTCTCAAACATTCATCCATTTCATAAACACCATATATTCCCACAAAATATGAGCAGCTACCCTATATACTTACAAAATTCCCTTATCTAGAAATCGCGTCGCGATATTTCCACTTCCTTTAAGCTGCTTACTCGTGCTGTTCGATTCGTCTCCTTCGAGCTCTCCGAAATTGCACAAAGTCGTATTTCGCACCATTATAGTCCATTATAATCTAACTCTTGCGTTTACTATAGTTGATTCGACCTATAGTCCTCATTAGCTGTAATGACTGAACCTCATCCCTCACTACCTCACTGGTAGACTTTTGGGCCTGTTGGTATACAGTCTTACCCTCCACGTATTGTCCGCTGTGGGTACTCCAGCCCAAATGGCCTGCTTCCCCTCACAGCTTTGTTTCATTCGGGTACTCCAGCCTTCTTGGCCTGCTTCCCCTCAGAACGTGTCCTCGGAGGCTCGAACTCGGGTTAACACCCTTGTTCTTGCACTTCTGATGCCATTTGAGCCAGTTGTCACGACCCAAAACTACCCAAAAATCAGAGTAAATTTTTCGCGTTTTGTTATTTTCTTTCATGCTTACCTGTCCTCTGATCGTGACCACACTCCACTAACAAATTGGGCTGTGCGTCAATGCCAGTCCCACCATACATTTACCATATAACTTAATTCTTTCCAAGTCATTTATAAGTATTTACAATATTTATACATCCCCTAAAGTTACTTACAAACATGTTACTGTGCTATGCTTATTTAGATATAATATGTACAAGTGTGTATACCTTAAATGATGGGCAGCAGCGGATATCCGGAATGCAGTACTGAGTCACCTCAACTTCAACTGGAAATTATCTGTGCGAGAAAATGAAAGAGGTGAGCACATCAAGCTTAGTAAGGCAATCCTACGAACAAGTAGGTAACCATACTACCTACATGAACGTGGTGCCATGCATAAACCACACTTTCTCCACACATTTTAAAACAGATGATATGAGTTATGATGTTATGTAAATCCATTCGCATGGCAAAATTCAACATGCAATTATTTCAAATCATTTCTTTCTCGTTTAAAATTTCACAACAAGGCCAGGACTCAACCCATCCCTTGGGTGGTCCTGACTCACATAAAACCATTAAAAAATCGATTTACATTCATACATGGGTTTGAAAAGCATGGAAGTAATCATCATGCACGTTTGATTTTAAAAACCCAGTTTTAATCTCATCAAAGTCGTCAACATGCGAGACCAGGCAACATTTGTATATCGGTAATAACCAAGACTATGGCCATGTGTCCTCAGGAGTTCCTCTGCTACACGGATCCTAATGTGTGGGTTCTCACCATGATTGGGAACCGCCCGGGAGGTGGGTCAATCCATCTCGTCGGTCTTATCCGATCCCATGCATCCGAAGATGCCGCATCCGAAGATGCCGTATCCGAAGATATCACATGGTACATCGTACTCCATGCTACTTGCACGGTACATCGTACTCCGTGGACCCATATCATGTCTCTATACTCATGCAATGTCTCAAAACGCACGTGCGAGCCTATTTAATCGGTGACACACAGTCTACCCGCTGCTCCAAGCACGGCTTATCGCATGTTCTTATAAAATCAGTGCGAGCGATGCTCAGCACTCTCATCAAATCAGGTAAAACTAGTGCGAGCTAAGCTCTAGCACTCTGTGTACAAACCATGTGAAAATCTGGTGCGAGTTAGACTCTAGCACCGTGTCACGAAAATCATATAAAAAGAATCTGGTGCGAGTTGGACTCCAGCACCAATGCATGTAAAACTCTAGTGCGAGCTCTCGCTCCAGCACTAATGCATGCATCACACGAATCAAAACATCATACGAGCTAAGCTCTAGCACGTCACATGTCAATAAAAACACGTAGGCGGCTTTTTTCCTCAAAACAGTTTTCAAAACAATTATATCGTTGAAAGTATGCAATGCTGTGCATTTTCTTTCAAGGTTGGCCAGCCTACTCATGCATGCATTAAAATGTCTCCAGAACGAGTAGAAACCTCTTGTTTCTGCTCCTCTCAAATTTTCCTAAATTTGTAAATTGTACCCTTAACAAGGGTATTTTGGTAATTTGCCCATTCGGGGCACTAAAATTATTATTTGACCTCTAGACCCTTCAGATAATTTTTAAAGGACTGCAAATGAACTTAAAATTTTGTAAAGTTACCTCTAACAGTCCGCAGATTTTCCTTACCTTATTTTCCTATCGAGTTTGACATTTCCTCTGATGTCACGTCGCGCAGTCCGATCTGCTCCCAATTCAATGTCCGAAACTGCGTATAAATATTCCTCAGGTCAGATATTATACAACTTAATTGTATTTAATACTTTCTTGGCTTAATTTAAATCATTGGGCCCATTTATCCCTATTGGGCTCGATTGCACCTTAATGGGCCTTAATCGGCCTTAAGCCCGTTTTTCACTTAATTTTTACATTATCGAGGCCTATTGGGCTCATTGGGCCCACTAACAATTCCTTGGGCCTCATTCTAACTCTCGAATAGCTAAATTTATTATTTACGACAATTTATCTAAATTTCCAAAATTTAATTCAATTTATGCGAAATTTAAATTCATATCACGCATAACGATGTAAATTGTCGTAAATAAGGGTTACTTACCCGAGATTCCATACTAGTACATAAATCGAGGCTATCTCGAGCTCTCGTTGGATGCCAATTGTCGAGCTACACAATTTCATAAATTTTCGGGTAAATTTTTGATCGAAAATTAATTAAATTGAATACTCCAAAATTTAAATCGGGTCAATTTCGACCACTACTGACTTACCCGTAGCTCGATTACATCGCTGAGATTTTTCCTCAATTTTCCTCTTTTTCTTTTTCCCTTTTTCCCTTTTTCTCATTTTTCCTCTCTTTCTTGGCTGAACCGATTCGGTCCGGTTCAGACCCGGTTAAGACCGTCGGTTCACTCCGGTTCGCTCCAGTTCAGGGTCTTTCTGGCCAGTTCTCCACCTGCTTCCACGGCCAGTAGCTCTGCTAGGTCGTCCGCAGCTCGGATCTAGTCTCGGTTTCACACGAGGTCGCCGAAAAGTGGCCGGTTCGGCCTCTTCTCCTTTTTGGCGTCGGTGGCTTCCTCGTTTCTCACCGTTGTCGGCGCTGGCCGCCGTTTCCCCAGCTGTTTCCTCCCTCATTCGGCTCGGCATCACGCAGGGGTTCTTCGGTGGCCGGTGGTTGGGGCCGAATCGACGTCGATCGTCAGAAAATCTCTTCTCTCCCCGTCGGTTTCTCCCTCTCGATCCGTCGGATTTCGACGTCGGTGGGCTGCACCGTCGGTACCAGGGAGGTCGTCGGCCTCTCCTCTTCCTTTTTCGGCCTTCACCTGGCCGATTGGGTCGCTGGTGGTCATCCGGCCTTCTCCCCGATTTCGGCTTTGTTTCCGTTTTCTCACTTCTTCTCTCTCCCCGATTTCTGATTCCCTTTTTTCTTTTTTCTTATTAATTTATTTTTATATATTTATTTATTTATTATTTATTTATTTTATTCATATTTTAATCATTAAATACATTAAAATACCTAAAATATCTACCAAAAATTATTATTTTATTCCAAATTAATTAATTTAATTTAATTTAATTTATTTATTATATTTTGACCCTTTTTTGGGTATAATTTCTTCGTATTTTCGGGATATTGTCCTGAATGACTTTTCAATATATTTTTTGATTATTTTCGGGATTATTTTTTTGAACTAAAATCCCGATTAATCCCGATTAATTCTAATAAATTGATATCTTGATCAATTTAACCCAAAATAAATTTATTTCACCTTTATTGACCAAGATTTCTCAATCCATTATTTTTAATAAATTTTTCTCATCGAATTTATTCCGACTTTCGATCTTTTGACTGTTTTGCCCTTACACGTGTTCGAGATTAATTTACCCCAACTTCCTTTCACGAACACTCACTCACTTCGCATTTTAAATCCTTATTTCCAATCTGAATCCCATTCAGTTAAATTTTTGACCATTTTCATCCCTCATAAAAATTTACGATTTAATTTCGGGTCTTACATTAGCTCTCATAAGGCCTAGGTTCATTGTTCTATTCATATCTTGAACTCAATGATTCTTTTGGGCCTATTGATTCATACCCTATCGATATTAAGCTCACAACGTTCCTATTTCATTAATTTTCCTTGATTTATTCACTATGGCATTTATCAAGCATTTTACCTACTTATTTCCATAAATTCTCTAAACTCACAATGTGGCTTCATTTACCCATCTCAAATCATTCACATTACTCCAATAACAACTTATCAACATCCATAAACCACCAACTCACCCAATCTACACTTTCTCACACTAGACTCATTTCATTTCTAGGTCACATACTAATTCCGTCTTATCCTAGGTGTTTCCTATCATCCATACACATGCAAATCAACTCCCAAAATCACTTAAATAAACAATGTACTTGGATTGGAGTATTAGAAACTTACCAAATCAAATTTCTCTTCTTGCTCCAAACGGAAATGTTCCTTTCTCCTTCAATACCAACAATGAGGTTTTTGGGTTTCAACTATGGTGTTCTCTTTCTTAAGATGAACAACTTTGTATCTAATAGCCTCCCCTCAATTCTTACTGGAAATGGACTGATTTTAGAGAGATAAATTTAGGTTTTGGGTGAAAAATGGAAGGGTGATGTTGTTTTCTCAAAAATTTCAGATTTTAGTGCTCCTTTTATAGAAATAGCTTGAGGAGATCAATTTGTACTAGGAGGAGATCGATCTAGTCCCCTTGATTCCTTATTTTTCACGACATTTTAAGCATGAGATTGATCTGTCGAAGCTTGAGATCGATCTGCACCAAACAGAGAGCTAAGGAGATCTATCTGTATGCTTAAGGATTGATCTTTTCATTACAGAATGTTTAGGAGATCGATCTGGCCCTATTGGAGATCGATTTGCCCTATTCCATTGCTCAAATAAGAGCATTCTAGCTCTTCCAGATCGATCTCTCATCCTAGAAGATCGATATGGCCTTCATATTTTCTAGAGTTTTTACAGTTTTTCTGCAGCAACACACACCCAAACATCCTTAATTTGCTGTCATAGTCATTTTCTTATCCAACCGCCTTTAAGACTTGAAAGTGGCATCCATCCATACCTTATACACATTAAAACTTGTGTGTATTCTTTGCATAGCCAAAAGTATACCATACCAAGCTAAATGGAAGTATTTAGATTCATGCAACTTCCTTCCATTTACCACACTACTCATTTTGAGTTCCAATCACATTCATCACTTATAAAAGCTCATTTCTTCATATTCATAGACAAGGAAACTTGTATGTACATTACAAACTCATATTACACGTATGTACATTACATTTATAGACTTTACACCAATTGTACTTCACATTACAAGTACATTACCACATGTATGAATCCATAAGGTTTACATCCAAAAATATGGGTCTTACAACTAGCCACCGTGAAAAACCTAAAAGAAAACCTAAGGAAAATATATCACCTAACAATAAAATTTTTAACTGAAAAAAAAAACTAAAGCTACTCTAAAACAAAAAAACTCCTCTTCAATTGCTCATCATATTCTATTTATAAACAAAATTGGGGGTACAATTATAATTTTTTTCTAATCCTAGATGAGTTGGCATTGTTTTACCACTTGTCTTTATTCCATTCGCTTCAGAGAAGATATTTCCACGTCACTTGTCTTTTTGTCCACTTGGATGTGCGATATGGCTCGACGTGTGTCTTCCAGAAAGTGGGCACAGTATCCATCGATCTTATATTTTTGAGGCGAATAAAATATGAACACCCGGCATCACACTTCTCTACAACGAATGGTGACTCAGACTGTGAAATGGTAGTGGTCTAGTCTCTTTTAGCCCATTTTCACCCATTTTCTACCAAAACGACTGAAATTCATCCGAATTTAATTTACTTGCACACAAGAGAATTTTAATTAAATTGAGGGGAAAATTAATAAAATAATATAGTGATTAAAATAATTAATTAAGAAATTAAGCACAAATAATTCTATTTTAATAGAATTATCAGTCTCATATGGTAATGACTTAGCACGACCCCCAGGCCTACCCCTCTGGCCTCTAGCTCGGGCTCTCGCCCCTCTACCGAGACTGATATTAGGCATTATAACAAGATTCTTACATTCACAGTCATTTCTTAGTCAAACCCATCTCAATATACACAATTGTATCTAGACAAGCACAGTAACATGGAGATGTAATTTTCTTAAATTTTGACACCAACACACATCAGACCAACTTTGCTCTGATACCACCTCTATCATGACCCTTAATCCACCGAAAATCTACAACAAATTTTTTTCATTTTCGTTTATCGATTATTATCTAATCTAATTCTTAGTGTTTGTTCCTTACCTTTACCTTACCTGATCTTGAACAGCTACATCTCCAAGAGTTGGGCTATGTATCGATGTCAATCTCATCCAATCATACCATTTCAAATTACAATTCATTAAAATGTAAACACTTGTATTATTAAATCAGATTACTGTTTACATGTGTTCACAATCTTTTACATCCCCAAAATTACATTTAAAGATATTACTGTGCTTTGACATGTCTAGATACAAAACTATACAAATGTGTATACCTCGTGTGATGGGATGCAGCGGACACCAAAATCCAATCCTCATTCGCCCGTTATCTACTGTAAGTGCTTTGTAGAGGGGAAAAACAAGGAGGGTGAGCAAACCACGCGCTCAATAAGGCAATCATGCGAGCATGTAGATAACTGTACTATCTACGTGGTCGTGATGCCATGCTTAAATCACATATTTATTAGTCATACTCCAAAACGTATGCTCATGCTTGTGTTATGACATGTAAAGCAATCATGCTATTTAAATCAGTGCACAGTTCTCAAAACATAGCATGGAAAATCATCATACGTAAATCAATATCAAAGCATGGAAAATCATCATGCAAAGTGCACTCAAAAGCATTTCCAATTCTCAACACAAGCTGACATAAAATCATCACTCGTCAGGACTCAGCCCCTCCCATGGACTATCCTGATGCACAAAACACATTTCAGAATATGGATTTATCATTCAACAGTAGACATGTGAGATAGGCATACAATATCAATAAAGGTTACAATTAGGACTATGGCCATATCTTCTGTGATCCCAGGCTACACGGATCCTAGTGTACGGGGTATCACTTCTATCTGCTTCCGCACGGGAGGTGAGTCATGTCTAACCCGTCGGTCCATAGCAGAATCCATCATCCGAAGATGACATATACATAATATCACACACGGTACAACATACTCCATGCTACTTGCATGGTACAATGTACTCCATGGACCCATGTCATCACAATATATCCTGCTACATCTCAATACGCACGTGCGAGCCTATTTAATCAGCGTGGCACATAGCCTACCCGAAGCTCCCAACATGGCTCCCAACATGTCATAAAACCATGTGCGAGTAGTCTCAAGCATGAAAACAAGTATAATGGACATCTAGTGTGAGCTATGCTCCAGCACGATGTCAAAACTCGTATGAAAACTAGTGCGAGCTAGGCCCCAGCACAATGTCATAAAATCCACGTGAAAACTAGTGCGAGCTAAGCTCCAGCACTCATACATGTAAAACTCTAGTGCGAGCATTGCTCTAACACTAATGAATGTATAAACACGTCAAATCTTGTGCAAACTAAGCTCTAGCACGTTTCATTTCTACAAAACTCATGTAAGTGGCTCATTCTTTGCAAAACATGGTTATGAAACCAAATTAAGCTACTTTTTTGTGCGAAACATTTCAAATGCTAGCCAACCTACCAATCACATGCTAAAAATAATAAAAAGATTTCAAAGTATCATGCTCTTGCTTTTAATGCACATTTCTCCAAAAACCCAACTTTTACCCTTCAAATATTCATTTCATCTTATGACTCTTAAATACGTTAAAAATCACCCATGCGCCCGAAAGGCGTACAGATATCTCTAGGGCTGACACAATTCCCGTACCTCGATTCTCTTGGAAGCAACTCTTCCTTCCTTTCTCACTTTTCGTAATTTGGCTCAACTTGCTCTGGATGTATCCTCGGGAGCTGCACACATTCATAATTCATATGAGTCAATACCAATAACTCATATTCAAACTTCAACCAATCAATATATCTCATCGAGCCTATTTCATTAAGTTTGACCCATTATCACATTTGGCCATCGTTATGCCATTTCTAGTTAATTTAACTAGCAACATACTTGGTTACTTATCAAACATTTGGCATAAATGTTTATCCATAACCTTCCATCATTTATACATTCTCTACAACACCATTTATGCAAAATTTTATTAATTGACTAATCTCATAATATGGCTTCATCCAATCATCTTAAAATCATGCATATCACCTCACTAATAAGTTGATATAACCCCTTTTTATCACCTAATCAACCACATTCTAAATGTGAAAGAAAATTCTCGTGACCCGTTTTTCTCTAAAATCCCTACAAATTTTTCACTTTTTCATTTCACATACAGTTTAAATGGTTAGGCTATGAGTCGACATTAGTCTAGTCACTTTGCTTATCTTACTATCTGTTTCTATATCATGTTACTAGTAGGATCGACATTCAGTAAACTTTATATATACATATCACATAGCTATATTCACATACATTTACATCCCTAATATTGCATCCATATACATTATTGTGCTTTTACATGTTTAGATACAAAAGTTATATAAAAGTGTATACCTTCGTGCACGATGGGAAGCTGCGAGCAATAAGAATCCAAGACTACGACTGACTCTCTAACTATTTTAAGTACTCTGTAGAGAGGGGGAAAATGAAAGAGTGAGCACAACTAGCTCAGTAAGGCAAAATGTAAGCAAGTAGATAACTACACCATCTATATGCTTATAATGCCATGCTGTAAAATAGTCACTTTCTTTTAAAACAGTAGCAATAAATCCGACATGCAATCTATTCAATAGACAAAAAGCTCATTCAGTGAAAAGTATGCTCGATTCAGTACAGTAAACAGTTCAGTACGGTACAGTAAATCGGTACAGTAAATAATTTCAGTTTAATTTCAAAAATTCACAGTGCAATATAATTTAGTTTCTTTCAGTCTGTTAAACAGTAGATCAAGGCCCCGCCCGTTCCTAGGCCTTCAGCTGGCACCCTCTTCCTAGGCCGTAAACTGGCATCCCCTTGGGGCTTAGATTCCACCCCAGGTTTACCTTAACTCAATATAAATCATGTTCAGTAGAGATTAGGTAGGAAGCATGGTAAACAGTACAGGACATATGACCATTGTAAGACCCGTATTTTTGTAAGTAACTCTTATGATTCCCTAATTATACATTCGTTTATGTAATATGAATCATAAGTGATGTAAGGTCCATAGATTTGATGTACACACTTGTTATGTGAATTCGTGATGTACATGCAAGTTTCATTAAGTATGAATTATAAGAAATGGATCTTTTTAAGTGATAAATGAGGATCGAATGCAAAATGAGTAGTGAAGTAAAGTGATATGAAGTTAACTTTGAGAATTTGGAAGGAAATTCAGCTAAGTAGGCTGCAGAGCAAGGGGAGATCGATCTCTCCTTCAAACCAGATCGATCTCAATAAGCCTCTACCAAGTAGGGATCGATCTCATCCCCAAGCAGACCAATCTGCTTATGCCTAGGTTAGAAGCAGATCGATCTCATTTCCCTGCCAGTTTGATTTGTGAAGCTTTCTGCTTGGCTAAGATCGATCTCATGTTCTTTGACAGATCGATCTTTCATGCTTGAAAACTGAATGCAGAGAGGCTAAAAGCAGCAGCAAATCGATCCCTCAATTATGGAGATCGATCTCATCAAGCAATTTCTATATAAGCAGGGCTGCTAAACTGCATTTCATGGGAGAAACATCAAACCCTCCATATTTTAAAGCAAAGTGACCTAACTTTCCTCTCTAATGTATCAACATTTTCCATTGAGATTTGATAAAAGTTTGTTACATTGAAGTTGTTCATAGAGTGGAGATGAACAACATAGTAGGGAACAAGATGTAGAATCGCTGAATCGAAGAAGAAAATGAGTTTTTCCTCAAAGTTGTGAAAAATGAGAAAAGCTGAGATTGGTAAGATTTTAATGCATCAATCTCATATATGTTGATCTATACACTTGTATGAGTTGATTGGTATGTAGATTGATGGTTGAGATGTGATAAACATACTTAAATAAAACTATGACCTAGAATCGATCTAATGATAGAAAATCGAGTAGGCATGGTTTAATAGAGATTTGAGCATGTAAAGATGTTATTGAGCATGTATATGTGCTTGTATAATAGTTTAGTGAAATCTAAGTGCTAGAAACACTAATGGTTGAAAGTGAGTATAAAAGGTATTCAGTGAAATGCCAAAATGAAATGAAATAATGAACTTGAGGTATTGTAAGCTTAATACCGGTTTAATATGACTCAATAGACTCGAGGAGTCTGAGAGATTATCGAAAATGAGTTATATACTCAAAATGGATTTATGAAAGGATAAAGTCCAATAATGGAGTAACGAGGCCATATGAGATATAAATGGCCCAATGCATTGATTTAAATATCATGTAAGTGAAATAAAAGTATACTGATGTGTGTAGTATACAATTTCAGCTCTAGAGGATACGACCAGAGTCAATTAGATGGATCACGAGAAGTAGAAATCGAAGAAAAAATAACTCAAGCGTGATTCAAGGTAAGGGACTTATGCGAACTATAGAGATAGCTATACGTATGTTTTCTTACCTGTTATGTGCGAATGTATGCGATGAGTATATAGATATTGGTATATCTAGTTAGAAAACTACATATGAGAATAAGTTTATGAGTATGGGTTGCATGACTTCTATGTTTTTATTGTGAAAAGAGGTTTTGCAAATGTTTTGAGAAAGAATAATAACAGACGGGCTCTCGGTTTAACTAATTGCATGAAATGTCTCTCATGAGTGATTGAATGGAGATTTGCCCTCTCACTCATGACTATACATGGAGTCCCTTCTATTTCTTTTCTGTGTGAAATCCTACTAGAGCCTGAGTGGCAACGGTAGATTAACCATCCTTCTCGCACGTTATTTTCAAAAGGATTTTTGAGAAAACGAAAGAGTGCTTGATGCCTCAGGTGATGCTGTGTGTTCCACTCGAGATGCTCACACTAGAATTTTAAGAATCATGCTAGAGCCTTCGAGTATTACTGTGTGCCTTGCTTTGACTATGCTCGTATGTAATTTCCTAGTAATACCATGCTCGATGCCTCAGGAATGCTTTGCGTCTTACACTGAGTTGCTCGCACGAGGTTTTCATGATTATGCTGTGTGATGTACCGTGAACATTAGCCATGGAGTATGATGTACCGTGAGTTGAGTATGAGCTGAAAGGATGGCTGATCTGCCTCCCCAAGCGTAGGGTTCTCACACACCTGATCAATGTTGCCTGGAATCCGACTATGGCCATGAGTCCTTTATTTATCTAAGTGATATAACATTGTCACTACTATGTATGGTGGTATATGTTTCCCTTGCTGTGTGTCTGGGGATGTGATAACAGATGATTATGTCTCATGTATATTAAATTGTTGTATGCAAAGTGATTTCTAAAAGTGTACTCAATGCTTTTAAAGATGAGCTGTGTGATTTTAAATGTTCTGTGTGAAGCTGTGTGATTCTATGTGAATATGCATATACCAATCCAGCGAATTAATGATTTCGCATTGATGAAAGCTATTTTAAAGAATGCATATGTTTTATAAGGAAAAATGATTCTATATGTTTTTAGCATGTAGATAGTGTAGTTATCTACCTGTTTTCATATTTTCCTTACTGAGCGTGTTAGCTCACCCCCTTATTTCCTCCTCCACAGATACTAAAAAGTAGTGAGTACACTACAGTCGTCCCTCGTATCATGTTTCTTCAGTCATCCAGCAGTATAGAGAGGTATACACTTGAGATGAAAAATTTTGTATCCTGTAAATTAATGTATAGTACAATTTGTATTTTGTATTTTGGGGGATGTATATAATAGAAAATGATGTAAACACTTCCGCACTTATATATAAATGTCCAATTTCTATTTTACTTCAATTGTATGAACTTAATTAAACTAAAATGGATGAGATATGGATTGGATATTGACTCACAGCCTAACTGTAAGTGGTAAGGCAAAGGTCATGGATTGGGAGTGAGGGTCGTGATAGCCATATTCAGTGATCCCAGGAAACACAGATCCGGTGTGCGAGGGTATCCAGTTGCCTTGAGAGGGGGTCAATCCAACCCTTCGGCCAGTTAGTTCAGTTCAGTAGTCCGAAGACTCAGTTTAGTAGTTCAAAGACTTAGGCACGATACAACGTACTTCGTGTTATTTACATGGTACAATGTACTCCATGGACCCTAGTATTCAGTCAATCAATGTCTAGTGCCTTTGTCTCAAAATCCAGTATGAGCAAGTCAGTGTGACACACAATCTACACTAGGGCTCCAAGATGGTTTCACTCATAAAAGAGATAGGTGGCTCAATTCCATCGAAAATGTTACTCAAAACGAAGTTCAGTATGTAGAACGGTGTAAAAAAGAAGTTTATGGGCTGTTTTCCATTCCAATTTCTATACCAATCTACTCCATTAATTCACTACATTAACATATATAAGATTGGTGGAAAGAAAACTCACCGAGCTTATTTTTCTCAATTTGGTCAAAACTTGTTGGATTGATTTGCTCTTTCAATTCAACTTGTTAGATGCTGGTTTTTGGATATGTTAATCCCCTTGAAATATGGAACAACTTTGCTGAAGAAAGCTAGTTCCAATTATGTTTGTAGGTAGGTGTTTTCTAGAGAGAGAAAGCTTAAACACTTAAACTAAAAGTTTTGGTGATGAAGAAGACGTTGGCCAAGGTAGCAAGAAATCTGGAAATTTAAGCTTAATTTCTAGCCATTTAATCCCATAAAAATTCACCAATAAGTTAGACTTGAAATTGGTTTGGGCTTGGTTAAGTTTGGGCTTTAGTTTTGGGCTTTAACTATTTCTATTGGGCTTAATCGTTAAATCTAAATGGGCTTTTGCTTTGGGCCTAAGAATCAGATTCATTGGGCTGGATTTTTCACTCATTTGGGCCTATATCTTATGCATTTAAATGGGCCCACATTCGGCCAATTACTTGGCCAATTTCAGTCCATGTCAATTTCATGCATAATGGGCCTTTAAAATTTCACTAGTCAAGCTCAATAGCAATTATTCATTTCAGCCCATATTTAATTTAGCCTAATTGCATTTAATCAATTTACTAAGTGAAATGTGCTGACTTTTATCTTTTCTAGCCCAAGATTATTTCTCCCATGCGTTAACCATGGTTGGGTTAAGTTTAACCATGGTTTGGTTACTTAGTCAAAGTCCACATTTCAATTTCGACCATTGACCACATTTGACTAATGTGGAATAACCTGAATTTTAATGCTTGATGAGTTCATCTTTGTGTTTTGGCTACCTTTGGTAGCTAAAAATGCTAAAAACAACTCAAACGATTGATTTTGAGCTCATTTGGCATTTTTTGGCATTTTCACCACTCCAGCATTACCAGGACCAAACCAAACCAACTTCCCTTCTTGACATACCTATATTTTGATGTCCTTAGTCAATAAATTATGTTGGATTGGTTAGATTCCATGCAGTTCACCCCGAGCTCACCATTGCTCATATTTTTAACTTTAAGGCATTTGAGGTTGTTACTTAAGTCAATTTGTCTTAGAATTGAAATATAACTTGTCTTAGGATTCAAAATAACATAATCAATGTTTACAATGATGAATCCTTAAGGAATAGACACCGAATTTTGGGTCTTACATTCCTTCCCCTTAAGAAATTTGCTCCTCCAAATTAGAACCAAGTCATTCCTTGAACAACTCTAGATACTTTTCACGCATCGGGATCTCCAATTACCACGTGGCTTCCTTCAAAGTGTGGTATTGCCAAAGAACTTTCACCATAGGGATTGTATTAGACCGAGTGGGAGATAACGTCTATAGATAGAATTGCCACTTAAGCTAATAGGCGTTCATAATATTTTTCATGTTTCAATGCTTCAGAAGTATCATCCAAATCTGGCACATGTGATTAAGTATGAGCCATTGGAGCTCAAAGATGATATGTCATATATGGAGAAGTCGATTCGGATACTGGACAGGAAAGAAAAGGTACACCTAGTGGACTCCCACAAACCCCATCGGTTTAGCCTACACCTTCCCTAGTGGCCCCACAGTAGTCTGGTGATGGTTTGGGGCAGGATTGTGAGTTGGACAGGTTGAGACAGTTCTAAAAGTTCAGACCACCGTTATTTAGTGGGGTAAAGAACCCAATGATTGCTGAGGATTGGGTGAATGAGATAGAGATATTATATGGGTTCTTCCTGTGTGTGACGACTGAGAGAGTTACTTTTGTCATTTTCATGTTGAAAGGAGAGACATAGCACTAGTGGAAGTTCACCCTTTATTAAGGGCTGGATATTCAGTCAATACATGGGATATCTTTTTGGAGGCTTTCCGGAGAAAATATGTTTCGGATACTGCTGAGAGGAAGTTACAGATGGAGTTTATGAGTCTGATCCAGGGGAACCATGTAAGACCTAAAATTTGATGTCTATTCTTTAAGGATTCATCATTGAAAACATTGATTATGTTTTTTTGAATCCTAAAACAAGTTATATTTCAATTCCAAGACAAATTGACTTAAGTAACAACCTCAAATGCCTTAAAGTACAAAATATGAGCAATGGTGAGCTCAGGGTGAACCAGATAGAATCCGACCAATCCAATAGAATATATTGACTAAGGACATCAAAATATAGGCATGTCAAGAAAGGAAGTTGGTTTGGTTTGGTCTCGATAATGTTGAAGTGGTGAAAATGCCAAAAAGGGCCAAACGAGCTCAAAATCAATCGTTTAAGCTATTTTTAGAATTTCCAGCTACCAAAGGTAGCCAAACACAAAGATGAAGTAATCAAGCATTGAAATTCATATATTTGGGTTATTCCACATTAGTCAAATGTGGTCAATGATCAAAGTCAAGGAAAAAGTCAAAATTGAAATGTGGACTTTGACTAAGTAACCAAACCATGGTTAAACTTAACCCAACCATGGTTAATGCATGGAAGAAATAATCTTGGGCTAGAAAACATAAAATTCAGCACATTTCACTTAGTAAATTGATTAAATGCAATTGGGATAAATTAAATATGGGCTGAAATGAATAATTGCTATTGGGCTTTACTAGTGAAATTTTAAAGGCTCATTATGCATGAAATAGACATGGGCTGAAATTGGGCCGAATGTGGGCCCATTTAAATGCATAAAATATAGGCCAAATGAGTGAAAAATCCAGCCCAATGAATCTGATTTGTAGGCCTAAACCAAAAAGCCCATTTGGATTTAAAGATCAAGCCCAATGAAATAGTTAAGGCCTAAAACTAAAGCCCAAACTTAACCAAGCCCAAACCAATTTCAAGCCCAACTTATGGGCTGATTTTTATGGGATTAAATGGCTGGAAATTAAGCTTAAATTTCTAGATTTCTTGCTGCCTTGGCCAACATCTTCTTCATCACCAAAACAACCACCATTTTAGTTTAAGTGTTTAAGCTTTCTTTCTTTAGAAAACACCTACCTACAAGTATAATTGGAACTAGTTTTCTTCAAAAAAAGTTGTTCCATATTACAAGGGGATTAACATATCCAAAAAACCAGCATCCAACAAGTTGAACTAAAGAAGCAAATCAACCCCACAAGTTTTGGCCAAATTGGGAAAAGCAAGTTAGGTGAGTTTTCTTTCCACCATTCTTATATATGTTAGTCTAGTGAATTTATGGAGTAGATTGGTATAGAAATTGGAATGGAAAACAACCCATAAGCTAGAGATTTAGCTTAGGTCGAAATGTGTATGGTAGTGTAGTGATTCATATGTGATGTGTTTAATGATGGTTATGTGTTAGAAATTACATGTAGATGATGATGGTGTAAATGGGTGAAATCAATTTGTAAGAATGGATGGATTTATCATGCATGCATATAAGGTGTTTGATAAAATGCCTTAATGAATTAGGTTAATGGTTAAGACAAGCATTCCAAGTGTTTGTTAAAATACCTAAATGAGCTAGAAATGGCTTGAGTTGGCATGAATGGTGCCTATAGGCTATGGCCACCAAGTGCTCGGTAAAATGCCATAATGAGCGAGCTAGTGTAATGGATGGCCACCATGGGCCGAACAGAAGCCATGTGTAAGACCCATATTTTCATAAGTATCCTTATGATTCCCTAAGTATGCACTTGTTTATGTAATATGAATCATAAGAGATGTAAGGTCTGTAAACTAGATGTACACACTTGATATATGAGTTCATGATGTACACACAAGTTTCGTTATGTATGAATTATAAGAAATAGACCTTTTTAAGTGATAAATGTGGATTGAATGCAAAATGAGTAGTGAAGCAAATTGATATGAAGTTAACTTTGAAATCTGGGATGAATTTTTAGCTAAGTATACTGCAGAGTAAGGGGAGATCGATCTCCCCTTCAAGCCAGATCGATCTCGATATGTTTCTGCCAAGCAAGGATCGATCTCACCTGCAAGCTAGATAGATCTCATTATGTCTCGGTCAGAAGTAGATTGATCTCATCCCTCTGACAGATCAATCTCTGAAGCTCTCTGCTTAGCCAAGATCGATCTTACACTTCAGAATAGATCAATCCCTCATGCTTCAAAACTGAATGTCAAGAGACTTAAGGTGAGACCCCATATATGTATAGTTGTAATGTGTGTAAGTAGATCAAATAAATGTGAATGGACTTGTAATGTAAAGTATGATTGAAGTAAGTTCATGGATTCGATGTACATACATGTAATATGACTTCAAATGTACATACAAGTTTTATTGTGTATGAATATGAAGAAATGAGTTTTTACAAGTGATGAATGTGATTGGAACTCAAAATGAGTAGTGTGATAAATGGAAGGAAGTTGCATAAATGTAAATGCTTCCATTTAGTTTTATATAGTATACCTTTGGATATACAAGGAATGCACACAAGTTTCAATGTGAATAAGGTATGAATGGATGCCATTTTCAAGTCATAAAGGAGGATAGATGAGAAAATGGCCAAGGCAGCAGATTAAGGATGTTTTGGTGTAAGTTGCAGCAAGAAAATTATAAAACATCTGGAAAATATGAAGGCCAGATAGATCTCATAGGATGAGAGATTAATCTGGAAGAGCTAGAATGCTCTTATTTGAGCAATGGAATAGAGCAGATCGATCTTCAATGGGGCCAGATCGATCTCCTAACCATTCTGTAATGAAAAGATCGATCCTTAAGCATACAGATCGATCTCCTTCGCTCTCTATTTGGGAATATATCAATCTCAAGCTTCGATAGATTGATCTCCTACATAAAATGCTGTGACAAAGAGGGATTTAAGGGGACCGGATCGATCTCCTCCTAGTGTAGATCGATCTCCTCAAGCTATTTCTATAAAAGGAGCACTGAAATCTAAAAGTTTCGGGAAAACAACATCACCCTTCCATTTTTCACCCAAAGCCTAAGTTTATCTTTCTAAAATCAGTCATTTCCAGTAAGAATTGAGGGGAGGCCATTAGATACTAAGTTGTTCACCTTGAGGAAGAGAACAACATAGTTGGAACCCAAAATCCCATTATTGGTATTGAATGAGTTAAGGGCATTGTCATTTGGAGCAAGAAGAGAAATCAGATTTGGTAAGCTTCTAATACTCCAGCCTAAGTACATTGTGTATTTAATTGATTTTGGAGTTGATTGACATGTATATGGATGATAGAAATCATCTAGAAAGCAATGGAACACATATAACCTAGAAAATGGAATGAGTCTAGAGTGAGAAAGTGTGATTGAGTATGTTGATGATTTATGGATTATGATAAGCTGTTATAGAACTAATATGAATGATGTGGAGTGGTTAAATGAAGCCACATTGTGAATTTGAGTTGGTGATTTGGGGAAATTGCTAAGTTGTCAATTGAGTAATGTGGATGATTTGTAATGGGTAATTGAAACTATATTGTGGGTTGAGTGGAATTAGGAAAATGAGCACATGTAGTGTTGATGGAAAAGCCTTAGTGAGGAAATATATAGGCATAAAGGAACAATATGAGCTTAATATCAATTTAATACCAATTCATTATGAATAAATAGGCCTAAAGGAATCCATAGACTCGAGATATGAATAGAGAAATGAAATGGGGCCTTATATGAGATGATAGAAGCTGTAGAGTAAATTGACTATAGCAAAACCCAAAGGTTGCGTGTAATAGATTGAAATAATGCAGAATATGAATTTGTGCAGTTTGGGAGAGTCGTTGGAGACGCAATTAAACTATGCACACGTAAGCAGCTTTAAGGAAGTGGAATCGCACGTTGCGATTCCATGTAAGGGAATTTTGTGAGTATATATAGGTAGCTACTCGTATTTTATGGATATATAGGGTGTTATAAATTTGCATGATGGTTTGGAAAAAGTGGTTGATGATGTATGTGAACAATTATGAGTACGTATATGATTTGGTTTATATGGATGTATAAAACGGGATAGTAAGGCTAATAATTGCATGCATCACGTGTTTTGAATGTTTTCACAAAGCACAATGCTTTGATTTGAGCAAATAAAAGGATAGGCTGGCTAGTACTTAAATAATGTTGTGAAATAGCCCATGTGAGGCGCTAAACATGTTTTGAGATGTTTTGAATGTATAGGAGCCGCCTATCGTGTGTACGTGATCTAATTCGCGCTGGAACCTCGCTCATGCTAGATTTTGATATTTTCATTTGTATGAAACGTGCGGAGCTTAGCTCGCACCTTGATTTGGAAACTATGATGATGTTTATAAACTGTACTGGAGCTTCTGCTCGTACGTGGCTTTTGAGTAGTTTTTCTTATGAGTATAACCGTACTAGAGCTATGCTCGTACGTGGTCTCTTTATGGTAGGATGCATGAGTTGTGCTAGAGCTTTGCTTACACAAGTTTGCACATTGTGATACAGATGAGGTCATGAAAGTTGGTAAGATCCTCAAGTCCTACATCCTTAAGCCAACATCTTTAAGCACGAGGATGCGTGAAGGCTTTGTTAGGTGGGGAAGCTATCTTACGGTAAGGTCCTTAAGCCCTACATCCATAAGCTAACATCCTTAAGCCCGAGGAGGTGGGGAGGCTCTGTTAGGAGGGGAGGCTCTGTTCGGTAGGGAGGCTCTCTTACGGAAGGATCCTTAAGCTAACATCCTTAAGCCCTGGAGGGACGGGGAGGCTCTGTTCGGTAGGGAGGCTCTCCTACATGGGTATAGAAGGATCCTTAAGCCAACATCCTTAAGCCCTAGAGGGGCGGAGAGGCTCTGTTCGGCAGTGAGGCTCTCCTACATGGATATGGAAAATTTTTGGTATAGGTAGGTAAGACCTAGGAATGGCACCCCCAATCATGATATGAGTCTGCGGAGTACGCTGTACCGTGTATATAACATGGAGTACGATGTACCGCGCGATGGTTATGTGATGAGAAAGTTTGGCGAGAGATAATTCACCTTCGTGCCAGCATGATACCCCGCACACCTGGATGCGTGTGGTCTGAGATGATTTATAATGTAATTGGCCCACATAGTCACTTGGGATATAGTGACCTGATTTTTATACACATGTGTGATTGTGATTGCCCAAGGTAGACTCGAGGGAGGGGTCGAGCCTTGTGAGATTTGAATTGTGAAATGGTAATGATGTTTGTGAGTGAGAAAATGGTTTGTGATGGGATTGTGTGTGTTTGAGAAAGAGCTTTGTGTTGTGATTTAAAAAGGAGGTTTCTTAAATGAATTGCCCTTTTTATGAGTTTAATGAGAATGAGCATGAGATGTTTTCACATGTTGATATTCCATGTTTTATATGCCAATTTTACATGATTTTGATACATATTATATATGTATACTCATATGGCATAGTTTTATTCCTCATGCTCCTATTATAAATGATTTATGCATAACATTATCAACGTGTAGATAGAGTAGTTATCTACCATGCTTGCATTATTGCCTTACTGAGCGTGTGGTTGCTCATCCCTCTCTATTTTTCCCCTCCTACAGAGCGTGCATAGTAGCCCAGTGAGGATTGAGGCGTGGTATTTTGGACATTCGCTGCATCTCCATCACTTAGAGGTATATATATAGTGATTCCTTCTTGTATCTAAACAATGTAAAAGCACAGTAGTCATTTGAAATGTAATTATGGGGGATGTAGATGTCAGTAATCATATTTTGTATAAGTAAATGATTAACTTTGAATGTATGACATCGTTTCATTAAATTGTGAATGAATGGTAAGTGGTGGTTATTATTCACTCACAGCCCAACTGTATGTGGTGAGTTGTTCATGATCGGGTAAGGTAACAGTAAAACGCAAAACATTTATTGAGATTTTCGATAAAAGGGAATGAAAAAGGGTTATGACACTTAAAGCAGGAGAAGATCGATCCCTCACTTATGGAGATTACAGTGTGTCTTGCTTTGACTATGCTCGCATGAAATTTCCTAGTAAAATCGTACTCGATGCCTCAGGTATGCTGTGTGCTCTTACGCTGAGTTGCTCGCACAAGGTTTTTATAATTATATTGTGTATTAAGTAAACCGTGCTAGAGTCGTTGTGTACTGCTGTGTGTCTTGCATTGACCTACTCGCACGTGGTTTATGAACGTGATGTAATGAGTACAAAATCGTGCTAAAGTCATCATGTATTGCTGTGTGTCTTTCACACACCTGATCGCACGAGATTTTGAGACAATGAAAATGGGTGATAAGGATCCACGGGAGCACGATGTACTGTGAGCATTAGTCATGGAGTACAATGTGCCGTGATTTCAGTATGACCTAAAGGGATGGTTGATCTGCCTCCCCAAGCATAGGGTTCCTGCTCACCTGATCAGTGTTTCCTAAAATCCGACTATGGCCATGAGTCCTATATTTATCTGAGTGATATGACATTGTCACTACTGTATGTGGTGACATATGTTTCCCTTGCTGTGTGTTGGGGAATATAATAACCCATAATGATGTCTCATGTATATTGATTTGCTAAGTGCAAAGTGATTTCTAAATATGTACTCTGTGATTTTAATGATGAATTATGTGAAAAGAGTATGCTGTGTGAATATACATATACCCATCTAGCGAATTAACGATTTTGAATTGATGGAAGTTATTTTACAGAATGCATATGTTTTATAAGGAAAATGAATATTTATATTTTAGCATGTAGATAGTGTAGTTATCTATCTGCGTTCATATTTTCCTTATTGAGTGTGATAGCCCACCCCCTTATTTCTCCTTCAGAGATTCTACGCAGTAGTGAGTACACCGCAGTCATCCCTACTATCGTGTTGCATCAGTCATCCAGCAGTATAGAGAGGTATACACTTGAGATGAAAAATTATGTATCCTATAAATTAATGCACACTAAAATTTGTCTTTTGTATTTTGGGGGATGTATATAATAGAAACTAATGTAAACGCTTCTGCACATATATATAACAGTCCAGTTTCTATTCTACTTCATTTGTATGAATTTACTAAATTATAAATGCATGAGATATGGATTGGATGTTGACTCACAGCCCAACTGTTGAAAGTAAGGTAAAAGTCACAGACAGAGAGAGAGGGTAGTGACAGAATTAATGGTATCAGAGCAAAGTTGGTCTGATGTGAGTCGGTATCCATAGTTAGGAAATTATACATCCCCAAAGTACTGTGTATTACTAGGATATAATAGTGTATACCAAGCTGGGAAATGTGACTGAGACACTTTTCTAGAGTATGCAGGATGTCTGATAGACGATGTACTCGTAGAGGAGAGAGTTCACGCTCTCAAGGGCATAGAAATGAGCCCGAGAGGTCGAGTGGGTCTAGTTCTAATAGAGATCCATCCAGTCTTAGCGAGGCCACTGAGGTGCATATAACGCAGTTACTGCTCAATGTAGACACGGTCATGGAGATGTTTACACAGGCGATGACTAGACTTAAGGGTAGACAGGAAAACCCTATTGGTCAGGTTGTTGCACCTGAGAGACAAGAGCCAGCACAGCCCGCTCCAAGATCTCAGGAGGTAGAGGCAGAGATTCCTTCACCCCCTCAAGTTCAGGATATTCCTCCACCAGTTCAGGATCCTGTAGCTTCACAACAGGTTGGCGGTGAAGGAGTGTATGATTGGGATCTGGGTAGACTGAGATAATTTTGAAAGTTTGGAGTACCTTTATTTAGTGGGGTGAAGAACCCAGTGTTAACTGAGCATTGGATAGGTAGTATGGAGAAGCTCTATCGATTTTTCCATTGTTCTGCCACAGAGAAGGTCACCTTTGTGGCTTTTGTATTAGAGGATGCGGTCGAGCATTGGTGGATGGCCACACAACTGATGTTAAGTGCATGACACCCGATTGTGACATTGGATATATTCTTGGATGCTTTTAGAAGGTAGTACATTCTAGCTACTGCTCACAGAAAGATGCAAATGGAATTTATGACATTGACTCAAGGGAACCAGACAGTAGATGAGTATGAGTCTGGATTTACATCCCTAGGCAGATATGATACAGTCACTATGAGACTTGAGGATAGAAAGGTTCAAAAATTTATTGAGGGACTAAGACCTTCCATCAGAGCTCGACTAGCTCCACTGGACATTACCACCTATGACGAGGCTATACGCAAAGCTCAATTATGTGAGCAGGAGTATGAGTTGCATGCCTCGGAATTGAGCAGGAGCGGTAAAGGCATGGATAGAGATCGAAAGAGGTCAGTTGAGGATAGAGGGTTCAGAAAAGGCCAAAGATTATTTGGTAAGGGGCTTAAGATTGATGAGATACAAGAGAGGCCTCTGAAGCCTCTATTTCATCCAGCTTTACCTCCAATATCAAGGGGCATAGTTATTGGCAAACCTCGACCTACCACAGAGCAGTGCAGGTTATGTGGTAGATATCACGGGGGTAGACCATGCTAACTATCGGTGAGATCATGTTATAGGTGTGGTAAACCAGGGCACATAGCTCATGAATGCTCAGAGTTGATTGATACAGCCCTACAGAAGGGCAAAGAGCTAGAGAAGGCTACAGTTGAGACACCTACACCTAAGAGGAAGGCCACAGTTGAAGAGAAAGGGAAGCAAGTTGTTGGTCGAAGGCGAGTGCTTACATTGGACTAGGCATTTACAGAGGCTTCCTCAGATGTGATTAAAGGTACCACCCTAGTATTTATTTTAAAGCATTAGCATTGATTGATCCTGGTGCCACATATTCATTCATATCGCCTTCATTTGCGTGTAAACTGTGTGAACATGTGAAACCTGTACCCTTAGGTAGAGTTTCACTTATAAGCACTCCAGTGAGAGACAATGTAATGACGGAGTATGTATATAAGAATTGTAAGTTAAAAGTAGGGGAAAAGGACATGTCGATCGATCTCATCCTATTAAATATGAAGGACTTCTATGTAATACTAGAAATGGATTGGTTGGCTGCAAACTATGCTGTCTTAGATTGTTATGCTAAGACAGTAATGTTTTCCATCCCTGAAAAGTGTGTTGTAAGATTTGAAAAGTAATGAAAGAAGTAGTAAATTATTTTAAGGATGGATGATTTTGCTAGCAAATGTAATATGATGTGTTGAAGGTTTTATCGCCTATGTGGTTGACTTGGAAAGGTGTACCTGGAATTAGTAGGCATCTCAGTAGTTAGAGAATTCCCCGATGTCTTTTTGGAAGAATTACCAGGGTTGCCACCAGATAGAGAGATGGAATTCTCTATTGGTTTGGTGCCTAGAACTGAACTGATATCCAAGCCACCGTATAGAATGGCTCCAATGGAATTGGAGGAGCTAAAGAAGTAATTGCAAGAGTTGTTGGACAAGGGGTTCATCAGACCGAGTGTATTACCTTGGGAAGCACCGGTTCTGTTTGTAAAGAAGAAAGATAGGAGTCACCAACTGTGTATAGACTATCGGTTGTTAAACAAGACTACCATAAAAAATAAATACCCCTTTCCATGGATTGATGATCTATTAGATCAATTGCAAGGAACACAGGTCTTGAAGATTGATATGAGGTCTGGGTATCATCAGTTAAGGATTCAGAGTGGATATGTACCCAAGACAGCGTTTCAGACTTGTTATGGCCATTTTGAGGTTTTAGTTATGCCATTTGGGTTGACGAATGCTCCTGCAGCAATTATGGCTTTAATGAATGATGTGTTTAAGCCACACCTTGACAACTTCATGATTGTCTTTATAGATGACATATTGGTATACTCGAAGCCCAGGGAAGAGCATGAGCAGCACTTGAGAACAGTGTTACAGACCCTCCGAGATCAAGAGCTGTATGCTAAACTCAAAAAAATGTGATTTTTGGCTGAGTGAGATATTGTTTTTGGGTCACATAGTCTCGAGAGACGATGTATCAGTGGATCTATCCAAGATAAAGGCTGTGATACAGTGGGAAAGACCCAAGACGATTACAGAGATCCACAGTTTTCTCGATTTAGTAGGTTATTACTGATAATTTATTGAGGGATTCTCTGAGCGGGCTGCTCTGTTGACATGTCTCACTCAAAAGAATGTGGCATTTGAGTGGGATGATAAATGTGAAAGAAGTTTCTATGAGCTAAAGCACAGATTGACCACCGCACCTATTCTTACCATAACCACCAGCTCAGGAGGTTATTTAGTGTATACAAACACCTCAGGACAGGGACTGGGCTGTGTGTTGATGCAAGACAGGAAGGTAATAGCCTATAGATCCAGACAGCTCAAGGACCATGAGAGGAACTACCTGACCCATGATTTAGAGTTGGCAGTCGTAGTATTTACTTTGAAAATATGGCGCCACTACTTGTACGGTGAGAAATTTCAGGTGTATACAGATTATAAGAGCCTCTGATATCTGTTTTCACAGAAAGAGTTGAATATGAGGCAGAGACGATGGATAGAGCTTCTAAAGGATTATGACTGCGAGATATTGTACCATCCAGAAAAGGCTAATGTTGTGGCAGATGCCCTGAGTAGAAAGAGCCTTTGAATGGTATCGCACATGATGGTCAGGGAATATGAGCTGCTCGAGTAGTTTGCTCACCTTAGGTTGGATATAGACCCTCTTAATATTGACAGTGGCTGTGTGATAGCTAGCCTGTGAGTGGAACCGGATTTGATTGACTGGATATGACAGGCGCGACATGCCAATCAGTAGTGTGAGGATCGTGCGAGTTAGATTCAGAGGGGTAATGTGGCCGATTTCTTAGTGAGTGATGATGGCCCGCTGAGGTTTAGAGGCAGAATTTGTGTTCCTAATGACCCAGAGTTAAAGGGGTTGATTTTGACATAAGCTTATTCATCGAGATATACCTTGCATCCGAGGAGTAACAAGATGTATTAGAACTTCTGAAAAGTATATTCGTGGTCAGGGATAAAAAAAGGATATCGCAGAATTTGTGGCAAGATGTTTGATATGTCAGTAAGTAAAGGTAGAGCATCAGAAGCCTGCAGGGTTATTACAGCCTCTACCTATACCAACTTAGAAATGAGAGCATGTCACTATGGATTTCATGATGGGCTTACTGAGGACTAAGAGGAACCATGATGCTATCTGGGTAGTAGTTGACAGATTGACGAAATCCGCCCACTTTCTAGCTATGAAATCTGCAGATACTTTGAGTAGTTTGGCAGAGTTGTATGTACAGGAGATTGTAAGGTTACATGGTGTACCAGTGAGCATCGTATCAGATAGGGATTCTCACTTCACCTTTCACTTTTGGGAACAATTTCAGGAAGCTATGGGAACTCAATTGAGTTTTAGTATTGCTTTCCATCCTCATATCGATGGTCAGTCAGAGAGAACCGTCCAAACATTAGAGGACATGTCGAGAGCAAGTGTTATGGATTTTAAAGGCTCCTGGGATGATCACCTGCCGTTAGCCGAATTTGCATACAACAATAGTTACACTCGAGTATCAGGATGACACCATATGAGGCCTTATATGGTAAAAGGTATCGTTCCCCAATTGGATGGGAAGAAGTGGGTGAAAGGAAAATTTTTGCTCCTAATTTGGTACAGCAAGCCTCTAAGGTTGTTTAGTCGATATGTGAGAGATTGAGAACAGCTCAGAGCAAGTTGAAAAGTTATTTCGACATGAGACAGAGGCCACTAGAGTTCATCGTGGGTGACTCAGTTTTCTTGAAGGTTTCTCCCTTGAAATGGATTATGAGGTTCGGTAAGAAAGGAAAGTTAAACCCTCGGTATATCAGACCATTTGAGATATTTGAGCGTGTGGGAGATAAGGCTTACAGGCTAGCATTACCACCGGAGCTAGCAGGCATACATAATGTCTTCCATGTATCGATACTTTGGAAGTACCATCTAGATCCAACCCATGTGATTCGGTATGAGCCATTGGAGCTCAAGAATGATTTGTCATATGTAGAGAAACCAATCTAGATAGTGGATAGGAAGGAAAAAGAGCTACGAAACAAGACGATTCCGCTTATTAAGGTTCTCTGGCAGCACCACACTTCAGAGGAAGCTACTTGGGAATTAGAGAACCTTATACGGGAAAAGTACCCTCGACTTTTTTAGGAGTAACTTGGTTCTAATTTTGAGGACCAAATTTCTTAAAAGAGGGGAGGAATGTAAGACCCGTATTTTCATAAGTATCCTTATGATTCCCTAAGTATGCATTTGTTTATGTAAAATGAATCATAAGAGATGTAACGTCCGTAAACTGGATGTACACACTTGATATATGAGTTTATGATGTACACACAAGTTTCGTTATGTATGAATTATAGGAAATGGACCTTTTTAAGTGATAAATGTGGATTGAATGCAAAATGAGTGGTGAAGCAAACTGATATGAAGTTAACTTTGAAATCTGGGATGAATTTCCAGCTAAGTATACTGCAGAGCAAGGGGAGATCGATCTCTCCTTCAAGCCAGATCCATCTCGATATGTTTCTGCCAAGCAAGGATCGATCTCACCTTCAAGCTAGATTGATCTCATTATGTCTCAGCCAGAAGCAGATCGATCTCATCCCTCTGACAGATCGATCTCTGCAGCTCTCTGCCTGGCCAAGATCGATCTTACGCTTCAGAACAGATCGATCCCTCATGCTTGAAAATTGAATGCCGAGAGACTTAAAAGATCAATCCCTCACTTATAGAGATTGATCTCATTAAGCCATTTCTATAAAAACTGGGTAGCTGAACTGCATGTCACGAAAACAACTTAAAACCTTCCATTTTTGTAACAAAGTAACCAAGTTTCTCTCTCTAAATTCTCAACACTTTCCTTTGATATTTGAGAGAAGTTCATTTCAACAAATTTGTTCCTAGAGAGGAGGAGAACAACATAATTGAAAATGGGAAGTTGAATCGTTGGATTGAAAGAGGAAAAGAGCTTTCCCCCAATTTTGGTGAAAAAAGAGAAAAGCTGAAATAGGCAAGATTTCGGTGCAACAATCTCATGTATGTTAATCTAGGCATGATGATGAGTGATTTGGTGTATATATTGTTGGTTGAAATGTGATAAACATGCTTAAACAAAGCTATAACCTAGAATGGATTTAATGAGGAAAAATTGAAATGGCATAGAGTTAATGGAGATTTGAGAATGTAGAGATGTTAATGAGCATGTATAGATGACGCTAAGTTGACATTTTGAAATCTATAAGTTGTATTAGATGAAAATTTATAATGGGTGAACTAAGTGTTTGATGAAATGTCATAGAGAAAGAAAATAATAAACTTAAGGCATTATAAGCTTAATGCTGGTTCAATACGAATCAGTAGAATCAAGGAGTCTAAGAGATTCTCAAAAAATGAGTTATATACTCGTAATGGACTCAAGAAATAGTAAGGTCAGATAATGATGTAACGAGGCTAAATGAGATATAAATGGCCCAATGCATTGATTTGAATATCATGCAAGTGAAATGAAGTATATGAAATTATACTGATATGAATAGTAATTCATTGTAGCTCCGGAAGATAAAATTGGAGCCGATATGACCGGATCACGAATGTTAGAAATCAAAGGAAAGCGATTCGAGCGTGATTCGAGGTAAGGGACTTATGCGAGCTATTAGAGATAGCTATACGTATGTTTTGTCAGGACCTGTTCTCAATCCATGACTTAACCAAAAACCACTACAATATTTTTGCATTTTTAACTTACCTTTCCTCTCTTTAATGGTTGGGCTGTGATTCGATGTCAGAATCCTCGCTTACCACATCATCCATTATCATATATATATATATATATATATATATATATATATACATGTCAATATACTGTTACTGACTATAACTGCTTTTATAATACATGTGAGATTATATAAAAGCTAATACAAATACATTCCCCATAATATATTTCGTATACATCACTGTGCTGTTTCTATGTTTAGATACATAACCGTACAAAATATGTATACCTGGTGATCGATAGGAAATAGCAGTGGACTCAAGAATATTATCCCTCAATAGCTATCGCTCTACTGTTGATACTCTGTAGAGAGATGTAAAGAAAGGGGGGTGAGCATACAATGCGCTCAGTAAGGAAATCAGGCAAGCAAGTAGATATCTACACTATCTACTCAAAATAATTTTATGCCTTGAAAACATTATTTCCTTTACTCACTTTAAAAGCATGTCTTTAAATATATATATGTATACTTGTACAGATTAAATCCCATGTACAGAATCATGCTTTCTTTTTCAAATGTAGGCATGTAGTGCAAAACAATGCATCTTTATATAAATCATGCCTTTAGATAAATCATACCATGTATATTTAAATCACAATAAATATGGCATTTAAATCATTCACATCATAAAATCGGAGTCTGACCCATCCCTCAGGTCTGTCCGCAATTTAAATCAGTCAATCAAGTGATATATCATGTGAGACTCTGTGGTGAAAATGTAAATAGTATCCTGGACTATGATCATACCTGACATGTGATCCTAAGCAACACAGATCTCGGTGTTTGGGGATCACTGCTGCAACGGGAGGAGGGGTCTGTCCATCACAACCACCAGCTATATCCTCCTCAACTCCACAACACCATACGGTACAGTGTACTTCATACCACTCGCATGGTACAACGTACTCCGTGGACCCTACATCACAGTCGGGGTGCCTGTCATAGGTCTTAGCCCTCAAACCATGGAATATCATACCACGTCTCTAGTATCCTCATGCAGATATCCTCTCACATAGTGTGACACTCAGTCTACACAAGGAATCAAGCATGGATTTCAACATGTATTATATATCACATACAATGCGCGCCTTTGAGCGCGACTCACAGTCGACTCTCCGCTCAAATACTATTTCACATTACAAACTCAACTCTAGTGCGAGTAAACCTCCAACAACTAGGTCAATGCATAGTTCATGTATTAAATCAAGTATGAGCAATAGCTCCAGTACCATGCTATGCACAATATCATCAAATCAAGTACGAGTAATAGCTTCAGTACGATGTCATGTATAAATCATGAAGAATCGAGTACGAGCAACTCTCCAATACTCTGTCATGCATCTCGTGAAAAACTCGAGTACGAGCTAATCGCTCCAGCACTCTCTCATGCATATATCCTATAAAACTGAGTACGAGTAATAACTCCAGTACTCTATCATGCATGTCATGGAAATCTAGTGCGAATCATAATCCAGCACTAATGTATGTGGAAAATATATGAAATCCAGTGCGAGCTGTGCTCCAGCATGATTCATTCTCACATAATATGATAAATGGCTCTTTAAAAAGGGATGATTTACAAAACATCAAAATTAGCACTATAAAGTGTGCTTAATTCACATCAACCTTAAAATCATTAGCCCATCTATTTATTCTTCGGCTAAACAACAATTAAACACTCAAAATAGTGGTTTCCATGCTTTTTACAACTTTTCACAAAAGTTAACTTTTTGACTAACTAGGGGTAAAATCGTAATTTGCCACTATCGGGTCACAATAATTATTATTCACTTTCTCTGACCCTTAGAGTTTTTAAGTGAATGTAAAAACAGACAAAAATATGTGCAGGTATCTCTAACTACTCACAAAAGTCCCTTACCTGCAATCACTCGAGAAATTTCACTTTCTCTGCGCTGCTCGTTTCAGCAGTTCGATTTGCTCCTCCAATAATCTTTGGAGCTGTATATAACCATTTATCAGGTTAATTACACTTTTCCTACTGTATTTCACATTAAATACAGTCTATTTCCCTTAATGGGCTTTAATAATCCTTAATGGGCCAACTATGCCTTAAGCCCATTTCATTTTACTGTTAATTTTCGTTGGGCCTATTAGGCTTGTGGGGCCCACCAACTCTTATTGGGCTTGTCCTAGACACTTTACATCATATTGGGCCTAAAATATTTGGGCTTGGCCCATTGGGTCTCTCGACCACATGCCATGGTTGAGAGCTATCCATGCCATCTGTTACACCATGGCATGCCATCCATGCCTATTTGTTTAGCCAATTAACTTAGGCATTTTCACAAACACTTGGTTCGCAACATTCTTAAACATCATATAGTTCATTTAGGCATTTTATTAAACACCTTAATCGCCAACCAATTACATGTATTAATTAATCAAATTGATTAATTCTAATTACACCATAATCATTAACACATGTACATTAATACATTTATGCCTTAAGATCATATGGACATAAATCAATATCTCACTACTCACTCTTGGCCTAACCAACATCATAGTGATTTCATATGTTTCAATGCTTAAAACATATACCAATATACTTAAAATTATTCATACATTAACATATATGAAATTGAAAACTTGAAAATATACCAATTATTGTGTTCACACTTGGCTGAATACTTTGGAGGCTCACGGTTTGCACTCTATGGCTCCTTGATAGCCAATTCCAACGTATGTTACTCTCCTTTCAATTTGGAACAACTTCCATGAAGAATGAAAGTTCCAAATATGCCTAATTCCTAGTGATTTCTAGTGAGAGAAAACTTGGATACTTTGTTTCAATGGTTTCTTCTTCTAGCTGAATTTGGTGTGATGAAGATGACAATGGTGTGGCTGATTTTATAAGCCACTTACTTAGCCATTAAGCTTTACTTTCCCGCCATTAAGGTTGACTTTCTAATTCTTAGCCATGAGTGTCACGCCCCGAAAACGTGAAAAATGGGCAAATTTAAAACTTTTTACTCATCGATTCTCAATTAAGAGTGCATTCCTGTGCAGTGTCATACATCATCACACTTATCATACCTCAGGATCTCATTATTAAATAGTATATATTATATCATATACATTACTCGATCTCAAGTTAATTAATCCTAATACATCCCATACAATGTTATACATCAAGTGTCTGTAATTACAATAATTGTCTAGGTACATGAAAAGATAAATGATACCTCAAAACACAATATATGGCCTGGAGCTCAAGTCCTCCACTAGCCACTACTCCGTACGTCGCAGGGAAACCCTTTTTCACTTGAAGAAATCTGGGGGGAAGGAAAACAGGGTGAGCTTCTAAATCGCTCAGTAAGGGGGTAAGGGACTCGTTATATAAACCATAATGCACATCATAAAATATTTATTTGCACGTGAAACTCAGTATACTCATTTGAAAATCATAGCATGAAAGTTCTCAAAAAAACATTCTCATATCTCGAAATCATGTGGAAACATGAAGTAAAAGGCTCTGTATAGAGCAGTAACCAAGCATGTGAAAATAATGCGATAATGGCTTTCTCAATAAACGTGATAAAATCACTGTAATAATAATGCACGTGGCGCAGCCACCAAACACACGTGGCATAGCCACTGATTTAGATTCACACGTGGCACAGCCATAGAAAAGGGTTTCTCGTGGCAACGGCCACCAAATATACATGGCACAGCCACAGAATGGGGTTTCTCATGTGGCAACGGCCACCAATTAGTGTTCTCACGTGGCAACGGCCACCAAATATATGTGGCACAGCCACAGAGTAGGGTTTCTCACGTGGCAACGGCCACCAATTGGGGTTCTCACGTGGCAACGGCCACCAAATATACTTGGCATAACCACATAATGGGGTTTCTCACGTGGCAACGGCCACCAATTGGGGTTCTCACGTTACTAGAACGGAGAAGAATCAGACTTACATGCTATTAGAGCAATGCCCAGTGTGTATTCAAAATTACATACCTAAATTTTTATCAATAACCATTATCATGTAAAACTGGTTTGCCTTCACGTAGAACTCATAATGGTTTTCTCACATAAAACTCATTTAAAACCGTTTTGTACTCAACACAAAACATATTTAAAAATCGAGTCCCAACCGGCAAAACACACGCACATTTCTCAAATCTCAATATTGCCTTAACGTAGAGCCCAATTCATTTCTCACATAACCTCAACGGTTTATAAAGTAATTTCACACTCAACTTATAAACTCATAAAATAATGGGCTCCAACCGGCTATAAAAATCGTGTGCATTCTCATCAAAACACAACACATCAAACATGCTTGTTTTATAAATCGCAAATCATGCTATAATAGTTCACAAATCACATACACAAATGGTTTAGTTTCCCTTACCTCTTTGCACCTCGTATAGTGCAATTGTTTCTCCCTTGTCACGAACTAGTCTCGCATTCCACTCTGGAACTCCCGAGCTGTCCAAACGATGTTAAAACATCAATACTCATCATCGCAGTAACCTCAATTCTCAAAATCGAGCATAATTGCTCATAACACCTCAAATCTCTCAATTCACGTAACTCTATCACAATCCACAATCTTATTCACAACATCTCAACATCCTACACTTCCCATGCCACAATATCTATGGTAAATCACCACATTGTCTAAATTTTCATTTATAACTCAAAATTCTCAAAATTACCAAAATTGCTAAATATCATCATCACCCCAACTACATTGTAATTTCATCAATCCCTAATCATTTTCCAGCTATTTCAACACAATGCCAACAACCATTATCACCAAAATCATCTCTAATATCAAGATCGAGGTTTAGAAATTACCTAAAACTTATGGAGAGCTTATCTCTTGCCTCGATTCAATCCGTCTTTCGATTTACAAGTATGTTGTTCTCCCTTTGATGAGGAACAACTTTCCTTCTTGCCACAACCTCTGATTTGGACGGAAATGGGTGCTTTGGATGAGGAGAAAGCTAGGGCTCAGGTTAAAATGGGGTTTTGAAGAGAGAGAAAATGAAATTGTAGGAGAAAACAGGGGTTCCTTATATAGACGGAGGGTAGGAGATCGATCTGGCTCTTGATGAGATCGATCTGCATTTGAATTTGGGGACGATTTAGGGTAATTTTATGCCTAGGAGATCGATCTGTCGAGGGGTGAGATCGATCTCTTTATGGCTTTATGAGATCGATCTGCTTCTTAAGGAGATCGATCTTCTCCCAAACAGAGACATTTGGAGATCGATCCCTTCCTCATGAGATCGATCTTCTCTCAAACAGAATCATAAGGAGATCTATCCTTTTCCATTAGAGATCGATCTGCTCCTTAAATTCCTCCTTCCTTGTCATTTTTAACTCATCAGATCGATCTCTCCTTCTCTAAGATCGATCTGACCTCTTAGTTTCACACTTATGTTAAACACTTACATATAAATCTCCAAATGTAATTTTCACAATTCACTTAGCTCAATAAATTATACTTCAAGTTCTTATTATATCATTAAATATATCTAAAATTCTTAGATCTCACATCCTCCCCACCTTAAAAGAATTTGGTCCTCCAAATTCAGCTCAACTAGTCAAATAGATGGGGGTATTTTTCCTTCATGAGATTCTCTAGTTCCCACGTTGCCTCTTCCATTGAGTGATGTTTCCACAGAACTTTCACTAATGGGATACTCTTGGTTCTAAGTACCTTCTCCTTCCTATCGAGAATTCGGACGGGTTCCTCAGTATAGCTCATATCCTCTTGTAAGTCCATCTCGTCATACTCTAAGACACGAGAAGGGTCCGGGTGGTACTTCCTCAACATAGACACATGAAAAACATTATGTATTTCGGACATCCACGGGGGTAATGCCAATCTGTAGGCTACCTCTCCCACTCTCTCAAGAATCTCGAATGGTCCTACGTATCGAGGACTCAATTTTCCTTTCTTCCCGAATCGCATGATACCCCTACTCGATGATATTTTCAGAAATACTGCATCACCAACATCAAACTCGAGTGGCCGTCTACGCATATCCGCGTAGTTTTTCTATCTACTCTGTGCAGCCCGTAACCTCTCATATATGAGTTTCACACTCTGTACAGCTTGCTCAACAAGCTCAAGAGCATTTATCTTTCTGTCACCGACTTCTTCCCAAGCTATAGGGGATCTACACCTCCTACCATATAGAGCCTCAAAAGGTGCCATTCCAATACTCACAAGATAGCTATTATTGTATGCAAACTTTGCTAGGGGCAGGTGATCATCCCATGATCCCTTAAAATCCATTGTACACGCCCTCAACATATCCTCCAGGGTCTAAATAGTCCTCTCTGACTGACCATCTGTCTGAGGATGATAGGCGGTACTGAAACTCAATCGAGATCCCATAGACTTCTGAAACTGGGTCCAAAATCTTGAAGTAAATCGAGAATCTCTATCAGAAGTAATACTCACTGGAGCCCCATGTAATCTAGCTATCTCGCTGACATACAGCTCGGCTAAGGCATCCACAGTATCTGTGCTCTTGATGGCAAGGAACTGGGCACTCTTGGTCAATCTATCCACTATAACCCATATAACGTCATGACCTCTTCGGGTCCTCGGTAAACCCATAATGAAGTCCATAGTGACATGCTCCCATTTCCATGTAGGTATAGGTAAAGGTTGCAGTAGTCCTCCAGGCTTCCGATGCTCAGCTTTCACTTGTTGGCATATTAAACACCTGGCCACATACTCTGCCACGTCTCGCTTCATACCACTCCACCAGTACACCTTTCTCAAATCTCGATACATCTTAGTACTCCCTGGGTGCATGGTGTATCACGAGCAGTAAGATTCTCTCAGTATCTGTCTCTTCAGGGTATCATCATCCGGTACACAAATCCGTCCTCTGAATCTCAACAATCCATCCTCACTGACTGTGAGATCTGACTGTGAACTCTGTTCAGCTTGGCTAACCATATCTATCAACCTCTGATCATTGCACTGCCTAGTTCTAATCTGATCTATGATCCTAGGCTCTATCCGCAAGCTAGCCAAAAATCCAGTCTCTACCGCTTTAACTCTGATCTAGAGTTCGGTGAACTGCTTCAGTAAATCCCATTCCCTGATCATCATCGCAGATATCATACTCTTCCTGCTCAGGGCATCAGTAACTACGTTCGCCTTACCCGGATGATATAGAATCTCGCAGTCATAATCCTTAAGGAGTTCCATCCATCTCCTTTGTCTCATGTTTAACTCTTTTTGATCAAAGAGATATCTCAAACTCTTATGATCAGTGAAGATCTAGAATCTTTCCCCATATAAGTAGTGTCGCCAGATCTTCAAGGCAAATACCACAGCGGCTAACTCCAAATCATGCATGGGGTAATTCCGCTCATGGTCTTTCAACTATCGCAATCCATATGCGACCACTCTTCCATGCTGCATAAGCACACACCCCAATCCTTGATGAGATGCATCACTATACACTGAAAATCCTATTGATCCCTCAGGAATAGTTAACACAGGTGCCACTGTCAACCTCCTTTTTAATTCCTAAAAACTGAGCTCACATTGATCAGTCAATATAAATGGAGTCTTTTTACGCGTGAGCTTAGTCAAAGGGGCGACAATCCTGGAAAACCCTTCCACAAACCTTCTGTAATATCCTGCCAAACCAAGGAAGCTTCGTACCTCCGTAACTGTCCTCGATCTTTCCCAGTTAAGCACAGCCTCCACTTTACTTGGATCCACTGATACTCCTTCCTCTGAGACTATATGACCAAGGAAAGCTATCTGATCCAGCCAAAACTCACACTTACTAAGCTTTCCATATAATTGTTTATCTCAGAGTATCTGAAGTACTAACCACAAATGTTTTGCATGCTCCTCATACGACCGAGAGTATACTAGGATATCATCAATAAAGACTATCACAAACTTATCTAGATAGTCTCTGAACACCTCGTTCATTATCTCATAAATGTTGCAGGGGCGTTCGTCAATCCAATGGACATCACCAAAAACTCATAATGGCTATACCTCGTCTTGAAGGCCGTCTTTGGAATATCTTCTTCCTTGATCCTCAATTGGTGATAGCCCGATCTCAAATCAATCTTAGAAAAGACTGATGCCCCTCTCAGCTGATCAAGTAGATCATCAATCCTAGGCAATGGATATTTATTCTTCACTGTGACATTATTCAACAACCGGTAGTCTACGCATAATCTGAGACTACCATCCTTCTTCTTAACAAATAATACTGGTGCTCCCCACTGCGAAACACTGGGTCTTATAATCCCTTGATCCAATAACTCCTGTAGTTGTTTCTTCAATTCCTCAAGTTCCACTAATGCCATCCTATAGGGAGGTTTAAAGATCGGCTGAGTATCTGGTACCAAATCAATGGTAAACTCCAGCTCTCTCTCTGGTGGTAAACCTGGTAACTCATCTGGGAAAACATCCAAAAATTCACAAACCATTGGTATATCCTCAATCCTCGGATGTTCCCGATCATCATCTGAGATGAGTGTTTCATAACCTTCACATGGACAATCATATTTAATATTCTCCAAAATAACATTAAAATTCTCAAATTGTTTACAAAATTTCATACGTCTATTTCCTTAATATTTCAAACGTACACTGTAAGGTTCAGATAGGGAGAAAGTTACAATCTTAGTGTAGCAGTCTAAATTTGCTCGATTGGTTGCCAGCCAATCCATCCCCAGAATTACATCAAACCCATGCATATTTAACATGATTAGATCTGCTAACATCACTCTATCTCCCACCTTTATTCCACATCCTCTACAGATTAACTCAGTTCTCTGGGATTCACGCATAGGGGTATTTACATGTAGTATATATTCTAGAGGTTCAAACTTCAAGTTTAATCTACATGCAAAATGTTCAGAAATGAATGAATGCATGGATCTCGGATCAATAAACACATGAGTCTTATAATCACAGACAGAGAGTGTACCTCTTATGGTTTCTGCAGAAGTGTCTGCGGTCTCCTTATCCAGGGCAAACACACATCCCTATGTAACAGGTCTCTTTCCTTTCTCTGCAGCAGTGGCCCGTCTCTAGGGGTTCACTCTTTGAGGCTGTTGTCTAGTGGGCTCCGGAACATGTGGTTTCTGAGGTTGAGGGAAATCCTTCACCATGTGACCCATGTCTCCACATCTAAAACATCCATGGATCGACCCAGTACAACTTCCCTCATGCATTCGACCACAATTTTTGCAAAACCTTAGCTCAGGCCTGACATCTCGAGGGGTCTCCTTAATGTTAGGGTAACCTCTGGGTCTCTCTAATCTGCCCTTCTGCACCTCAATCCTTCCTCTTCTGAAGGAACCTCTCCGAGCATCTGTTTGGAAAATCGCTGGCCTCTTGCCCTATCTCTATTCACTGCTCTGAGCTCATTCTGGGATTGTACCATTTCAATTCCTCTTTCAATCTCTTGTGCTCACCTCAGAGCATCTCCAAACTCGGTAATACATAGCCCTATCAATCTATCTCTGATGACGGGCTTCAATCCATACATAAACTTCTCTGTGCGGAGCTCTTCATTCTTGAAGGTCTCTGGGTCATATCTCAATAGCGCGGTGAACTGGCTCTCATAGTCATCCACAGACATATCACCTTGTACCAAACTTAAAAACTCGGCCTGTTTCTTTCTCTGGGTGGCTCGTGGTACATATTGGGTCCTAAAGGCTGTCTGAAACTCTTCTCAACCAATCACATCCTGGTGGGACATTAGAATACCTTGGGTAGTACCCCACCAATCTCGAGCTCTCCCCTTCAACATATAGATACTCATACTGACCCTCTCAGCATCGGTGCACCCCAGATAATCAAATATAATTCTCAACTCCGTTAGCCTCTGTAGGATCCTTCTTTCCCCTAAATGCGGGTGGATTCATCTTCAGAAAATCCTTCAGTCAGACCATACTTCTGTCATCAGGCTGAGTGATGGGGGGCACTGGGTCCATCTGTACTGGGGGTATGGGAGGTCCTTGTGGTGGTGTAGGAGTAGTACACGAGGCATTAACTCCAAAGTGTTGCGCGAATAGCGCTGCCATCTACTCAAAACCTTGCCTCACATCGGTCCCAATCTGATTAAATCGAGAGTTAGGACTCTCTGGTTGGGGAACAGGTGGCGGAGGGGACTCTGCCTCCTCAAACGACCTCGTTGTCTACTCATTCTCTATCTCAACTCGTCTCCTGCGCGTACATATCAAAATCGATTGAAATCTCAATCCTCAAATTCAGTTCATGACCAGACTATTACAAACACTTGGGATGTATTCTATTTCACTTAACCGACACTGACAGTACTAGACACCCTAAGCTCTGATACCAAGAAAGCTCTATCACGCCCAGAAAACGTGGGAAATCGGGCAAATTTAAAACGTTTTACTCATCGATTCACAATTAAGAGTGTATTCCTATGCAGTGTCATACATCATCACACTTATCATACCTCAGGATCTCGTCATTAAATAGTATATATTATATCATATACATTATTCGATCTCAAGTTAATTAACCTAATACATCCCATACAATGTTATACATCAAGTGTCTATAATTACAATAATTGTCTGGGTACATGAAAAGATAAATGATACCTCAAAACACAATATATGGCCTGGAGCTCAAGTCCTCCACTAGCCACTACTCCGTACGTCACAGGGAAACCCTTTTTCACTTGAAGAAATCTGGGGGGAAGGAAAACAGGGTGAGCTTCTAAATCGCTCAGTAAGGGGGTAAAGGACTCGTTATATAAACCATAATGCACATCATAAAATATTTATTTGCACGTGAAACTCAGTATACTCATTCGAAAACCATAGCATGAAAGTTCTCAAAACAACATTCTCATATCTCGAAATCATGTGGAAACATGAAGTAAAAGGCTCAGTATAGAGCAGTAACCAAGCGTGTGAAAATAACGCGATAATGGCTTTCTCAATAAACGTGATAAAATCACTGTAATAATAATGCACGTGGCGCAGCCACCAAACACACGTGGCATAGCCACTAATTTAGATTCACACGTGGCACAGCCACAGAATAGGGTTTCTCGTGGCAACGACCACCAAATATACGTGGCACAACCACAGAATGGGGTTTCTCACGTGGCAACGGCTACCAATTAGGGTTCTCACGTGGCAACGGCCACCAAATATATGTGGCACAGCCACATAATTTTCTAGCTAACTTAGATAACACATGCATGCTAGCATAACCAGTCTTCTATGCCACAACCAAGGTTCTTTTTCCTTGTCTACCATTAGGCATATGTTTTCATTTTTAAGTTCATTTAGATAGACAATGTATATATTACCTTGCCTATGACCTATGAAAAGAACTTTATTAGATTTAGGATCTATAACATGACATTTCAAGCAATCAAAAATTACTTTGTAACCTTTATCACAAAGTTGACTAATGCTTAGTAAATTAAGTTTTAGACCCCTAACAAGCATCACTTTTTCTAATGAAAAGTAGTCATTACCTATTGAGCCACTTCCTTCAACTTGGCCTTTGGAGTTGTCCCCAAATGTGACTTCTCCACCAACTTTTGACTTAAATGAGTTGAAGCGGCTTCTATCACCGGTCATGTGTCTTGAGCATCCACTGTACAAGTACCAAGCTTCCGTTGTTTTAGCTTTGTGGCAATGCTCAATCACCTATAATCAAAGTTCAAACTCATGTCTTAGGTACCCAAATTCTATTGGGTCATTTGGAGTTAGTGAATACAATTCTTGATCCCTTTGGGATCCATTTTACTATAGTATTAATATCTTTTGAATTGACTACCTATTTCGGAACCCAAATTCTTTTTACTATTTTTCCACTAAATGTTGTCATCTTCATATTGCAATTATATGATGCATGTCCTTTCTTATTACAATGTGAACAAATAGATTAGGGTTTATGCATGTTCTTTCTAGCTATGAAACTTTTGAGATGGGTCTCTCTCTACTTTTTCCATCATATCCTAATCCATTCTTATCAAAAAGGCCCTTTGAGTCTCTAGCATGTTATCTAACTTTTGTTGACCCATATAGAATCTAGTAAAAGAATTATGCAAGTTACTATTTTTTTCTTTTAGGTCACAAATTTCAAGATTTGTAATTTCTAGTTTCTTTTCACATTCTATCTTATCCTTTAGTAGTAACTCATTTTCTTTCTTCAATTTAGATATTAATTTTTTGTACTTCATACTTATGCATTCATATTCCAATGCAAGATCATCAAAAGCATCTTGCAATTCATCAAAAGAATATTCATTGAGGTCTAAAGTAACCTTTTCATCCTCAATAGCCATGAAGCATAGGTTGGCATTATCCTTATTCGATTATCATCGGAGCTATCACTGTCGCTCCATGTTGCCATCATTGCCTTCTTTTTGTGGAACCTATCATTGGATCTTTTAAGAAGAGGGCAGTTAAATTTAATATGTCCAGGTTTTTTACATTCATAGCACACAATGGTATCTTTTCTACCTAACTCTTCTTGATCTTTCTTGTGGTTTCTCCTACCACTACTACTTGCTCTCATTCTCATGAATTTGTTAAATCTCTTGGCAAACATTGCCATCTTAAGATCTTCTTCACTACCACTCTCATTTTTACTCTCCTATTGAGTAGTGGATTTCAGAGCTACTCCCACTTTCTTGGGTGGCTCTTCATTTCTTCTTAACTTCATCTCATACGTGAGTAGTGATCCTATTACTTCATCTAGTGACAGTGTGTGGGGATCTTTAGACTCCTCTAAAGCAGTTACTTTAGCTTCCCATGATTTTGGTAGGCTATTTAATATTTTCTTGACCATTTCTATATTTGAATAAATTTTTCCTAAAGACTTTAACCTATTTATTACATCAGTGAATCTAGTGAACATGTCACTAATTGACTCTCCTTCTTTCATCCTAAACAGCTCATAATCATGTGTGAGCATTCCTACCTTAGTCTCCTTTACTTGAGTTGTTCCTTCATGAGTTATTGCCAATTTGTCCCATATTTGTTTGGCAATTGTCACAACTAGAGACTCTATTATATTCATTTGGCCCTAAAGCACAAAATAAGGTGTGCATGGCCTTAGCATTTAGCTGAGCACATTTTACATCATTTGAATCCCACTCATCTTCTTCTTTAGGGATGTCTCTTCCCTCTATTCTTTTAGTTGCGATTTGAGGTCCTTTAGTTATAATCCTCCATACCTTATAATCATTTGCTTGAATGAAAAGTATTATCCTAGTTTTCTAATAAGCATAATGTTCACCATTGAACATAGGAGGCCTAACTGTAGAATGCCCCTCTCCTACTAGATTGGTTGCTACATTGTTGTGAGCCATTAGATCGTTTTTAACTCTTAGGAAGTTATTCCTATATGATCAAAGAGTCCTCGCTTTGATACCAATTGTTAGCTCTACTGAGAGGGGGGTGAATCAGTTTACTAAGGTTAATGGCAAATTTAAACAAAATTAAGTCTAATTGCAAATAATGAATAATCAATAAAATGTAATACAATGAATTGAAGGAATATAAGGGAAAGAAATATCAAACTCAGTAGTGTATAGAGGTTCGACCAATCTCTTACCTACGTCTTCTCTTCTTGACCTCCTTGTCAAGAGCTTTCTTTCACTCTTTCAATAAATGTTACACACTCTCTTTTACAGGTTAAGGAATAACCTCTCTACCCTTTTTACACAAAGATATATTCACCCTTTACAAAGTTGACACACAGAGGAAGTCTCCTCTTCTCTCTTAATTTGAGGATGAATATGAAGTGAAGCTTTGGTAGGATAAAAATAGCTTTTACACAAAGGCTTATACAACAATATCAATAAATGAAGATTGAAGACAAATGGAATGTTGGAATGAAATTCTTGAGAATATACAGAATTTACAGCAATAGTCTCTCTGATCCCAGTGTCTTCAATGCTTGATTTTATACTAGAGGATTGGTAGTTGGTGCATTAAATGCTATTTTTCCCGTTGAAGGTTTTGCAGAAAGAGTCGTTGGGAACCTCCAGTAGAGTGCCAAATCGATCTCCCATTTTGATCAGATCGATCTCTTAGTTTGATTTCCTACGAAAACAAAGCAACTTGAAACATGGAGATCAATCTCATACTTGTAGAGATCGATCTTGTAATTTGAAAATGTTAGTGAAGATCGATCTGTCGAACCAGAAGATTGATCTTCCAATCTCTCTATTTGAGGCAAGACTGATCTCCAGATCGATCTAACAAGTATTCTCGTAGAGAGGAGATCGATCTCTATTCAACCCAGATCGATCTCCTTAGCCCTCTGACTTTGAGGAGATCGATCTCTTCCTATAGCAGATCGATCTCATGAACTCTCTGTTTGAGCATAGATCGATCTACTGCCTTTAACCTTTGTTTTAAAGGAGACCGACTCTTCCTAGTCCAGATCGTTCTCATAAACATCCTGTAATAGACAGATCGATCTTATAACCCTTATAGATCGATCTCTGCATCCTCAATACCTTGTATAGATCCTTTGAGGATTCAATCCTTTAGCAGATCGATCTCATATCCTCATGAGATGATCTCTCATACTAGAAAACCCATGAGATCGATCTCTCATCTCACCAGATCGATCTCTCATCCTTAAAGACTTAGTTTCTGGTACTGATAACCTCTAAACATGTTTTTAAATCATTTCTATATTATTGAATTTACTTGTTTTGTCATTTCAAAATATATTAACTCAACAGTCTTAAAGGTGGTTGGATGAGAAAATGACTATGGCAGCAAATTGAGGATGTTTTGTGCGAAGTTACTACAGTAAAATCTAGAAAATATGAAGGCCAGATCGATCTCATAGGATGAGAGATCGATCTGGAATAGCCAGAATGTTCTTATTTGAGCAATGGAATAGAGCAGATCAATCTCCAATAGGGCCAGATCGATCTCCTAAACATTCTGTAATGAAAAGATCGACCCTCAAGCATACAGATCGATCTCAAGCTTCGACAGATCGATCTCATGCTTGAAAATGCCGTGAAAAAAAGGGATTTAAGGGGACCAGATCGATCTCCTCCTAATGAAGATCGATCTCATCAAGTTATTTCTATAAATAGGGTGCTGAAATCTATAACTTTCGGGAAACAACATCACCCTTTCCATTTCCAACCCAAAACCTAACTTTCTCACTCCTAAATCCACCCATTTCCATTTAGATTTGAGAAGGAGCTTTTAGACACAAAGTTGTTCATTTCAAAGAGAAGAACAACATAGTTTGGAACCAATGTCCCATTGTTTGTATTGAAGGAAGAAGGAACATTTCACTTTGGAGCAAGAAGAGAAACTAGATTTGTAAGTTTCTAATACTCCAGCCTAATTACATTATTTATTTATTAACTTTGGAGTTGATTTTTATGGGTAGTGATGATTGAAAACTACCTAAGATGTATTTGAGCAAGTTAGACCTAGAAAATGGAATAAGTTTAGTGTGAGAAAGTGTAAATTGAATGAATTGATGAAATGGTGGGTATGCTAAGATGTTATTTGAGTAATGTGGATGATTTGAAGTGGGTAAATGAAGCTACATTGTGGATTGAGTGAATTTATGGAGTTGAGTATGTAATATGTTTGATAAATGCCGATGAAATAGGAACATTATGAGCTTAGTATCGATCTAATATTGATTTGGAATAAGTTAATGGGCCTAAAAGGATCCATGGACTTGAGTTATGAGTAGAGTAATAAAAATGAAGCCTCACAAGCGTTAATAAAGACTATAGGTTGCATCGACTATAGTAAACGCAAGAGTCGAATTATAATGGGCTAAAATGTTGTGAAATACGTTTATCCGCAGTTTCGAAGAGCTCGTTGGAGACGAATCGAACCGCACGAGTAAGCAGCTTTAAGGAAGTGGAATCATGCATCACAATTCCAAGTAAGGGAATTTTGTGGGTATATAGAGGTGGCTGCTCGTATCTTGAACTCGTGGGTATATAGGGCTTTGCAAATGTGCATGAGTTTATAGGATATGTTTGATAATGTATGGAAATTGTTTGAGTATTCATATGAGATTTGGTTGTTTGAAATGGTATTGTAAAGAAATGGGATAGTAAGGCTAATAATTGCATAAATCACGTGTTTTAAATGTTTTCACAAAACATCTTTTTTTTTTTTTTAAGAAAATTGACGGATAGGTTGGCAAATGTTTGAATGTTTTTTGAAATAGCCCATATGAGATGTTAAGCATGGGTTGTGAATGTTTTGGTTATTTATGAGCCGCCTATAATGTTTATGAGAATTAAACCGTGCTGGAGCCTAGCTCACACTGGATATTGATGTTTTCGCATGTTTGAAACATGCTGGACCGTAGCTTGCACTTTGATTTGAATTGTGGTGATGTTTTATAAACCGTACCAGAGCTTCTGCTCGTACGTAATTTTTTTTATGATATGATGCATGAGTCAAGCTAGAGTTTTGCTCGCACAAGTTTGCACATTATAGTACGTATGCTGCCGTGGAGGTTGGTAAGATCCTCAAGCCCTACATCCTTAAGCCAACATCCTTAAGCCCTAGAGGGTTGGGGAGGCTCTGTTCGGCAGGGAGGCTCTGTTCGGTGGGAGGCTCTCTTGCAATAAGATCCTCAAGCCATACATCCTTAAGCTTGAGGAGGCGGGGAGGCTCTGTTAGGTGGGGAGGTTGTCTTACGAAAGGATCCTTCTAGAATTACACTTAAGCATAATTTCACCGATATTAATTAAGGACTAATTAAAACTTCCCCGGCAACGGCGCCAAAAACTTGACACGCCCAAAGGGTATTGTCCGCAAGTGCACGGGGCGTACAAGTAATAATGGGATTTGAGTCCCGAGTTATCGTCCCACAGAGAAGTTAACTAGCCTAATTAACTACCGGTTAATCTTACCCAAAGTATATCCTAGCAAATTATGAAATTAAATGGAGTGATCTACATAACTAGAATTAAAAATACTGAAAGCAATAAAATAATAAAAGCTATAAAATAAAGAAATTAAAACCGAGCAAAATTACTTACAGTGCTCCATGCAATTAAAAACCAATACCTACGCAAATAATTAAAACAGTTAAAATTGATTAACGCAAGTAAAATAAAATGCAATTATGAAAATAACAAAGCAAGATTAATTAAACTAAAATTAAACTAACCTAAAATGAAATTAAACTACTTAATCAAAATGCAATTTAAACTAAACTAAAACTTAATGAAAATAAAATCCTAGGAAATTAAGAAAATAACTATAAAACTACATGTCTAAACTATTAACTCTAAACTAATCCTAACTATATCTAATTACTAATTTAACAATAAAATTTAACTAATGCATGTAACAAATTTAATCTAACTTAACTAATGCATAAAAATGAGTTAAGGACATAATTAAATCTACTTCATGAACTAATCAAGCAAAATGGGTTATTGTGCATAAGGTAAATGCCAAACAAGCCTTAAACAAATTTAAACCATTCAAATTATCCCTCCAAATACTATTCACGTGTCTTTCCAATTCCATGCTTATTTCCAGGCTTACTCACGGGTTGCCCTCTGCTCCAGGTATGTCAGTCCTGTCCAGCGCATGTGTTATGTCCAGCTGTTCTCTGCTGCTCTCGGTTCTGACCAGACAGTGCTCCAACTACTGCTAGGTGCTCCAGGCTACTCGGTTTGCTGTGTCAAATTGGCATGATGCACTCTACTTGCTCTCGGGTTAAGATTTTTGCTCCAAGTATTGCTAGGTTTGCTTCTGTTCCCTGCTGTACCGGGTATTCTCGGTTCCAGCTACTCTCATTCTACTTCTCGATTCTACAATCTGCTACTGCTATTTCTGCCCTGGTGTGTCTCGGTTCCAAGGGCTCTCGGGTTTAGTTACCAACTACTCTCATTCTGCTTCTTGGTTCCAGCTACTGGTGTGCTCACGGGTTGTGTCCTCTACACCAAGTCTGTTCTCGTTTCCAGGCTTGTTGTCTTCATTAGTTTCTGTCCTGCTGATCCTAACCACTTGCTTCCATTATAATACAGCAGCTGTGCACCATTTCGAAAACAACGCACAACAGAGGATGCTTATGGATGCTCTCTACTGCACCTACAGACACACTCTTCTACTCCTCACCACATGGCAATGCTTCTTCTAAGCCTAAACCAACTAGTGAGCCAATTGATAATAACAGAAAATGCTGAGAAAACATGCAGTAAAATGGATCACGGACATAAGAAAATGCAGAAACGATGAACATGCAAGCTAACATAGAAATACAGTAAAAGATGAATCATAAAGTGCACCCAAAGAAAAATGACATAACAAAATAACCATGTACTCCAAAATATAAGCATAGAACTGGTAAGAAATAACTAGAATTGGCAACTACCATTTAAAACCAAAATAGCTATAACATAAACATAAAACAAACGGGACAGCTACCATCCTCGGGTTGCTTCACATGTAGCCTCTAATGCTGTGATTCCACATTGCATTCGATGTGGAAATAATACTGGGTATTAAGAACACATCAAAGCACCAAAACCAACAAGCATAGCGGAAGGAAGAATTAAATCACCCAAATGCACAAAGGAGAGTAACCCGAGAACTAACAAAAAATATAAGAACACTAAAGCATTTCATAGTAAAACCAAGCATGAATAAACTGAAAATGAATCTTCACAAAACCGAGCATTAAAAATAACTTCTCATAAAATATCACAAAAAGAAAATGATGAAACAAAAACAAAAGCTAATCGGGAAAGCTTAGAAGATAATCCCAAAAAAAAAAAATAAAACTTAACTAAGAAAAATAAAATAAAACTATTCTAAAAAACTAGCATAAAATTACTCTACTTTAGACTATTTCTAACTTACATTACATTACACTACTCCTATTCCTAAAATTACATTACTTCTACTCCTAAATTACATACTCTTTCAATTGTCATCCTTTCCTATTTATAAACACACTAGGGGTAAAATTGTAATTTTTACATCCTTGATGAGTTGGCATTTTTTGGCCACTTGTCTTCACACCATTGGCTCCTTGAAAAGATATTTCCACGTCATCAGTCTTCTTATCCAATTGGATGTGCTAGGTGGCATGACTCGTGTTGTCCGCGTGACTCAATCTCGATTTTAGCCCAATTTCGGTCCATTTTCTACCGAAATATTCAAAATTCATCTGGATTTAATTTATCTGCAAACATGAGAATTTTAATTAAATAAAGTGGATAATTAACAAAATAAATTGGGGATTTAAATAATTAATTAGGAAATTAACCACAAATAATTCTAAAAATATAGAATTATCATCACGCTGTAACGGGAGGTTGGTCAAATCCTACCGGCCAGACTACAACTCAACATCATCACCACACGGTGCAGCGTACTCCATGTGATATACACAGTACAACGTACTCCATTGACCCATAGGTCTTATCTACCTCATACCATGTATAACCGACTCAGTCTCGAGTGCACGTGCGAGCATCTCATCCGTGTGACTAATAGTTACATGAGGCATCTAGCACAGCTCGTGCGAGCATATCATCCGTGTGACACACTGTCTACACGAGGCATCCAGTACGACTCATTACATATTACAGTGTGAAAAGTCCAGTGCGAGCAAGGCTCTAGCTTGATTTCATGCATAATCAGTAAAAATCCTCGTAGGAGCAACGCTCCAGTACGACTTTATGTAAAATAAATAATGGTAAAATCATGTACGAGCAAAGCTCCAGTACGATTATATGTATAAGAAATAGATGAAAAGCCACGTACGAGCAAAAACACCAGTATGGCTTGCATGTATCTCAACTCAAAATATGGTACGAGCTAGGCTCCAGTACATTTTATGCATATTAAAATATCAAAATCCAGTGCGAGCAAAGCTCCAGCACGATTAAACTCATATAAATCTGATAGGCGGTTTTATTTCAAAAAAACACACTAAAAATCAAAGTTAGCACCTGACTCGTGCTATTTTCATGAAATTATGAAATCTATTTGGAAGGTAGTGATATCTTAGAGTTAGAAAAACTTGTTCACTTTGCTATAGAGGGATATTTTTTAAATCTAGGGAAGAAGGCTCGTTTCTCGGGCTTTTATATAGAAATGGTGTTGTGAGATCGATCTCCTAGGGTGAGAGATCGATCTTCCCTTGGTTGAATTACCCAAATATTCAGTAAGTAAGCTGTGGGATCGATCTGCTCCTAAGGTGAGATCGATCCTTTCTAGCCAGAAATCCTTGGAGATCGATACGTGTTTGGATAGGGATTGATCCTCTCTATGCAAAATCACCTCGAGATCGATCTACTTTTAGGTAGAGATCGATCCCCTCTATACAGACTCGCCTCGAGATTGATCTATTTTTGCGTAGAGATCGATCCTCTCTATGAAGAATCACCTCGAGATCGATCTCCTTACCTTTAGAACCTTTGTGATTTCATTCTGGAATTACCAGATCAATCCTGTTGTGAAGGGAGATTGATCTGGCCTTCATCTACAAGATTCCAGCTGCTATTTTTCCCATAATTTCAAAGGAAATATTACTTTTAATCACTTCACCAATCATTTTGCATTCTAATCACACTTGGAGCAGAAAAATGTTTATTTCTTATGATTCACATATTATCTAACTTTTATGCATACAACATGGAATCATAAAGGGTACATAGAATTCATGAATATTCATTCATTCTCTTTGCAATTTCATTTAAGCAAACGCTATTCTTATGATTTAATTAACATTTGAAAATGTGTACATTATATAAATCATAAAGAATACATCACTAAAAGTGGGTCTTATATAATCTTCCCCACTAAGAAAATTTGATCCTCCAAATTGGAACCAAATCAGTCGGTGAATAACTCTGGGTACGTCCCCGTATCAAACTTTCCAATGACTATATAGCTTCATCCGCAGTGTGATGCTGCCAAAGAGCTTTTACTAAGGGAATCATCTTCGACCTCAACACCTTCTCCTTCGTATCCAATATCTGAACCGGCTTCTCAACATATGACATGCTCTCGTTGAGCTCCAATGGCTCATATCTAATCACATGCGCCAAATCCGGGTGGTACTTCCGTAACATAGAAATGTGGAATACGTTATGAACGCCCGTTAGCTCAGGTGGTAATGCTAGCCTCTAGGCCTTATCTCCCACTCTATCAAGTATCTTAAGAGGTCCAATGTAATGAGGACTCAGCTTCCCTTTCGAACCTCGTTATACCCTTGGAAGGAGAAACTCGTAAAAATACTGACTCACCCACTGTAAACTCCAATAGTCTCTGTCTCTTGTCAGCATAATTCTTCTGTCTGCTCTGAGCTGTCTGTAACCTCTCACAAATCAACTAGACGTCCTCAGAGGCCTGTCTCACTAAGTCGGGAGTAAATATCTGTCGGTCACCCACCTTTTCCCATCTAATAGGGGAATGACATTTATGGCCATACAAAGCCTCATATGGTGCCATCCTTATACTCGAATGATAACTATTATTATAGGCGAACTCGGCTAGTGGTAAATGATCATCCTATGAGCCTATAAAATCTAGTACACATGCTCTCAACATATCCTCCAGAGTCTGTATAGTCCTCTCTAACTAACCATCTATCAGAGAATGGAAAGCGGTGCTAAAACTTAACTGGGTCCCCATCGTTTCTTGAAAGTGTTCCCAAAAGTGGGAAGTGAAGCGGGAATCCCTATTCGAAACAATACTCACTGGGACACCATGTAACCTCACTATCTCACAGACATATAGATTCGTCAATGTACTCTGAGTATCAGTAGCTCTCATAGCTAAGAAATGGGCTGACTTTGTTAACCTATCCACAATCACCCAAATGGCATCATAACCTCTGTGTGTCCTCGGTAAACCCATCACAAAATCTATAGTGACGTGCTCCCACTTCCATGTCGGTATCGGTAGAGGTTGTAATAACCCTACTGGCTTCTGATTTACTACCTTCACCTGCTGACATACTAGACACTTCCACAAACTCTGCAATATCCCTCTTCATCCCTGACCACCAATACACTCTCTGAAGATTTTGATACATTTTGTTACTTCCCGGATGCAATGTATATTTCGATGAATGAGCTTCTATCAAGATCAACCTCTTGATCTCTAGGTAATCGGGAACACATATCCTACGCTTGAACCTCAGCAATCCCTCTAAACTCAACTAAAAATCAGTTTTTGTACCCCTCTGTATCTGCCCGATAATATCACTGCACTGCTGATCAATTTACTGAGCCTGTTGGATACGATCTACCACATCTGGTTCCAACCGCAGGCTAGCTACCATACAACCACTATCAGTATCAAGCAGGGTCACATCTAAACTGAGGTTTGTGAACTGTTCCAATAGGTCGTGTTCCCTGATCATCATGTACGATACCAACCCAAGATGTTTCCTACTCAGTGCATCAGCTACTACATTCGCCTTACTTCGGTGGTACAAAATTTTGCAATCATAGTCCTTCAAAAGCTCGAGCCACCTTCTCTATCTCATATTCAACTCTTTCTATGAAAACAGATATCTGAGGCTCTTATGATCTGTAAACACCTAAAATTTCTCACTGTACAAGTAGTCGTGCAATATCTTTAATGCAAATATCATGGTTACCAACTCTAGATCGTGGGTCGGGTAGTTCCTCTCATGGTTCTTAAGCTGTCTAGAACCATAAGCGACTACCTTTCCATCCTGCATCAAAACACAGCCCAATCTCTGTCTCGAAGAATCTATAAACACAGAAAAGCCTCCTGAGCTGGTGGGTATGGTGAGAATAGGTACGGTGGTCAGTCATTGCTTCAACTCACAGAAACTACTTTCACATTAATCATCTCACTCAAATGCAACATGCTTCTGAGTGAGGCGTGTCAATGGAGAAGCCAGCTTAGAGAATCCCTCAACAAATCGTCGATAATAATCTGCCAAACCAAAAAACCTGCGGACCTCTGTAACCGTCTTGGGTCTCTTCCATTGAACAACTGCCTCTACCTTGGATGGATCTACTGATACCCCATCCTTCGATACAACATGACCCAGAAATGAAATTTGCTCTAACCAAATGTCACACTTATTGAGTTTGGTATACAATTCCTTCTCTCGGAGGGTCTGCAGAACTATCCTTAAGTGCTGCTCATGATCCTCCTTAGACTTGAAATAAACCAATATATCATCAATAAACATTATCACAAACTGGTCCAGGTATGACTTAAACACATCATTCATTAAAGCCATAAATATTGTGGGCATTCGTCAATCCGAATGGCACAACCAAGAACTCATAGTGGCCATAATGGGTACGAACTAATGTCTTGGGTACGTCTTCACTCTTTATCCTCAGCTGATGGTACCCAGATCACATATCTATCTTAGAAAAGACTTGTGCTCCCCGAAGCTGATCCAATAGTTTGTCGATACGTGGAAAGGGGTACTTATTCTTGACGGTAGCCTTATTCAACAATCGGTAATCTATGCACAGTTGGAGGCTCCCATCCTTTTTCCTCACAAACAAGACCGAAGCTCTCCAGGGTGAGATGCTCGGTCTAATAAACCCCTTCTCTAGTAACTCCTGCAACTGCTTCTTTAGCTCCTCCAACTCAATCAGAGCCATTCTATACGGTGGTCTAGATATCGACTCTGTACCAGGTACCAACTTTATACAAAACTTCATCTCTCTGTTGGGTGGTAACCCTGGTAAATCATCCGAAAAGACATCAGGAAACTCTGCAACCACTTAAATGTCTCTTAATTTCGGATGTACCTTCTATGTCAACTACGTATGCAATGAACCCTTCAAATTATCCTTTTCCATCGTTAGTAACATAGGTCATCATATTAACATTCATAATTAACAAGTAAATTTATCTCTTAAATATGATGAATTAAAATTATACTCTTCCCATTTGTAATAATCATGTTCCTTCATTTATTTTCACCAAACTCATAGTACACTTTTTAGAAAAACTTACAGTAAGGCTATCTATCCCTGAAAACATTACTGTTTGAGCAAAACAATCTAAAACAACATGATTCGTAGCCAACCAATCCATTCCTAAAATTACATCGAAATCACTCATATTCAGTAAGATAAGATCGGCTGACATATCCTTTCCCCCTATTTTTAGCCTACAATCCCTATATACATACTCAGTCAACTAACTATCATTCATAGGTGTAGAAATCAACAACATTCTATATAATGATGTAGACTTTACATGCTTCAACAACTTAAATGCAAATGAAGGCGATATAGAGGAATATGTGGTACCAAGATCAAATAACACAAATGCTTCTAAATAAAAAAAATCAAGATAGTACCTTTAATCACATCCACTGAAGCGTCTGTGGTGTCTTGGTCCAATGCATGCACTCGCCCTCTGCCAACCACCTGTTTCCCCTTCTCCTCAGCTGTAGCTCTCCTCCTCTAAGTAGAAGTCTCAACAGGAGCTCTCTCCGGCTCTTTGCCCTTCTGTGGGGCAGTCTCAATCATCTCTGGGCAATACCTCATGATATGCCCTGGCTTCCCACATCTGTAACACACTCCAGGGGTCATCAGATAAGGCCTGGTACCATGATATCTGCCACATCTCTTACATTGTTCGGTAGTAGGTCGAGGTCCCCCAATGACTATACCTCTCGGTGGTGTTAAGGCTGAATATACAGGAGGCTTAGCAGTCCTCTCATGTGCCTCCTCAATCCGAGGTCTCTTCCCAAATAGCCTCCAACCTCTTCTCCTAATATCTTTATCACCTTCTGATCTCTTCCGATCTCTATCTCTCTGCTACTAACCTTTCCAAACTCAGAGGCATTCTACTCAAAGTCCTGTTCACATAATTACACCCTACGCATTGCCTCCTCATAAGTGGGGATGTCAAACAGAACTAATCTAAATCTGATGGTTGGTCTCAATCTATCTATGAACTTTTGGACCTTCCCAGTCTCACTGCTCAACGTATCTAAGTCATACCTCTCCAAGGATAAGAACCTCGACTCATACTCATCAACGGAGCGGTTCCCCTGAACCAAACTCATAAACTCCATTCACAGTTTTCATTGTGTAGTGGTCGAAATATACTGCCTCCTAAAAGCCTCCAAAAATATCTCTTATGTAATCTTTGGGTGTCAGGCTCTCAAGATAGATACTGTGGATCTCCACCAATGCTTTGCCTCACCTTTCAACATAAATACGATAAAGGCAACACTCTCAATCGATGTACACCTGAAGAACCCATACAACTTCTCAATCTCATATATCCACTTTACAACAACCGGGTCTTTTACTCCTCTAAAGGCTAGACGTCTGAACTCATGGAACTGTCGTAATCTATCCAACTCATCGTCATAACCTGGATCGCTACCACTTGACTGTGAAGCAATAGGATAAGTTGTATCCAAAACTAGTGGCGGTGTAATGCCAAACATATGTATATATTTATTCACAAATGTTTATGTATAGAATGAATATACTTAAAAACAAGGGTCTTGTGAGCTCACCTAGCTTGTCTTCTCTTAAGTAACTTTTAGAATGCTTGTCTCTTCCCTTTTTGTTCAAACCACCCTTTGATTTTCTAGTATGTTGCTCTCTTTACCAAGAGGAATAACTTTGCCTCTTGCCTCTTTTTCTTACTCTGTCCAGAATGTGGTGAATCTTAGAGAAATGAAGCTTAGTTTGGGTAAAAATAGTGAGTGTTGGTGTTTGCGGGTGAGAGAGATTCGGTTTCAAGCAAAAATCTCATGATTCTTATATAGACAGGGCATGTGAGATCGATCTGGTATCATGTGGAGATCGATCTTTGTCTGGTTTCAACTACTCTAACTACTCAGTTACCAACTACAAGATTGATCTAGTAGAGGGTGGGGATCGATCTGTTCTTCAAAGAACCAAATGGAGATCGATCTATTTTCCAAGGGGGATCAATCTCTTCCAAATCGAGATGAATGAAGATCAATCTGCCCTTGTGACAGAATCGATTCTTGCTAGGCAGAGGCAGTATGAGATCCATTTGCTCCTTTATGAGATCGATCTGCTTGTCCGCTATTGTATACTCATTGCATTCTAAAGTCATGGGATCGATCTTTCTTCCTTATGAGATCGATCTGGCCTTCATAATTTCACTGCTACTGCATAAAATTGCAGGAAATTTAAGGTAAAACTTACTACAATCTTCTCCATAGACCATATTTCAATCCATTCACATATGAGACTTAAAAACTTTATATTCTTATACTTCATTAGATTTAAAACTTACGTGTACATCGAAATATCATAACTACATTCACCAAATTATGAATCTCACATTGTAACCACATAGCTAAAGTACACAAAATTCTCAGGTCTCACAGCCAGCCTATCCACAAATTTTCTTAAACTAAAGCAATATATTTCATAAAATGTCAAAACATGATATTTATGCAATTAGCCTTACTATCCCTTTTTGTAAGATTCACTTCAAACCAAATCATCTATATTCGTAATCGTTCACACAAACCATTTATGCTTTTCTAGATAACCAAGCAATTGCAAAGCTCTATATACACCCACAAAATATGTGCAACTATCTCTAAGTACTTATGAAATTCCTTACCTGGAATCGCGTCGAGTGATTCCACTTTCTTAGAGTTGCTCGATTGTGCAGTTCAATTTGCCTCCAATGAAATCTCCGGGATTGCATGAAATTACGTATCACATCAATTTAATTCAATTTAATTAAAATTCTTACGTTTACTATAGTCGATTCGACTTATAGTTTTCATTAACACTTATAAAGCCCAATTTCTTCTTAAGTCCATTTTGATCGCTCTATTTATTTCTTGAGAGTTTATTGATTCACACTAAACTAGTATTAAGCTCATAGTGCCTCTAGTTCATCATTTACTCCACTATGACAATTTATCAAACACCTCATATGCTTATTTTCATAACTTGACTAATCTCAGAATGCAACTTCATTCAATTATCTCAAAATCATGCATATCACCTCACACCTTTGTATAAGCCATTTATCATCAACTCAGCCATATCACATTTTCTCACACTAACTCATTCTAGGTTATGCTTGTTCCTTTACATTCTAGCTAGTTTCAATCATCAATACATACACCAATCTACTCACAACTACACTAGATAAATATGCTTTGAGTTGGTGTACTAGAAACTCACCTAGTTTGACCTTCCTCTTTTATGAGTTTGAAGACTCCTTTGCTCCTTCAATCCAACAAATGAAGTGTTGATTCCAAGCTAGTTGTTCTTCTCTTCACAATGAAAAACTTTGCTCTAATAGCTTTTTCTCAAATCTTTATGGAAATGTGATGGTTTTTAGAGTGAGAAAGCTAGGTTAATGTTAAAAATGGAGGAAATGAATTTGTTCCTGTGAAATGCATATTCAGCTGCCCAATTTTTATAGGAAATGCCTTAGGAGATCGATCTCCATAGGGGGAGATCGATTTGCCCTTGCTTGAATCCTTTAGAATTTCGACAATTTGCAAGCAGAGGATCGATCTGTTGAAATACATGAGATCGATCTGCTCAAGGTAATGAGATCGATCTGTTTCAGGTAGAAGGCTTTGTAGATCGATTTGGCCTTAAGAGGAGATTAATCTGGTCCAACCTGAGACAACTTGAGATCGATCTTCTTGAGTGAGGGATTGATTTCCCTCTACAGAATGCTTGGCATTGTGTTTTTCAAGCCATAAGATCGATCTCTCCTCGCATGAGATCGATCTGTCCTACTTCCTGCAGCTTTCTAGCTATAATTTTCCCAAATTTTCTAAGTTAAGCTTCCATCCAATTGATTCTATACTCATTTCATGATTTATTCACACTTAGAACTTACAAACATCTATTTCTTGTAATTCATATGTAATGTAACTTGTCCGCACATTCAATAATCATAAACATTACATAGAAATTTACGGGTCTTACAGTTCGGGCTTGAAGGATATAAAAGGAAGTGTTGGCGATCGTGGCCATCTCACTCCAAAAGATTGTCCTTATGCTCTCCTCATTCTACTTCTATTTTCAAAATACAATAAATGCATTTAGAACAGTTTTCTTGCACTTAATGAGTTATTTTTATTCAGGTAATGATAGTATTATGGGATGTAAACCATTCTAACTTATCTACATTAACACACAGTGGAAAATCTCGACTCTTATACCATTAAATTTATTACGACCCGAAGGCCATGACATCTTTCTTATCTTATACGGATGGGCAGAAATTCAAGCTAATTTTTCGCTTTTCCAAATTTATTTTTCTAAGTGTAATTCAATGAAATTTATTTTACGCAGTTAACTACCCATTTATTTTTAGTATTTAGCCCAGACTGAGTAACTACAAAAGACGCATGTTCTATAAACTGTTTAGGAATTCCTACAATGGCAATTCATTTACATTATTTATACTATCATCCACTAGTTCCTGATAACCAGTTTATTTGTTAGATCTTAGAATTCCCTGCAATACAGTTTATTACCAGCACATATAATTCCACCCATAAGTTCACATTATTGTACTTAACTATATGCTTCATGCCATTATATTTATATGCTCATTTTAATTGAACAATAGGATCAAATAATATAAGAACTATTTATTATCCTAATTCACATCCTATCTTATAGTACTGAATAAAAAACAACCTAAAATAATAGTTAATTACAAAAAGAATTTTCATATACCAAAAATAAGCAAACAAAGTCGCCTCGGGAGTTAAGACAATATTTCAAGCCTCAAAAAGATTTCAGATGGAATCAAAATACTTCCCTAACTCTGTGTTCAATCTGAAAGGATTATAATAAATTTTAATGAGCAGAAGCTCAGTAAGTCATTATATCAGTGCAAAATTAGACTTATATTGTTCTAATGCAAACGCATGATGTTTCCATGTTAAGAATCCATTATTGCATCATACGCTTGCTTGTTATACAAATTATATAGATCATGTCCTAGAAGTCCTAAAGTTTATCCAGGTTTAATGGTATTGGTGGGAAAGTGCTTTGAGGTACTTCATTATCCCTATCCTTGACACTTATCTATCTTCGGACATTCTATCTTAGTGATACCATATATCCCCATGTCAATATACCAATGTCACAACGTATCATGCAATTGTATAAAGCACATTGTTATGTCATGATTCAATATGCAACCATATGCAAGCTATGCTGTATAAAACGGTTATCATTTCAAATCATATCACATTTCACATATAATAATATAAGAAACATGCATAGTCTCGAAATCATATTACATATACTTTTAAAGCATGTTCAAAACATGTATACTCTCAAAAAATTTTGTAATTACTTTTAAAGCATCACTAAAAGTGTACATTCTTAAAAAATATATCATATACTGTAAAATCATGTCAAGTATAGAGTTTATATCAAATAAAGCTATACTCTAAACAACATATCATATATGGTACGAGACAAAGCTAAATCCTTAATGCTCTATCGATAAAGACTTAGTTCATTGTAGCTAGCAGTGAAAATCAGGTCATTATCCCCTTTTAACCAACTAGGGCGCTTATGTATGGCTGTATACTTTATGTCTCTCAACCCCACTGGTTGGCTGTGATTGAGCCCTGTCCACGATTATTATCAAGCAAGCATCTCTACCTAATGAGTAAACTCCGATTAGGCAGCTTCCATTATACTTTATCAGTTTAATTCTCTTAGTGTGCCTATAGTCTCATAATCATTCAATGATAACCATTTAAGTTTCATGTATCAAAATCATATAAAGTATACATCACTTCTCTTTTAAATCATTTATGTATACGCATTTTTGCTATGTACTCTTTCTTTTCGAAAATTGTTCAATGGTGTAAATGTTCATGTATGCACTAAATTAATGCATCAATTCTAAATCTCAATTCTTAAACGATGCATGCTTAAAACTAGAACTAGCAATCCTAGACATGATACGATTATACAACATGAAAACGACATGTGGAAAAGACACGAAAATGACATGGGCTAAAATTATGTAAAAAATTTATATGAATATGGTAAAAGCTAAAAAAATAAGATTATGTTTTCTATGTCGACATGAATTTTGACATAATTTTCATGTTTTACACGACACAAACATGATTTTACAAGATACGAACAAAAATTATAAACACAAATTACCAAGTCTACTTAAAACTGATGTATGTAAAAACTTGAGTTCAAAATAATTAATATAATGCTAAAATGCATCGATTTTCAAAATCATTCTGCCTAGCATTGCCTACAATGCCCAATACCACGACAGGCACCCCCGACTGTGATATGGGTCCATGGAGTACGTTGTACCATGTGGTGATGATGTTGAGTTGTAGTCTGGCGGGTAGGATTTGACCCACCTCCCGTTAGAGCGTGATGCCCCGCATATCGAGATCCGTGTGGTCTGGGATGATAGTGACATAGTTGGCCAACAAAGTCCTCAATTGTATATAGTAAGCACCTGCCTCACATAATATCACATGATCTTATATGCACTAAACATAATTTGTGTTATCTAAGGTAGCCCCAATGGAGGGGTCGAACCTTATAGGATGTTTTTAACAGATGAAGAATTGTTTTATGATAAAATTGATAAGTTTTAATGTGACGAGCATGAGATGTCATACATGATGATTTTTCATTTTTGTTTTATATATCTCCTTTCATGTGTTACAATACATGATATATTTATACACACGCGGCATAGTTTTATCTATTACGTCGTGCTCTGGATATAAATGATTTTTTTTATATATATCATGACATTATAAGCATGTAGATAGTGTAGTTATCTACCTGCTTACATTATTGCCTTACTGAGCAAGTGGTGCTCACCCCTTTCACTTTCCACCCCTACAGAGCATCCACAGTAATTGAGAGCAGATAGAGATTGCATTCCTGTTGTTCGCTGCTTCCCATCACCAAGAGGTATACACACGAGTATTTTTTAATCTAAACATGTAAAAGCACAGTATTGTACATGGATGGAATATCAGGGATGTAAACCTATGTAAATACAGTTATGAATGTAATTAGTTAAAGTCAAATGACAATAGATCCTAATATGTAAATATGATATGGAAATGGATGTTAAGGTAAGTAACATGACAAGAGGGACTATTGTCGACTCATAGCCCAACTGTTAGTACTGAAACTATTCACAACGGGTAAGGAAATAAAAAATTTGTAATGATTTAGGTAAAAATAGGTCGTGACAGAGGTGGTATCAGAGCTGAGTTGGCCTGATATGAGTCAGTATTAGTAAGTAGAAAAGTTACATCCCCATATTATTGTGCTTTGTTTAGATATGACTGTCAGACCGGAGTTTTTGATTTACGTATGTAGCTTGTACCTTATGATTCCTATGTGTACGAACGTTATATTTCATAGTTGAATCATAAGAAGAGTATTTACTACCATGCAATCGATTAATTTAAGAAATTAAAATGCATGTAAGCTACACAATAGCGAGATAAGGGTTAAAGTGATTTTTGAGCAAGTACAGGGGTAAAACGGTCAAATGACCAAAATTTGATATAAATCCGATGAGGAAATTTCATTAAAAGTATGAAATCGAGAGATCTTGATCAATAACGAGGAAAATATTGAATTTTGAGTCCAATTGATCGAGATATGAATTTAATTAATATTTTTCAAATTTTTGTCTCAAAAAATGAGCTCGAAAATAGTGAAAAAATATACCGGAAAGGTAAAATCGGACTGATAAATTCATTTACTGACTAAATGAATTTAATTGGAATTTTTGATAATTTTTGAGATATTTTTGAGATTTTTATTATTATTTTAATGAATAAAATAATAATAAAAATTAATTATAAATAAAAGAAAAAAATGAATAGAAAAAAAAATCTGAAAACAAAAAACTGAAGAAACGAAACCCGCGTGAAGACGAAACGAAGCCGACCCGAGGAGATTCTTCATCGGCGACGAACCAGCGGCAGACGGTGCGAGGAGTGCTGGGCAACGGAACGACCGGCACCAGGGCAATGATCGACAGCCACCACGCGCTTGGAATCGTTGCCGACAAGGAGATCGGAGATGGGGGAGGCCGTGGGAGAGAAGGGTAAATCGGGTGGAATCCGACGTCGATTTACCCCAGCCCAGGCCAAAAGAAGCCTCTAGAGGCGAGGTCGAACCATTTGGCGGTGGAATCGACCGGAGAATTGGTCGGACGGCGCCGAAACGGCTAAAGGAGCCTGAACCGGTTGGTCGGTTCAGTGGAAAGTGAGTGTGCTGAACCGGACCGGACCGGTTCAGCCAAGGAGAAAAGGGGGAAAAGAGGAAAAAAGAAAGAAAAATGGAAAAGAAAAATTTTTGGGATTTCACTGGACTTCGGGTAAGTCGATACGAGGTCAAAAGTGACCAATTTAATTTTCGATAAATTTATTTAAATTATATTTAATCAAAAATTGACTCGGAGTTTAATATACAAAATTATACAGTTCGACGATTAATTCCGAACAGAAGCCCGATCGAACTTCGATTCACGCACCATCGCACAATCTCGGGTAAGTAAAGCTCATTTACGATAATTTAAGTGATTTATGCGTATTTAAGATTTAATTTACGCATTCGGATTAAATTCCGCAATTAGTGAATTATATTCAGAAAATTGAATAAAATGTCGTAAATGATATACGGGCTATCCAAAGAGCTTGGAATAAAGCCCAATGGGTATTGATAAGCCCAATGAGTCAATAGACCTTGATGAATGGGCTTAATACGGATTAAGGCCCGATTAACGTGATTAAGGCCCATTAAGCGTAAACGGGCCCATTTTAGTGAAATGAACTGTATTAAATGTGTAATACAGTAGGAAAAGTGTATTTAACTCAGTGAGTGATTTAAATGCAGCTCCAGAGTCATATTGAGAGTTGACCGGACTGCGAGATAGACAGCACAGAGGAAGAGAGGTCACATGACGTGATCCGAGGTAGGGGACTCTTGCAAGTAGCTAGAGATATCTGTGCATATTTTCGTTGGATTTTACATTCACTGAAATTGTTTGAGGGTCAGAGAAAATTGATAATATTATAGGGACCCGATATGGGTAAATTACGATTTTGCCCCTAGTTAGGCAAAAAGTGAAACTTTGGGAAAAGTTGTAAAAAGCATGAAAATGATGTTTTGAATGATTTTTACTGCTGTGTAGCAGAAGAGTAGGTGGATGGGCTAATGTTTCGAGGTCGATGTAAACTAAGCACACTTTATAGTGCTGATTTTAATGATTTTAAACATCCCTATTTTTAAAGAGCCATCTACTGAATTATGTGGAAACAATCGTGCTAGAGCATAACTCGCATTTGATTTCAGATGTTTTTCACATACATTAGTGCTGGAGGTTTACTCGCACTACATTTATTTGACATGCATGATAGAGTACTAGAGCGTTGCTCGTACTCAGTTTTTATGTGATTTGTGCATGATAGAGTGCTGGAGCGATTAGCTCGTACTAGAGTTTTACATGAGATGCATGACAGAGTGCTGGAGTGTTGCTCGCACTCGATTTTTCATGATTTGTACATGACATTGTACTTGAGCGATTTGCTCGTACTTGATTTGTAATGAGAACTATGCATGACCTGGTGCTAGAGGTTTACTCGCACTAGTGTTGATATTTTGACATGCATATACAGTGTTTTGAGGCGGAGTGTTGACTGTGTGTCACACTCAAGACGCGCACTGTAGTTTTTCGTGATATATACACATGTTAGAAAAACCGTGACGATTTCCTCCGTGTAGACTGAGTGTCACACTGTTGAGATGTTCTCACATGGATTTAGAGACGTGGCATTGATTCCATAGTATGAGGGCTAAGACTTATGGAAGGCACCCCACTATGATGTATTTCCATGGTATGAGCGGCTAAGACCTATGGCAGGCACCCCGACTATGATGCATGGGTCCACGAGTGTACGTTGTACCGTGCATGTGGCATGGAGTACATTGTACCATGTTTTGTGTTGTGGAGTTGTGGAGGAGAGTGTTGATAGCTGGCGGTTGTGATGGACTGACCCCCCTCCCGTTACAGCAGTGATAACCCGCACACCAAGTATTGTGTTGCCTGGGATTTCACCACATGTTAGGATATGTACATAGTCCGGAGATGTTCTCTTACGGTAAGATCCTTAAGCCTAACATCCTTAAGCCAAAATGGGTGGGGAGGCTCTGTTCGACGGGGAGGCTCTCTTACATAGTCTAGAGAGATTGCATTTAGCCACTGAGTCTCGCATGATATATCACATGTGTTTTATGATACGGGTAGACCTGAGGGATGGGTCGAAACCCAGTTTATTTGTGTTGTGATGAGAAATGCCATATTTACTGTGTTTTGAATGTAAATGGCATATTTTATATAAAGGCATCCTTAAATGATTAAATATGCACTGTTTATATGAATGCCTCTGATTGATAAACCAGCATGTGTTTAGTACATGGGATTTTAAATCTGTACTATATTATATATATTTTAAACATGCTTTTGAATTGAGATAAGGAAAGCCAAAGCACTATTTTCAGTAGATAGTATGGATGTCTACTTGCTTACCTGATTTTCTTACTGAGCGCATTGATAGCTCATCCCATTCATTTTTCCCCCATCTCTACAGATTCTCGTCAGTAGATTGAGTTGGCTGAGGTATTGCATTCCTTTAATCCACTGCCACTCCCCATCTAGCGAAAGGTATACACATGCGTACTCTTTTATATCTGAACAATGCATAAACACAGTGATGTACACGTTTTTAATAATGGGGGATGTAATTATATTTAAGTATATGAATTTACTTATGATATAAATGTCATGTATGTATGATACGAAAAAGAACGGTAAGGTATGTATGGATGAGGAGACTAATGCCTATTCACAGCCCAACTATTGAGGAGATAAAGGTAAGTAAAAAGTGAAAAATTTGTTGTGGTTTTTGGTAAAGTCGCGTGTGGGAGGAGGGCGTGACAATGACTGTGTATATCGAGATGAAATTAGACTCATGAATGGTTATGTATACAGAAATTTAGGCATTATGCCTATCACCCGTCGTGGTAAAGGGGTGAGTTCATGTACTAGAGGCCGTAGGTGTAGGCCTAAGAGCCGTGCAGAGCCACAGACTAACCAGGCTCCACAGGACCCTATTAAGAGACCAAAGGATATTGAGGCACGCTTCACTAGTATAGAGTGGAGTATTGAGAGCCTTATTGAGATAGTCACGTAGATATTAGGGGCTGGTGATAGACGAGGTCCAACCGGACAGACAACTACAGAGAGTCATGAGGGAACCAAAAATGTGGTTAGTTAGAAGATGGAATGTGGATGTTTTGTGATGGTCATGAGCTAGCTAAGGTGTTGATAAAGATGTAGGAAAAGTTTTAGGACAATATATTTATTTAAGATTTTGTAACTTGGATGTAGTTTAGGATGTATATGTATAAATAGGATGAAAAGGGAAATTTTGAGTTGGAATGAGTAAGAGAGAGAAATAGATAATGAGAATGATGTATATTGACGATTTGATGATTTTTGGATAGCTTAGGAATCTGACATGAGAAACGAGGTTGATCCGAGACCCAAGGGACATTGCACCACTCAGAGTACAAGAGGTAAGGAAAAATAAAATATTTGTGCATGTGAGTTTCTAAATCATGAAAATACCTTTTTAGCGTGAAAAAGGTTTATGAATGAGCATGTTTTTGAGAAATGAGTCGATTTGATGCTTTGATGAATGTGTGAGTGTTTTGTCGATTTGAGCTCGGTTTTGATGAATTTTGTGTAATTATGAACACAATATTTTATAACAAAAATGAGTTTTCGAGATAACCACTATAAGCTCTACGTAAAGGCAAAACGATTTTAATACAATAATGACATATCTTACTGATACTAAGGCTTGTCATGAGATGTACATCGATACTCCGCTTGATAGCGTTGAGTGGCCTTGCTCTGGTAGCATGTAAGATCGGGTCTTGCTCTAGTAGCATGTAAGATTGATGCCTCCATTCTGGAAACATGAGATAACCCTACTCTGGTAGTGATGGGTGGCCTTGCTGTGATAGCATGTAAGATCGAGCCTTACTTATATAGCATGTAAAACCGAGGCTGTACGACTCTGATCAAGTCTACAATGATATCATGGTCACGGATAGATGTCGTCGTATTCCCTCTTCTAAGGATACCCTCCTTGAGGATGATTTAATGTGATGTGCTTATGACGTTGTTTTTATCTGAGTTTTATTAAATGCCTAGTCTCGACTACTTTGATGAATGACCTGTTTTGATGACTGTGATTTCTATCACGAACTGAGATTTTATGTTATGACGAAAATGTGTATTTTATCACGTACATTGTGATGATGCAAACTGATGCCATTATTATTATCATTATCGAATACTTCTATCATGTTTTACATGCCCAAATGATGAGTTGTGATGTGGTAATGATTTTATAAAATCTCCCTTATCCTCTTTACTGAGCGTTTTGAGAGCTCACCTTTTTCCTCCGCCCTCAAGATTTCTTGCAGTGAGCGAGATAGTGTCTGCCACGTACGTGATATAGGCTGGTGGACAAGATCTCCTCAGGCTATCGCTTGTGCATGCACAAGGTATAAATTCAATTCATTTTGTATCCAGACAATGATGTAATATAGACATTTGTGTTAAGTATTTTTGGAAGATAATTAGGATAATATGAAGAAAGTGAATTGAGTTTAGTAGGCTGACCCTTATGGGATATTATGTATTTGATTTTATGAAATAGAAATTGTGTGATCTTGGGGTTAATGAATTATTATAGACATAAGTGATTAGATGACACTGTTTAGGAATGTAACCCAAGTAAGAGGTTTAATGCAAGAAAATTTTAAATTAGCCTTATTTTTCGCGCTTTAGGGCTGTCACATATTTATTTGGTATCAGAGCAAAGGTTACCTAGTACTGTCAGTGTCGAGTAATTGGAAATAGATTACATCCTAATAGTCTGTTTGTCTAGTAATGAATTGAATTTAATGGGTAAAATTATGATCGATGCTTAACGTATACATGCAAGTACGTAAGAGATAAGAGAGGAGCGGGAGACGAAGTTGTCCCGGGAGGCAGGCACAGCCACCTCCACCACTTGAACCAGAGTCGGAGAGTCCTAACTCTCGAATTAATTGGCTGGAACAGGATGTGTGACAGGGCTTTAAACAGATGGTGTCGCTATTTGCGCAACATTTCGGTGCTAATGCCTCAGGTACCACACCTACCTCGGCCCCTACACCACCATAGGATTCGCCCCCACCTCCTATACAGACTGACCCAGTGCCACCAATCGGGCAACCTCTGGCACAAACCAAGCCCGATGATAGAGGTAAGGGCTGGTTGAAGGACTTTCTTAAGATGAATCCATCAGCATTTAAAAAGGTAAATGGTCTAGCAGAGACGGAGGAGTGGTTGACTGAGATGAGGGTCATTTTTGACTTTTTAGGATGCACAAATGCTGAGAGGGTTAGTATGGGTACCTACATGCTTAAGAACAAGCGTGGTGTTTGTGGAATACCACTCAGAGTATATTGACTGCCATCTATCCAATAATCAGCTAGGAGACTTTTCAGTTGGCTTTTAGAACCCAATATATCCCTCGCGCTGCCTTGAGGAAGATGCAAGAAAAATTTTTGAATCTGGTACAAGGCAGCATGATAGTTGATGAATATAAGAACTGATTCACTGCTTAATTGTGATATGATCCGAAGACTATCAAGGATGAGGAGCGTCGAACAGAACGATTTGTTTATGGGCTGAGACCAGCCATTGGAGACAGATTGATGGGGCTTTACATTAATAAGTTTAATGATGCTTGGAGATGGCACAGGATGTTAAGAGGGGACTAGAGTTAATACAGTCCCAGTCTGAGTCCCGAGTGATAACCAGAGATAAGGGTAAAGACCTACAGCTTCCCACACCAACTTCAGAAGGGGTTCTTTTAAAAGACATATGGACGAGGGACCTAAAAGGAGAGTTGATAGACCCAGGTATCCTCCCAATGTTGTGGAGACCCCTTGAGGTGCCAGGCCAGATATTAAAGTTTGTAGAGATTGTGGCCGACCACATGAGGGAAGTTATTCCCGAACCATACAATGATGTTTTAGATGTGGGGACATGGGTCATAGAGTAAGAAATTGCTCGCAGCCACAGAAGCCACATTCTCAAGAGCATCCTAGACAGCAACCTCAGAGGATAATTCCCCAGAGACAGGCTACGACTCTGATAAGGTTAAGAAGCCGATCACAGAAGGACGTGTGCTTGCTTTTGATAAGAAGACCGCAGACACTTCGTCTGAGACCATACGAGGTACGCTTCTTGTCTGTAATCACGAGGCTGATGTGTTGTTTGACCTGAGATCCATGCATTCTTTTATTGATGTACACTTTGCACGTAAATTGAGTTTAAAGCATGAATACCTAGATTATATTTTACATGTAAATACCCCTATGTGTGAGTCCTAAAGGACTGATATGGTATGTAGAAGGTGTGAGGTCAAAGTGGGAGATAAGGTAATGTTAGCAGATCTAGTTTTGTTAAGCATGCATGATTTCGATGTAATTCTAGGGATGGATTGGTTAGCGACCAATCGTGTGAATCTAGACTGCTATACTAAGACTGTAACCTTCTCCCTACCTGAACAATTCAGTGTATGTCTGAAATGTTAATGAATGAAAATGTAGGAAGTTTATTGTGAGGAATTTTAGAATATAATGATGCTACCATTAGAATACTGATTAAATTATTGATGTGAAGGTTACATTGCACTCATCTCTGACATGAGTCGGGAACATCCAAGGATAAAGGACATACTATGTCACGACCCAAAACTACCTAAAAATCAAAGTAAATTTTTCATTTTTATTTCATATTTATCTATCCTCCGAATCGTGACCACACTCCACTAATAATTGGGTTGTGCGTCAATGTCAGTCCCACCATTGAATCATCATATAACTTAATTTCTTCTTACAAAAAAAGGTACACATTCATTTTTCATTTATTCTTTTCCATTTATTTACAAGTGTTTACATTATCTATACATCCCTGATAATTACTTACAAATATGTTATTCTGCTATACTTATTTAGATACAATATGTACAAGTGTATATACCTTAACATGATGGGTAGCAACGGATATCAGGAATGCAGTACTCAGTCGCCTCAATGTCTACTGGAGGGAATCTATGTTGGAAAATGAAAGGGGTGAGCACATCAAGCTCAGTAAGGCAATCCTACGAACAAGTAGGTAACTATACTACCTACATGAACGTGGTGCCATGCATAAACCACCCTTTCTCCACACCTTTCAAAACAGATCTTATAATTCGTGATGTCATGATGTCATGTAAAATAAGTTCATATATGGATTCAAAAGCATGGAAAACTCGACATGCATATCCATTTAAAACATTTCATCATCGTTAAAATTTTACAACACAGTCAGGACTCAACCCTTCCCTTGGGTGTTTCTGACTCACACGAAACCATAAAATCAAATGCTTTTTAAAGCAATAGTACCATGCGATATACTGAATGTCATGTAAAACCAGTTAACATCATTCATGGGTTTAAATAGCATGGAAAATATCATCATGCAAGTTTTCGTTTAAAACCCAATTTAATTTCCATCAAAACCATGTCTCAGTCAAGATCCAACCCCTCCCTCGGGTGGTCCAGACTCACATAAAAATCCACAAATGAGTTTTTGAAAACATTAACAGGCGAGACTAGGCAATATATGTATATCTTAGGCAATAACCAGGACTATGGCCGTGTGTCCTCGTAAGCCCCTCTGCTACACGGATCCTAGTGTGCGGGGTCTCACCCTAATCGAGAACCGCTCGAGAGGTGGGTCAGTTCAACCCGTCAGTCTTATCCAATCCCATGCATCTGAAGATGCCACTCGTATCCGAAGATACCATGTATCCGAAGATACCACATGGTACAACGTACTCCGTGGACCCATATCATATCTCCATACTCATGCCCTGTCTCAAAACGCACGTGCGAGCCTATTTAATCAGTGTGACACACAGTCTACCCGACACTCCAAGAACGACTCATCGCATGATTTCAGAAAAATAGTGCGAGCGATGCTCCAGCACTCTCATAAAAATCAAGTAAAACTAGTGCGAGTTGAGCTCTAGCACTCTGTACACATTTCATGTGAAAATCTGGTGCGAATTAGACTCCAGCACCGTATTATGAAAAATATATAAAAATCTTATGCGAGTTAGACTTCAGCACCATGTCACAAAAATCATATAAAAATCTGGTGTGAGTTAGACTCCAGCACCAATACATGTAAAACTCTAGTGCGAGCTCTCACTTCAGCACTAAAGTATGCATCACACAAATCAAAACTCGTGCGAGCTGAGCTCTAGAACGTCACATTTTCATAAAATCACGTAGGCGGCTACATTTCTCAAATCATTTTCAGAGAAAATCAACATCTGTTGAAATTATGCAATGCTGTGCATTTTTATTTAAAAGTTAGCCAGCCTACTCATGCATGTGTTCAAACATCTCAAGAAACGAGCAGGAACCTCTTGTCATTGCTCCTTCCACATTTTTCCTAAAGTTTGAAATTTTACCCTTAACAAGGGTATTTTGGTAATTTATCCATTCGGGGCACTAAAAATTTTATATGAAATCTAGACCCTTCAGACCATTTAAAATACTGCAAATGAAGTTGAAATTTTGTAAAGTTACCTCTAGCAGTCTGTAAAATTCTCTTACCTGGAATCACGTGCGAGCTTATCCCGCTTCGCCCGTACCAGGTCTCTCAGTCCAATTTGCTCCAAGCCAAGTCTACGGAACTGCATATAACCATAAATTTGGGGTCAATTCAATTATACTTATCAGTATTTCACTTATACTAATCGAATTTAAAACATTGGGCCTGTTTTACTTTATTGGGCCCGATTGCATCTTAATGGGCTTCGGCCTATTTTTAGCCCGTTTCCATTTATTTAATCCCTTCATCGGGCCTATTGAGCTCTTTATATCCATTGGGCTTCGTTCCAAACTCTTTGGATAGCCCGTATATCATTTACGATAGTTTACTCAAATTCCCAACATTATTCACTAAATGCGAAATTAAATCCGTAATGCGTAAAATACAATTCTAATACGTGAATAATTATATAAATTGTCGTAAATGAGCTTTACTTACCTAAGATTGTGGATGGTGCGCAAATCGAAGTTCAATCGGCTCACGTTCAGAATTTATCGTCGAACTGCACAATTTATATTTAATTTCGGGTTATTTTTACGATCGAGTATAATTCAAATAAATTTTTTGAAAATCAAATCGGTCAATTTTGACCATTTACCGACTTACCCGAAGTCCAGTGTATCTCCAAAAATTCATCCCCTTTTTCCTTTTTCTCTTTTTCTTCCTTTTTCTCCTTTTTTTCTTGGCTGAACCGATTCGGTCCAGTTAAACCCGGTTCAAACCGTTGGTTCAGTCCAGTTCGACCGGTTCGATGCCTTGATAATCGGTTCTCCATCGATTTCCATCGCCAGCAACTCCGCTGGGTCGTCCGATTCTCGAATCTGGCCTCGATTTCGTCCATAGCCGCCGAAAAGTGGCCGGTCCGACTGTTCTCCCTCGGCTGTCGGTACCCATTTCTGATCTTGGTCGTCACTGGCGATTTTGGCCGTTTCGTCGACTGCTACCGGTCTCAAAATGACCGTCTCCTCCTCCGATCGGGTCGGTGCCCATCATTCGCGCCCAGCCGTCTTAGATTGTCGGGAATCAGACCGTTTCTCCCTCGATTTTTCCTTCCTCCGATCGACGTCTTTCAGCCTCCAAACGGCACATCTCCGGTGTCTTGAAGATCGCCGGCCTCTCCTCTTCCTCCTTAACTCTTCGTCGGGGGTCGTCGATCGCCGGTGGTTCGTCAGTGGGTTTCGGTTTCCGCGGGTGCAACGTGGGTCATTTTCGGGTTCTTTCCCGATTTCAATTTCAGTTTTTTAAATTAATTAATTAATTTATTATTTATTTATTATTTATTTTTATTATTATTATATTCAATATTTTATTATTATTTGGTAAAAATATCTAAAAATATTCATATTTTATTCATTTAACCTATAAATAAATTTATCGGTATTATTTTGACTTTTCGGTATATTTTTCGATTATTTTCGGGATTATTTTTCGAAGTAAAAATCTCGATTAATTCTGATTATTTCCCATAAATTCATATCTTGATCAATTTAACCCGAAATTTAATTATTTCTTCGTTATTGATCAAGATTTCTCAATCACATATTTTTAATTAAATTTTTCTGTCAATTTATATCGATTTTCGGTCTTTTGACCGTTTTACCCATGTACGTGTTCGATATTAATTTAACTCGACTTCCTTTCATGGACACTCACTCATTTCGCATTTTATGTCTTTATTTCCAGTCCGAATCCCATTCGTTTAAATTTGTTACCATTTTCAATTCTTTATAAAAATTTACGATTTAATTTCAGGTCTTACATACTGGTAGTATGTGAATTTTCGGATGTATTCCCAGATGAATTGTCTGGCTTACCAGTGGGAAGAGAGCTGGAGTTCACTATCGATTTAGTGTCAGATACCCAGCCAATCTCTAAACCTCCCTATAGGATGGCATTGGTTGAATTGGAAGAGTTAAATATAAAATTGCAAGAACTGCTTGATCAGGGTTTTATCAGACCCAGTGTGCCACCATGGCGAGCTCCAATTTTGTTTACGAGGAAAAAGGATGGTAGCCTCAGATTGTGCATAGATTACAGATTGCTGAAGAAGGCTACAGTGAAAAATAAATATCCCCTGTCAAGAATAGATGATTTGTTTGATCAGCTGAGAGGGGCTTCTGTCTTTTCAAAGATTGACTTAAGATCGGGTTATCACCAGTTAAGAATCAGGAAAGAGGGTATTTCAAAGACAGGCTTCAGAACTGGATATGGCCACTACGAGTTTTTAGTGATGCCCTTTGGTTTGACAAATGCCCCTGCTGCTTTCATGAGTCTAATGAATGAGGTATTTCGGGACCATCTAGATCAGTTTGTGATAGTCTCCATTGATGATATCCTTGTGTATTCTCGATCTCATGAGGAACATGCACAGTATTTGAGGGTTGTGCTGTAGATACTCAGAGATAAGCAGCTTTATGAAAAGATTAGTAAGAGTGAGTTTCGGTTGAATCAAATAGCTTTTCTTGATCATATTGTATCTAAAGACAGGGTGTCAGTTGATCCGTCTAAAATAGAGGTTGTACTTAATTCGGAGAGACCGAGGATACTTACTGAGATTCAGAGTTTTCTAGGGCTTGTAGGATATTATAGAAGGTTTGTTGAAGGATTTTCGAGGATTACCGCTCTTTTGACCAAGCTCACACGTAAGGAGATTCCTTTTGTATGGTCTAAGCAGTGTGAGTAAAGTTTCCAAAAATTAAAGAGAAGATTAATGACGACACTTGTGTTGACTATTCCAAATGGACCTGAAGGCTTCACAGTGTACAGTGATGCCTCTCAACAAGGATTGGGGTGCGCATACAGCATGGGAGAGTGGTGATAATTCTATATTTTTTAGAATTATTTATGCTTAATTTCCTAATTAATTATTTAAATTCCCAATTTATTTTGTTAATTATCCCCTTTATTTAATTAAAATTCTCATGTTTGCAGATAAATCAAATCCGAATGAATTTTGAATATTTCGATAGAAAATGGATTGGAATTTGGCTAAAATCGAGATTGGACCATGCAGACAACACGAGCCATGCCACCTAGCACATCCAATTGGATAAAAAGACAGATGACATGAAAACATTTTCTTCAAGGAGCCAATGGTGTGAAGACAACTGGCCAAATAATGCCAACTTATCTAGGATAAAAAAATTTTAATTTTACCCCTAAGTGTGTGTATAAATAGGAAAGGATGGCAATTGAAAATGTAAGTAGGAGTCGGGTATGTAATGCAAGTTAGAAGTAGTGTTAGTGTAGAGCTAGTTAGATTAGTGTCGGTAGAATAGTTTTTAGTTTTATTTTTATTGTTTTTAAGCTTTCCCGTTAGTGTTAGTATTTTCCTTATTTTCATTTCATTTTTATGTTCTTCTCTTGGATAATTTTTCATAGCAATTTATCATTTCATCTTCTCGGTTATGTTAAATCTAGTTCCTTTATTTTTCAAGTTTTATTTACATAGCTCATATCTCCTAGGTAGCTCTCGGTTTCCCCTAATTTTTAAGTTTTATTTTTTTTATTGCTCTCGGTTTGCTTTTATCTAAGGTTCCATGTTTGTTGTTTTATTTTTGTTCAATACATCTCGATTTGCAAAATGCTCTTTATGATTTCTTTGTTCCACTTGTGATTCATTAGAGCACTGCATTTATACCATTGTTGCGTTCTATTTTAAGAACACGGTTTGAGATTATGACCGAAAGTTTCCCATGTTTGCTGCAATCTTAGACTAGGAATGATCTTGCCATTTTCTGTTGATTTGATTCGGTGTTAAAGTTTGCTCACTGTCGAGCACTACATAGCAGCTGTAGTGTAGTTGACGTAGCATTATTGGATAACTGCAGTTTTGAAGAAGATGGTGGGGCGACTGCTATGGTTGCAATCCGAGAGCAGCAATGGCCATAACCGAGAGCCACAGCTTTCCTCTATTCTCCTCTGTCTTTTGACTTAATTATTGTTCATCTTCTTTATTTGGTTTAGTTTATAGTTTTAGTTGTTTTAAGCTTTCTTTTGTTCTTCATTTACTGTTGTAACCTGTATTCCAACAATGTTTGCTAGTCTGCCTTGTTGAGCATAGCAGGAAATGAATTGATGTGTTGTTCGGCAGTTGATGCATGATGGAGCAGCAGCAATGTTGGAGCAGGACGTGTGCGGGCTGCTGTCAAACTGAAGAAGCTGGAGCACATTACTGCTAGCAGCATAGGCAGAAATCTGGATCAAACCGAGCGTAGTTGCTTATCTTGTTGATGAATGAAAACGAAACAGCAGATGGTTGCAGGGAATCAGGACCGAAGACGTGTAGAGTAAATCTGGGTAGGCTGGCATGTTGGAGCTTAGTTGCTGATGAATGAAACGTGATGTGTTGGAGTTGCAGGAATGGAACTGAGCATGGAACCGAGCAGAGTTGGTGAGAATGCAGAGCAGGAAGCAGCTGGACACGCATGGGTAGCAAAGGATAAACCGAGAGCAACTGGGCAGCAAAATGAAACAATGAAGAAGACATAAACAGTGCCATGATCGGGACCTCTCAACTGATTTTAGCTTAAGGCCTTGTTCGGCTAGTGCATTGTAGCTAATTAATTCATTTTCATGCATTTTTAGTATAGTTTAATTTCAATTTAATTTTCTAGCTTAGTTTAGAGTCTTTAATTAAATTGCATGTTAGTATTCTTGTTTAGTGGTATAAAACTTAGTTTTAATTAGGTTGATAGTTAATTAAGTGCTCATTTAGAATTAGATTAGGGGTAAATTTTATTTCTTTAAATCTTAAGTTAGTTTAAATTGCATTTTGATTAAGTAGTTTAATTGCATTATTAGGTTTGTTAATTTTAGTTTAGTTAATCTTGCTTTGTTATTTTCATATTTGAGTTTTATTTTAATTGTTCTAATTAATTTTAACTGTTTTAATTATTTTTGTAGGTTTTTGCTTTTAATTGCTCAGAGCACTGTAAGTAAATTTTGCTCGGTTTTATTTAGTTTTTATTATTTTATTACTTTCTAGTAATTTTAATTTTTGACCATGTTGATCACCCACCTTAAATTTCATAATTTGCTAGAATATACTTAGGGTAAGATTAACTGATAGTTAATTAGGCTAACAAACTTCTCTGAGGGACGATAACTCGGGACTCAAATCCCATTATTACTTGTACAACCCGTGCACTTGCGGACAATACCCTTCGGCCGTATCAAGTTTTTGGCGCCGTTGCCGGGGAAGTTTTAATTAGTCGTTAATTAATATCGGTGAAATTATGCTTAGGTGTAATTCTAGCTTGTAAATATTTAGGTTGTAAATATTTAAAAGTTTAATCTAGATTAGTTAATTAAAAAATTAAAATAAAAAATTGAAAAATTAAAAAACTTAAAAAAAAATTTTAAGGACTTTTAGATGTTTACATACGTAGAGCGAGGAGTTACTATTGCTTTCCTTTAGATCCTAAAATTGAAAGAACCCTTAGGAAATTTTGAAAGGATTCTAGGAAATTAATAGCTCCGCTGCAAAACACTATAGCAGAAAATAGACAAATTATGACCGTTGGAGATTATGCAATGTCGACTATTGGAGGTTATTATATCAGCATTAAGCCACCAGTTGTCCCTACAAACAACTTCGAAATTAAGCCTTCCATCCTCCAGATGATCCAGACTTCTTTACAGTTCAGTGAGCTTCCACACGATGACCTACATGCTCACCTTGGGCAATTCCTGGACTTGTGCAACACCTTCAAGCACAATGGATTATCTGATGATGCACTTAGGCTTAGACTATTCCCCTTCTCGCTTAGGGATAGGGCACGACACTGGTTAACCTCCTTGCCTCCAGGATCCATTTCTACATGGGACGAGTTAGCCCATCAATTTCTAGCTAAGTTTCTCTCTCCCTCTAAAATGGCCCAACTCCGTAGTAACATATCTTTCTTTGCCCAATTTGATTCGAAAACTCTTTACGAAGCATGGGAATGATATAAGGAGCTTCTTGGGAAGTGCCCTCATCATGGCCTACCTTTGTGGTTGCAAGTCCAAACCTTCTACAACAGATTTACAAGTCAAAATAGGACCATTGTTGACGCTGCTACGGGTGGAGCCCTGATGTGCAAAACAGAGGAGGAAGCTTACGAGGTTTTGGACAAGATGGCTGCTAATAACTATCTATGGTCCTCGGAGAGGCAATTGCCAAAGAAGTCGACGAGTATTTATGAGCTCGACACGCTGTCTACCTTGACCTCTCAAATCGCTAATCTTACGAAGAAGGTAGAGTCGCTTAGTACCCAACATAATCCTTCCACCAGTCCAAATCCTCTTTATTCTGTACAAAGTCCTTTCCTTTCCTGCGAGCTGTGTAGTGGTACCCACTTTATAGATAGGTGTCCGCTCAACTTAGAATCAGTTCAGTATGTTGCCCCTTCTCAAACGTAATAGAACAACCCCTTTTCAAACACCTACAATCCAGGGTGGAGGAACCATCCTAACTTTTCTTGGAGCCAAAATCTAGGGCAATCTTCTAATTCTAAACCTGTAGGACCCTAGTTTTCAAGCTCCACCAGTTCATGTACCACCACAGCCGCAACTTCCTTATCATCCACCTCATCACTCTTATCAGCCATTCCCATTTCATCAATTTCAGCATCATTCATCCCCACCACCACCACATATCCAGCCACAGCATATACTTGCACTAGCACCAACAGTTGAGAAGAAGCCCTCGCTTGAGGAGATGTTCACAACGACCCTGTAAAATCAAGCTGCCTCAATCAAGAATTTAGAAGTTCAGGTTGGACAAATAGCCAATTCTCTTAGCTAATGTCTACAAGGGACCCTTCCTAGTAACACTGAAATTAATCCTGTTAAGCAAAGGGAAGGTAAGGAACATGTTAAATCTATCAACCTTAGGAGTGGCAGAGAGCTAGATGATCCACAAGTTAAGTCCAATCCTGTTAAGCCCACAGTGGTAGAGCCCTTAGGGTTTAAAGAGGCAGCTCAGAAAGAGCAGGAACATCAGGATCAGGCTGCGAAGGAATTCAAGCTAGGCACTTCTTCATCTTTACCTTCTTCTACTCTACAGCCTTCAAAGTCCTCTGATGCCATACATGTTACCACTACACCCCTTACAGTTAGACCACAATACCTTTTTCCTCAGAGTTTTCAAAACCAAAAGCTTGACCAACAATTCACCAAATTTCTTGAGGTTTTTAAGAAACTTCACATTAACATTCCTTTCGCAGATGCTTTAGAGCAAATGCCAAGTTATGTGAAGTTTTTGAAGGGCATCCTCTCTAGGAAAAGAAGATTAGAAGATTATGAGACGGTGGCCTTAAATGAGGAATGTAGTGCCATTATCCAGAGAAAATTACCCTCTATACTCAAGGATCTCGAGAGTTTTATCATACCATGCATTATTGAAAATTTATTCTTTAGTAGAGCCCTATGTGATTTAGGAGCTCGTATAAATTTAATGCCATTGTCTATCTATCATAAGTTAGGAATAGGGGATGCCAAGCCCACCACAATGACCCTTCAGCTAGCTTATTGATCCATTAAATATCTGAATGGGGTCATTGAGGATGTCTTAGTAAAGGTGGACAAGTTTATTTTCCCTGCAGATTTTATTGTTTTGGATATGGAGGAAGATAGGGAAGTCCCATTATATTAGGCAGACCTTTCCTAGCAACTGGTAGAACTTTAATTGATGTACAGAATGAGGAGTTAACGATGAGAGTCCAAGATCAAGAAGTAAAGTTTAATGTTTTCAAACCTTTAAAGCTCTCTAATGACTCTCAAGAGTGTTTTAAGATAGAGATTGAGGAGGACATAAGGCTTGACCATATAATATCTGAGAGAAAGAAGGAAGTAGATAGAGCTAAGGAGGAGTTAACTGTCAACATTCTGTCACCATTTTGGTTGGCCCTCCTACTCTTCGCCCTGCTACTGAGTGTTGTTTTCTTCAGCTGTATTTGAAGTGGCCGTGTTTTATTTTCACATTGTATATAGTTCTTTTTCTTTTCTGTTGTTTCTTTCTTTGTTTATGTTACAGATTTCTTTTCCAGCATTACGTTTTCAATCAAGCTTCAGTTGTTCATCATCATGAGAAAGGGGAGTACTCTATTCTTGAGCTTAAATTCTTATATTATCTGCACACTGAGGACACTGTGCACTTTAAGTTTGGGGGAGGGGATATCACTTGAGCAATTTTGTGAAAAGTTGGAAAAAATTTCAAAAATTTTTCAAAAATCGGAGAAAGAATTTTTAAAAAATTTTCAATAATATGAGCTTAAATTGTCTGATTTTGGAATGATTTAGTACTTAGCATGTAGTTTTCTCATATTTCGATGATATGACCCCATGATTGAGTCTGACTTTGATTAACTGAGAAGCATGATTATAGGAAAAGCATGAAGTTGAATTCTTGAATTTGTCTTAATTCTGATTGTGATTGCCTCATCTTATGCACATGTCATGTCATGAATCGGTATATTTATTTAGAGAAAACTTATGTGTACATAGGACTGCATTTGTTCAGTTGATTTTGTGCATCATATTCTAGAATTTGTTTGATCTGATCTCGAGGCGAAATATTAGATCACATTTAATTAGAGAAGTGATTTAGGTCATCTTTGGATCGTTTGAGCCTTTCTAGCCTTCCTTGTACATATTTTACCCCTAGTCACCCATCTGGGCCAAATAAACTTTTCGCTGTAAATACACATGCAATATTTTCCTTAGCTTAAATACTCTGTTCCTATCCTTTACCCCAAAAGCATGAAAAGTCATTGGGATATATTATGAGCTATATGGGTATTAAGTGATAGTGAAGGAGTATGTAAAAAAAAATGATGAAAGAAAAAGACAAATAAAAGAAGAAAAATATAAAAATAGAATAAAAAGTTTAGTAAAATAAATAAGTTTGGGGGAAATGATTTGAGCTCTTACATTAAGATCCTAGAAGTAATGCATGTTAAGGGGTAATTAAACCTAAATCGACTTTATCATACCTTAGCCCTAGCCTTACATTACAAGCTTAATGAAGTCCTATTGATCTTTGATTAAGTGTGACTACATTAGTGGAGAGAGAAGTGAAAAGCAAACTTATGGGAATGATCACATGTCATTGACTTTGCATTCACTGTATTTGCATAATCCGATCCGGGTAATGTACTGTGAAGTGGCTTTGACATTTTCACTGACACACAAGGGATCCAATTTGGGTTAGGACTTATGATGGAATAATTCTAAGTGTTGAACTTGTAATTGTGAGTCTTTGATTTCATAGTTTGTACTTTTTCTTTGAGGATGATATTGGGGAAATTATTATGTTTTGTACTTGTCATTCCTACATCTATTTTTTTTTTTTTTGCTTGAGGACAAGCAAAAGCTCAAGTTTGGGGGTGTGATAATTCTATATTTTTTAAAATTATTTGTGCTTAATTTCCTAATTAATTATTTAAATCCCCAATTTATTTTGTTAATTATCCTCTTTATTTAATTAAAATTCTCATGTTTGCAGATAAATCAAATCCGGATGAATTTTAAATATTTCGGTAGAAAATGATTGGAATTTGGCTAAAATCGAGATTGGACCACGCAGACAACACGAGCCATGCCACCTAGCACATCCAATTGGATAAAAAGACAAATGACATGGAAATATTTTTTTCAAGGAGCCAATGGTGTGAAGACAACTGGTCAAACAATGCCAACTCATCTAGGATGGAAAAATTACAATTTTACCCCTAAGTGTGTGTATAAATAGGAAAAGATTGCAATTGAAAATGTAAGTAGGAGTAGGGTATGTAATATAAGTTAGAAGTAGTGTTAGTGTAGAGCTAGTTAGATTAGTGTAGGTAGAATAGTTTTTAGTTTTATTTTTATTGTTTTTAAGCTTTCCCGTTAGTGTTAGTATTTTCCTTATTTTCATTTCATTTTTATGTTCTTCTCTTGGATAATTTTTCATAGCAATTTATCATTTCATCTTCTCGGTTATGTTAAATCTAGTTCCTTTATTTTTCAAGTTTTAATTTACATAGCTCATATCTCTTAGGTAGCTCTCGGTTTCCCTTAATTTTCAAGTTTTATTTTTTTTATTGCTCTCGTTTGCTTTTATCTAAGGTTCCATGCTTGTTGTTTTGTTTTTTTCAATACATCTTGGTTTGCAAAATGCTCTTTATGATTTCTTTGTTCCGCTTGTGATTCATTAGAGCACTGCATTTATACCATTGTTGTGTTCTATTTTAAGAACACGGTTTAAGATTATGACCGAAAGTTTCCCATGTCTGCTGCATTCTTAGACTGGGAATGATCTTTCCATTTTCTGTTGATTTGATTCGGTGTTAAAGTTTGCTCACTACCGAGCACTACATAGCAGCTGTAGTGTAGTTGACATAGCATTATTGGATAACTACAGTTTTGAAGAAGATGGTGGGGTGACTGCCATGGTTGCAATCCAAGAGCAGCAGTGGCCATAACCGAGAGCCACAGCTTTCCTCTATTCTCCTCTATCTTATGACTTAATTACTGTTCATCTTCTTTATTTGGTTTAGTTTATAGTTTCAGTTGTTTTAAGCTTTCTTTTGTTCTTCATTTACTGTTGTAACCTGTATTCCAATAATGTTTGCTGGTCTGCCTTGTTGAGCATAGCAGGAAATGAATTGATGTGTTGTTCGGTAGTTGATGCATGATGGAGTAGCAGCAATGCTGGAGCAGGACGTGTGCGGGCGGCTGTCAAACTGAAGAAGCTGGAGCACGTTACTACTAGCAGCATGGGCAGAAATTTGGATTAAACAGAGAGCAGTTGCTTATCTTGTTGATGAATGAAAACGAAACAGCAGATGGTTGCAGGGAATCAGGTTCAAGGACGTGTATAGCAAATCTGGGCAGGCTGACGTTTTGGAGCTTGGTTGCTGATGAATGAAACGTGATGTGCTCGAGTTGCAGGAATGGAGCTGAGCATGGAACCGAGCAGAGTTGGTGAGAGTGCAGAGCAGGAAGTAGCTGGACAGAATGGGCAGCAAAGGATAAACCGAGAGCAGCTGGGCAACAAAATGAAATAATGAAGAAGACATAAACAGTGCCATGATCAGGACCTCTCAACTGATTTTAGCTTAAGGCCTTGTTTGGCTAGTGCATTGTAGCCAATTAATTCATTTTCATGCATTTTTTGTATAGTTTAATTTCAATTTAATTTTCTAGCTTAGTTTAGAGTCTTTAATTAAATTGCATGTTAGTATTCTTGCTTAGTGGTATAAAACTTAGTTTTAATTAGGTTGATTGTTAATTAAGTGTTCATTTAGAATTAGATTAGGGGTAAATTTTATTTCTTTAAATCTTAAGTTAGTTTAAATTGCATTTTAATTAAGTAGTTTAATTGCATTATTAGGTTTGTTAATTTTAGTTTAATTAATCTTGCTTTGTTATTTTCATATTTACATTTTATTTTAATTACGTTAATTAATTTTAACTGTTTTAATTATTTTTGTAGGTTTTTGTTTTTAATTGCTCGGAGCACTATAAGTAAATTTTGCTCAGTTTTATTTAGTTTTTATTATTTTATTGCTTTTCAATAATTTTAATTTTTGACCATGTAGATCACCCACCTTAAATTTCATAATTTGCTAGAATATACTTAGGGTAAGATTAACCGGTAGTTAATTAGGCTAACCAACTTCTCTGAGGGACGATAACTCGAGACTCATATCCCATTATTACTTGTACGACCCGTGCACTTGCGGACAATATCCTTCGGCCATATTAAGTAGTCGCCTATGGTTCGCAACGGCTGAAAGATCATGAGCGAAACTACCCCACACATGATTTGAGCTGGCTGCAGTGGTTTTTGCATTAAAGATCTAGCGACATTACTTATATGGGGAAAGGTTCCATATATTTACTGAACATAAGAGCCTGAGATATATATTCGACCAAAAGGAGTTAAACATGAGCCAAAGGAGATGGATGGAACTCTTTAAGGACTATGATTGTAAGATACTCTATCATCTGGAGAAGGAGAACGTAGTTGCTAATGCCCTAAGCAGGAAAAGTATGGTATCTGCTATGATGATAAGAGAATGGGACTTGTTAGAACAGTTCGTCAGGCTCAGGGTCAGAGTTGAGGAGACAGAGGTCGAGTTTATAGCTAGCCTACGGATAGAGCCCGGTATTATGGACTAGATTAGAACCGGGCAGTGAAATGATCAAAATCTATTGGATATGGTTAGCCAAGCTAGATAGACCTCGCAGTCAAATTTCATGGTCAATGACGATGGGTTATTGAGGTTTAATGGTCAAATTTGTGTTTCGAATGATGATACCCTGAAGCAACAAATATTGAAAGTCTCACTGCTCGTGATACACCATGCACCTAGGAAGTACCAAGATGTACCAAGAATTGAGAAAGGTATGTTGGTGGAGTGGTATGAAGCGAGATGTGGCAGAATATGTGGCCAAATGTTTAGTGTGCCAATAAGTGAAAGCTGAGCACCAGAAGCGCAGAGGATTGCTTAAACCTTTGCCTCTGCCTATATGAAAATGGGAGCATATCACCATGGACTTTATCATAGGATTACCGAGGACCCGAAGAGGTCATGATGCAATATGGGTACCTTAGCCTAGTTATATGCCATCAAGAGTATGGATAGATTACATACCTTAGCCTAGTTATATGTTAGAGAGATAGCTAGACTGCATGGGGCTCCAGTGAGTATTATTACATCTGATAGAGATTCTCGATTCACCTCTAGCTTTTGGACTCATTTTTAGGAGACCATGGGATCTCAATTGAGTTTTAGTACCGCCTATCATCTTCAGACTGATGGTTAGTCCGAATAGACTATACAGACCTTGGAGGACATGTTAAGGGCATGTACGATGGACTTTAAGGGATCATGGGACAATCACCTGCCCTTTGTTGAGTTTGCGTACAACAATAGCTATCAGACGAGTATTGGTATGTCACCTTATGAGGCTCTATATGGTAGGAGGTGTAGATCCCCTATAGCTTGGGAAGAAGCGGCTGAAAGGAAAATAAATGCTCCTGAACACGTTGAACAGGTAGCTTAGGATGTGAAGATCATTTGTGATAGACTACGAGCTGCTCAGGGTAGACAGAAAAGTTACATAGATGTCCGTAGACGGCCACTCGAGTTTTGAATTGGAGATTTTTTATTCCTTAAGATATCTCCAAGTAAGGGTATCATGTGTTTTGAGAAGAAAGGAAAATTGAGTCCTCGATACATAGGATAATTTGAGATTTTAGAGAGAGTGGGAGACGTTGCTTATCGGTTGGCTTTACTTCCATAGTTTTTCGAGATACACAATGTCTTCTATGTATCCATGTTGAGGAAATATAATCTGAATCCCTCCTATGTCGTCGAGTATAAAGCATTGGATATTCAGGGAGATATGAGTTATGTGGAAGAACTCATCTGGATACTTGACAGGAAGGAAAAAGTACTTCGAACAAAAAGGATTCCTTTGGTTAAGGTCCTCTAGAAGCACCACTCAATGGAGGAAGCTACGTGGGAAATAGAAAGTCTTATAAAGGAAAAGTACCCTCAACTATTTAATGGATCGAGTTGAATTTGGATGACCAAATTCTTCGAAGGTGGGGAGGATGTTAGACCTGAGAATTTTATGTACTTCAGCTATGAGGTTACAATGTGAGATTCATAATTTGGTGAATGCAGTTATGATATTTCGATGTACACGTAAGTTTTAAATCTAATGAAGTATAAGAAGATAAAGTTTTTACGTCTCATATGTGAATGGATTGAAATATGATCTATGGAGTAGATTGTAGTAAGTTTTTCCTTGAGTTTCCTATAATTTTAAGCAACAGTAGTGAAATTATGAAGGCCAGATCGATCTCATGAGGAAGGAAGATCTATCTCATGACTTTAGAATGCAATTCGTATACAATAACGAACAAGCAGATCGATCTCATACCGCCTTTGCCTAGCAAGAATCGATTCTGTCACAAAGATAGATCGATCTTCAGTCATTTCAACCCGAAAGAGGTCGATCCCCCTTAGAAAACAGATCGATCTCCATTTGGTTCTGTGAAGAACAGGTCGATCCCCACCCTCTACCAGATCGATCTTGTAGTTGGTAACTGAGCAGTTGGAGTAGATCGATCTTGTAGTTGGTAACTGAGCAGTTGGAGTAGTTGAAACCAGACAGAGATTGATCTCCTCATGATACTAGATCGATCTCACACGCCCTGTCTATATAAGAATCATGAGATTTTTACCTGAAATCGAATCTCTCTCACCTACAAATACCAACACTCACCATTTTTACCCAAACCAAGTTTTCTCTCTCTAAGATTCACCATATTCTGGACAGAGTAAGAAAAAAAGGCAAGAGGCAAAGTTGTTTCTCTTGGTAAGAGAATAAAATACTAGAAAATCAAAGGGTGGTTTGAACAAAAAGGGAAGAGACAAGTATTCTAAAAGTTGCTTAAGAGAAGACAAGCTAGGAAAACTCACAAGACCCTTGTTTTTATGTATATTCATTCTATACATATACATTGGTGAATAAATATATACATATGTTTCGTTAAAAATGTTTAAGTCCTGAGGGAACCAAAAATGGGTTTAGTTAGAAGATGGAATGTGGATGTTTTGTGATGGTCATGAGCTAGCTAAGGTGTTGATAAAGATGTAGGAAAAGTTTTAAGACAATATATGTATTTAAGATTTTGTAACTTGGATGTAGTTTAGGATGTATAGGTATAAATAGGATGAAAAGGGAAATTTTGAGTTGGAATGAGTAAGAGAGAGAAATCGACAATGAGAATGATGTATATTGACGATTTGATGATTTTTGGATAGCTCGAGAATCTGACATGAGAAACGAGGCTGATCCGAGACTAGAGGGACATTGCACCACTCAGAGTGCAAGAGGTAAGGGAAAATAAAATGTTTGTGCATGTGAGCTTCTAAATCATGAAAATACCTTTTTAGCGTGAAAAAGGTTTATGAATGAGCATGTTTTTGAGAAATGAGTCGATTTGATGCTTTGATGAATGTGTGAGTGTTTTGTCAGTTTGAGCTCGATTTTGATGAATTTTGTGTAATTGTGAACACAATATTTTATAACAGAAATGAGTTTTCGAGATAACCACTATGAGCTCTACGTGAAGGCAAAACAATTTTAATACAATAATGACATATCTTACTGAGACTAAGGCTTGTCATGAGATGCACATCGATACTCCACTTGATAGCATTGAGTGGCCTTGCTCTGGTAGCATGTAAGACCGGGCCTTACTCTAGTAGCATGTAAGACTGATGCCTCCATTCTGGAAACATGAGATAACCCCACTCTGGTAATGATGGGTAGCCTTGCTTTGATAGAATGTAAGACCGGGCCTTGCTTATATAGCATGTAAGACCGATTGTACGACTCTGATCAAGTCTACAGCGATATCATGGTCACGGATAGATGTTGACGTATTCCCTCTTCTAAGGATACCCTCCTTGAGGATGATTTGATGTGATGTGCTTATGACGTTGTTTTTATCTGAGTTTTATTAAATGCCTAGTCTCGACTACTTTGATGAATGACGTGTTTTTATGATTGTGATTTCTATCACGAATTGAGATTTGATATTATGACGAAAATGTGAATTTTATCACGTACATTGTGATGATGCAAACTGATGTCATTATTATTATCATTATTACCATAACATTTTACATGCTCGAATACTTATATCATGTTTTACATGCCCAAATGATGAGTTGCGATGTAATGATGATTTTATAAAATTTCCCTTATCCTCCTTACTGAGCGATTTGAGAGCTCACTATTTTCCTCCCCCCTCTAGATTTCTTGCAGTGAGCAAGATAGTGCTTGTCGCGTACGTGATATAGGCTGGTGGATAAGATCTCCCCAAGCTATTGCTTGTACACGTACAAGGTATAAATTTAGTTCATGTTGTATCCAGACAATGACGTAATACAGACATTTGTGTTAAGTATTTTTGGGATGTAATTAGGATAGTATGAAGCAAGTGAATTGAGTATTGTGGGCTGACCCCTTTAGGATATTATGTATTTAATTTTATGTAATAGAAATTTTGTGATCTTAGGGTTAATGAATTATTATAAACACAAGTGATTAAATGATACTGCACAGGAATGCAACCCGAGTAAGAGGTTTAATGTAAGAAAATTTTAAATTAGCCTTATTTTTCGTGCATCTGGGCTGTCACACTGGCTATTTGATTTCCATAATTTCATGAAATGGCACGATTCAGGTGCAAATTGTGATTTTGAATGTGCTCTGCTGAAGTGGAGCCACCTATCAAATTTGTATGAGTTAAATCGTGCTGGAGCTCCACTCGCACTGGATTTTGATTTTTTGATATATATGAAATGTGCTGGAATCTAGCTCGCACCATGTTTTGAGTTATGACATTTTATAAACCATACTGGAGCTTTTGCTTATACGTGGATTTCAATTGATTTTCGTATGCATATAACTGTACTGAAGCTATGCTCATACGTGATTTCATCATTATTTATTATGCATAAATTCGTACTAGAGCATTGCTCATACGAGGGAATTTATTGATGATGCATGAATCGTGCTGGAGCTTAGCTCGCACTGGTTTTCACACTGTGATATGTAATGAGTCGTGCTGGATGCCTCGTGTAGACTGTGTGTCACACGGATGAGATGCTCGCACGAGCCGTGCTAGATGCCGCATGTACACTGTTAGTCACACGGATGAGATGCTCGCACGTGCACTTGAGACTGAGTAGGTTATACATGGCATGGGGTAGATAAGACCTATGGCAAGCACCCCCAACATGAGATGGGTCCACGGAGTACTTTGTATTGTGTATATCACATGGAGTACGCTGTACCGTGAGGTTATGATGTTGATTTGAAAGGCTGGCGCAGGACTAACCACCTTCGTTCCAGCATGATACCCCGCACATCGGGATCCGTGTGGTCTGGGATGATAATGACATAGTTGGCTAACATAGTCCTTAGTATATATATAGTGACCACTTGTCTCACATGATATCACATGGGTTTGTATATTGAACATGATTTGTGTTGTCCAGGGTAGACCCAAGGGAGGGGTCAAACCTTGTGCGATGTTTTGAGAGATGATGTTATGATGAACATGAAATTTATGACTTGAGAAGGATCTAATGAATTTTACTTAGTTTTGATTTGGTGTTAAATTCTAAGGAATGGTTTTATGATGAGTTTTATTATGATGAGCATGAGAGGTTTTACATGATGATCTTTTCCATGTTTACTTGCCTATTTTAATGTTTTTCAATACATGATATATGTATACACATATGGCATTATTTTAATATTTCCTCATACTCTGGATATTAATGATTTTTATGCATGATATTATAAGTATGTAGATAGTGTAGTTATCTACCATGCTTGCATTATTGCCTTACTGAGCATGTGGTTGCTCATCCTATTCACTTTCCCCCTCTGCAGAGCGTGCATAGTGGCCTAGTGAAGGACTGAGGCGTTGTATTTGGATATTCGCTGCTCTCCATCTCCAAGAGGTATACACACAAGAATTCTTTTTGTATCTAAACATGTAATAGCACTGTAATCATTTTGAATTGTAATATGGGGGATGTAAATGTTAGCAAACATGTCATGTCCCAATGCATGACTTAAACTTGAAAATGTATGTATTGCTTTTGATCAATTGAAAGATGTAGGGTAAATGATGATTAATACTGATTCACAGCCTAACTGTATATGTGAGGGTTGTTCACGACCTGGTAAGTTAACGAATAAAGCAAAAAATTTATGGTGATTTTTAGATGAAATGGATCAAAAGGGTCGTGACAGAGATTGGTATCAGAGCCGAGTTGGTCTGATATAAGTCGGTATTAATAAGTAGGAAAGTTACATCCTCATATTATTATACTTTTGTTTAGATATAATTGTGTATACTAAGATGGAATAAGACTAATAAATGGTTATGGATACAAGAAATTAGGCATTATGCTTGTAACACGCCGAGTTAGAGGGGCGGGTGCACGTGCTAGAGGCCGTAGAGGTAGGTCTGAGAGCCGTGCAGAGTCGTAGACTGATCAGGCTCCACAGGACCCCGTTGAGAGACTAGAGGATACCGAGGCACACTTCGCTAGGATAGAGCGGAGTATTAAGAGCCTTGTGAAGGTAGTCACACAGGCGTTAGGTGCTGGCGATAGACGAGGTCTTGCCATACAGCCTACTACTACTGGACAAGAAGCTGCAGAGGCAAAGAGGCATCAGACTATAGGGACTATTACACCACCCCCAGTTCAGGATACGGCTTCTCCTATCGTTCCACAGCCGAGTGAGAGTGACTTGGGTTATGACTGCGAGTTGAGTAGGTTAAGGCAGTTTCAGGAGTTGAAACCTCCATTATTTAGAGGAGTGAAGCACTCGGTTGTTTCTAAGGATTGGGTTTATGAGATGGAGAAATTATATGGGTTCTTCAAATACACATCGATTGAGAAAGTGGTCTTTGCCATATTTATGCTGAAAGGCAAGGCAAAGCACTGGTGGAGATACACCGTATCTATTTTGAGGGCCTAACACTCCGAGATCACATGGGAGATAATCTTGGAGTCCTTTAGGAGGCAGTACATTCCAGCCACTGTACGGAGGAAGTTGAGGATGGAGATTATGAATTTAGTTCAGAGGAACCGCTCTGTTGATGAGTACGAGTCGAGGTTCATATCCTATGGGAGGTATGACCCTGATACGTTGAGCAGCGAGGCTATGAAGGTCCAAAAGTTCATGGATAGACTGAGACCAGCCATCAGATCTAGATTGGCTCCATTCGACATCCTCACTTATGAAGAGGTAGTGCGCAGGGCATAGTTGTGTGAATAAGACTTTTAGCAAAATGCCTTTGTGATTGGGAAAGCTAGTGGCAGGAGAGATAGAGACCAAAAGAGATCCGAGATGGATAGAGTGCCTAAGATAGGAGGCCATAGACTGTTTGAGAAGAGGCTAAAGATAGAGGAGGTGCAGGAGAGAGTTACTAAACCTCCTGTGTCCCAGCTTTAGCTCCACCGAGGGGTGTAGTCATTGGAGGACCACAGCCTACTACCGATCAGTGTAGGAGATGTGGTAGATTTCATGGTACCAAGCCTTGTCCGATGACCCTTGTCGTGTGTTACAGATGTGAGAAACCAGGGTATATCCCTAGGTATTGTCCAAAGATGATGGAGACTGCCCCACAGAAGGGCAAAGAGCTAGAGAGAGTCTGGTTGAGACAGCTGCTATGAGGAGGAGAGCTACAACTAAGGAAAAAGGGAAGCGGACAATTGGTAGAGGGTGAGTACATGTACTGGACAGGACACCGCAGATACTTCTACGGATGTGATTAAAGGTACCATCCTAATTTTTGATTTATAAGCATTTGTATTATTTGATCCTGGTGCCACACATTCCTTCATATCACCTTCCTTTGCACATAAATTGTTGAACCATGTAAAGCCTACATTATTAGATAGAATGTTGTTGATTTCCACTCCTATGAATGATGGTCAGTTGACTGAGTATGTATATAGGAATTGTAAGTTGAAGATAAGTGGAAAAGAAATGGCAGCCGATTTAATTTCACTGAGTATGAGCAATTTTGATATAATCTTAGGAATAGATTGGTTGGCTGCAAATCTTCTTGTTATGGATTGTCATGCTAAGACATTGATGTTTCCAGAGATAGATAATCTTATTGTAAGTTTTGTTGAAAAGAAATGAAGAACATGATTGTTGTAAATGAAAAGAGTATAATTTTAATCCATCATATTTGAGAGATGAATTTATTTATCAATTATGAATGTTAAAGTGATGACTTACATTGCTAACAATGGAAAGGATAATGTGAAGGGTTCATTGCCTACGTGGTTCACACAGATAAGGCACACTCAGAATTGAGAGACATTCCAGTAGTTGTAGAGTTTCCTGATGTCTTTTCGGACGATTTACCAGGGTTACCACCCGATAGGGAGATGGAGTTTTGCATAGAGTTGGTACCTGATACAGAGCAGATATCTAAGCCACCGTATAGAATGGCTCTGATCTAATTGGAGGAGTTAAAGAAGCAATTGCAAGAGTTGCTAGAGAAAGGGTTTATTAGACCGAGCGTCTTACCTTAGAAAGCTCCGGTTCTATTTGTAAGGAAGAAGGATGGGAGTCTCAAACTGTGTATAGATTACTAATTGTTGAATAAGGCCACCATTAAGAACAAGTACCCCCTTCCACGCATTGATGATTTATTAGACCAGCTTCGAGGATTACAGATCTTTTCTAAGATAGATCTGCGATCTGGGTACCATCAATTGAGGATATGGAGTGGAGATGTACCCAAGACAGTATTTCGTACCCGTTATGGCCACTATGAGTTTTTGGTTATGCCATTCGGATTGACGAATGCCCCCGTAGCATTTATGGCATTAATGAATGATATATTTAAGTCATACCTGGACCAGTTTGTGATAATGTTCATAGACGATATATTGGTTTATTCCAAGTCTAGGGAAGATCATGAGCAGCACTTGAGGATAGTTCTGCAGACCCTCTTAGAGAAGGAGTTATACGCCAAACTCAATAAGTGCAACTTTTGGTTGGAGCAGATCTCGTCTCTAGGTCATGTTGTGTCAAAGGATGGGGTATCAGTGGACCCATCCAAGATTGAGGCAGTTGTACAGTGGGAACAGCCCAAGATAGTTACTGAGATCAAAAGTTTTTTGGGATTGGCAAGTTATTATCGGAGATTCGTAGAGGGTTTATCCAGACTAGTTGTTCCATTGATAGGTCTCACACGGAAGGATGTTAAGTTTGTGTGGGATGAGGCATGTGGGAGAAGTTTTCGGGAGCTTAAGCGTCAGTTGATCATTGCTCCAATCTTCACCATTCCTACCAGCTCAGGAGGTTTCTCTGTGTATACGGATGCATCACACCAGGGACTGGGCTGTGTACTTATGCAGGATAGGAAGGTAGTTACATATAGATCCAGACAATTGAAGGATCAGAAGAGGAACTATCCGACTTACGATTTAGAGTTGGCGGCCATAGTGTTTGCTTGGAAGATATGGAGCCACTATCTTTATGGTGAAAACTTTTAGGTATATACGAATCATAAGAGCCTTAAGTATCTATTCTCACCGAAAGAGTTAAATATGAGATAGAGAAGATGGCTCGAACTCCTGAAGGATTATGATTGTGAAATCATGTACCACCCGAGTAAGGCGAATGTAGTTACCGATGCCTTGAGCAGGAAGAACCTCGGGTTGGTGTCCTATATGATGGTTCGGGAACACGAGTTGTTAGAACAATTTGCGAACCTCAGTTTGGATGTAACCCCACCTGCTACAGAGAGATTTGATATTGTGGTTAGTTTGAGATTGGAACTAGAATTGATTTGTCATATTCGACAGGCTCAGTAGAGTGATCGACAGTGTACTGATTGGTTGAGTCATGTAAGAACGGTAAATTTCTATGTAATGTATATGATCATTTGATATACAGACAAGTTACATTACATACCAATTGTAAGAAATAAACGTTTTTGAATTCTAAGTGTGAATTGATTGATAAACGAGTGTTGAAGTCATTAAAAATGAGTTTATTTGGGAAAAGTGCAGTAAAAATGATGCAGGATGAAGGCCAGATCGATCCCATGCAAGGAGAGATCGATCTCATGGCCTGGAGAACACAATGCCAAGCATTCTGTAAGAGGGAGATCGATCCCTCACTCAAGCAGATCGATTTCCATTAGCCTCGGGTTGGACCAAATCGATCTCCTTTTAATGGCAGATCAATTTCCTAAACTCTCTGCCTGAAACAAATCGATCTTATTTCATAGTGCAGATCGATCCCATGCAACATGACAGATCAATCTCATGTAATAAACAGATCGATCCCCTACCTGCAAAATGTCGAGAAAATGAAGGATTCAAACAAGGTCAGATTGATCTCCACCATATGCAGATCGATCTCCTAGTGCCATTTCTATAAAAGCGGAGCAGTTGGATCTGCATTTCACAAAAACAAAATCATTTCTTCCATTTTCAACCTTAAACCTAGCTTTCTCTCTCTAAAACCATCCCATTTCCATAAAGATTTGAGAAAAAGCTATTAGAGCAAAGTTGTTCATTATAAAGAGAAGAACAACATAGCTTGGAATCAACACTTCATTAGTTGGATTGAAGGGGCAAATGAGTGTTCTTATTTGGAGCAAGAAGAAAATCAAGCTAGGTGAGTTTCTAATACACCAACTCAAGTACATTTATCTAGTTATTGTTGTGAGTAGAAGGGTGTATGTATTGATGATTAAAACTACCTAGAATGTAAAGGAACAAGTATAACCTAAAATGAGTCTAGTGTGAGAAAATGTGACATGGTTGGGTTAATGATGAATGGCGTGAACTAAAGTGTTAGTGAAGTGATATGTATGGCTTTGAGATGATGGAATGAAGCTTCATTGTGAGGTTAGACAAGTTAAGAGAATGAGTATATGAGGTATTTGATAAATTGCCATAATGAAGTAAATGGTGGACTAGAGACACTATGAGCCTACTATCGATTTAGTGTGAATCAATAGGCCTAAAGGAGTTCAATAGACTCCTGAGAAATTGATAAAGTGATCAAAATAGACTTAAGAGGAAGTGAAGCCTTATAAGTGTTAATGAAAACTATATGTCGAATCGACTATAGTAAACGTAAGAATTTTGTTATATTGGAGCGAAATGATGTGAAATATGATTTCGTACAGTCCTAGAGATTTCGTTGGGGGTGAATTGAACAGTACAGAAGGGCAGCTCTAAGGAAGTGGAATCATTCGACGTGATTTCCAGGTTAAGGAATTCTGTAAGTACTTAGAGATAACTGTTCATATTTTGTGGGTGAATATAGGGCTTTATAAGTGCATGGTTATTTAGAAAAGTGATTGATGGTATATATAAATGACTATGAGTATATACATATATATGCTTTGGTTTTGAAGTGAATCTTACAAAGGGGATAGTAAGGCTAATAATTGCATAAATCGATGTTTTGATGTTTTACGAAATACAATGCTTTGGTTTAAGCAAAATTGACAAATAAGCTAGCTAGTGATTTCATGATTTTGTGAAATAGCAAAAGCGAGATGCTAAATTTGATTTTGAGAATGTTTTGTTGAAATAGAGTCGCCTATCGCACTTATATGAGTTAAATCGTGATGGAGCCTTGCTCGCACCATATTTTAATGTGTGATGCTTTATAAGCCGTACTGGAGCTGATAGCTCGTACGTGGGTTTTTTCTTGACTTTCTTATGCATATAACCATACTAGAGCTTTAGCTCGTACGTGGTTTCCATTGATTTTATTAAGTATAAAAGTCGTACTAGAGCATTGCTCTTACGAGGGAATTTATTGACGATGCATGAATTGTACTGGAGCCTAGCTCGCACTGGTTTTCACACTGTGATATGTAATGAGTCATGTTGGATGCCTCGTGTAGACTTTGTGTGTAAGACCCAAAAATTTGTTAATATAACCTTTATGACTTGTGATGTATGAGCAAGTCACATTCAATGTAAATTATGAGGAATGGATATTTGAAGTTTGTAAATGTGTATGGAATGAATACACACAAGTTTTATTATGGATGAAGTATGACTGGAAGTCATTTTCAAGCCTTAAAGATGGATGGATGAGAAAATGACTATGGTAGCAAAATCTAGGAAGTTTGGTGTAAGTTACTAAGAAAATTGCAGTAAAATTTGGAAAATATGAATGAGAGATCGATCGCATGAGATGAGAGATCGATCTGGAAAAGCCAAAAACCACTTCTATTCGAGCCATGGAACAGGGCAGATCGATCTCTAATGGGGCCAAATCGATCTGCTAAGCATTCTGTGTTGAAGGAATCGATCCCAAGAGGGTCAGATCAATTTCCTTAAGCTACTGACTTGTAACAGATCGATCCCATGCAAGAGCAGATCGATCTCCTTAAGGTTCTATGTTGTGCAGATCGATCTCATGAAAGAGCAGATCGATCTCATGTGGTCTGAAAGGTCGGTTTCAAGAGGAAAAATACAAAGCAGATCTATCTTCTAGGGTAGCAGATCGATCTTATCAAGACAATTCTATAAATACTGGACTTCTGCACTTCATTTTCCTTAGAGTTACTATTCCATTCGAGAACTAAACCTAAACCTAGCCAAGAAATACTAGAAAACTTCAGTTTGTGATCAGTTTTGAGTGAGATATAAGTGAGCAAAGTTGTTCTTAGCAAGAAGAGAGCAACATACTTGGAAACAAAGGATTGAAATCAAGAGTTCAAGGAGCAAGGAGGATTTTACCATTTTGGTGACAAAGGAAGGTAGTTCAACTAGGTAAGATTCAATACACCACTTTGATATATGTTAAACTAGGTGTATTGGAGAGTTGATAAGTGCATGTTTGATTAGTTGGAAACACTTTGATAATGAAAAATCACCATGACCTAGTTTTGGCATGAAAGTGAGAAAGTGATGAGGAAATGGTGTTAACATTGATTTAATGATAGAATATGCATGTATGAAAGATTATGAGTTAATCTTATGAAATGCATATATTTGAAATAAGGATAAATAAATATAGTTATAGTGAAAATGGGATTTTATACCATATTGGGAGAAAATAGTGAGATGATGTGCTAAATTGAGATTTGGCAAATGAAATGAGTGTATAGAGATATACTAACGCCAATAATTATAACAACTTCGAAAATCATCGTGGAAGCTGCTCGGACTACGAGAGTGAGTTGCACCGAGAAAGAGAGGTCACTTGACGTGATCCGAGGTAAGGGAATTGCATAAGTAGCTAGAGATGGCTACACGTATTTTAAATAGAGTTTTGATATTATACTCTATATGAATTCCCTAAAGTAAGCATATTGTGTGTGCTAAGGATTAATGAGATGAAGTGTGTTTTATCCAAAAATATGATAAAAAGTCTAAGAAGCATGTTGTAACCCTTCATTCATGAGCTGCATGATAGAATGGCTAATGTTTTCATGTACATGCGAAAACAACACATTTAAGTGCTTATTTGATCTACTTGTGCGAAATGTGATTTAAATAAGCCTTCTATCTGGTTTTGTGTGAAAACCATAAGTGCTAAAGAGTACTCGCACTATATTTTGAGATATGCATCATAAAGTATTGGAGTACATACTCGTACTAGATTTAAATGCGATTTATGCATGTGAGAGTTCTAGGAGCATCGTTCATACTCAGTTTTGTGATTGATGAATATAGATTATTGGGAGCTTTGCTCATACTCAGTTTTACATGAGAGAGTACTAGGAGCATTGCTCGTACTCGATTTTTCATGATTTATACATGATATAGTATTGGAGCAATAGCTCGTACTTGATTCGAAAAGAGAATTATGCATTTACCTAGTGCTAGAGGTTACTCGCACTAGTGTTTGATATTTTGAGATGCATACATAGTGTTTAAGAGGTGGAGTGTTGATTGTGAGTCACACTCAAGACGCGCACTGTAGTCTTTATGTGATATATAAGACATGTTAGTAAAACCGTAACGATTTCCTCCGTGTAGACTGAGTGTCACACTGTTGAGATGTTCGCAAGTGGATTTAGAAACATGGCATTTATTCCAGAGTGTGAGGGCTAAGACTTATGGCAAGCACCCGACTATGATGTATTTCCATGGTGTGAGGACTAAGACCTATGGCAGGCATCCCGACCATGAGGAAAGGGTCCACGGGTGTACGTTGTATTGTGCGAGTGGCATGGAGTACACTGTACCGTGTGTTCTGTGGAGTTGAGGAGTTTATAGCTGGCGGTTGTGATGAACTGACCCCCCTCCCGTTGCAGCAGTGATTACCCGCACACCGAGATCTATGTAGCTTGGGATTTCACCATTATAGGATATGGCCATAGTCCAGGAGAGTATTGCATTTAGCCACTGAGTCTCGCATGATATATCACTTGTTTTTCATGATACGGTTAGATCTGAGAGAGATAGGTTGGAAACTGGTTATTGTGTTGTGTTGTGAACTGCCATATTTACTGCGATTTATGTGTAAATGGCAATGATTTCTATAAAGGCATTCTGAAATTATAAAGATGCACTGTTTTTCATGAATGCCTACATTTGATAACTCAGCATGATTTAAAGTACATGGGATTTTATTCTGTACTACTATTATATAGTTTTGATTCTTGCTTTGAGATGAAAGAAGGAAAGGCAAAGTCTTTTTTTCAGTAGATAGTGCGGTTGTCTACTTGCTTGCCTGATTTCCTTACTGAGCGCGTTGTTTGCTCATCCCTCTTTATTTTCCACTCTCTACATATCATCCGAGATAGATTGAGTCCGACTGAGGTATAGCATTCATTGTATCCGCTGCCTATCCATCTTATAAGAGGTATACACACTCGAACATTTTGTACTGAACAATGTATAAGCACAATTATGTAAACAATTGTACGGTCAGGATGTATATGTACAAATAATGTATAATAGTTTATGTTATCGAAAAGAATACTAAATTCTATGTATAATGTAAATGAATGTGAGTAGGTGACTAATATCGAATCACAGCCCAACTATCAAGGAGAGAAAAGTAAGTAAAGTAAAAAATTTAGTAGTGGGTTTTTGGTAAGTCACGGAAAAGAAGGTCCTGACATTGTGTCACACGGATGAGATACTCGCACTAGCCGTGCTACATGCCTCGTGTAGACTGTTAGTCACACGGATGAGATGCTCGCACATGCACTTGAGACTGAGTAGGTTATACATGGCTTAGGGTAGATAAGACCTACGGCTGGCACCCCCAACCATGATATGGGTCAGTGAAGTACGTTGTACCTTATAGATCACATAGAGTACGCTGTACCACGTGGTTGTGATGATGATTTAAAAGTCTGGTGAAGAACTAACCCACCTTCGTTCCAGCATGATGCCCCGCACACCGGGATCTGTGTGGTCTGGGATGATTGACATAGTCGGCCAACATAGTCCTCGAGATATAGTGACCACTTGTCTCACATGATATCACATGATTTTATACTGAGTATGATTTGTGTTGTCCAGGGTAGACCCGAGGGAGAGGTCAAGCCTTTTGGGATTGTGTTTAAAGAGATGGCATTGTTGTTGTGACGATTTTTGTTATGCTTTGAGAATGTGTTTAATCCTGTGGGATGTTTTTGAGATATTGCGATGGATTTTACAAATGTATGGACGATAAGTTGTCCGTGTTTGAAAAGGAACCATGATTTTTATTGTGATGAGCATGATCGATTTTACATGACGATCTTTCCATGTTTTACATGCCTATTTTCATGTTTTCAGTACATGATATATGTATATCCGTATGGCATAGTTTTATTATTTCCTCATGCTCTGAATATAAATGATTTATGACATGACATTATAAACTTGTAGATAGTGTAGTTATCTACCATGCTTGCATTATTGCCTTACTGAGCGTGTGGTTGCTCATCCCTTCATTCCCCCCTCTACAGAGCGCGTATAGTAGCCTAGTGAAGGACTGAGGTATTATATTTTGATATCTGCTGCTCTCCATTAATAAGAGGTATACACATAGGGATTCTTTTTGTATCTAAACATGTAAAAGCACAGTACTTAAATTGAATTGCAATGTGGGGGATGTAAATGTTAGAAAACATGTCATTTATAAGTATATGATTTAAACTATCAAATGTATGCTTTGGTTAATTGAAAGATGTATGGAAATGGTGACTATTACTAACTCACAGTCCAACTGTATTTGTGAGGGTTATTCACGATCGGGTAAGAAAATGAAAAAGTAAAAAAAAAAAATTATAGTGATTTTTAGATGAAATTGATGAAAAGGGTCATGACAAGTCAGGTACAGACAGGTGTGAGTACTAATTTTGATCTGAGTACAAATGGATTACTGAGGTTCACGAGCAGAGTATGCGTTCCTGAGGATCCAGAGATCAAGAGATTGATTTTATCAAAAGCTCACTCATTGAGGTATACGATACATCTGGGAAGTACTAAGATGTATCAAAACCTTCGAAAAGTTTATTGGTGGTTTGGAATGAAGAGAGACATTGCTAAATATGTCACTAGATGTCTCGTCTGTCAGCAGGTAAATCTAGAGTATCAGAAGCCTGCAGGATTATTGCAACCTCTACCGATACCAACATGGAAGTAGGAGCACATCACCATGGATTTTGTGATGGTTTTATCGAGGACCCGTAAAGGTAATGATGTCATTTGGATGATTGTGGATAGGTTGTCAAAGTTAGCCCATTTCTTAGCTATGAGAGCTACTGATACTCTGATTTAGTTGGCGAACTTGTATGTTCTAGAGATAGTGCGGTTGCATGGTATTCCAGTTTGCATTGTTTCTGATCGGGATACCCGCTTCACTTTCCATTTCAGGGAACATTTTCAGGACGCGATGGGGACCCAATTGAGTTTTAGCACCACTTTTCATCCTCAGACAGATGATCAGCCAGAGAGGACTATATAGACCCTAGAGGATATGTTGAGAACGTGTGTGCTGGATTTTAAAGGCTCCTGGGTTAATCACCTACTGTTAGCCGAGTTCCCCTATAATAACAGCTATCATGCGAGTATCGAGATAGCACCATATGAGGCACTGTATAGACGCAGATGCTGATCCTCTATTGGATCGGAAGAGGTTGGTGACGGACAAATTTTTGCTCCTGATTTAGTACAGCAAGCCTCTGAGGACGTCCAGTTGATAGGTGAGAGATTACGAACAGCTCAGAGCTGACAAAAGAGTTATGCTAACAAGAGATGGAGACCACTGGAATGTGTTGTGGGTGAGTCTGTATTCTTGAAAGTTTCTGTAAGACCTGAATTTTTATCATATTTCCTTATGATTCACGTGATGTAGACATGGTTATATGTATATTGAATCATAAGAAGAGTTTTACGTGAATGAAAAATGCAAATGGAATGAATAAAAATTCTCGAATGCATTTAAAGAACAAATGAAAATTGAAATGGCCACATATTAAATGAATGGGATACAGACCATTCGGATTGGAGATAAGAATTTAAAACACGAAATGAGAAAGGGTTCGTGAAGGGAAGTTGTGTTGATTTGGTCCCGAACACGTTGAAGGGTAAAATGGTCAAAAGACCCAAAATTCGATGTCAATTCGGTAAGAAATTGACACTGTAAACATGGATTTAGGGAATCTTGATCAATAAAGGAGAAATAATTAAATTTCAAGTTAAATTGATCAAGATATGAATTTATCAGAATTAAACGAAATTTTTACCTCAAAAAATTATCTCGAAAATATTGGAAAAATATATCGAAAAGATAAAATAAGACAGATAAATTTAATAAATTCGTTAAATAAATAAAATATAAATTTTTGGGATATTTTGGAAAAAATAATATATTTTATTCTAATAAAATAATAATAAATAAATAAATAAAAGAGTAAAGGAACGAAAAAAACAGAACTGAAATCGCGAAAAAACGCGAAACAGGAAAGAGGAAGACAAACGGAAGCTGAGGGAGACGATCTGAACCGACGAGCCAGAGAGAGGGGCAGGCGACGACCAGCGAGAGGAGCCCGACACCGAGAGAGCGTCCAGCTGACCCCACGCGCCGACGACGTCGAAATCGACAGATCGAAAGAAGAGAGTACCGCAGGAGAGAAAGGGAGATTCGTCGGTAATGGCGCCGATTCGACCCACCCCGAGGCCAGTCGAAGGTCTCCCTCGCGATGGCTCGCTTATTGGTGCCGAAAACTGTCGGAGAACAGGCCAGACAGCGTCGGAATGGCAAAGATGAGCCCGAACCAGTACAGACTGGTTCGGTGCAGTGAGGGTATGCTAAACCAACCGGACCGGTTTAGCCAAAAAGAAAAGAAAGAAAAGAAAAAGAAAAAGAAAAAGGGAAAAAAGAGAAAGAGAAAAAATTGGGAAAAAAATTCGACGATACAGTCGAGCTACGGGTAAGCCGGTAAATGGTCAAATGGATCGATTTAATTTTTGAAATAATTATTTAAATATATATTTGACCGAATTTGACCCGAAAAATATATAAATGTGTAGCTCGATAATTGACGACAAACGAGAACTCGAGTCAATCTCGGTTTACGTACCATCATGGAATCTCGGGTAAGTAACCCTTATTTACGACAATTTACATAGTTATGCGAGTTAAAAATTTACCGTATAAATTACAGATTAATTTCGTATAAAATGAATTAAATTTTGAAATTTAAGATAAATTGTTGTAAATAATTAATTGAGCTATCCAAGAGTTTAGAACAATGCCCAATAAATACTGATGGGCCCAATGAGCCCAATAGGCCTCGATGATGTGAATAGTAAGTGAAAAATGAGCTTTAAGGTCGGTTAAGGCCCATTATGGTACAATCAGACCCAATATGGGTAAACGGGCTCAATGATTTAAATTAAGCCCAAAAAATATGAAATACAATTAATTATATTGTATTTGACCTGATGAATATTTATACGCAGTTTCAGAGATTGGATTGGGAGCAAATCGGACTGCGTGACGAGACATCAGTGGAAAGGTCAGACTGTATAGAAAAATGAGGTAAGGGAATTTTATGAGTAGCTACGCGTATTTTTAACAGCTTTTACATACACTGAAAATGTATGAAGGTCCTAAAAATGGATTAAAATTTTTAAGGACCCGGGATGGGTAAAAGACTATTTTACCCCTACTGAGGAAAAATTCACCTAAGGGTGGTGAAAGCATGGCATGCATGAAATGCATGATTTGGAAAAATTTTGTGGTTTTTAAGATAGCAAATTGGTAGATTGGCCAGTGTTAGTATAAATTTCACAAGATAACACTACGTAAGTGTTATTTAGATTTAAATGAAATTCTTCAAAAAATGGGCCAACAATCAAGTTTATATGGAAACAGATGGTGCTGGAGCCTTGCTCGTAATATATCTGAGTTTGTGAGTATGCATAATGGTGCTGGAGCGGTTGCTCGCACCGATTTGTATGACATGATATGCATAAAAAGGTGCTGGAGCAATTGCTCACACTAGTTTTAATGATTTGACATGCATGAAAGGGGTTGGAGCCTAGCTCGCACCCTGTTTTGACTAGATACACATAAAAAGGTGCGGGAGCGATTGCTCATACTAGTTTTACTGATTTAACATGAATGAGAGGTGCTAGAGCTTAGCTCGCACGAGTTTTGAACTGTGTGACGCATGCATTAGTCCTGGAGCAGGGGCTCGCACTAGAGTTTTACATGCATGGGTGCTGGAGCCTAGCTCGCACCAGATTTTCACATGATTTTCTTGACAGGGTACTGGAGCCTAGCTCGAACCAGATTTTCACATGATTTTTGTGACGGAGTGCTGGAGCTTAGCTCGCACTAGTTTTACTTGATTTTATGATAAAGTGCTTGGAGCTTTGGGTATATTGTGTGTTACACCGATTAAATAGGCTCGCATGTGCATTTTGATTTGAGACATGCTATGAGCCGTGCTTGGAGCTTCGGGTAGACTGTGTGTCACGCCAATTAAACATGCTCGCACGTGCGTTTTGAGACATGGCACGAGTATTGATATGAGATATAGGTCTATAGAGTACGTTGTACCATGCAAATCACATGGCATACGTTGTACCGTGTTATGGTTATTATATTTATGTGGCATCTTTAGATGCGAGTGATCGGGTTGGATTTGACCCACCTCCTATGGCGGTTCCCGATAGTGGTGATACCCCACATACCTGATCCGTATAGCCTGGGATCACGAGGATATGGCCATAGTACTAGTTATTTCCATAATATATTGCCTAGTCTCGTATGTTACTATCTGATGTTTTGAAAGCTTGAGAATGCGTGGATTTTGTGTGAGTCTGGACCAGCCGAGGGAGGGGTTGGATCTTGACTGATAATATTGGTTTTGTTGTGAATAAATGAAATTTTTAATGTTTTCAGAAATGCTTGGAAATAAATGGTTTTATGTGGATCAGGATCATGCGAGAGAGGGGTTGAGTCTTGATGAATGTGATGGATGTGGATTTTTAAAATGAATTAAGTGTTTTCTAAGGTTTTGTGGAAACTCAGCATGATGTATTTTTCATAAGTTTTTTATAATTCATGCAATGAAATGTTTTAGCATAAGGAGGTTATCCATGCTTTAATTGCAAATGCATGATTTTGATTTAATTCATACGTTTTATGATTTTACATGAGATGCCATTGAGGCATGAGTTGCTTGATTTCCATAAGCATGAACAGATTTTATAAACTATGGTATTGATGTGTGTATGATTTCGTCTGTGAGCTTTAAACGAAAAGAAATGGACTTAAGGGCATGGCATTATGAGCATGTAGATAGTGGAGCTATCTACTTACTTGCATAATTACCTTACTGAGTGTGTGGTTGCTCACCCCCTTATTTTCCCCCTTTACAGAGTACTTTCAATGGATAGAAAGCGACAGTGATCGTGCATTCCTATTATCCGCCGTTTCCCATCGAGAAAAGGTATATACACTTGTATGATTTTGTATCTAAATATGTAAATGCACAGTACTATAAACGTATATGACATCGGGGATGTAAAGATATGTAAATGCAATTGTAAACGTATTAGTTAAAGTCAAAGGATAGAAAAATCCTAATGTGTAAATGTAACATGGAAATGGAATGGTAAGTAGTGTGAGGGGACTAACACCGAATCATAGCCCAACTGTTGGTACGATGGTCACGATGAGAGGAAGGTAAGAATTAAATAACAAACGAAAAATGAAAAAAAAATTGTAGTGATTTATTTTTTTAGGTAATTTAGGTCATGGCAGTTTCCTCTTCGAAAGGGATTATGAGGTTTGGTAAAAAGGGAAAGTTGAGCCCTCGATATATCAAGCCCTTCGAGATTCTGGAGGGAGTGAGAGATAAGGCTTATAGGTTGGCGTTGGAGTTAGCAGGTATTCATAACGTCTTCCACGTCTCTATGCTTCAGAAGTACCACTCGGACCCGACACATGTGATAAGATATGAGCCATTGGAGCTCAATGAGAGTATGACGTATATTGAGAAGCCGATTCGGATATTGGATAGAAAAGAGAAGGTACTGAGGTTGAAGACAATTCCCTTAGTGAAAATTCTTTGGCAATATCACACTCCGGAGGAAGCTACATAGGAATCGAAAAGCATGATACAAGAGAAGTGCCTGGAGTTGTTCTCAGGTTGACTTGGTTCTAATTTGGAGGATCGAATTTCTTGAAAGAAGGGAGGATTATAAGACCCGTACATTTCTATGTAATTGTTGGCTCTACCGAGAGGGGGGGTGAATCGGTTTTCTAACAATTATGGCAAATTAAAAATTAATCACAATTTAATCACAAATGATAATGAGCAATATAGTGCAGTATAATAATTTAATGCAGAGTAGGGAAGAGAGAAACAAACATAATCGTTTATAGAGGTTCGGCCAAACTCTTGCCTACGTCCTCTCTCCTTGACCTTCTTGTCAAGTGTTTTCTTTCTCTCTATCAATAGAGCTTACACAGTTCCTTTTTGCAGGTTAAGGAATAACCTCTCTACACTTAGCAATACAGAAAAAGTATTCAGCCTCTTACAATTTACTCTCACTGAGGAACAATCCTCTTCTCTTCTAAGATAAGACTGAATACAATATAATGCTTTAAAGTGGTAGGACAAATGTAGCTTTTTGCACTTAAGCTTTTACAATGATTCTCAATGAATGAGCAATAGGGACACAAAGAATGAAAGAATTAAAGCTTGAGAATGTTTGGAATATGCAGCAATAGTGTCTCTATTCTCTTTGTCTTCAATGCTTGGTTAAATACTGAAGGATTGGTAGTTGGAGCATTAAATGCTATTCTTCCCGTTGTGTTTTGCAGAAACTAGCCGTTGGGTACCTCCAGTAGAGTGCCAGATCGATCTGCCTTCTTGGCCAGATCGATCTCTTAGTTATAAATCCTGCAAGATTGAAGCACAAATACACAAGGAGATCGATCTCATAGGTTAGCAGATCGATCTGTTAGTTTGAAAATAATGAGGCAGATCGATCTGTCGAATAGGCAGATCGATCTCCTAGTCTCTCTGTTTGAGGCAAGATCGATCTCCAGATCGATCTTCCATCCAATCTCGTAGAGAGGAGATCGATCTCTCAACAACACAGATCGATCTCTTTAGCACTCTGACTTTGAGAAGATCGATCTCTTCCTTACCAGATCGATCTCATAAGTTCTCTGACTTTGAGTGTGGATCGATCTCTCAGATCGATCTATAGTCTTAAGCTCTTAAGGGAGATCGATCTCTTCCTAGACCAGATCGATCTCTCAACTCTAGCTTTAGCCAGATCGATCTCTTAACCCTTGCAGATCGATCTTATTTTACCTTAATCCCTTTACAACGTTTTAAGGCTAGGCAGATCGATCTCTTACTTCATGAGATCGATCTCTCATCAAGTAAAAGCCCAGGAGATCGATCTCTCATACCCCAGATCGATCTCTCATCAGCAGAACTCTAAGTTCTGGTACTAATCACCTCTAAACATGTTTGTATATCATCTTAACATTATTGAATTAACTTGTTTTGTCATTTCAAAATACATTAACTCAACAGTAATGTTTATGATTATTGAATGTGCGGACAAGTTACATTACATATGAATTATAAGAAATAGATGTTTGTAAGTTCTAAGTGTGAATAAATTGCGAAATGAGTAAGGAATCTATTGGATGGAAGCTTAACTTAGAAAATTTGGGTAAATTGCAGCTAGAATGCTGCAGGAAGCAGGGCAGATCGATCTCATGCTAGGAGAGATCGACCTTATGGCCTGAAAAACACAATGCCAAGCATTCTATAGAGGGAGATCAATCCCTCACTCAAGCATATCGATCTTAAGTTATCTCGGGTTAGACTAGATCAATCTCCTTTTAAGGCTAGATCGATCTGCAAAGCCTTCTGCCTCAAATAGATCGATCTCATTACCTTGAGCAGATCGATCTCATGTATTTCAATAGATCGATCCCCTACCTGCAAATTCTCAAAATTCTGAAGGATTCAAGCAAGGGGAGATCGATCTCCCCCCTATGGAGATCGATCTCCTAAGGCATTTCCTATAAAAAAACTGGGCAATTAGATCTGTATTTCACGGGAACAAATTTATTTCCTTCATTTTTAACATTAACCTAGCTTTTTCACTCTAAAAACCATCACATTTCCATAAAGATTTGAGAAAAAGCTATTAGAGCAAAGTTGTTCATTGTGAAGAGAATAACAACATAGCTTGGAATCAACACTTCATTTGTTGGATTGAAGGAGCAAATGAGTCTTCAAACTTGGAAAAGATGAAGGCCAAACTAGGTGAGTTTCTAATACACCAACTCAAATTATATTTATCTAGTGTTGTTATGAGTAGATTGGTGTATGTATTGATGATTGAAACTACCTAGAATGTAAAGGAACAAGCATAACCTAGAATGAGTTAGTGTGAGAAAATGTGATATGGTTGAGTTGATGATAAATGGCTTATATTAAGGTGTTAGTGAGGTGATATGCATGATTTTGAGATGATTGAATGAAGCTGCATTATGAGATTAGTCAAGTTATGAAAATAAGCATATGAGGTGTTTGATAAATTGTCATAGTGAAGTAAATGATGAACTAGAGGCACTATGAACTTAATACCGGTTTAGTGTGAATCAATATACTCTCGAGAAATAAATAGAGTAATCAAAATGGACTTAAGAGGAAATGGGGCTTTATAAGTGTTAATGAAAACCATAAGTTGAATGACTATAGTAAACGTAAGAATTTTAATTACATTGGATTAAATTGATGTGATACATAATTTCGTGCAATCCCGAAGATTTCGTTAGAGGCGAATCGAACTGCACAATTGAGCAGCTCTAAGGAAGTGGAATCACTCTACACGATTCCAAGTAAGGTAATTTTGTAAATACTTAGAGATAGCTGCACGTATTTTTTGGGTGTATATAGGGCTTTGCAATTGCTTGGTTATCTAGAAAAGCATAAATGATTTGTGTAAACGATTATGAATATAAATGATTTGGTTTGAAGTGAATCTTACAAAAAGGGATAGTAAGGCTAATAATTGCATAAATATCATGTTTTGACATTTTTATGAAATACATTGCTTTGGTTTAAGCAAATTTGTGGATAGGCTGGCTATTTGATTTCCATAATTTCATGAAATGGCACAAGTCAGGTGCAATTGTGATTTTAAATGTGTTTTACTGAAGTGAAGCCACCTATCGGATTTGTCTGAGTTAACTCATGCTGGAGCTCTGCTCGCATTGGATTTTGATGTTTTGATATGTATGAAATGTGCTGGAGCCTAGCACACACCATGTTTCGAGTTATGATATTTTATAAATCGTACTGGAGCTTTTGCTCGTCGTGGATTTCAATTGATTTTCGTATGGATATAATCGTACTGAAGCTATGCTCGTACATGATTTTCTCATTATTTATTATGCATAAAGTCGTAGTAGAGCGTTGCTCGTACGAGGGAATTTATTGATGATGCATGAATCGTGCTGGAGCTTAGCTCACACTGGTTTTCACACTGTAATATGTAATAAGTCGTGCTCGATGCCTCGTATAGACTGTGTGTCACACGGATGAGATGCTCACACGAGCCGTGCTGAATGCCTCGTGTAGACTGTTAGTCACACGGATGAGATGCTCGCATGTGCACTTGAGACTGAGTAGGCTATACATGGCATGGGGTAGATAAGACCTATGGCAAGCACCCCCAACCATGAGATGGGTCCACGGAGTACTTTGTATCGTGTATATCACATGGAGTACGTTGTACTGTGAGATTATGATGTTGATTTGAAAGTCTGGCATAGGACTAACCCACCTTCGTTCCAGCATGATACCTCGCACACCGGGATCCGTGTGGTCTGGGATGATAATGACATAGTTGGCCAACATAGTCCTTGGTATATATATAGTGACCACCTGTCTCACATGATATCACATGGCTTTATATACTGAACATGATTTATGTTGTCCAAGGTAGACCCGAGGGAGGGGTTGAACCTTGTGTGATGTTTTGAGAGATGATGTTATGATGAACATGAAATTTATGACTTAAGAAGGATCTAATGAATTTTTCTGAGTTTTGATTTAGTGTTAAATTCTAAGGAATGGTTTTATAATGAGTTTTATTATGACGAGCATGAGAGGTTTTACATGATGATCTTTTCCATATTTACATTCCTATTTTCATCTTTTTCAATACATGATATATGTATACACATGGGGCATACTTTTAATACTTCTTCATGCTCTGGATATTAATGATTTTTATGCATGACATTATAAGAATGTAGATAGTGTAGTTATCTACCATGCTTGCATTATTGCCTTACTGAGCGTATGGTTACTCATCCCATTCATTTTCCCCCTCTACAGAGTGCCCATAGTAGCCTAGTGAAGGACTGAGGCATTGTATTTGGATATCCACTGCTCTCCATCGCCAAGAGGTATACACACAGGAATTCTTTTTGTATCTAAACATGTAATAGCACAGTAATTATTTTGAATTGTAATATGAGGGATGTAAATGTTAGCAAACATGTCATGTATAAGGGCATAACTTAAACTTGCAAATGTATATGTTGCTTTTAATCAATTGAAAGAGGTAGGGTAAATGATGATTAATACTAACTCACAGCCCAACTGTGTATGTGAGGGTTGCTCACGACCGGGTAACTTAACGAATAAAGCGAAAAATTTATGGTGATTTTTAGATTAAATGGATAAAAAGGGTCGTGACACGAACACTTGTTCCGAGTGCTTAAAGCAAATAGTGGTAAGACTTGTTACCTTGTTTGAGAGGCAGTATGCTAGTAGTCAAGGGCAACATTGGTCATCTGCTCTTGAGCCGCCACAGGTCATTCCATCACCGTCATTAGTTGCCCAATAGTTAACTACACCTCAATCACAGATTGTGCCACCACTACCACCTCTTTCACAGGCAGTGGCACCTTCACTACCATCTACTAAAGCAAAACAAAATGTAGAAAATTCAACAATTTCAAAAAATGAAACCTCTATCATCTAAGGAGGTGAAGGATACAGAGGTGGACGAAACATAACTACTGAAAATGGAGAAAGTGTTCTAGATAATGGGGTACAGCTGAGATCGAGCATTAATAGAGATCAACCAAGACTATTTTAAGAAGTAAGAACCCTACCATCACATGTGAGGTATTCTTTGAGGCCATTAACGAGTAGTATTTCCTTGAGAGTGCCTGTCAAAGAAAATAAAAAGAATTCCTCAGCTTGACGCAGGGATCTATAACAATAGTCCAGTATAAATCTTGTTTCACTACTTTGTCTCAATATGAGCCCTAAATAGTGAAAGATGAGGTAAGAAAAGATAAGAAATTTTTTAACGAGTTAAAGCCTTAGATCAAGGGCAAACTTACAACTCTTTGTTTTATGTCCTACACCGATAACATTCAAAGGGCCCAATTTGTGGAGCAGGATCTAGAGAAAACACAGAGACAGTATGACAGTAAGAACAAGGTCAAGGGCAAGAGGACTGACACTAGGATGCTTGAGCTGAATAAAGCCCAGCACAAGAGGTTGATGTATGTAACGCCTCGTACTCAGGCTATTAAGCCTAAGATAGCTCGGGTTTGCTCGAGATGTGGTAGCGATCATGGTTCCAAGCCATGTTATATAGACATATGGGCTTGCTTCAAGTATGGCAAGATTGGACATTGACTCACAAACTGTCCCACACTGAAGGCTCCTGAGAAGTGACCTAACACGAGGAGCACGAATAAGCAGAAGCCTGCAATAAGGGCAAGAAACCAGTGGCACAAGGTAGAGTATTTGCATTGGACTGAGAGACCACTGATGCTGTCAATTCTATCATTAAAGATTATCTCATTTTTGTCAAGGATGTCGATAAGAGCCATCCGAAATCGTCTGACATCCCAATTGTCAAGGACTTCTTTGATGTGTTTCCAAATGAGCTACCAAGGCTATCTCTGGAAAGAGAAGTAGTGTTCACTATAGAGTTACTCTTAAGAACTCAACCGATGTCGAAGCCTCTTTATCCAATAGCCTTGCTTGAGTTAAAGGAACTGAAAAAGCAGTTATAAGAGTTGTTGAATAAAGAGTTTATAAAACTAATTGTGTTACCTTATGGCTCTAATGTTGTTTGTGAAGAAGAAGAACGACAGTTTACGGTTGTTCATATATTATAGGCAATTGAATCAGGTGATGATTAAAAATAAACGTCCACTACCTAAAGTTGATGACTTATTAGATCATTTGAAGGCCCAAGTGTTTTCGAAGATAGACTTGAGAACAGGGTACCATCAGTTAAGGATAAAAAAGGAATATGTTCCCAAGACAGCCTTCAAGAGAAGATATAGCCACTATGAGTTCTTGGTCATGTTGTTTGGACTGATAAATGCCCGTGCAGCTTTCATGGGCTTGATGAATGAGGTGTTTAAGCCATACTTGGACAAATTTGTCATCATTTTCATTAATAACATACTAGTGTATTCCTGATCTCGAGAAAAATGTGAACACCAACTCTGTTTTGTTCTTTAGATCCTCTGTGAGAAAGAACTCTATGTGAAGCTTAGCAAGTGCAAATTTTGGTTGCAAAAGATCAATTTTCTAGGGCATGCAATATCTAAAGATAGTGTAGCAGTAGACTTGGCTATGATAAAGGCTTGGTTAATTGGGTGAGGCTTAAGACAACAACTTAAATTCTCAGCTTTCTAGGGCTTATTGGATATTAAAAGAGGTTTGTAGAGGGATTTTCTAAACTTGGTGCTCCACTAACTTGACTCACATGCAAGGATATCAAGTTTGAGTGGAATGATAGGTGGGAGTATAGTTTCCTATAGTTGAAGCAGTGACTGACTACTAATCTAGTTCTAACTATTCTAAACGGATCCGATGGATTTGTATTATACAATGATACCTCTTTACAAGGTCTGGATGTGTATTGATGTAGAATGTAAAGGTAGTTACTTATGGTTTTTAATAATTAAAGGACTATGAAAAGAACTATCACACCCATTACCTAGAGCTAACAGTATTAATGTGTAAACTCCGCGAATTCTTTTGTATTTGGTTATAACTATGATCAACTAAATAAACAAATGGAATTGAAAATGTGCATATTTGTGAAAAATTAATTAAAATTATATTTTAACACGAGAGAATTAGATAAATTTAATTAAATAAAATATTTTATTTTATAAAATAAATAAATATAAAAATAACATGATACCACATGAAGTATAATGTCATATTATATTATAATCTATTATATTATATAGTATTATTATTATTGTTAATTTTTTTTTATGAATTAAAGTGCAGGATCGACTTCCAGAAGAAGCCAACTCGAAGCTCATGCCAAATCAGTTTTTTTTTTTTGTTGGTGATGATCCCTTCGACAAAATAATAGAAATGAATGATGATGATATCCTTTATGGAAGAGCAAAAAATAAATAAATATAATGGAAAGAAATGATGATATGGTCGTACAGCCTAGGAAATGGGGAAGTCAGGAAATGAAAATGAAATAATATAAGAGTACTTGTTGGGGTCTGAAAATCGAAATGATAGAGGGCAGTAGTGGACATGAGGCCTGCTGACAATGGGATATTTATTGATAGGAAATAATACAGTAGCTGAAGCAGCCTAGGACAGTAGTAAAGCTGAACCAAACCAAAATGATAGGAGGAAAAGAAAGAAAGTCAAATCGAAAAATAAAATAGGAGCACTGAAGCTGGAGACCGAGAAAGAAAAGTGGGTGAACTGGGTTTCATCTTACTTGGAGGTTTCGGTGAAAAGGGAGGCAGTAGTGGGTGAAGGTCTGAAAAACCGAAATGATAGGATGATATGGTGATTGTTTCCTACTGAAAAGAACAAAAAAAATAAAGAAAACAATCCAAGCCGTAACGTGCGCCACCCTCCTACTGGGCTTCTTCCCCAAAACCGTAACGTGCCCAAAGTTGCTCACTCACCACACTTATGCTTACTTCTTCCCCAAATTGCAACGAGTCCAAGCTTGTTTCCTGCACATCCCTATTGTCGTTGTTTTACTGTCAGCATCCTCCATGCTTTCCTGCTCGTCTCTACTGCACCATTGCCGCATCGCCTTTGCTAGCTGCTATTCGAGTCGCCCTTAGCCTTCATCACCACTATTGCGCGTTGCTCTGCGATCGTTACTGCCATCCATCTCTATACAACTCTACCATCTCTATATCGCCGCTTGCTGCTGCTGTCTTGCACTGTTGCAGCCCTGCCGTTGCTGTGAAGATCATCGCAGCCTACAGTTTTACTGCTACTCTGTTTCGGTTGGCAGTAAAGGAGAAGGAAGAAGGAAGTCAACCTAAACAACACAGTTTTAGTCTTTTTGTTGAGAAGGTGTAGCAGAGAAGAAAAGGAAACCGAAGCAGTGCAAGTGATGAAAGAGCTAGCCGATTGGTCCTATCCAAGGCTAGAACATTTAAACCAACCGAGAGCTGAGATAGAAAGAAAACTGGACAGGGTATTCTAAGGGAGAAATAATCAGACCGTGGTAGATTTCACCGCTTAAAACTGGACAGGGTATTCTAAGGGAGAAATAATCAGACCGAGGTATATTTCACCCCTGCTTCTTTTGCTGGAACAAAAATTGGGTTAAATACAGCACACGTGAGGAAGAAGCAAGTTGAAAACCATGGCATTTGGATGGTGCTGCAGGTGCCAAGAAGAACATAAAACGAAAGCTGGAATGACTAAAGGAAACGGGAGAAAGACATGACAAGCAGTGAAAGAAAAGAAAAGAAAAGAAAGTTTTACTTTGTCTTGAATGCTAAGGAGCCTTACGATCTGAAACAGCCACCGAAGAAGACAAGACCGAAAGTTAATACGGAGTAAATATACGGTTTACTTAAAGGCTCCAAATGATCCAGAAAAGTGAACGGATTAGAACGGATCCACTTACTTACAATACAGAGATATAAAAGAATTACGTCTACAATTAAGTAAGGGAAATTTTTGTGAGCTGCTATAGAGATAACTATTCGTATATGTTTTATTGTGAAATTGTAGATATAATCTGTAGGTTGGTTATGTATATATAAATATAATTATATAAATTACACCTGCTAGTAAAGAGGCCCGATCTTACCCAATATAATTTGTTTTATGTGCATATTCACCGAAATAACCTCGTTTAGCACTGTAATCCAAAACTCATAATTTATCTGACATATACTACATACTGATGCTTTTAATTTGAAAAAACGGTAAGCCAGCTCCTGTAATAGTCATTTTGTATACTGGAAATTATTTAATACTGTTTTGAGTTAAATTGAATTGCTTATTGATTTTACTTAGTGAAACTATGCTTGAGCCGAGTGTTGACTGTGTGTTGCATTGAGAGGCTCGCACTTGTTTGAGACAAAGGCCTTGGTTATTCATGCTACACTGTAACTAGCTTGCTCGTTCGGGCACAACCAATTTTTGTTACTGTTACTTTTACTGTTTAGTCTACGAAATATGTTGTACCGTGTGACATACATGTGAGTAAACAGTATCGTGTTTTCAGTCTTCGGACTTCTGAGAGTCATTGGGTTGCTGAACATTCCCATGGCAACTGATATCCTTACACACATGATCAGTGATGCTTGGAATAATCGACAATGACCATATGTCACTCTCCCATTTAGGATCTGCCATTAGCATGTTCTGCCTACTCTCGTCTCTTTGAAATTTTGAACATACTGTATTATTTGAAATATTGCATGAAAAAGAAAATTTTAAATATTCTCTTTATATATGAAAGCAAATTTATTACACAGTATGACATATGTGTATCTCAAGTGCATTGCAGTATGTTTTCTAAAATATTGATATTATCTTAAATCATCGACTTTGATTTTACTACATGACCGTTATTGTATCTCCTGTATGACAATCTCTTTTTTGTACATGTAGATAGTATAGTTATCTACTGGCTTACAAATTTTCCTTACTGAGCATGTTGAGCTCACCCCTTAATTCTCTTCCACAGATTGCCTCCAGTAGCGAGGACACCTGCTGTGTAAATAGGATTTCTTTTTGAGCAGCCATATCATCGCGTAGCTTCCTTCTGTGTGAAAGCTATACCAAGAGAAGTTATTCTTTGGTATCTAAACTTTTGTAGTGCAATAATGTATACAGACATGTATTTGGGGATGTAAATACGGATAATGGTAGTTGAAAATTTATAAACTTATTGTTGTATAAATCTTGTTGTTATACAAAGAAGATTTTAGCTTAATCATTTTTTTTTTTTTTGCTTACAAATAAATGATAATAAGATCTACTGCATTGATCTATTATTGACGCATAGCCCAACCAAAAGTGTATGCAAATTGTGTTGTTACATAATGTTTTGTAAGACCCACTTTTTGTGATGTATTCCGTATGATTCATATGATGAAACACATTTTCATATGTTAATTGAATCATCAGAAGAGCTTTTGGGTTGAATGAAATTGCAAAGGGAATGAATGAGTATTCATGAATTCATGTAATGGCTAAATAAGGGCTGAAGTGGCCACTGACTAGACAAATGGAACTGAAAACATTCAGACTGAATATATGGACTCAAACGTGAATTATAAGTATCTTTTATGATTCCAAGCATTGCACACAAGTTCCTTAACACGAGAATCATATGAAATGAACATTTTTATCCTCTAACTGTGACTAGAATGCAAAATGACTAGTGAACCAATCAAATGCAAGTTTTTCTTTGAATTTTTGGAAAAATATGCAGTTGGAAACCTGCAGATGAAGGTCAGATCGATCCCCTATTCAAGGCAGATCGATCTCTTGTTCAAGCAGATCGATCTTGATTTGGTTCTATCAAGAAAGGATCGATCGCTTCCCAAAGAGCAAATCGATCCCTTCCTCAAAATAGATCGATCTCCACTTGATTTTGCCAAGAGCAGATCGATCTATCCTCATGGGCAGATCGATCTCCATTTGCTTCTGCCTAGGAAAGATCGATCTCTTCCCAAAGAGCTGATCGATCCCACACTTACATACCTGAATATTTTGATAGTTCAAACTAAGGGAAGATCGATCTCTTACCCTAGGAGATCGATCTCACCACACCTATTCTATAAAAACTTGATGGCAAAGCCGTCTTTCTCAGAAAAGCAAAACACCTACTCCATTTTACCCAAAAAGAACAAGCTTTCTAACTCTAGAATACCATCCTCTTCCAAAAAGATTTGGGAAAAGTTTCTTTGAGAAAAGTTGTCCATTGTGAGGAGGAGAACAACATAGTTTGGAATCAGCATTCATCTTGTTAGATTGAATGAGCAAAAAGGTCTTCCAATTTTGGACAAGAGAAAAGACAAGTTAGGTGAGTTTCCAATACGCCAACTCCAAGTATGTTTATTGACACGCCCAAAGGGTATTATCCGCAAGTGCACGGGTCGTACAAGTAATAATGGGATTTGAGTCTCGAGTTATCGTCCCTCAGAGAAGTTAGTTAGCCTAATTAACTACTGGTTAATTTTACCTTAAGTATATTCTCACAAATTATGAGATTAAGGTGGGTGATCTACAAAGTCTAAAGTTAAAAATAATGGAAAGCAATAAAATAAAAAGAACTAAATAAAACCGAGCAAAATTCCTTACAGTGCTCCACGCAATTAAAATAAAAAACCTACAAAAATAATTAAAACAGTTAAAACTAATTAACGCAATTAAAATAAAATGCAAAAATGAAAATAATAAAGCAAGATTAATTAAACTAACCTAAAATAAAATATGCATGCAATTAAGCTAATTACTAAAAATGCAAATTAAACTAAACTAAAAATCTAATAAAAATGAAGACTAAACTAAAAATGCATGAAACACATTAAATCTAAATTATTTCTAAATACCACTAATAAAATACTAAACCAAAATACAATCCTAAACATGTAATATAAAATCAACTACTAACTAAAAATTAACACTAAAAATTAAATTAATATGCAAAGTTATTAAAACTAACCTACCAATTACTAACAATTAATTAAAAATTAAAACAACTACAAGCATGAAATAACAATTTAGATGGCCAAACAAGGCCTTAACAAATTTAAATAATCCAAATCCCTCCATTCACTGTTCATGCTTCAATTCATTTTTCATTTCCAGGTGTGGTCTCGGCTTATCCTCTGGTCCAGGCTGTTGTCTTCTGTTCAGCTTCCATTCTCAGTCTGTTATGCACTACTGACACTGCAACTTGCTCCATGCTGCTCTAGGTTAGCCATCAAACTGCACAGGCCCTCCAGCTACTCTCGTTCTGCTCTAGGCTGCTGTTCGTGCTGTCTCCAATCGGCCTGCAACCTCTGCATCAATTGCTGTCCAGGTTCGCATATCTGCTGCATCCAGTCTGTCCACACCTCTCAGGTTGTCTTCTGTTCCAGGCGTTGCTTTCGGTCTGCCCAGCTAACTGCAACACCTCCTTCAACCGCTGTTCCTCGGCCTAGTGCTTCTGCTCCAGGCGTTTAGCTACTGCTTACGTCGATGGTTTCTGCTTTGTATTATTGCAACTGTTTCAGTTTGCAACAAACTTGCAGGACATGACCTTTGATCTTGCTGTCCAGCATCAACTGTCAGACCCGAGTTTTCGATTTACGTATGTAGCTTGTACCTTATGATTCCTATGTGTACGAACATTTTATTTCATAGTTGAATCATAAGAAGAGTATTTACTATCATGCAATCGACAATTTAAGAAATTAAAAATGTATGTAAGCTACATAACAGCAAGATAAGGGTTAAATTAATTTTCGAGCAAGTACAGGGGTAAAACGGTCAATTGATCAAAATCCAGTATAAATACGATGAGACAATTTCATTAAAAATATGAAATTGAGAAATCTTGATCAATAACGAGGAAAATATTGAATTTTGAATCCAATTGATCGAGATATGAATTTATTAAATATTTTTGGAATTTTTACCTCAAAAAATGATCCCAAAAATAGTGGAAAAAGATATCGAAAAAGTAAAATCGGACTGATAAATTCATTACGGACTAAATGAATTTAATAGGAATTTTTTAGATATTTTTGGGATATTTTAGGATTTTTAATATTATTTTAAGGATTAAAATAATATGAAAAATATATTATAAAGAAAAAAAACGAAAACGGATTGAAACACGGGGAGAGAGAGAACGACAAACCGTGTGAAGGCCGAGGAAGAAGAGCTCACCGGACGGTCACCAATCCGGCGACCCAACAGCCAGCGAACGACCGGAAAAGGAAGATGGGAACCCCGCGACCTCCCAGCCATCGGTAACGCACTCCACCGGCGCCAGAAAGGGGAGATAGGCGAGGTTGAAGCCGCGGAGGAAGAGAGAGGAATTCGGCGGCCACCGACGGTGCTAGGCTCCGATCGAGCCCAGCTGAATGTTCCCCAGGCTGTGACGCACCGAACGGCGGCAGTAGCTCTCGGAGAACAGGCCGGGCGAAGTAGGCACGGCCAAAACATCCCTGAACCGATTGGCGGTTCAGGGCAGAACCTTCTAAACTGAACCGGACCGGACCGGTTTAGCCAAGGAGGAGAGAGAAAAAGAGAAAAGAAAAAGAAAAAGGAAAATAAAATTTTTGGGAATTCACCGGACTTCAGGTAAGTCGATACGAGGTCAAAAGTGACCGATTTAATTTTCGATAAATTTATTTAAATTATATTTAATCAAAAATTGACCCGGAGTTAAATATACGAAATTGTGCAGTTCGACGATTAATTCCGAACGGAAGCCCGATCGAACTTCGATTCGCGCACCATCCCACAATCTTGGGTAAGTAAAGCTCATTTACGACAATTTATGTGATTTATGCGTATTTAAGATTTAAATTACGCATTTCGGATTAAATTTCGAATTTAGTGAATTATATTCGAAAAATTGAATAAAATGTCGTAAATGACATACGAGCTATCCTAAGAGCTTGGAATAAAGCCCAATGGGTATTGATAAGTCCAATGAGTCAATAGACCTTGATGAACGGGCTTAATACGGATTAAGGCCCGATTAACGTGATTAAGGCCCATTAAGCGTAAACGGGACCATTTTAGTGAAATAAACTGTATTAAATGTGTAATACAGTAGGAAAAGTGTAATTAACTCAGTGAATGATTAAATTCAGCTCCAGAGTCATATTGAGAGTTGACCGGACTGCGAGAGAGACAGCACAGAGGAAGAGAGGTCACACGACGTGATCCGAGGTAGGGGACTCTTGCAAGTAGCTAGAGATATCTGTGCATATTTTCATTAGATCTTACATTCACTGAAATTGTTTGAGGGTCAGAGAAAATCTATAATAATTATAGGGACCCGATATGGGTAAATTACGATTTTACCCCTAGTTAGGCAAAAAGTGAAATTTTGGGAAAAGTTCTAAAAAGCATGGAAATGATGTTTTGAGTGGTTTTTCCTGCTGTGTAGCAGAAGAGTAGGTGGATCGGCTAATGTTTTAAGGTCGATGTAAACTAAGCACACTTTATAGTGCTGATTTTAGTGATTTTTAACATCCCTGTTTTTAAAGAGCCATCTACCGAATTATGTGGAAACAATCGTGCTAGAGCACAACTCGCACTTGATTTCAGATGTTTTTCACATACATTAGTGCTGGAGGTTTACTCGCACTACATTTATTTAACATGCATGATAGAGTACTAGAGTGTTGCTCGTACTCAGGTTTTATGTGATTTGTCCATGATAGAGTGCTGGAGCGATTAGCTCGTACTCGAGTTTTACATGAGATGTATGACAGAGTGCTGGAGCGTTGCTCACACTCGATTTTTCATAATTTGTACATGACATCGTACTTGAGCAATTTGCTCGTACTTGATTTGTAATGAGAACTATGCATGACCTGGTGCTAGAGGTTTACTCGCACTAGTGTTGATATTTTGACATGCATATACAGTGTTTTGAGGCAGAGCGTTGACTGTGTGTCACACTCAAGATGCGCACTGTAGTTTTTCGTGATATATATACATGTTAGAAAAACCGTGACGATTTCCTCCGTGTAGACTGAGTGTCACACTGTTGAGATGTTCTCACGTGGATTTAGAGACGTGGCATTGATTCCATAGTATGAGGGCTAAGACGTATGGCAAGCACCCCGACTATGATGTATTTCCATGGTATGAGAGGCTAAGACCTATGGTAAGCACCCCGACCATGATGTATGGGTCCACGGGTGTACGTTGTCTCGTGCATATGGCATGGAGTACATTGTACCGTGTTTTGTGTTGTGGAGTTGTGGAGGAGAGTTGTTGATAGCTGGCGGTTGTGATGGACTGACCTCTCTCCCGTTACAGCAGTGATAACCCGCACACCGAGTACTGTGTTGCCTGGGATTTCACCACATGTTAGGATATGGCCATAGTCCGGAGATGCTCTCTTACGGTAAGATCCTTAAGCCCGATATCCTTAAGCCAGAGTGGACGGGGAGGCTCTGTTCGGCGGGGAGGCTCTCTTACATAGTCTGGAGAGATTGCATTTAGCCACTGACTCTCGCATGATATATCACATGTGTTTTATGATACAGGTAGACCTGAGGGATGGGTTGCAACCCGATTGATTTGTTTGTGTTGTGATGAGAAATGCCATATTTATTGTGTTTTGAATGTAAATGGCATATTTTATATAAAGGCATTCTTAAATGATTAAATATGCACTGTTTTGCACAAATGCATCTGATTGATAAACCAGTATGTGTTTAGTACATGAGATTTTAAATCTGTACTATATTATATATATTTTAAACATGCTTTTGAATTGAGAGAAGGAAAGGCAAAGCACTATTTTCAGTAGATAGTATGGATGTCTACTTGCTTGCTTGATTTCCTTACTAAGCGTGTTGATAGCTCATCCCATTCATTTTCCCCCCATCTCTACAGATTCTCATCAGTAGATTGAGTCGGCTGAGGTCTTGCATTCCTTTGGACCGCTGCCACTCCCTATCTAGCAAAAGGTATACACATGCGTACTCTTTTGTATCTAAACAATGTATAAACACAATGATGTACACGTTTTAATACGGGGGATGTAATGATGTTATTATATTTAAGTATATGAATTTACTTATGATATGAATGTCATGTATGTATGATACGAAAAATAATGGTAAGGTATGTATGGATGAGGAGACTAATGCATATTCACAGCCCAACTATTGAGGAGATAAAGGTAAGTAAAAAGTGAAAAAATTTGTTATGGTTTTTGGTAAGGTTGTTATGCCCCGCTTTCGGGAACCCTTCTATCCATACATTCTCTACTACGGTTGGGCTGTGAGAAGATGCAATTTCTGAAAATTTATTTATTTACAGCGGAATATTTAAAACTTTAATTCACACTCCCAGGTGTGTGTGTAAATACACAAAATTAATTGTATAAATACCAAGTGTTTACATATCATCCCCATAATACTGATTACAATTCCAAGATATAACTGTGCGATACGATATATTAGATACAAAATACTCGTGTATACAATTCTTATACCTTTTACCGAATCGTAGGAGCTGTTCAACACAAAAGACTTAGAGACCACCGCTCTCTTACTTCTCAGTACCTGGAGGGGGAAAAATAGTGGGATGAGCAAACCACGGCTCAGTAAGGAAATGTATGCTAGCAGGTAGATATCGTACTACCTACATAGCCCATGCATGCATAAACCAAAACCATGTTTTCGTTATAAATGGAAATATCATACGAACAATGCATTTAAATTCATATTTCTCAAGAGCATTTTCGTGTAAATCAAATGTCAAACTTCCATTTAAAACATGTTCATAAATAGTGCCCTCATGGCACGAATGTGAAATCGGAGATTTATTAAAACACGAAATCTCTTTCACTTCTCAAATCATTCTTTCTCGCAAATCTCTTTCTTTTCTGAGATTGTCTCTGTTTCTCGATTCTCTGAGACAGGCATGGAATTTTAGGCAATCAAATATCCACGACTTATGGCCATAGTCAGTGATCCCAGGCCTCACTGATCGGGTGTGCACAGGGTATCACTTCGCCTGAAGGGGGATGGGTCAGTCCTACCTCCGGCTCATCTCAATCCACCTCATCTCCTCGTATACTCACGGTGAAGATACGTCGTGTGTCATCTACGCGATACTCGTACTCACGTGCACCCAGCACGGTACATAGTATACCAACGGGTGACTACACTATTCTACGTACAATCGTGGACCCAAGTCCATACTCCAACTCCGATGGACTTTTTATCCTTAAACCATGTCTCATATACCAGGCGAGCAAGTAGCGTGACACACAGTCAACGCAAAGCTCCAGCGCGGTACGATCTATCGTTAAGGCCTAGCCCGTTCAATTGGCCGTCGGCTGGTATCCCCTTGGGTCCCAGACCCCCAGGTTTACCTTAACTCAACAAAACAGGTACGAGCATAGTTCTCGCACTTTCTCAAAACCTCTGTGCGAGTTAATCTCCCGCACGGTACATCAAGGCTTTAAACCGGGTGTGAGCTAACGCTTCAACACCAAATCTCATCTCAAAACTGATAGATGGCTATTTTCTCTTTTTAAAAACTCAAAACACGTTTATTCACATAGCATGCCTTTTCATGCCAAAACATGTAAAATTAGCCAAACTATCATCAACATTTCTCAATCATCAATAACCATGTAAAATTGAGAATTTCATTGAAAACATGCATATCATGCTATTTCCTTACCCTATCCCATTTCTCAATACATATATATACATCATAGTACTTTTCATATTTCCACATCATTTCATAAACTTATAATATCGTACTAGTCCTAGTAATATATCTACGAAATTGTTGTAATTACGTACGAACATCTCTATAGCTAACACACAGTCCCTTACCTCGTTTTACTTGTGTGCAACTATCCGCCTTTACGCTTCTTGCGTTCTCATCTCGACTTGCTCCGGCGTATCATCCGAAACTGAAATTCATCCATCAACATTTGAGTTAATGTTTCTAACTCTTATTCAACTAAGCCTTTATCCAATGCCTTAATTACCCATTTTTACCCTTTGTGGTAAATCTCCCAATTTATCCTAATATCAACATTTCCAAACCATTTCCACAACATACTCATCCACTCAAGATATCCCATTCATCAAAAATACTCCCACATTCCACTTTCTCACACTTGACTTTTTCTAAGCTATATGCATTTCATACCATCCTAGGTAGTTCTATCCACAATATGCACACCCAAATATTTTTATAATCATTAACTAAACCAATGTACTTGGATTTGTGCATTAGAACTTACCTCATTGGATTTCCTCTTGTTCCAATTAGGATTGCCCTCTATTTCTTCAATCCTTCAAATGGGAAAATGCCTCTAGACTATGTTGTTCTTCTCTTTGATGTGAACAACTTTGTCTCTAATAGCCTCTCCTTAAATCCCACTGAAAATGGCTGGATTTAGGAGTGAGAAACTAGATTTCTTTGAGTTGAAGTGAAATGGAAATGTTTGTCCCGAAATTTTGATGATCCAACTGCTCCCATTTATAGGTTTGACTTGATGAGATCGATCTTCCTTGGGTGGAGATCGATCTGTTCCTCCAAAAATCCCTCTTTTCTGAGACGTTTTAAAGGTAGGAGATCGATCTGTCGAGGCTGGAGATCGATCTGCTGTCAAACAGAAGCTTAAGGAGATCGATCTGGTCTTATGGGAGATCGATCTGCTTCCAACCCGAGAGCTAAGGAGATCGATCTGCTTCCTTTGGAGATCGATCTGTTCCCTTCCATTTCTCACATTAGAGCACTCTGGCTCTCCCAGATCGATCTCTCATCCTATGAGATCGATCTGGCCTTCACAAATTCCAGATTTCCTGCAGTTTTTCTGCAACAACTCTTACCAAACACCCTTAATTTACTACCATGATCATTTCCTCATTCATTCATCTTTGAGACTTGAAAATGGGATTCTTCCTTACCACATACACATTAAAATTTGTGTAGAATCTTTGTGTGACCAAATATATACAATATTACTCGAATGGAAATATACACTTATGTAAATCTTTCCTTCCATTTTACTATACTTCTCATATTCCATTTCGATCACATTCTTCTCGTTTTAAGTTCATTTCCTCCTACTCACTCATAATGCAACTTGTACGTATAATCACAATTCTTACAACAAGTGCATACATAATCTTATGAACTTACATTGTATACACTTCACATTACAATACATCATCTTACTTATGATTTTATTTACATTCCCACGTTCCTATATACATAGCTATACATGTACGGGGTCTCACATTCTCCCCCACTTAAAGAATTTGGTCCTCCAAATTAGAACCAATTCAATCTGTGAATAACTCGGGATACTTTTCCCGCATCAAACTTTCCAGTTCCCATGTGGCCTCTTCCACAGTGTGATGTTGCCACAAAACCTTAACCAATGGAATCGTCTTGTTCCGCAACACCTTCTCTTTCCTGTCCAACACCCTGATCGGTCTCTCGACATACGACATATCTTTCTTGAGCTCCAACGGCTCATAACTAATTACATGTGTCGGATCCGGGTAGTACTTCCAAAGCATAGAAACGTGGAAGACATTGTGGACTTCTGCTAGCTCAGGTGGTAAGGCTAGCCTATATGCTCCTTCTCCCACTCTATCCAAAATCTCGAAGGGACCAATGTAACGAGGACTTAATTTTCCTTTCTTCCTAAACCTCATTATTCCCTTAGAAGGAGATACTTTCAAAAATACAGACTCGCCAACATCAAACTCCAGTGGTCTCCGTCTCTTGTCAGCGTAGCTCTTTTGTCGACTTTGAGCTGTTCGCAGTCTCTCGCATATTATCTGAACATCCTCGGAGGCTTGCTTAACCAAATCGGGAGCGAGCAATTGTCTGTCACCAACTTCTTCCCAACCAATGGGCGATCGGCATCTACGACCGTATAGTGCCTCATAAGGGGCCATACCAATACTTAAGTGATGACTGTTATTGTAGGCGAACTCAATCAATGGCAAGTGATCGTCCCATGAGCCTCTAAAATCCAGCATACACGCTCTCAACATATCCTCCAGGGTCTGTATAGTCCTCTCTGACTGACCATCTGTCTGAGGATGAAAAGCGGTGCTAAAACTCAATTGGGTCCCCATCGCTTCCTGGAAATGTCCCCAAAAGTGGGAAGTGAAGCGGGCATCCCTATCCGAAACAACACTCACTGGGACTCCATGCAATCTCACTATTTCTCGCACATACAGATTCGCCAGTGCACTCAATGTATCTGTAGATCTCATGGCTAAGAAATGTGCCGATTTCGTTAACTGATCTACTATCACCCATATCGCATCATGGTTCTTACGGGTTCTCGGTAACCCCATCACAAAATCCATGGTGACATGCTCCCACTTCCATGTTGGTATCGATCGAGGTTGTAATAGTCCTCCTGGTTTCTGATGTTCGACTTTTACTTGCTGACAAGTGAGACATCTAGCGACATACTCTGCTATGTCTCTCTTCATTCCAGACCACCAATATACTTTTCGGAGGTTTTGATACATCTTACCACTCCCCGGGTGTATCGTGTATCTTGACGAGTGTGCCTCTGATAAGATCAGCTTTCTCAGCTCTAAATCCTTAGGAACACATATTCTATCTCCAAACCTTAGTATTCCATCTGGACTCAATATAAAATCAGCACCCTTCCCTTTTCGGATTTGGCTAATCATGACAACACACCATTGATCGATTTGCTGAGCTTGTCGGATTCTCTCAATCAACTCCGGTTCTAATCTCAAGCTAGCAATAATCCCATAGCTGCCAATCTCAGGTAGGGTCATATCCAGACTAAGGTCGTGAATTGTTTCAACAACTCGTGCTCTCTAACCATCATATGAGATACCAACCCGAGACTCTTCCGACTCAATGCATCGGCAACCACATTTGCCTTCCCCGGGTGGTACAAGATCTCACAATCATAGTCCTTGAGGAGTTCCAACCACCTCCTCTGTCTCATGTTTAACTCCTTTTGTGAGAATAGATATTTCAGACTCTTATGATCCGTAAAGATCTGAAATCTCTCACCATACAAGTAGTGGCGCCATATTTTCAACGCAAACACTACGGCCGCTAACTCCAAATCGTGAGTGGGGTAGTTCTTCTCATGATCTTTCAGCTGTCTAGATCCATAAGCTACTACCCTTCCATCTTGCATCAAAACACAGCCTAGTCCTTGATGCGAAGCATCAGTATACACCGAGTAATTCCCTGAACTGTTAGGGATGACAAGAACTGGCGCGGTAGTTAATCTGCGCTTAAGTTCCTGAAAACTTCTCTCACAAGCTTCGTCCCATGAAAACTCCACACTTTTCCTCGTAAGACGTGTCAATGGAGCAGCTAATCTAGAGAAACCCTCTACAAATCTTCTGTAGTAACCAGTCAAACCCAGAAAACTTCTGATCTCTGTGACTGTCCTAGGTTGTTCCCATTGAACAACTGCCTCAATCTTTGATGGATCTACTGACACCCCATCCTTCGATATAACATGGCCTAGAAAAGAAATCTGTTCTAGCCAAAAGTCACATTTGTTAAGCTTGGCATATAACCTTTTCTCTCGAAGGGTTTGTAAAATAATCCTTAAGTGCTGCTCATGCTCTTCTCTGGACCTTGAATACACCAATATGTCATCAATGAAAATAATTACGAATTGGTCCAGGTATGGCTTGAATACTTCATTCATTAGAGCCATAAAAGCTGCCGAAGCATTGGTCAACCCAAAAGGCATCACTAAGAATTCGTAATGGCCATAGCGGGTACGAAATACTGTCTTGGGCACATCCTCCTTTCGAATCTTCAATTGATGATACCCAGACCTCAGATCTATCTTGGAGAAGATCTGTGCTCCCCGAAGTTGATCCAATAAATCGTCAATGCGTGGCAAGGGATACTTATTCTTGATGGTAGCCTTGTTTAACATCCGATAGTCAATACACAATCTGAGGCTCCCATCTCTCTTCTTCACAAACAATACCGGGGCTCCCCATGGTGAGACGCTCGGTCTTATGAACCCCTTCTCTAACAACTCTTGCAGCTGTTTCCTTAATTCCTCTAACTCAACTGGGGCCATCCTATATGGTGACTTCGATATTGGTTCGGTTCCAGGCGTCAAGTCTATACCGAATTCCATTTCTCTATCAGGTGGCAATCCTGGTAGATCATCTGGAAAGACATCAGGGAATTCTCTGACCACTGAGATGTCCTCCATATCCGGATGTACTTTGTTCAAGTCCACCACATAAGCAACAAAACCTTCAAAACAACACTCAAGCCATTTATACCAAAGTACTTTACTTAATACAAAATTTAAGATTTCATTTCTTCTCTTAAAATCTTACAACACATTCTTCAGGTAGAGAAAACTTAATAGACTTAGAACGACAGTCTATGACAGCATGATTGGCGGCTAACCAATCCATTCCCAAAATTACATCAATGTCATACATATTCAACAAAATCAAGTTGGCTGTCATGCACTTATCTCCCACCCTCACTTTACAATCTTCATACACTTGTTCAACTAATTGGCTAACTCTCATGGGAGTACTTATCAGTAAGGTCCTATTCAAGTAAGTGGGCTCTACAAAACCTTTTAACTTAGATGCACATGCAGGTGATATGAAGGAATGCGTAGCACCAGAATCAAACAAAGCTATAACCTCTAGATTGAAAATCAAGATTGTACCTTTTATCACTTCAGAAGAGGTATCAGCCGATGCCTGGTCTATCGCATACACCCTGCCTTGACCCACAACTTGTTTTCCTTTCTCTTCAACCGAGGCTTTCTTTCTTGCAGGAGGTGCAACTGTAGGAACCCTCTCTGGCTCTTTACCCCTCTGTGGAACTGCCTCAACTATCTCCGGGCACTCTCTGGCATAATGTCCAAATTTACCACATCTGAAACATCAGGTACCCTGAAGATGACATGGCCTACCACCATGGTATCGACCGCATAGCCTACACTGATCTGTAGTCGGTCGGGGTCCACCAATCACTATACCCCTGGCTGGTGTCTGAGTCGGAGGCATAAAAGGTCTAGCAACCTTTTTCTGGAACTCATCTACTTCTCTCCGACGTTTACTCATGAATTTTCGACCAAATTTGGCACTCTTGCCATCTCCCAGCTTCCTCGGACCCTTGTCCTAACCCCAACTAAATTCAGAAATCTGCAAGTCATGATCTTGCTCGCATAACTGGGCCCGTCGCACTGCCTCTCTATATGTAGCGACATCAAATGGGGCCAACTTCGCTCGGATCGAAGGCCTCAGTCCATCCACAAATCTACGGACTCTGATAGCCTCACTCCTGATCGAGTCCGGATCATATCGACCCAGTGAAGTGAATCGTGACTCGTACTCATCAACTGTTCGATTCCCTTGAGTCAGATTCAGAAATTCCATCTGTAGTCTCCGTCGAGCAGTATCTGGGATGTATTGCTCTCTGAAAACATCCAAGAACATATCCCACGTGATAACCATTCCTTGAGCTCTTAACATCGGCCTGACGGACTTCCACCAGTGCTCTGCTTCGCCTCTCAATACAAAGGCCACAAGTGCTACTCTCTCTGTAGCTGAACATCTACAGAAGTCGAATAACTTCTCCATTTGACTGATCCAGTCCTCAGCCACCGTCGGATCCTTTACCCCGCTAAACGAAGGAGGCTTAAAGTCCATAAAGTGCCTCAATCTTTCCATATCACAATCATATCCATACCCTAAATCATCATCATGCTGATGTGGGGCTACCGGAGGAGGTACCGGTCGAATATGAGGTTCCCGTGGCCTAGCCGGTTCAGCTTGCGCAGGTGCAACATTCTCAGGTTCAGGTGCAGCTGCTGGGGGATTCGGTGCAGCCTGTCCCGTTGTACCAGGTGTACCCTCAAACCTAGCCATGATCTGACCCATCATGGTCATCATCGTGCGCATGTCTTCCTCCAATCGAGTGATTCGAGGATCAGAAGCCTCTATCTGTTCCTGGGGCTCATGACTAGAGGATGATCTACTGTGCCTCTCAGTCCTGTCATTTTGCCCTCGAGCCCTCGAGCTCTCTCCCCTCTTGCGGTGTCTCTCAGGCATAACTCACTAGCCTGATAACTTTCCTGCGTTATAACAAACATTTAATTTACTACCAGCTCCGTATACACATTTGTATCTAAATATCGCACAGTAACTTGGGGATGTATGTTTTCTTAGTCCTAAGCATCAACTCACATCAGACCAACCATGCTCTGATACCAAGCCTGTCATGCCCCGCTTTCGGGAACCCTTCTATCCATACATTCTCTACTACGGTTGGGCTGTGAGAAGATGCAATTTCTAAAAATTTATTTATTTACAGCGGAATATTTAAAACCTTAATTCACACTCCCAGGTGTGTGTGTAAATACACAAAATTAATTGTATAAATACCAAGTGTTTACATATCATCCCCATAATACTGATTACAATTCCAAGATATAACTGTGCGATACGATATATTAGATACAAAATACTCGTGTATACAATTCTTATACCTTTTACCGAATCGTAGGAGCTGTTCAACACAAAAGACTTAGAGACCACCGCTCTCTTACTTCTCAGTACCTGGAGGGGAAAAAATAGTGGGATGAGCAAACCACGGCTCAGTAAGGAAATGTATGCTAGCAGGTAGATATCGTACTACCTACATAGCCCATGCATGCATAAACCAAAACCATGTTTTCGTTATAAATGGAAATATCATACGAACAATGCATTTAAATTCATATTTCTCAAGAGCATTTTCGTGTAAATCAAATGTCAAACTTCCATTTAAAACATGTTCATAAATAGTGCCCTCATGGCACGAATGTGAAATCGGAGATTTATTAAAACACGAAATCTCTTTCACTTCTCAAATCATTCTTTCTCGCAAATCTCTTTCTTTTCTGAGATTGTCTCTGTTTCTCGATTCTCTGAGACAGGCATGGAATTTTAGGCAATCAAATATCCACGACTTATGGCCACAGTCAGTGATCCCAGGCCTCACTGATCGGGTGTGCACAGGGTATCACTTCGCCTGAAGGGGGATGGGTCAGTCCTACCTCCGGCTCATCTCAATCCACCTCATCTCCTCGTATACTCACGGTGAAGATACGTCGTGTGTCATCTACGCGATACTCGTACTCACGTGCACCCAGCACGGTACATAGTATACCAACGGGTAACTACACTATTCTACGTACAACCGTGGACCCAAGTCCATACTCCAACTCCGATGGACTTTTTATCCTTAAACCATGTCTCATATACCAGGCGAGCAAGCAGCGTGACACACAGTCAACGCAAAGCTCCAGCGCGGTACGATCTATCGTTAAGGCCCAGCCCGTTCAATTGGCCGTCGGCTGGTATCCCCTTGGGTCCCAGACCCCCAGGTTTACCTTAACTCAACAAAACAGGTACGAGCATAGTTCTCGTACTTTCTCAAAACCTCCGTGCGAGTTAATCTCCCGCACGGTACATCAAGGCTTTAAACCGGGTGTGAGCTAACGCTTCAACACCAAATCTCATCTCAAAACTGATAGATGGCTATTTTCTCTTTTTAAAAACTCAAAACACGTTTATTCACATAGTATGCCTTTTCATGCCAAAACATGTAAAATTAGCCAAACTATCATCAACATTTCTCAATCATCAATAACCATGTAAAATTGAGAATTTCATTGAAAACATGCATATCATGCTATTTCCTTACCCTATCCCATTTCTCAATACATATATATACATCATAGTACTTTTCATATTTCCACATCATTTCATAAACTTATAATATCGTACTAGTCCTAGCAATATATCTACGAAATTGCTGTAATTACGTACGAACATCTCTATAGCTAACACACAGTCCCTTACCTCGTTTTACTTGTGTGCAACTATCCGCCTTTACGCTTCTTGCGTTCTCATCTCGACTTGCTCCGGCGTATCATCCGAAACTGAAATTCATCCATCAACATTTGAGTTAATGTTTCTAACTCTTATTCAACTAAGCCTTTATCCAATGCCTTAATTACCCATTTTTACCCTTTGTGGTAAATCTCCCAATTTATCCTAATATCAACATTTCCAAACCATTTCCACAACATACTCATCCACTCAAGATATCCCATTCATCAAAAATACTCCCACATTCCACTTTCTCACACTTGACTTTTTCTAAGCTATATGCATTCCATACCATCCTAGGTAGTTCTATCCACAATATGCACACCCAAATATTTTTATAATCATTAACTAAACCAATGTACTTGGATTTGTGCATTAGAACTTACCTCATTGGATTTCCTCTTGCTCCAATTAGGATTGCCCTCTATTTCTTCAATCCTTCAAATGGGAAAATGCCTCTAGACTATGTTGTTCTTCTCTTTGATGTGAACAACTTTGTCTCTAATAGCCTCTCCTTAAATCCCACTGAAAATGGCTGGATTTAGGAGTGAGAAACTAGATTTCTTTGAGTTGAAGTGAAATGGAAATGTTTGTCCCGAAATTCTGATGATCCAACTGCTCCCATTTATAGGTTTGACTTGATGAGATCGATCTTCCTTGGGTGGAGATCGATCTGTTCCTCCAAAAATCCCTCTTTTCTGAGACGTTTTAAAGGTAGGAGATCGATCTGTCGAGGCTGGAGATCGATCTGCTGTCAAACAGAAGCTTAAGGAGATCGATATGGTCTTATGGGAGATCGATCTGCTTCCAACCCGAGAGCTAAGGAGATCGATCTGCTTCCTTTGGAGATCGATCTGTTCCCTTCCATTTCTCACATTAGAGCACTCTGGCTCTCCCAGATCGATCTCTCATCCTATGAGATCGATCTGGCCTTCACAAATTCCAGATTTCCTGCAGTTTTTCTGCAACAACTCTTACCAAACACCCTTAATTTACTACCATGATCATTTCCTCATTCATTCATCTTTGAGACTTGAAAATGGGATTCTTCCTTACCACATACACATTAAAATTTGTGTAGAATCTTTGTGTGACCAAATATATACAATATTACTCGAATGGAAATATACACTTATGTAAATCTTTCCTTCCATTTTACTATACTTCTCATATTCCATTTCGATCACATTCTTCTCGTTTTAAGTTCATTTCCTCCTACTCACTCATAATGCAACTTGTACGTATAATCACAATTCTTACTACAAGTGCATACATAATCTTATGAACTTACATTGTATACACTTCACATTACAATACATCATCTTACTTATGATTTTATTTACATTCCCACGTTCCTATATACATAGCTATACATGTACGGGGTCTCACAAAGGTCATGTGTGGGAGAAGGGCGTGACATCAACATCCACCGTGCCATCACACAATGCAACAGAAAACAATGAGCGATGCAGGTTACAAACAACACAGAGATGAACAGTAATATTACACTAAAACAGAACATAACAGAGTGCATTTGTAATTCCCGATCACTCCCATGGTGCGCTCAGTCCCTGCTCTGTGATGCATGGAGACAATAAGTAACAATAAGCAAGATGGAAATAAATAACTAACAAAAGGGAAAAAAACAGGAAATGTAGTGATGCACAAAAACAAAACCGAGAAGGAAGAATGCAGTAGAAAGAAACATAGCAAGCATTAATATTCAGTAAATAATGGCTTCTGTGTACTGCAAACAAAGTCAAATGAAACAAGGAAAATCAAATAACAATGCATTACTAGATAAAAGTTCAAAAACTAAAAGAACTAAGTGAAGATTGACAACTGAAAAATTAACCAAAACTACAATACCCGAATGCACATGAATCGGGAATCCATCATCCTTGGTTAGCATCAATTTCTTTTCCAACATGATTCCACATTGCTCTTGATGTGGAACAATGCTCTACATCAATCCACATCAAAGCACCAGAACCAAAATGGAGAATAATGAATGAAAAAAAAAAGAACTTGTCACCCGAATACTCAAGAAGAAAATAAATCGAGAACTAGGAAAATAAAGCTTGCTTTAACAAAAACAATCACAGTTGAGGAAAATCGAGAATGAGAAAAAGAGAGGCAAACATTTTCCATTAACTTTCATTGAATCAAATGCAAAGGAAATACTTTTGATACAATGAACTACAAGTAACCAAGCAAAAAAAAAATGAAAAACTTCATAAAACATTAAGAAAATGCCATGAACGGTAAAATTGATTGTTGAGAAAAAGCTATTCTGAAATTCCTAACAAAGGAAGCTTAGAAAATAACCTAAAAGATATTCTACCCTAAAATTATACCCCCTTTCAATTTCCATCTTTTTCTATTTATACACACACTTAGGGGTAAAATTGTAATTTTTTTATCGATGAGTTGGCATTATTTGGCCTCTTGTCTTTACACCATTGGCTCCTTGAAAAATAATATTTCCATGTCATCTATCTTTTTGTCCAATTGGATGTGCTAGGCTCGTGTTGTCCGCTGGTCCAATCTCGATTTTAGCTCAATTTCGATCCATTTTCTACCGAAATATTCAAAATTCATCCGGATTTAATTTATCTGCAAATATGAGAATTTTAATTAAATAAAAGGGATAATTAATAAAATAAATTGGAGATTTAAATAATTAATTAGGAAATTAAGCACAAATAATTCTAAAAATATAGAATTATCACACCCTCAAACTTGAGTTTTTGCTTGTCCTCAAGCAAAACAAAATAATTGTAGGAATGACACGTACAAAGCACAATAATTTTCCCAATATTATTCTCAAAGAAAAAGTACAGACTATGAAATCAAAGAATCACAATTATAAGTCCGACACTGAGAATCATTCAATCATAAGTCCTAACCTAAATTGGATCCCTCGTGTGTGTGTGAAAATGTCAAAGTCACTTCACAGTACATTTCCCGGATCAGATTATGCAAACATAGTGAATGCAAAGTCAATGACATGTGATCATTCCCATAAGTTTGCTTTTCACTTCTCTCTCCACTAATGTAGTCACACTTAACTAAAGATCAATAGGACTTCATTAAGCTTGTAATGTAAGGCTGGGGCTAAGGTATGATAAAGTCGATTTAGGTTTAATTACCCCTTAACATGCATTACTTCTAGGATCTTTAATGTAAGAGCTCAAATTTATTTCCCCCAAACTTATTTATTTCACTCAACTTTTTATTCTATTTTTTGTATTTTTCATCTTTCTTCTTTTCTTTTGCTTTTCCTTTTTCTTTCATTTTTTTTTTACAAACTCCTTCACTATCACTGAATACCCATATAGCTCAACATATATCCAATGACTTTCCATGCTTTCGGGGTAGGGGATAGAAAAAAGTATTTAAGCTAAGGAAAATTATAAGCAAGTGTATTTACAGAGAACAACTTATTCGGCCCAAATGGGTGACTAGGGGTAAAGTATGTACAGGGATGGCTCGAAAGGCTCAAACGATCCAAAGATGACCTAAATCATCTTCCTAATTAAGTGCAATCTAATATTTCACCTCGAGATTAGATCAAGCAAATTCTAGAATATGATGCACAAAATCAACTGAACAAATGCAATCCTATATCCACATAAGCTTTCTTTTAATAAATATACAAATTCATGACATGACATGTGCATAAGATGAGGAAATCACAATCAGAATCAAGACAAATTCGAGAATTCAACTTCATGCTTTTCCTATAATCATGCTTCTTACTCAATCCAAGTCAGACTAAATCATGGGGTCATATCATCGGAATATGGGAAAACCACATGTTAAGCACTAAATCATCCCCAAAATCAAACAATTTAAGCTCATATTATGGAAAAAATTTAGAAAATTCTTTCTCAGATTTTCAAAATTTTTTTGAAAACTTTTCCAATTTTTCACAAAATTGCTCAAGTGATATCCCCTCCCTCAAACTTAAAGTGCACAGTGTCTTCAATGTGCAGATAATATAAGAATTTGAGCTCAAGAACAGAGTACTCCCCTTTCTGATGATGATGAGGAGCAATTGAAGCTTGATTGAAAAGGTAATTCTAGAAAAGCAATCTGCAAACTAAATAAAGAAAGAAACAATAGAAAAGAAAAGAAAAGAACAATACAAAAAGTGAAAAAGAAAAATGAATCTAAGTAGCAGGATCAGAAGTAGGAGAGTCAGCTAAAGTGGTCACAGAATGCTGACGATCAGACCCTCCCCCAAAATATTGTTTCAGTCTGCCCCCATTAACCTTAAAGGGTTGATTCAAGGTCTCATCCATAATTTCAATGGCTCCATGAGGGAATACTTGTGTAATGGTAAAGGGACCTGACCACCTAGACTTAAGCTTTCCTAAAAACAACTTTAAGCATGAATTAAACAACAGAACTTGCTGGCCTGGCTCAAAGTGTCTCTCCTTAATTTTCTTATCATGTCATCGCTTAGTCTTTTCCTTGTAGAGCTTGGCATTCTCATATGCCTGCAACCTGAATTCGTCTAACTGATTGAGCTGTAGCAGCCTCTTCTTCCCTGCTGCCTCTAAGTTGAAATTCAGGTTCTTAAGGGCCTAATAGGCCTTGTGCTCTAGCTCTACTAGTAGATGACAGGCTTTACCATAAATAAGCTGATAAGGGGACATTCCTAAAGGTGTTTCGAAGGCTGTCCTATAGGCCCAAAGTGCATCATCTAACCTAATAGACCAATCCTTCCTACTTGGGTTCACTGTTTTCTCCAATATCCCCTTAATTTCCCTATTGGACAACTACTTGGCCACTCGTCTGTGGGTGATAAGCAGTGGCTACCTTATGTTTGACCCCATATTTCTTTAACAGCCCATCAAAACTTTGATTGCAAAAGTGGGACCCTCCATCACTAATGATAGCCCTAGGTGTGCCAAATCGTGTGAAAATATTCTTCTTTAAAAACCTTACTACTACCTTGGCATCATTAGTTGATAAAGCCATCGCTTCAACCCATTTCGACACATAGTCCATAGCCACTAAAATATAGAGATTGCCATATGAAGGAACAAATGGTCCCATGAAATCAATACCCCAGACATCAAAGAGTTCTACTTGTAAAATATTAGTCAGAGGCATCTCATTTCTCTTGGAAATATTACCTACCCTCTGACATCTATCACATTTCAGCACAGAGTAGTGGGCATCCTTAAATAACGTGGGCCAATAATATCTAGATTGCAAAACCTTGGCCGCTGTCCTCTCTCCTCCAAAGTGCCCTTCATAATCAGAAGAATGACAATGTCTAAGTATATCCTCTACTTCTTTCGTGGGAACACACCTTCTCAAAATTTGATCTTTACATTACTTGTACAGGAAGGGTTCATCCCAAACATATTACTTGACATCACTCAAAAACTTTTTCTTTTGTTGGGCAGTCAAATCAAGTGGCATCACGTTGCTCACCAGATAATTCACAAAGTCAGCATACCAGGGCAATCTGGAGTGCTCGAAAGTAAATAGCTGCTCATTAGGAAAGGACTCATTAATAGTTGTACCATGTTCTTTAAGTCCACTCTCTAATCTAGATAAATCGTCAGTAACCTGATTCTCCGTAACTTTCCTGTCCCTAATCTCTAAGTCAAACTCCTATAGTAGGAGAATCCATCTAATCAGCCTCAGCTTTGCATCCTTCTTGGAGACTAAGTACTTAATGGCAGCATGATCAGTATATACTACTACCTTAGTGCCAATGAGATAGGAGCGAAACTTATCAAAGGCAAATACCACAACTAATAGCTCCTTCTCAGTAGTAGCATAGTTCATCTGGGCCTCATTCAATGTTTTGCTTACGTAATAGATAGCATAGAAGACTCTTCCTATTCTTTGTCCTAGTACAACCCCGACAGAATAATCACTTGCATCACACATAAGCTCAAAAGGTAAACTTCAATCCAGAGCTATGATTACAAGGGCTGTAACTAATTTTTCCTTCAAAGTTTTAAATGCTTCTAAGCATTTCTCATCAAAGCAAAACACAATGTCTTTCTCAAGGAGATTACATAAAGGCTTCGATATCTGAGAAAAATCCTTAATGAACTTTTTGTAAAATCTCACATGGCCTAGAAAACTTCGAATTCCTTTTACAGTGGTAGGGGAGGTAACTTCTCAATAATTTCCACCTTAGCCTTATCCACTCCTATCCCCCTAGCAGAGATTTTGTGCCCTAGCACTATACCTTCTTTTACCATAAAGTGGCATTTCTCCCAATTAAGCACTAAGTTAGTTTCTTCACATCTCCTCAATACTAGTGCCAAATTATATAAACATAAATCAAAGTTATCCCCAAATACTGAGAAATCATCCATGAAAACCTCAAGAAAACCCTCCACCATATCATGAAATATGGTCATCATGCAACGCTGGAATGTAGCAGGTGCATTGCATAGGCCAAAAGGTATTCTTCTAAAAGCAAAGGTTCCATAGGGACAGGTGAAGGTAGTCTTTTCTTGGTCTTCTGGGCTATAGCAATTTGATTGTACCCAAAGTATCCGTCCAGCAGATAATAAAATTCATAACCAGCTAATCGATCTAACATTTGGTCAATAAAGGGCAAAGGGAAGTGGTCTTTCCTGGTGGCCTTGTTGAGTTTCCTATAGTCCATACATACTCGCCAACCAGTGATAGTCCTAGTGGGGATAAGCTCATTATTTTCATTCTCGATCACTTTCATCCCTCCCTTCTTAGGGACACATTGTACTGGGCTCACCCAGGTACTGTCAGAAATGGGATAGATGATCCCTGCATCTAACCACTTAATGATCTCCTTCTTGACAACTTCTTTCATTACAGGGTTCAATCGACGCTGGTGCTCTATGGATGACCTATACCTCTCCTCCAATAGTATCTTATGCAAACAGAGAGGGACTAGTACCCTTAAGGTCAGAGATAGACCTGCCTATAGCCTTCTGATGCTCTCTTAAAACTTGTAGTAATTTTGCTTCCTGATCATTGGAGAGAGCAGCAGATACTATTACTGGTCGTGTGGAGGATTCACCTAAGTAAGCATACCTAAGGTGTGAGGGTAAAGGTTTTAGCTCTAATGCTGGAGGATCACTGGTGAATGGAAAGATATTTGAAGCTGGAATAGATGAAGTGTGCATATAAGTTGTTTGTGAAAATGCATGAATGAATTGAAAACTGTCACGCCCCGAAAACGTGGAAAATAGGGCAAATTTAAAAACTTTTTACTCAACAATTCACAACTAAGAGTGCATTCCTGTGCAGTGTCATACATCATCACACTTATCATACCTCAGGATCTCGTCATTAAATAGTATATACCATATCATATACATTACTCGATCTCAAGTTAATTAATCCTAATACATCCCATACAATGTTATACATCAAGTGTCTGCAATTACAATAATTGTCTAGGTACATGAAAAGATAAAAGATACCTCAAAATACAATATATGGCCTAGAGCTCAAGTCCCCTAGTAGTCACTACTCCGTACGTCGCAGGGAAATCCTTTTTCACTTGAAGAAATCTGGGGGGAAAGAAAACAGGGTGAGCTTCTAAATCGCTCAGTAAAGGGGGTAAGGGACTCATTATATAAACCAAAATGCACATCACAAAATATTTATTTGTATGTGAAACTCATTATACTCATTTGAAAACCATAGTATGAAAGTACTCAAAACGACATTCTCATATCTCAAATCATGTGAAAACATGAAGTAAAATGCTCAGTATAGAGCAGTAACAAAGCATGTGAAAATAATGCGATAATCGCTTTATCAATAAACATGATAAAATCACTGTAATAGTAATGCAAGTGGTGCAGCCACTAAACACATGTGGCATAGCCACTGATTTGAATTCACATGTGGCACAGCCACTAAACACACGTGACATAGCCACTGATTTTAAATTCACACGTGACACAGCCACTAAACACACGTGGCATAGCCACTGATTTAAATTCACACGTGGCACAGCCACAGGATAGGGTTTCACGTGGCAACGGCCACCAAATATACGTGGCATAGCCACAGAATGGGGGATCTCACGTTATCAGAACAAAGAAGGATTGGGCTTACGTGCTACCAGAGAAATGCCAGGTGTTTACTCAAAATTACACACATAAGTCTTATCACATAAGACTGGTTTGCCTTCACGTAGAACTCATAGTGGTTTTTCTCTCATAAAACTCATTTGAAAACCGTTTTGTACTCAACACAAAACATATTAAAACTGAGTTCCAACCAGCAAAGTACGCACACATTTCTCAAATCTCGATATTGCCTTAACGTAGAGCCCAATTATAAACTCATAAAAACATTGGGCTCCAACCGGCTATAAAAATCGTGTGCATTCTCATCAAAACACAACACATCAAACATGCTTGTTTTATAAATCACAAATCATGCTATAATAGTTCAAAATCACATATACAATTGGTTTAGTTTCCCTCACCTCTTTGCACCTCATATAGTGCAATTGTTTCCCCTTGTCACGGACTAGTCCGCATTCCACTCTGAAACTCCCAAGCTGTCCAAACGATGTTAAAACATCAATATTCACCATCACAGTACCTCAGTTCTCAAAATCGAGCATAATTGCTCATAACACCTCAAATCTCTTGATTCTCGTAACTCTACCCCAAACTACAATCTCATTCACAACATCTCAACGTCCTACATTTCCCATGCCAAATTATCTATGCTAATTCACCACATTGTCTAAATTTCCATTTATAGCTCAAAATTACCAAAATTGCTAAATATCAACATCACTCCAACTACATTGAAATTTCATCAATCCCTAATCATTTTCCAACTACTTCAACATAATGCCCACAACTATCATTACCAAAATCATCTCAAATATCAAGATCGAGGTTTAGAAATTACCCAAAACTTGTGGAGAGCTTATCTCTTGCCTCGATTCAATCCGTCTTACGATTTCCAAGTATGTTGTTCTCCCGTTGATGAGGAACAACTTTCCTTCTTGCCACAGCCTCTGATTTGGACAGAAATGGGTGCTCTGGATGAGTGAGAAAGCTAGGGCTTCGATAGAAATGGGGTTGGAAGAGAGAGAAAATGAAATTACAGAAGAAAGTAGGGGTTCCTTATATAGACTGAGGGTAGGAGATCGATCTGGCTCTTGATAAGATCGATCTGCATTTGAATTTGGGGATGATTTGGGGTAATTTTATGCCTAGGAGATCGATCCGTCGAGGGGTGAGATCGATCTCTTTATGGCTTTATGAGATCAATCTGCTCCTTGAGGAGATCGATCTTCTCCCAAACAGAATCATTTGGAGATCGATCCCTTCCTCATGAGATCGATCTTCTCTCAAACAGAATCAAAAGGAGATCGATCCTCTTCCATTGGAGATCGATCTGCTCCTTAAATTCCTCATTCCTTGTCATTTTTAACTCACCAGATCGATCTCTCCTTCCCCAAGATCGATCTGACCTCTTAGTTTCACACTTATGTTAAACACTTACACATAAATCTCCAAATATAATTTTCACAATTCACTTAGCTCAATAAGTTACACTTCAAGTTCTTATTACAACATTAAAATATATCTAAAATTCTCAGATCTCACAAAAACTAAGGCCAATGGACCTAGAATTTGATACAATGAGAGATAAAGGGGCTTAAGGAGTCCAATAGGCCTAGGTAAATGATTAGTACAATCGAAATGGACTAAAGAGAAAATTAGGCTCAATAAAATATAATGACTAGGATGAAATCAGAATATGAGTTATCAATATTGACTCATGTGATTGATAAATGTTTGTAACTCCCGAGGATATATCAGAAGCAAATTAAACCCAATCACGAAGATCGAGAAAGGAAGAAGTTGCTTCCGTGTGAATTAAGGTAAGGAAATTTTGTTGGCTCTTAGAGATACATGTAAGCATTTTCGGGTGCATTTACAGTTTCTAAAATGTTTGAGATTCATCAAAAAAGATTAATATTTTAAGAGGTTCGAAATGATAAATTATCATTTTCTTTAGGAATGAAAAAAAGTGTGATTTTAGAAAAGTTCATGAAAAGCAAGAACATGATGTTCTTGAGTCTTTTTACTGCTTTTTTGCATGTGGATAGGTAGGCTGGGTAGCATTTAATTGATTTGCATGAAAATAGCTTGATTTTGTTTTAATAACCATGTTTTGCAAAAGAATTAGCCACCTACATGGATTTTGTGAAAATAAAGCGTGCTAGAGCGTTCCTCGCACGAGATTTGATGTGTTTATACATGCATTAGTGCGGGAGCGGTGCTCTCACTAGAGTTTTACATGCATGAGTGTTGGAGCTGTGTTCGCACTAGTTTTCACATGGATTTTATGGCATGGTGCTAGAGTATTGCTCACACTAAATGTCTACTATACATTTACAATCGCGCTAGAGATTACTCGCACGTGATTTTTATGACATGTTAGGAGTCGTGCTAGGAGCTTCGGGTAGACTGTGTGTCAAGCCAATTAAATAGGCTAGCACATGGGTATTGAGATGTGGCACGATATGATGTGATGATATAGGTCCACGGAGTACGTTGTATCATGCATATAGCATGGAGTACGCTGTATCGTGTATGGATATTTATATATACCAACTTCGGACGAAGGTTAGATCTGTTATGGACCGACGGGTTGGACGTGACCCACCTCCCGTGCGAAAGCAGATAGAGGTGATACTCCGCACACTAGGATCTGTGTAGTTTGGGATCACAGAGGATATGGCCATTGTCCTAGTTATTACCCTTATTATTATTATTTGCCTAATCTCACATGTCATTTGGTTTATGATGAATCCATGTTCTTAAATTGTTTTGTGGGTCAGGACAGTCCAAGGGAGAGGCTGAGTCCTGACAAATGCTGATTTGTACTGATTTTGAATTGCTTTTAAGTGCTCCTAGCATGAAGATTTTCCATGCTTTAATTATGACTTGCGCATGATGATTTTCCATGCTTTATTTACGACTTGTGCACTGATTTGAATAGCATGAACTGCTTTATATATCATGAACACGTGCATGAACTGATGTTTTTGGGTATGACGAGTAACTACGTGGTTTTATGCATGGCATCATGATCATGTAGATAGTATAGTTATCTACCTGCTCGCATGATTGCCTTACTAACCGTGTGGTTTTCTCACCCCTTCTTATTTTCCCCCTCTACAGAGCATTTTCAATAGACTGAGAGCGACTGAAGAATTGATTTTGGAGTCGGATGCATCTCATCATATAAAGGTATACACATTTGTACAATTTTATATCTAGACGTGTAATAGAACAGTAATATTTTGAATGTAACATTTGGGAATGTAAAGAATTGTAAACACATGTAAATAGCAACTTTAATAAAGGAAAATGCAAGTGTTTACCTTTAAATAGAATGTAAATTGAAATTGTATGGTTGGATGAGATTTACACTGATGCACAACCCAACTGTTGTTGGTGAAGCTGTTCACAATCAAAGGAAGGTAAGAATAATTTAAATAATAAATGAAAAATGAAAAATTGGTAGTGATTTTCGGTAGACTGAGGGTCGTGACAGAGGTGGTATTAGAGCAGAGTTGGTCTGATTTGTGTCGGTGTTAATACTTAGAAAAATTACATCCCCATGTTACTGTACTTGTTTATATACAACTATGTATATCGAGATGAGTTTAACTAAGAAATGATTGTGAATATAAGAATCTTGAGATTATGCTTAATACCAGTTGCGGTAGAGGTACGAGAGCATGAGCACGAGGCCGTAGGGGTAGGCTTGAGAGTCGTGCTGAGTCGTTAGCACATGAGACTCAGGAGGAGATAGAGGTGGAGGCTGAAGTTGAGCATGCCCCATAGGGTCCGGTTGAGAGACTAGAGAGTACTAAGGCATGCTTCGTGAGGATAGAGCAGAGCTTAGAGACAATTTTGAAGTTGATTGCCCAATCGATACCTGGAGCTGGGGGCGGGCAAGGTCCAGCTACACAAGGTGATGCTAAACAGGCGGCTGCACCTGATATGCCTGCACAGCCAGCCCAGAGACCTCAGACCATAGATACTCCCACACCCCCACCAGTATAGGATACGCCTTCTACTGTTGCTCCACCAGAGGGTAGCAGAGGTTGGGGTTATGGATATGACCTAGATAGATTATGACAGTTCCAGAAGTTTAGATCATCGTCTTTCAGTGGGATTAAGGACCCAGTAATTGTAGAGGATTGGGTGAATGCGATTGAGAAATTATATGGGTTTTTCGAGTGCACTACTACAGAGATGGTTGCTTTTGTCGTATTCATGCTAAACGGATCGATAGAGTATTGGTGGAAGTCCACTAGACCCATTCTGAGAGCCCGACATATAGAGATCAGCTTGGATATATTTTTAGATGCTTTTCGGAGGTAGTATGTTCCGGATACTACGCAGCGAAAGCTGCAAATGGAGTTCTTAGGATTGACCCAAGGGAGCAGATTAGTGGACGAGTATGAGACAAAATTTATCTCCCTGGGCAGGTATGATCCTGACACGATGGATAGTGAGGTCAAAAAGGTCCAAAAATTTATGGATGGACAGAGACCAACCATCAGATCCCGATTAGTTCCTTTTGATATACCGACCTATGAGAAGGCAGTGCATAGGGCGCAGTTGTGTGAACAGGATATTGAGTGAATTGCTTAGAGTTTGGGAAGGTTGGTAGAGTGAAGGACAAAGATAGGAAGAGACAGGTAGTGGATAGAGGTTTTAGTTATAGAGGAAGTAGGAGATTACCTGGGAAGAGGTCGAAGATTGTGGAGATTTGGGAGAGGACAGTTAAGCCTCTCGTGTATCCAGCCATAGCTCCAGCAAAGGGTATAGTGATTAGAGGGTCATAGCCTACTACAAAAAAGTGTAATAAGTGTGGTAGGTACCATGGAACATGACTGTGTTATGGACCTCCTATGATATGTTTCCAATGTGGGAAGTCAGGGTATATAATCTAAAACTGCCCAGAGATAACTAAGAGTACCACACAAAACGGCAAGGAGCCGGAGAGAGCTTTTGTTGATACTCTTACTCCGAGAGAAGGACGACAACTGAAGAGAAGGGTAAACAAGTAGTTGGCAGAGGGCGAGTACACCTCTGAACCAGGATACTGCGGATCATTCTTCAGATGTGGTGAAAGGTACCATCTTGATCTTTGATCTTGAAGCTTATGTTTTGATAGATTTTGGTGCCATGCATTCATTTGTATATAAGTTGTTTAAATATGTGAAGCTTACCCCATTGAGTAGGAGGATGCTTATAAGCACTCCCATAAACAATAGTCAGCTACTCGAATATATATTTAGGGATTGTAAGTTAAAAGTAGGGGAAAAGGAAATGTTAGGCAACCTCGTTTTAATGTTTATGAGAGACTTTGATGTAGTCCTAGGAATGGATTGATTGGCTATAAACCGTGCTATGGTAGATTGTTTTTCTAAGACGGTAACTTTTTTAGGGATAGATAGCATTACTGTAAGTTTCCCCGAAAAATGTAATGTAAAGTTTCCTCAAAAAGTAATGAAAGCAGTAATTGTTGTAAGCAAAATAGATGCATCTTTATGCTGATTAAATGATTAACATTTTGAAAGATTATATTGCGTACGTGGTTGAGACGGATAAGGCACGCCAAAAATGAGAGACATCCTAGTGATCAGGGAATTTTCATATGTCTTTTCGGATGATTTACCAGAGTTACCGCCAGATAGAGAGATGGAGTTTTGTATAGATTTGACACCTGGTACAAAGTCGATATCTAAGCCACCGTACAGAATGGCATCGATTGAGTTGGAGGAACTGAAAAAGCAGTTGTAGGAGTTGTTGGATAAGGGGTTCATCAGACTGAGTGTATTGCCTTGGGCAGCATCAGTTCTATTTTAAGGAAGAAGATGAGAGCCTCCGACTGTATATTGACTACAGGTTATTGAATAAGGAAACCATTAAGAATAAGTACCCCTCCCATGCATCGATGACTTATTAGATCAGCTTCGGGGAGCGCAGCTTTTTTCTAAGATAGATATGAGATCTGGGTACCATCAGTTGAGAATTCAGGATGAAGATGTACCCAAGAAAGCTTTTCGTACCTGGTATGGTCATTATAAGTTTATGGTTATGCCATTCGGGTTGACGAATGCTGTCGTAGCCTTTATGTCGTTGATAAATGAGGTGTTTCACTAGTACTTGGATCGATTTGTTATCGTGTTTATCAATGACATTTTGGTATATTCGAGATCAAAGGAAGAGCATGAGCAGCACCTGAGGATAGTGCTATAGACCCTCCGAGAGAAGAAGTTATACGATAAACTCAGTAAGTGTGACTTTTGGCTAGAGCAGATCTCTTTTTTGGGTCATATTGTATCGAGAGATGGTGTGTCAGTGGACTCATCCAAGATTGAGGCAGTGGTTTAGTGGCAGAGACCCCAAACAGTCACGGAGATCAAGAGTTTTCTGGGTTTAGCTGGGTATTATTGACGGTTTGTAGAGGGATTCTCGAGATTAGCTGCTCTATTGACACATCTCACGAGAAAGAATGTTGAATTTGTGTGGGACAATAGATGTGAGAATAGTTTTCAGAAGCTGAAGCGTCGATTAACCATCGCTCTGATTCTTACCGTTCCTACTAGCTCAGGAGGTTTCTCTGTATATACAGATGCTTCGTACCAAGGACTGGGTTGTGTACTGATGCAGGATAAGAAGGTAGTTGCTTATGGATCTAGACAGCTGAAGGATCATGAGAGGAACTACTTGACCCACGATCTAGAATTAGCAACCGTAGTATTCGCTTTGAAGATATGGCACCATTATCTATACGGTGAGAAATTTTGGGTATTTACTGACCATAAGAGCCTTGAGTATTTGTTCTCACAGAAGGAGTTGAACATGAGACAAAGAAGGTGGCTTGAGCTTCTGAAGGACTATGATTGTGAAATTTTGTACCACCTGGGTAAGACGAATGTAGATGATCAGGGAACACGAGTTGTTGGAACAGTTTGCAAGCCTCAGTTTAGATGTGACCCTGCCTAATACTGATTGTGGTTGTATGGTAGCTAGCCTGTGATTGAAACCAGATGTGGTAGATCGTATCCGACAAGCTCAACGGATCGATCAGCAGTGCAGTGATATTATCGGGCAGATACAGAGGGGTATAGAGACTAATTTTGAATTGAGTTTAGCTGGATTGCTAAGGTTCAGGGGTAGTATATGTGTTCTCGATGACGCAGAGATCAAAAGGTTGATATTGACAGAAGCTCATTCGTCAAAATATACACTACATCCGGGAAGTAACAAGATGTATTAGAACCTCCGGATAGTGTATTAGTGGTCAGGGACGAAAAGAGATGTAGCGAAGTATGTGGCAAAGTGTTTCGTCTGTTAGTAGGTGAAGGTAGAGCATCAGAAGCCTGCAGGGCTATTGCAACCTCTACCTATATCAACTTGAAAATGAGAGCATGTCACTATAGACTTCGTGATGGGTTTACCCAGGACCCGTAGGAATCACGATGCGATTTGGGTAATAGTGGATAGATTAATGAAGTCGGCCCACTTCCTAGCTATGAGAGCCATCGATACTCTGAGTACTCTGGCAGAATTATATGTGGGCGAGATAGTGAGGTTACATGGTATTCCGGTGAGTATAGTGTTAGATAGGGATTCATGTTTCACTTTCCACTTTTGGGAACACTTTCAGGAAGCGATGGGGACCCAGTTGAGTTTTAGCACAGTTTCCATCCTCAGATAGATAGTCAGTCATAGAGGACTATACAAACCTTGAAGGACATGTTGAGAGCGTGTGTATTGAATTTTGGAAGCTCTTGGGATGACCATTTACCACTCGCAGAGTTTGCCTATAATAACAGTTATCATTCGAGTATTGAGATGACACTGTATGAGGCTTTGTGTGGCCGAAGATGTCGTTCCCCTATCGAATGGGAAGAGGTGGGTGACCGATAGATATTTGCTCTCAACTTAGTGAGACAGGCCTCTGAGGACGTCCAGTTGATTTGTGAGAGGTTACAGATAGCTCAGAGTAGACAAAAGAGTTATGTTGATAGGAGACGGAGACCATTAGAGTTTACAGTGGGTGAGTCTGTATTTTTACGAGTATCTCCTTCCAATGGTATAATGAAGTTTAGAAAGAAAGGGAAGTTAAGTCCTCGTTACATTAGACCCTTTGAGATACTTGATAGAGTGGGAGATAATGCCTACAGGCTAGCATTGCCACTTGAGCTAGCGGGCGTTCATAACGTCTTCCACATCTCTATGTTACGGAAGTACCATTCGGATCTGACACATGTAATTAGATATGAGCCATTGGAGCTTAATAAGAACATGTTGTATTTTTAGAAGCCGGTTCGAATATTGGATAGGAAGGAAAAGGTGTTGAGGTCGAAGACGATTCCTTTGGTGAAAATTCTATGGCAGCATCACACTGTAGAGGAAGCTATATGGGAATTGGAGAGTTTGATACGGGGGAAGTACCCAGAGTTATTCACCAACTGATTTGATTTTAATTTGGATGACCAAATTTTCTTAGTGGGGGAGATTATGTAAAAATCACTTTTGGTGATATATTCCTTATGATTCATATGATGTAACACATTTCCATATGTTAATTGAATCATTAGAAGAGTTTTTGGCTTGAATGAAATTGCAAAAGGAATAAATGAGTATTCATGAATTCATGTAATGGCTAAATAAGGGCTGCAGTGCCCACTGACTAGACAAATGGAACTCAAAACATTCAGACTGAATATATGGACTCAAACATGAATTCTAAGTATCTTTTACGATTCCAAGTACTGCACACAAGTTCCTTAACACGAAAATCATATGAAATGAACCTTTTTATCCTCCAACTGTGACTAGAATGCAAAATGACTAGTGAAACAATCAAAGGCAAGTTTTCCTTTGAATTTTTGGAAAAATCTATAATTGAAAACCTGCAGATGAAGGCCAGATCGATCCCCTATTCAAGGCAGATCGATCTCTTGTTCAAGCAGATCGATCTCGATTTGGTTCTGTCAAGGAAGGATCAATCTCTTCCCAAAGAGCAGATCGATCTCTCCCCATGAGCAGATCGATCTCCATTTGCTTCTATTATGTAAGGATCGATCCCTTCCCAAAAGCAGATCGATCCCCTCCTCAAAATAGATTGATCTCCACTTGATTTTGCCAAGAGCAGATCGATCTCTCCCCATGAGCAGATCGATCTCCATTTACTTCTGCCTAGGAAATATCGATCTCTTCCTAAAGAGCTGATCGATCCCACACATACATACCTGAAAATTTTGATAGTTCAAACCAAAGGAAGATCGATCTCTTACCCTAGGAGATCGATCTCACCACACCTATTCTATAAAAACCCAACGGCTAAGCCTTCTTTCTAAAAAAAAAAAACAAAACACCTACTCCATTTTACCTAAAAAGAACAAGCTTTCTCACTCTAGAATGCCATCCTCTTCCAAAAAGATTTGGAAAAAGTTACTTTGAGCAAAGTTATCCATTGTAAGGAGGAGAACAACATAGTTTGGAATCAGCATTCAACTTGTTGGATTGAAGGAGCAAAAGGGTCTTCTAATTTCGGATAAAAGAAAAGATAAGCTAGGTGAGTTTCCAATATGCTAACTCCAAGTATGTTTATCTAGACATTGTTATAAGTTGATTGGTTTATGTATTGTTGGTTGAAACTACCCAGAACATGATAAATCAAACATGACCTAAAAATGGGTTTTGTGTGAGACAATGAGATATGGTTGATTTAATGATGAATGAATTATACTAAGGTGTTAGTAATGTTAGATGCATGATTTTAAGATGGTCTAGTGAAATCAACTTATGAAAATGGATGAAGTTATGAAGTGTGCATATAAGGTGTCTATGAAAATGCATGAATGAATGGAAAACTAAGGCCAATGGACCTAGAATTCGATCCAATGAGAGATAAAAGGGTTTAAGGAGTCCAATGGGCCTAGGTTAGTGATTAGTACAATCGAAATGGACTTAAGAGAAAATTAGGCTCAATAAGATATAATGACTGGGATGAAGTCAGAATATGAGTTATTAGTATTGACTCATGTGATTGATGAATGTTTGCAGCTCCCGAGGATATATCCGGAGCAAAGTGAGCCCAATCACGAAAAGTGGGAAAGGAAGAAGAAGTTGCTTCCGAGTGAATTGAGGTAAGGGAAGTTTGTTGGCTCTTAGAGATACTTGTACTCGTTTTTAGGCGCATTTATAGTTTCTAAAATGTTTGAGAATCACCGAAAAGGATTAATATTTTAAGAGGTTCGAAATGATAAATTATCATTTTCTTTGGGAAGGGTAAAAAGTGGAATTTTGGAAAAGCTCGTGAAAAGCAAGAACATGATGTTCTTGAGTATTTTTACTATTTTTTAGCATGTGGATAGGTAGGTTGGCTAGCATTTAAATGATTTGCAAGAAAATAGCTTGATTTGGTTTTAATAACCATGTTTTGCAAAAGAATTAGCCACCTACAAGGATTTTGTGGAAATAAAACGAGCTAGAGCGTTGCTCACACGAGATTTGATGGTTTATACATACATTAGTGTTGGAGCAATGCTCGCACTAAAGTTTTACATGCATGAGTGCTGGTGCTTAACTCACACAAGTTTTCACATGGATTTTATGGCATGGTGCTGGAGCGTTGCTCGCACTAGATGTCTACTATACATTTACAGTTATGCTAGAGATTACACGCACGTAATTTTTATGACATGTTAGGAGCTGTGCTAAGAGCTTTGGGTAGACTATGTGTCACGCCGATTAAATAGGCTCGCACGTGCGTATTGAGATATGGCACAATATGATGTGATGATATGGGTCCATGGAGTACGTTATACCGTGTATGGATATATATACCATCTTCGGACGAAGGTTAGATCTGCTATGGACCGGCAGGTTGGACGTGACCTACCTCCCATGCAGAAGCAGATAGAGGTGATACCCCACACACTAGGATCCATGTAGCTTGGGATCACAGAGGATATGGCCATAGTCCTAGTTATTACCCTTATTATTATTATTATTATTATTTGCCTAATTTCACATGTCACTTGGTTTATGATGAATCCATGTTCTTAAATTGTTTTGTGCGTCAGGACAGTCTAAGGGAGAGGCTGAGTCCTGACAAATGCTGATTTTGTACTGATTTGTGTTTAGTATGAACTGCTTTTAAGTGCACCTAGCATGATGATTTTTCATGCTTTAATTACGACTTGAGCATGATGATTTTTCATGCTTTATTTATGACTTGTGCACTGATTTGAATAGCATGAGCTGCTTTATATATCATGAACACGTGCATGACCTGATTGTTTTGTGGTTACGCCACGTGCATTATTATTGCAGTGATTTTTATCACGTTTTATGAGAAAAGCCATTATCGCATCCTGTGTTATACATGCTTGTTCCACATGCTTGTAACTATTTGTAATCATGGTTTGAGCCATTTATTGTCATGTTTCTACATGAGCTTTAAGAAATGAGTTAAGATGATGTTTTAATTATTCATGCTACATTTTTCTACTGAGTTTATTGGGTTTTCACCCACAAAATAAAATGATTGTGCTGTTCAAATCATTTTCTTATTAATGAGTTCCTTACCCTTTACTGAGCGATTTAGAAGCTCACCATTTTTTTTATCTCTCCCCAGATTTCTTCAAGTGAAGAGAGTTTCCCTGCGACGTACGGAGTAGTGGCTAATGGAGGACTTGAGCTCCAGGCTATATATTTTATTTTGAGGTATAATTTATCATTTCATGTACCCAGACTAAAGTTGTATTTACAGACACTTGATGTATAATGATGTATGGGTGTATTAGGAATAATTAACCTTGAATTGAGTCATGTATATAGTATGATATATAATTATGAGATGATGAGATCCTGAGGTGAAAGTTATAAATTATGTATGATGATGCATGACACTGCACATGAATGCACCTTTAATTGTGATTGGATGAATAAAGAAATTTTAAATTTGCCCTATTTTTCGCGCTTCTGAGGCATCACAGAGTTTTCTTGGCATCGAAGCCTAGGGTGTTTAGTACTGTCAATGTCAGTTAAGTGAAATAGAATACATCCCAAGTGTCTGTATAAGTATGGTCATGAACTGAAAATGAGGATTGAGATTTCAATCCAATTTGATGTGTATGCGTTGGAAACGTATTGAGATTGAGAATGAGTTGACGACGAGGTGGTTCGAGGAGGCAGGCAGAGCCACCTCCGCCACCTGCCCCACAACAGGAGAGTCCTAACTCTCGATTTAACCGGATTGAGCATTATGTGCGGCAAGGTTTTGAGCAAATGGCAGCACTATTAGCGTAACATTTTGGAGTTAATACCTCAGGTACTACTCCTACACCACCACAAGGACCTCCCGTACCCCCAGTACAGATAGACCCAGTGTCTCCCATCACTCAGCCTGATGACAGAAGAATGGTCTGACTGAAAGACTATTTCAAAATGAATCCACCCGCATTCAAAGGGAAATAGGATCCCGCAGAGGTAAGAAGTGGCTGACTGAGTTGAGAGTCATATTTGACTATTTGGGATGCACTGATGCTGAGAGGGTCAGTATGGGCGTGTATATGTTGAAAGGGAGAGCTCGAGATTGGTGGGGTACTACCCAGGGTATTATGATGTCCAGCTAGGATGTGATTGGTTGGGAAGAGTTTCAAACGACTTTTAGAGCCAAATATGTACCACGAGCTGCTTAGAGAAGGAAGCAGGCAGAGTTTTTGAATTTGGTATGGGGTGATATGTCTGTAGATGATTACGAGAACCGATTTACCACTTTATTGAGATATGATCTAGAGACATTCAAAAATGAAGAGCTCGCACTGAGAGATTTGTGTATGGATTGAAGCCCATCATCAGAGATCGATTGATAGGGATGTGTATTACTGAGTTTGGAGATGCTCTGAGACGAGCACAAGAGATTGAGAGGGGAATCGAAATTGTACAATCCCAGAATGAGTTCAGTACAGTGACTCGAGATAAAGGCAAGAGGCTAGCGATTTTCCAGGTAGATGTTTGAAAAAGGTTCCTTCAGAGGAGGAAGGATTGAGGTACAGAAGGACAGATTGGAGAGACCCATAAATTATCCCATCATTAGGGAGACCCCTCAAGATGTCAAGCCTAAGATAAGAATTTGTAGAAATTATGGCCGATCGCATGAAGGAAGTTGTACTGGGTTGATCCATGGATGTTTTAGATGTGGAGACATGGGTCATAGAGTAAAAGATTGCCCTTAACCTCAAAGACCACATGCTCCGGAGCCTACTAGACAGCAGCCTCAGAGAGTGAATCCCTCGAGACGGGCCTCTGCTGCAGAAAAAGGAAAGAAGCCTGTTACAGTGGGACGTGTGTTTGCTCTGGACAAGGAAACAACAGACACTTCTTCAGAAACTTTAAGAGGTACACTCTCTGTTTATAATCATAAGGCTCATGTGTTGATTGATTCAGGATCCACGCATTCATTTATTTCTGAGCATTTTGCATGTAGATTAAATTTGAAGTTTGAACCTCTAGAGTATATCCTACTTGTAAATACCCCTATGCATGAGTCCCAGAGAACTGATTTAATCTGTAGAGGGTGTGAAATAAAGGTAGGAGATAGAGTGATGTTAGCAGATCTAATGATGTTAAATATACATGGATTTAATGTAATTTTGGGAATGGATTGGCTGGCAACCAATCGAGTGAGTTTAGACTGCTACACTAAGATTATAACTTTCTCCCTACCTGAATCTTATAGTGTATGTTTGAAATATTAAGGAAATAAATGTGTGGAATTTTTTGTAAGCGAATTGAAATTTTGATGTTACTTTTGATAGTACTAAATATGATTGTTCATGTGAAGGTTATGAAACACACATCTCAGATGATAAACGGGAACATCCGAGGATTGAGGATATACCTGTGGTGTGTGAATTTCCAGATGTCTTCCCAAATGAATTGCTAGGTTTACCACTAGAGAGAGAGCTGGAGTGTACCATCGATTTGGTACCAGATACTCAGCCTATCTCTAGACCTCCATATAGGATGGCATTAGTGAAACTTGAGGAATTGAAGAAGCAACTACGAGAGTTATTGGATCAAGGATTTATTAGACCTAGTGTCTCACCATGGGGAGCACCAGTGTTATTCGTGAGGAAGAAAGATGGTAGTCTCAGATTATGCATAAACTACCGACTGTTGAATAAAGCCACGGTGAAGAATAAATATCCATTACGAGGATTGACGATTTGCTTGATCAGCTGAGAGGGGCTTCAGTCTTCTCTAAGATTGATTTGAGATCGGGCTATCACCAATTGAGGATTAAGGATGAAGATATTTCGAAGACGGCCTTTAGGACAAGGTATAGCCATTATGAATTTCTAGTGATGCCCTTTGGATTGACGAACGCCCCGATAACCATTATGAGATTAATGAATGAGGTGTTCAGAGACTATCTGGATAAGTTTGTGATAGTCTTTATTGATGATATCTTGGTGTACTCTCGATCTTATGAGGAGCACGCACAGCACTTATGGTTAGTACTTCAGATACTCTGAAATAAGCGATTATATGGAAAGCTTAACAAGTGTGAGTTTTGGCTGGATCGGATAGCTTTCCTTGGTCATATAGTTTCAGAGGAAGGAGTATCAATGAATCCAAATAAAGTAGAAGTTGTGCTTAATTGGGAAAGATCGAGGACAATTATAGAGGTACGAAGCTTCCTTGGTTTGGTAGGGTATTACAGAAGATTTGTGGAGGAATTTTCCAAGATTATCGCTCCTTTGACCAAGCTCATGCGCAAGGAGACTCCGTTCATATGGATTGATTAATGTGAGCTTAATTTTCAAGAATTAAAGAGGAGATTAACAGCAGCACCTGTGTTGACTATACCTAATGGATCAGGAGGATTTTCAGTGTATAGTGATGCTTCCCATCAAGGATTGTGGTGTGTGCTCATGCAACATGGGAGAGTGGTCACCTATGGATCGCGACAGTTGAAAGATCATGAGCGGAATTACTCCACGCATGATTTGGAGTTAGCTGCTCATGTGTTTGCCTTGAAGATCTGGCGACACTACTTATATGGGGAAAAATTCAAGATCTTCACTGACCATAAGAGTTTGAGGTATCTGTTTGATCAGAAAGAGTTAAACATGAGACAGAGGAAATGGATGGAACTCCTTAAGGATTATGACTGCGAGATTCTGTACCATTTGGGAAAGGCGAACATAGTTGCTGATGCCCTAAGCAGGAAGAGTATGATATATGCTATGATGGTCAGGGAATGAGATTTATTGGAGTAGTTCGTCGAACTTCGGATCAGAGTTAAAGAGGAAGAGACTGGATTTTTGGCTAGCCTGCGAATAGAGCCCAAGATCATGGATCGGATTAGAACTGGGCAGAGTAAGGATTAGAGGTTGATCGATATGGTTAGCCAAGCCGAGCAAACTTCGCAGTCGGATCTCATAGTCAGTGAGGATGAATTGTTAAGATTCAGAGGACGAATTTGTGTACCAGAAGATGATACCCTGAAGAGACAGATATTGAGAGAATCCCACTGCTCGCGATACACCATTCACCCAGGGAGTACTAAAATGTACCGAGATTTGAGAAAGGTGTATTGGTGGAATGGTATGAAGCGAGACGTGGTAGATTTTGTGGCCAGATGTTTAGTGTGTCAGCAAGTGAAAGCTGAGCATCGAAAGCTCGGAGGATTATTGTAACCTTTACCTGTGCCTACATGAAAATTAGAGCATGTCACCATGGACTTTATTATGGGTTTACCGAGGACCCGAAGGGGTCATGATGCGATATGGGTCATAGTGGATAGACTAACGAAAAGTGCCCACTTCCTTGCCATCAAGAGAACCGATACTGTGGATACCTTAGCTAAGTTGTATGTCAGCGAGATAGCTAGATTACATGGGGCTCCAGTGAGTATTACTTCTGACAGAGATTCCCGATTTACTTCTAGATTTTGGACCCAGTTTCAGGAGTCCATGGGATCTCGATTGAGTTTTAGTACCGCCTATCATCCTTAGACAGATGGTCAATCAGAGAGGACTATTCAGACCCTAGAGGATATGTTGAGGGTGTGTACGATGGATTTTAAGGGATCATGGGATGATCACTTGCCCCTAGCAGAGTTTACGTACAATAATAGCTATCATGCAAGTATTTGAATGGCACCTTTTAAGGCTCTATATGGTAGGTGGTGTAGATCCCCTGTAGCGTGGGAAGAAGTGGGTGACAGAAAGATAAATACTCCCGAACTTGTTAAACAGGCTGTACAGAGTGTGAAACTCATATGTGAGAGATTACGGGCTGCACAAAGTAGACAGAAAAGTTACGCGGATGTGCGTAAACGGTCACTTGAGTTTGATGTTGGTGATGTAGTATTTCTGAAGATATCACCGAGTAAGGGTATCATGAGATTTGGAAAGAAAGGGAAATTGAGTCCTCAATGTATCAGACCATTCGAGATTCTTGAGAGAGTGGGAGAGGTAGCCTACAGGTTGGCATTACCCCCATAGATGTCCGAAATACACATCTTTCATGTATTTAAGTTGAGGAAGTAGCACCAGGACCCTTCTCATGTCATAGAGTATGAAGAGATAGACTTACAAGAGGACATGAGCTACACTGAGGAACCCATCCGGATTCTCAGTAGAAAAGAGAAGGTACTTAGAACCAAAAGCATCCCATTAGTGAGAGTTTTATGGAAACATCACTCAATGGAAGAGGCAACTTGGGAATTAGAAAGCCTCATGAAGGAGAAGTACCATCATCTATTTGACGAGTTGAGTTGAATTTGGAGGACCAAATTCCTTAAAGGTGGGGAGGATGTGAGAACTGTGAATTTTGTGTACCCCATTTATGAGAATTGTAATTTTGTGTATGTAATTATGATATGTATATGTACACACAACTTTTAAATACGATAAAGTATAAAAAGAAGAGATTTTTAAGTCTTGAATGTGTATGGATTGAAATATGGACTATGGGGTAGATTTTGAGAAGTTTTACATTGAGTTTTTTACAAATTGATGCAGCAGCAGTACAATCTATGAAGGCCAGATCGATCTCCAAGGATGAGAGATCGATCTCATGGCTCCAGAATGCAGAAAATATGCAAGAACTGATAGGCAGATCGATCTCATGAAGCATTCTGTAAACAGCAGATCGATCTCCTCAGGGAGCAAATCGATCTCATGAAGCGTTCTATAAATAGAAGATCGATCTCATAATCGGAGCAGATCGATCTCATGAAGCAATTAAGAGATCGATCTCACCCCATGACAGATCGATCTCCTAGGCATAAAATTACCCCAAAATGTTCCCAAATTCAAAGAGAGATCGATCTCATCAAGGACCAGATCGATCTCCTACCCTCCGCCTATATAAAGACCCTGTGTTTTCCTGCATTTCATCTTTTCTCTCTCCCCAAACCTCCCTTTTAGCTAAGCCCTAGCTTTCTCTCTCTTCCAAAGCCCCTATTTTCGTCCGAATCAAAGGTTGTAGCAAGAAGGAAAGTTGTTCCTCATCCAAAGGAGAGCAACATACTTGGAAATCAAAAGACGAATTGAATCGAGGTGTGAATAGAGCACTCCACAAATTTTGGGTAAATTTCTAAACTTCGATCTTGGATTTTTAAGTGATTTTGGTGAGTATGGTTGTAGGCATTGTGATGAAATAGCTAGAAAAGGATTAGATATTGATGAAATTGTAATTTTGTTGGAGTAAAGATGATATTATGCAATTGTGGTAATTTTGGGGATTTATGACTATAAGTTGGGATTGAGGCAATGAGGTGAATTGGCCATGGATATTATACATGAAAAATGTAAGATTTGAAATGTAGTAGATGAGAATGTAGATTGTGATAAAATTATGAGAATTGGGTTGTTTGAGTATGTAACGAGAATATGAGCAAATATGTGCTCGATGATGTGATTGAGATGAATTATTAATGTTTTAACATCGTTTGGACAGCCCGGGAGTTCCAAAGGGGAATGCGTGGCTAGTCTGTTGTTTGGGGGAACGATTGCACTATACGGGTGCAACAAGGTAAGGAAAAACTTAAACTCATTTGTGTATGTCATTTTGTGATGATATTGTAGCATGAAATGTGATTTGAGAAAACAAGCATGTTTTTATGAGTTGTGAATTAGTTATTGCATACAGTTTTATAGCCGGTTGGGGCCCAATTATTTTGAGTTGTAAAGTAAATGTGAAATTGTTTTACAACCATTTTGAGTTTAAAAAATGAAAAGTGATTTGGGTTCTACGTTAAGGCATACTGAGATTTGAGAAATGTGAGTGTGGTTTTGTTAGTTTGAGCTCGATTTTTGACATGTTTTGTGTTGAGTACAAAACAATTTTGAGATGAGTTTTATGAGAAAACCAATATGAGCGCTACGTGAAGGCAAAACGATTTTTATATGATAATGGCTATTACTGAGACTTAGGCGTGTTACGTTGAATACACATCGGGTCTTGCTCTGGTAGCATGTAAATCCAGGCCTTACTCTGGTAGCATGTAAGTTTGATATTCCTCCGTTCTGGTAACGTGAGATGACCCCACTCCACGGCAACGTTGGGTGGCATTGCTTTGATAGCATGTAAGGTCGGGTCGTGCTTTGATAGCAAGTAAGACCAACGGCTGTACGACTCTGATCAAGTCTACAACGAACCATGGCCATGAGTGTATTATTGTCGACGGAATCCCTCGATTGGGGATGTCTGCCTAGGGGACGAGTTCAATCGTTTTGATGTGCCATGATGAGTTTTTATATGAGTTTTATTGCATAGTCTCATTTTACATATGAGATTGTGTTTTGTGGCTGCGCCACGTGCATTACTATTGCGGTGATTTTTATCACGTTTTATGAGAAAAGCCATTATCGCATCCTGTTTTATACATGTTTGTTCCACATGCTTGTAACTATTTGTAATCATGGTTTGAGCCATTTATTATCATATTTCTACATGAGCTTTAAGAAATGAGTTGAGATGATATTTTAATTATTCATGCTACATTTTTCTACTGAGTTTATTGGGTTTTCATCCACAAAATAAAATGATTGTGCTGTGCAAATCATTTTCTTATTAATGAGTCCATTACCCTCTTACTGAGCGATTTAAAAGCTCACCCTGATGTACAATGATGTATGGGATGTATTAGGATTAATTAACATTGAATTGAGTAATGTATATGGTATGATATATAATTATGAGATGATAAGATCCTGAGATGAAAGTTATAAATTATGTATGATGATGCATGACACTGCACAAGAATTCACCATTAATTGTGAACGGATGAATAAAGAAATTTTAAATTTGCAATATTTTTCGTGCTTCCGGGGCATCACAAACTCGAACATGTAACCAATGTGGAAATAGTAATTAAATTAAATATTGAAGATGTAATTTCGGGACTTTAATCATTATGAAGTGATGAAACATGTATGAGCAATAGAAGAAATTTTTATTTCAATCTTGTGAGAAGTTGGGAAATGGAGATCATGGATGAATTTAATGTACATTGGTGATATATATAAAGTTGTATTGATTTAATTTAAGGAAGTATACAATTATAGATATATACGTACACATATATACCAGATTAATATATGCGACGTGCATGCCCTACGTACGTACATATATGTAAGTAATTAAAGGGAAATAAAAATAAATTAATGTACATATAAATATAGATAAGTATAGATATATATAACTATATTCATACACACATAACCTAAGATATAAATATGTAAGTATAGATACGTGTATAAATACACAGATCTATAAAAATATGCATACATATATATGTATATATATATATATCACTACTCTCGACTCGCGTCTCCCTCTCTCTCATCCCTCATCATCACTGCTCATCCATCCCTCGTTCCTCACACTCACATTACCTCTGCAATGACACAGGATGTAAACGGAAGGAAAAAGTGAAAGAAATTCGAGCAACAAGAGGCTGACATAGAGAAGAGGAATCCGAAGCAGACCCGAGGCGTGAAGGAGAGCCTGGAACCAGGTGTTTCGAGTGCCATTTCAAGATTGAGTTTAAGAGATTAAAGCATGGTGTTTGGGGGGCTGTAGTATGTGCTGGAAGATGGGTATTTAAAGGGGAAATGACAGAGGCTGTCGGGGCTGAAAAACTGAGGTTTGAAACTGAGTTTAGTGGTTGATCAGGCATGGTTGTTGGGTTCTCTTTGGAGGCCCTAGACAGAGTTGGAGAGGGGCCATTCAGTGGCTGTTAAAGGCTGATCATAAAGGTCGTTTGGCGTGGTTGAAGTAAGGGTTTTGCAAGAACTTTCAGGGGTCAAGGCAAGGCCACCAAAGGTTGACTTTGGCGGTTCTTGAAGGCTGGAAGGTAGAGCCTTTTAGGTGTTTTAAAGGGATGTTGGGTGCTATTTCCAAGCTGAGATTAGGTAGATGAACCGTGGCTTTAGGGAGAGCTGAAAACTGTGACTGAAAGGGCTGTGCTAAGGGTGTTCTAAAGCTGTGTTAAGGGCTACAAAAAGCGAAAACTGTAAAGGAGAAGAGAAAGAAATGAAATGAAAAGAAAAGAAAAGAAAAGATCATGTTAGTGCACAAACTTTGTAAGAAACGTCATGGCTGTATCGGCTATTTTTATAAAAAAATTCAGAGAATTATTTGATTGATACCAAGCTTTGATGATAATGTTTGAACTCGTAGCTCGACACTAAGGCGACTAACGCGGAGTTTAGCTACACTCAGTCTATACATGCTAAGCGACGAATTGGTAAGATGTTTATATAACGTAAAAGTAGAATTATATTGTATAAGTTGATAAGTGATTAAATGATGATCTAGTTGCTTAGTGTTTGCGACTTAGCTAGTAAATATGAAATGTTATAAATTGTGGTATAATGATTAGAAGAGAATAAGTGATCAATCACACCTATGTAAAATGATTGGTGACGACTCTTGTATTTGTATCTAACAAGTTAAATTTTAGGACTTAACACGTTGTGACAATTTGATGGAAAAGTCCTAAAAATATTCTTAATACATTATCATATCAAAATTAATATATACACTAGACAAATTTTAAAAGATAACTTAAGATTAGTTGGTATTATTTTAAAATGGAAATTATGAGTTGCTAATCTTTTCTCACATATAACCATACTCTTTAACTTAATAATTTTAAGATAGACATTGTAGGAGTGTTAATCCTTTCCACATGTAATCGTACTCCTAAACCTAATAATTTTTTAACGTAAACCAAACTTTATCTTTAGAAGAAAAACGGTGACCAATCACACTTAATTATAATAGTTGATGGCGACTCCTATTTTTATGTCAAGTTGTTAGATTCTAAAATTTAACATGTTATGACATACTTTATTACTTTTATTACTTGCACAATATAAAACTTTAATGTTGTTTTGGTAACATGAAAATTGAAGATATTTTTTTTTTTGATGAAAAAATTGAAGATATTTGATTGTCCTGATAAATTGTTAATATCTTTTCTTGAACCTTAAAGTAATTTATTTATGATAAGCAGTGAGAAATATTAAATTGTTAAATTTGAAAAAAAATGGAAAAAATTTAAATTTTCTTAAAATTCAATATAATGGGTAAGTTTAAATATTTCAAAATCTTAATACCATATCCCATCAATTCAAAGAGTAGATTTAAAGCAATTATCTTTTTATTGAAAATATAAAAAAAATTATTTGTTTTTTATTTTAATCTAACTAGGTAGGTTCATATCTATTTTCGAAGATGTCCATCTAGAATATAATTGTCCAAATGTCAAAAAGTTAAATTATCTTGGTAACATAATTTTCTTTGGTAATTTAATTACGTTTAAAAAAAATATTGTGAAAAGAACTATTTCTTATTCATCCATTCAATAAATTTGGCAATGAAAGCTTTTCATAATGATGCTAGGTAATACGATTTTTTTTTAATTCTTGTAGTTTATATTTTACTTTTTTTCTACTTTTGTCAAAATACTTTATTTTTACCAAGGGGGAATCTTTTTGTTCTTATATTTTTTATTCCTGATGTTGCACTAAACGACAACGGGGTGATGCTTTCCACGTATTGATGTTGCGCTAAACGACAACGGGGTGACGCTTTCCACGAATTGATGTTGCGCTAAACGACAACCAGGAGATGCTGATACGATGACTTCCACGTGCGTCGAATCTTCTGCAAGAACAACAAAGATCAGAGAGGTGCAGGGATTTGTCCCTGCACACGCACTCCGATGATTAAGTTAGAAAGTTCTTTTGGTGAAGAATCTGTGTATCAGAAAAAGAAGATGCAGTATCCAAGAAAAAGAGATTCAGTCCCCCTAACCTGGGGTATTTATAGACTTCTTCTAGGATCAAGTTGGGCTTCATGTTCTTTTCAGGTTTGAGGACATCTTGGGCCCGTAACTGTAGGGCTCGGGTCTAAGGCCCAGGCGCGTGTCTGGGCTGCGACAGAGTCATTAGATACTCTGTCGCGACTTGGAGTTGGACGACTTGCGGGTGAGTCCAACAGGCGGCAGAGTTTACGCAAACCTCTGTCGTGGTTTCAGCGATAGAGTCCTATCGCTGTTCATGCGGTAGAGCTCTGTCGCGGTTCACGCGGTAGGGTCTATCTCAGATTACTGTGCCGCGTAGATACTCTACGACAGAGTCTCTATCGCTAAGAGACTCTGCCGCCCAAAGCAACCGTGTCGCGTGGAGACTCTATCGCCGGGACTCTTTCGCTAGACTCTATCGTGAGAGTCTCTATCGCCATTCCAGTGACTGTGTCGCCACCCCTCTTTACCAGCCACGTGGCTTATATTTGTATTTGACACGTGGCGGTCTTTGGTTGGTTGATTCTTGTACACGTGGACTTTGGTGATAGGTCCACTATCAATTGCTCCCCACTCTTTGATAGGAATATTTCCTACGAAAGAGGATTCTTGATTCACTGTTCAGAGGCACGCGTGGATCCCCATGCGCGTGTAGATGAAGCCGCGCCTATATATCAGCTCCCTATTGTCACAGTATCCATTGAGTTCTCTCGCATAAGACCACTCTGCTGCACATTCTCTCTGTACTCTGTCGCGACTCTACCACAAGTCAACCGAATCTCTGTCGCCACTCTGCCGCAACTCTATCGCACAAGAATCACTATGTCGTGAGTCTGTTGCGTGGACGAAAACTCTGTCGCCCTGTGCTGTTTGCCGTTCTTCTGTTGCAAACGCCCTAAAACTATAGTTTACTGTCTTCCTGCTTTTCTGTTAGGTAAACTCTGTCGCCAATATTTTCTTCCGTGATTTTTCTCGAATTTTCAAAAATGGCTGGTCATGGTGTACGGAAGCATATAGAGCTAGGAGTCAAGTCGACTTTAAAGGCAGCCGACATCCAAGACCTCATGTCTAGGTTTCCTTTGCCCGAGGGGTATTCCTATAGGCTTCCAAGCCCTCAAGAAAGCGACATACGTTGTGTGTCTGACGGGATAGTTATTTTCAGGGCATCCTTAGAGTTAGGACTCCGCTTTCCATTATCCGACTTCGGGGCTTCTTTCCTTAGGACGCATAGGATTGCCCCCGAACAACTGCATCTCACGCGTGGATGCAATTAATAGGGTTTACCGTGCATTGCCACCTAAGGGGCATTTCTCCGTCTCTTCCCCTTCTTGATGCCTTTTTTAGGTTTCGAGGTAGCCCCGGCTTAGTTCCTTATTCACTTCAACGGGTGTATAAGCCTAGATTCGAAAACAGGTTATTCGAGAAACCCGCTAATAAGCTTCATGTTTTTGAATCGGAGTGGCTTATTGTGGAGACGCCTGGGGGCCTGGATTTCCCCACTCGTTGGGAGACTAGGCGTGAAATCCCCAAGGGCCCCCGAATTTCTACACTTAGAGAACAGTTATCCCTGGACGTCAATAGGTTACTGGTTGATAGTCCCATTAGTCTTGACAGCCTTTTATCAAATGAGAATTTGGTATCTGCTGGCTCGGGTGTGGGTCCCATCCCTATTGTCGGTCCCTCTGTTCCTTCCTCGGATCCTCCATCCTCAATTCCCCCTGAGTTGAACCCAGACCCTTTAAGGTCGTAAAAAGACATAGGGAGCACAAATATAGCGTCTAGTTCTAACAGCGAACCCTTAGCTGACCTGAATGACTGTGAAGGGTTTGGTTCAACATTCATGGTTCTTCCCGACGACGATATGATAAATATAGGGTCCCTTCAGGAGCATTTTGATTCTCCTGATGGTAACTTTTCACGCTTTTTTATTGTTTGTTAGTTCTGACCATGTTTTTGACCACTTATTTGTTCTTTTTCTTTTTTGCAGAAATGAGCCATTTTCGACGATCTTTGGCGCGTCAAGGCTCGGAGAGCGGTCCGTCTAGTGACCCCACTAGAAAGAGGCCTCGTTTAGCTGATGATGTTCCTAGTGAGGCACCGGTTCCGCCTCAATTGCCTCGGGCTCGGACCCCACCTATTCCCAGACAAGTGATGCCTCCTCCTCCTCCGGAACAAAGGGATCCCTCTCGAGATAGAGGGAGAGTTCCTTCCTCGTCACGGGGGGCTTCTGGTTCGTCTGGACGGTCTCATTCTGAAGAGCATGCCGAATGCAATATAATTCCATCCCAGCGAAAGAACCGGAGGCACTTGTACATCGAGCCGTCGATGGGGACTAGGCCAATTCTCCCGAGGATAGGTCCTATTGATGAGAGATCCTACCCTGTAGACGGTGGTTTCATCATGAGGGGGGCTGAGTTTCGGGTTTACCCAGGAGTTTGCGATAACGATACCTTGGACTCTCCCGGGGTGGCGTCTCGACTGAGTTGGGCCACTATTCTCCCGAGGGACGAAGCTAGAATGTTTAGGAATTATCCAGAGGGAGAAGACTTGGCCGATATGGAAGCGCTGAGGGTAATTTTCTTTTTCTTTTTCGTTTAATTTCTTTTTGCTATACTTTGAGTTTGACCTTTTGCGTTGCTTTTCAGCTTGCTCAGAGGACTGCGGCCAACAACGCTCAACACCCGGCGTATCGGGAGCGGGCTGACAAGGAGATCCGGGAGTTGAAGGATAAGGTCATGGAGCTGTCAAATACTGTTAACAACTTATCCGGGCTTCCAAACGTGGTGCAAAACTTAGAAGAGCAGCTCTCGAAGGCACGCCAAGATTTGAATCAGGCCAAGGGGGATCTTATCATCGAGGCGGCTAGGTCTAATAAATTCCATGAAGACCTTCAACAGGCCCAAGCCGAACTGGACCGCATGCAGTCCAGATATGGGTCCTTAATCGAGCGTAATCAGGAGCTCGAGCACTATGTCGCCGAGTTAGAAAGTCGGGCTACTCCTTCTCTAACTCAAGTGGAGATCGATAGCATTAGGGTGGAAGCCGTGAAAGAGTACCGTCTTTCCAGGGATTGCTTGAGGCGAAAGGAGGATTTTTTGAATCCATATGTAAAATATGGATTTTATCTCGCTAGATCCTGGATGGAGAAGCATAGAGAAGGCGAAGAATTCTCTGAGCTCCAATATACACGTGAGGCGATGCTGTTTGAGGCCCCTGATTGGACTAAGTACGAACCGGGGGCTGAACCTCCTGATAAGCTCTTTAAGAGGACTGCCCAGGATGATCTTGCAAACGTCACCGGTCCTTAGGAGCCTGTGAACCTAGACGATGCTCCCGAACCTATTGGCGCTCTCGACGACTTGGATGGGGAGGATGGTCAGCAGTTTTTAGAGAGCGAGGGTCCGTCTGCAGTTGATCCCCAGCCTCCTCCTGCAGATTGAACTGTTTTTTGTTTTTCTTTTCGAACATCCTGTCGTTTTTTTTTTGATGTACTTGTAAAGATTTTCTTAAATGAATGAAATGAAAGTTCTGTTCATGCTTCGTGTCGCATCCCTTTGTCTGTTTATTTGTTTTACTCGTATATTTATATTTGTTTTGTTTATTCATATATGCTCCCCAATTCTTAATAGAAAGATATATTTTCAGAAAAAATTTTCCATATAAACATACCTTTTTCTGAGGCCTGACCACCACGTCGCGAGTGCGTCTTCGGTTCTTACAGCCTTTATGTTTCAATTGCCTGGCCACAGTGACGCATTGTGCCTCAGGCTCTTACGGCTTTTCAGATCTTTCACGCCTGGCCACAGTGACGCATAGCGCCTCAGGCTCTTACAGCTCGTCTGATTTTTATGCCTGGCCACAGTGACGCATAGCACCTCAGGCTCTTACGGCTCGTCTGATTCTTACGCCTGGCCATAGTGACGCATAGCGCCTCAGGCTCTTACAGCTCTTCTGATTTTTACGCCTGGCCACAGTGACGCATAGCGCCTCAGGCTCTTACAGCTCTTCTGATTTTTACGCCTGGCCACAGTGACGCATAGCGCCTCAGGCTCTTACGGCTCTTCTGATTCTTACGCCTGGCCACAGTGACGCATAGCGCCTCAGGCTCTTACGGCTCTTCTGATTTTTACGCCTGACCACAGTGACGCATAGCGCCTCAGGCTTTTACGGCTCTTCTGATTTTTACGCCTAGCCACAGTGACGCATAGCGCCTCAAGCTCTTACGGCTCGTCTGATTTTTACGCCTGGCCACAGTGACGCATAGCGCCTCAGGCTCTTACGGCTCGTCTGATTCTTAAGCCTGGCCACAGTGACGCATAGCGCCTCAGGCTCTTACGGCTCGTCTGATTCTTACGCCTGGCCACAGTGACGCATAGCGCCTCAGGCTCTTACGGCTCGTCTGATTTTACACCAGGCCACAGTGACGCATTGCGCCTCAGGCTCTTACGGCTCGTCTGATTTTTCACACCTAGCCACGGTGACGCATTGCGCCTCAGGCTCTTACAGCTCGTCTGATTTTTCATGCCTGGCCACAGTGACGCATAGCGCCTCAGGCTCTTACGGCTCGTCTGACTTTTCACGCCTGACCACAGTGACGCATTGCGCCTCAAGCTCTTTCGGCTTGTCTGAATCCTATCACAAGATTTAGATATATAAAAGCTGGAGATATAAATAAAAGAACAATAATTTTAAGTGATTTGAGTTCCATGTTTTCCCTATTTTATTCCCTTGCAGAGTTTCTAGGATGCAGATGTTGGGCCCAATCTTTTGTTTGATTCTGAATGGACCTTCCCAATTGGCTCTGAATTTTTCGTCTTCCTTTAAGGCATTCGTGATATGTGACTTTCTGAGCACCAGATCCCCCTCGGACATCGGTCTATCTCTCACTCGGCTGTTATAGTAGTTGACTACCCTCTGATGGTAAGATGCCAACCGAATAGCCGCGGCCTCTCTATGTTCATCAAGCAGATCTAAGCTTTCCCTTAGTCCTTATGAATTCTCTTCTTCCACTAACGGCACCACCCTGGGTGACAGTGCTCCAATTTCCACGGGAATCAATGCTTCGGTGCCGTACATGAGGCTAAACGGCGTTTCTTCAGTTGATACCCGACTAGTGGTATGATATGCCCATAAGACACTAGGCAATTCGTCCACCCTTGCCCCCTTAGCTTTGTCTAATCTGGTCTTCAGCCCATGAAGAATAGTCCGATTACTGACTTCGACCTGTCCATTGGCTTGAGGATATGACACAGAAGAAATCCTTAGCCAAATGTCGAGGCACTTACAAAATTCTCAGAAGGCATCACAATCAAATTGCTTTCCATGGTCAGCATTTAAGATGCGTGGGATTCCGAACCGACAGATAATGTCTTTCCACACCATCGCCTCTACTTTTTTCTTCGTGATTGTAGCTAAAGGCTCCGCTTCAATCCACTTTGTAAAGTAGTCGGTGGCAACCAACAAGAACTTTCTTTGGCCCGTGGCTAATGGGAAAGGCCCTAGAATGTCTAACCCCCATTGTGCGAAAGGAATTGGTTATACCGTACCCTGGGAGGGAGTCACTGGGGCTATTGTTATTGGCGCAAACCTTTGGGATTTGTCACACCTGCGGGCTTTGTCCGTTGCATCTTTTTTCAATGTCGGCCAGTAGAATCCCGATCGCAGTATCTTAGCAGCAAGGGCTCTAGCTCCTAAGTGTTCACCGCAAATTCCTTCGTGCACCTCAGCTAGGACATAATTTGCTTGCTCCGACCCCAGGCACTTTAACAAGGGTGATGAACATCCCCTTTTGTACAGTTCCCCGTTGATTAGCGTGAATTTCGTCCCTTGTATCCTTAAGCGACGAGCCTCGTCCTTATCTTGGGGGAGTGTACCTTCAGTGAGATACTTTTTGAATGGGGATCTCTAGTCATCCCCCATTTCAATGTCACACACTTCGACCTCTTCAATACCAGGCCGCTCGAGCCTCTCTACCTTCACTATCCTTCCTACTGTCTCATTGGAAGAGGCGAACTTAGACAACGAATCGGTGTGTATGTTTTCAGACTGATTAATTTGTATTAGCTGGAAGCTCTTGAAAGTCTGAGCTAGAGATTGGACTTTCTTTAGGTAAGGGATCAGCATTGGCTCTCGAACCTCATATTTCCCGTTAAACTAGTTCACCACCAACTGAGAGTCACTATGTGCTACCAAGTGGTGAACCTGTAGCTTTTCTGCCAGCCTTATTTCGGCTACCAAAGCCTCATACTCCGCTATGTTGTTCGAACTGGGGAACCCAAACCGTAAAGAGTACTCTAGGGATTTCCCTTCTGGCGATACCAAGACTACACCTGCTCCACTTCCATTTGCACTAACCATGGTTGAGTTTCCCTTCCACCACTGTCGCTCGGGCTAGTGCATTCTACTATAAAGTCTACCAGAGCCTGACCTTTGATGGCCTGCCTGGGTTGGAACGTGACATCATATCCTCCAAGTTCCACTACCCATTTCACTAGTCTCCCTGAGTGTTCAGGCTTCTGAAGGATTTGCCTTAATGGTTGATCCGTCAAGACAGTGATGGGGTGTGCCTGAAAATAAGGGCGCAACTTATGCGAGGCCATCACAAGGGCCAATGCTAGCTTTTTGGCCAGCGGATAACGGGTCTCCGGGTCCAACAGTACCTTGCTCACATAGTAGATGGGGCGGTACACTATGCCATCCTTCTTTAGTAGCACCGCACTGACGGCGAAATCATCGACTCCCAAGTACATATATAATTGTTCCCCTTCCAAAGGTCTTGTCAATAAAGGTAACTGCTTCAAATACTCTTTCAGGTCCTCAAAAGCTTTTTAACAGTCAGTCGTCCATTCAAAATTCTTTCCTCCTCGCAGAGTTTTGAAGAATGGCAAGCTCTTTTCTGCGGACTTCGACAAAAAACGATTCAGAGCTGCTATTCTGCCTGTCAACCTTTGGACATCTCTCACGGTGGCTAGGGGTTTCATATCGATAATTTCCTGTACCTTTTCAGGATTTGCCTCGATACCCCTGTCAGTGATCATGAAGCCTAAGAACTTCCCTGATCTCACTCCGAATGAGCACTTGTCGGGATTTAGCTTCATATCGAATCTTCTCCTCGAATACCTTGGACATCTGATGAGCGTGAGACTCTCCTGCTCAGCTCTTGATAATCATATCATCCACATAGGCTTCCATGGTATTTCCCAGAAGATCTTTGAACACTTTGGCCACCATCCGCTGATATGTGGCTCTAACATTCTTTAAACCGAACGGCATTACCCGATAGTAGTATGTTCCATCGTCAATTATGAAAGAAGTCTTCTCTTCATCTTCCGGGTGGAGCATAATTTGGTGATATCCGGAGAAGGCGTCTAAAAAACTGAGGAGTTCATATCCAGACATTTCATCCACAAGCCTATCTATCCGGGGTAATAGGTACGAATCTTTAGGGCAGGCTTTATTCAGATCAGTGAAATCTACACACATTCGCCACTTCCCTTTGGATTTCTTCACCATTACCACGTTGGTAAGCCACTCGGGGTAGTAGACCTCCCTAATGAACCCGGCTTCTAAGAGCTTATTAATTTCCTCCATGATTGCCTTTTGTCTTTCCCGGGCAAAGCTCCTCTTCTTCTGCTTGACAGGTTTGTGTTCGTGTGAGACATTAAGCTCATGGCAAATCACTTTAGGATTAATTCCGGGCATGTCGGCTGGGGTCCAAGCGAAGACATCCAAGTTCCTCCTTAGGCATTCAACTATCTCTATCCTTACTTGTTCATTCAGCTGAGTCCCGATGAATGCCTTCTTCTCTTCGTCTCCTCTGATTAGCTCAATGGCTTCCATTTCCTCTACAGGTTGAGGCTTGGGCGGGTCATCTATGCACAAAGTCTCCTTTCTCTGCACTCCTTTGCTAGCGGTAGAAGCAATATAACAAGTAAGAGCCCTCCTTTGATGCCCTCGTACTTGCCCAACTCCATTGGGAATAGGGAACTTCATTAACAGATAACAAGAGGATATCACCGCCCTCATGTCATTCAGTACAGGCCTTCCTAGGATCATGTTAGAAGCAGCTAAGGTTGACCTCACCACCATGAACAATACCTGTCGGGTCACATCCTTCGGGTTTTCTCCTAGAGTCACAGGCAACTCTATGGACCCGGCTATCTTCACCCTTTCACCCGTAAATCCATACAGTGGAGTCATAACGGGTCTTAATCTATCTTCGGATATGTTCATTTTCTCGAAACAATTCCAATAGATTAGGTTCATCGAACTTCCGTTATCGACTAGGATTCTGCTCACTGTATGTTTCGCGACCACTGCGGATATTACCATGGGATCATCATGGGGCACGACATTGTCACCCCTATCTGCCGGAGTGAACACAATAGGTTCTTCATCGGCTTTCTTTTCCATCACAACATGGACCTGATACACTTGCCTCGCGTAACTCTTACGGGAAGCGGAGGAGTTTCCTGCCATCGATTCCCCTCCTGCGATAACATTTATTGCCGGGGTGGTAGGTTCGTTATCCGGCTGATTACCCCGAGGGACAGGCCTAAACGCTTCATTCCGTGGCCTATTTCTTCCATTATCATTATTTGGCACATTCCGCGGACGGTCATTCCTTCGAGCGCGCGGAGGATAGCGGGGCCTTTCACTCCTCCACAGGAAGCGGTTGATTTTCCCTTCTCTGGCTAGTCTCTCTAGCTGATCCATCAGGTCTCTACATCTTTCCGTGGGGTGACTGTGAGCAGCATGAAATTCGCAGTAGGCGTCAGAGTTTCGCCCCACATCTCCAATCTTCTTTTTAGAGAACTCCAACAATCCCGTCCCCTCAATAGCTGCTAGTATCGCGGTACGAGGCTCATTCAGTCTGGTATAACCTTCATGCCTGAGCCTAGGGGCCTTGTCTAACCTAACGGGTCTTTGAGAGCTCCTCTCAGATACATTTCTCTCTCTTTTTTCCTTCCCCTGTCTCCCGAGATTGTACCATCTTCATTACTTCTTCTTGAGCCACATATTTATTGGCTCTAGCAAACAGGTCGAAAAGTGTCATCGACTGATCGAGGGAGAGGGATTCTTGCAACTTCTCGAACCTCGTCCCTTGCAGCATTGCAGCCATGGCTACCCCTACTGGTAGATCTTCCACCTCCAAGGTTGCATCTCAGAAATGGTCTACGTAGCTTTTCAAGGATTCTTTATTCCCTTGTTTAAGAGTGAGCAGATAAGTAGCGTCCTTCTTCCTCTGGCTATTGATCATGAAGACTCTCAAGAATTCATTTCGCAATTGGTCGAAGGATGAGATGGAACCTTCGCTCAACCCGTTAAACCACTTCAGCGCATGCCCGGACAGTGTAAGCGAAAAGGCTCTGCACATGATTTCATCTTCCCATCCATGTAGCAGCATGAGAGACTCATAGCTTTGTACGTGGTTGTATGGGTCTGCTTTGCCTGTGTAAGTGGCCATAGAAGGCATCTTGAACTTCTTCGGCAAGGGTTTATTCATAATCTTCGGACTAAACGGAATTCTCCTTCTTTGACTATCATCCGGAGACACCAGTTTCCTCTTTTCCAAGATCTTTTCGATAACTTTCTCCATATCTTTCGACCCTTGAATCGAGTACTCTCCCCTTTCCCCGGGCCTAGAAGAGTTCGAGTGATAAGTACTCCTTTCAGCACCTCTCATTCCGGGATTTGATCTTGTACCCTCGAAATAGTCTTAGAGGTCAGGACTCTTCTGTCTTCGTCGCTCCCCGAACCTATGATCTTCGAATTCATGCTCCAACTCCTCTGGAGAAATACTGCGCCATGCGGGAGAACTCTGCCGCCTAAATACCGCGGGGGAACTATGCCGCATGCGATCTGCGGGCGAGCTCTGCCGCTTGTGTGCCGCGGGAGAACTCTGTCGCCTTTGATCCGCGGGTGAGTGCTGCTGCCTGCGATCTGCGGGCCTGCCGCCTGAAATCTGCGGGTGAACTCTGTCACCTATGTGCTACGGGTGAGCTCTGCCGCATGCACTCTGTGGGAGAACTCCGTCGCCTGTGCTCCGCGGGAGAGCTCTGTTCAGTAAGGTCTGCGGCAGCATTCACCTCTCGTAACCCCGCCACAGGGCGATTCCTTTGAAACGCAGTAGAGTTTACTCTCAAAGTCGTTGCACGGTTATCCTCCAAATTCGCGACAAAGTTCAAAATCAGTCCAGCGGCAGTATTCTGCATCCCTTCAACTTATCCAGTATTGGCCATGGTGGAGGGTTGGCCCCTCTCGTAGGTCTACCTCGGGGTGTTCTCACCCACCATCTGCTGCACTTCTGGGGGTAAGCTAAACTGCGGGAGAGCGTTTTTGAAGAAGTTCACCATAGCTTTCAACGCTGTCGTCGTCTCCTCATTCTGACGCTTCAGAGCCTCAAATTCCTCCATAGAAACCGAGGCCACTCTGCCACCCTTTTCATGCTGTCTTTGTCCTTGCTCTGATCTGACAGGGGGACTCACAAAATTCTCTCCCCCTGCATACTCTGCTGTAGAACGTGTCCTCACCATTTTAATGGGGAATCTGACTTTTTGTCCTGATTCCCACAGACGGCGCCAATTGATGTTGCACTAAACGACAACGAGGTGATGCTTTCCACGTATTGATGTTGCGCTAAACGACAACGGGGTGACGCTTTCCACGAAATGATGTTGCGCTAAATGACAACCAGGAGATGCTGATGCGATGACTTTCACGTGCCTCGAATCTTCTGCAAGAACAACAAAGATCAGAGAGGTGCAGGGATTTGTCCCTGCACGCGCATTCCGATGATTAAGTTAGAAAGTTCTTTTGGTGATGAATCTGTGTATCAGAAAAAGAAGATGCAGTATCCAAGAAAAAAAGATTCAGTCCCCCTTCCTTTTTCATACCTAGGGTATTTATAGACTTCTTCTAGGATCAAGTTGGGCTTCATGTTCTTTTCGGGTTTGAGGACATCTTGGGCCCATAACTGTAGGGCTCGGGTCTAAGGCCCAGGCGCGTGTCTGGGCTGCGACAGAGTCATTAGATACTCTGTCGCGACTTGGAGTTGGACGACTTGCGGGTGAGTCCAACAGGCGGCAGAGTTTACGCAAACCTCTGTCGTGGTTTCAGCGATAGAGTCCTATCGCTGTTCATGCGGTAGAGCTCTGTCGCGGTTCACGCGGTAGGGGTCTATCGCAGATTACTGTACCGCGTAGATACTCTACGACAGAGTCTCTATCGCCAAGAGACTCTGCCGCCCAAAGCAACCGTGTCGCCTGGAGACTCTATCGCCGGGACTCTTTCGCTAGACTCTGTCGCGAGAGTCTCTATCGCCATTCCAGTGACTGTGTCGCCACCCCTCTTTACCAGCCACGTGGCTTATATTTGTATTTGACACGTGACGGTCTTTGGTTGGTTGATTCTTGTACACGTGGACTTTGGTGATAGGTCCACTATCAATTCCTTTTCCGAGAAAAGTAGATTTATAAATGTTATTTTTGTAAGAAAAAAATGTTAATTTAAAACATATTTTCGACCACAATCCTTATTGCTGTCATTGGTCGTCCATTCCTCATTTCTTTTACTTTTTTTTTTTATTCCGTGTTATTTTCATAGTTTTAACAGAAATTATAAAACAAGAAAATGGACCTATGGGGCTTAGTATATCAAATTTTTATTGCATTTGTAGATTGTGTTTTATTGTATTTTTGAGTAAAAAAAATATTTTTATCAAATAATAATTTGTCTATCTGTTATTATTTTGAGATTTTTTAATTATCAATCTGTTTAATATGAGTATTTTATTTCATAAAATTACAATCATAGTTACAAATTTCAAAAATAAAATAAAATTATATTATTATTTCTAAAAAATAGATAAACAAAAAATCAAGATTTTGTTTTTGGTTAATATATATTTTTACTATATCAATTGAAATATATTTAAAAAAATAAATAATTTATTTTATCTCATAAATGCGTGGACAAAATTCTGGGATATAAAATTTCGATAATGCTTCTTCTCTCTGCCTATCAGGATAGTCGTGACTAGCTTTTAGTGGCCGACATGTGGCGGCAGCTTGGATTGGTAGCAACCGTGATCAACTCGTCTCATAATCAAAATGTTCTACTTCTTCCTTCTTGGAGTCTGTCAGCCAACTATGTGTGGGTGCATGCGTTGCTGTCCAAGTTCAGAGAACATACTTGTTAATCAAGAGTGGAGGTGTGGCAAACGGATAGGTTCGAATGGATTTGGTTCAAGTTATTTTTTGGTTTAATTTTTTTGGGTTTAAATTTGTTTGGATTTGAGTTTTTTTAGGTTTCAAGTTTTTTTAAATTTAGATTTTTTCGAATTCAAATTTTTTCGAGTTCAGACTTTTTTAGGTTTAAATTTTTCGAATTCAGTCAAATTTCTAGTTCGATCCCTATTCAAATCGGGCGAGTTTAGCAAGTCGACTTTAATTATTTTGAAATTTAATAAGTTATGAATATTTTTTAAAATTTTAAATGTAATAATTAATTTAATTTTTATATAATTTTAAATTTTAATAAATATTTATATAAATATAAATTTTTAAAGTTTTAATATTTATTATTTGACAAAAATTATTTACTTTTTTAATTTCCTACAATATTCGCTATAAAATAGTAGATATAATTATATTCATCAATTGTAAAATAGATATAATGAAAAAAAAGTACCAATTATCTTTTACAAAAAAATACTTAAGGTGAATAATTAGTTAACTAATTAGCTCAATTTTATTTATAGTCTTTTTTTTGTTTGTACATAAATCATAATCTTAACATTATTACATTTAATATAATCGGATACACTAATTAATCAAATGTTTCATTAAAATTTAGAATACTGAATTAAAAAAGTTATATGCACCAATTGATTTAAAAAGTTATATTAACATTACTGCATTAAATATAATGGTATACACTAATTAATCAAATGTCTCATTAAAAGTTTAGAATGTTGAATTACAAAAGTTATATACATCAATTGAACACATGTCTAATTAGAATGTTTAAGATTATTAGCAAAACATGTTGAAATTGTAGGGCATGAATACGGTCCTTTAATTTCTATGCACAACTCTTATTGTATGAGCCATATTTTATGTTTGATATAATATACAAAAAAATTTATTTATACAATAAAACTTTGTGAGCTTAAAAAATTTATAAAGAATAATAAAAATAATTATGAAATTAAATTAGTTAATTATGTTTAAAATAATAAGTTTTTAAATTTTAAGCATAGGTCACTAAAATTGAATTAATTAAAATTTCATAATTAGCTCAGATGCAATTGTTACACATTAACCATTTACATATATGATACTATAGTATATGTATATAAATATGATACAAATTATAGTTAAAATTGTAATTATCAATTTTAATAAAATATTAATGAAACATAATAATAAAATAATTATGAAATTAAATTAATTAATTATGCTTAAGATAATATATTTTTTGTTTTTAAACATAAGGTATTAAATTAAATTAATAAAAGTTTCATAATTAGTTAAGATGCAATTCTTACTCATTGACCATTTACATATATGATACTGAAGTATATGTATATGTATATGATATGAATATGATACAAATTGCACTTAAAATTGTAATTATCAATTTTAATAAAACATTGTTGACTCAAAAAAAAATTAATGAAACATAATACCAAGATAATAATGAAATTAAATTAGTTAATTATATTTTAGATAATATGTTTTAAATTTTAAGCATAAGGCAGTAAAATTAAATTAATAAAAGTTTAATAATAATTTATAAGTTAAGAAACAATTAATAAAACTTAAGATACAATTCTTACACATTCACAGTTTACACACAATGACACATATGTATGTGTGATGTATAATTGTATGTATATTGACGATTTTGTCTAACTTAGCTTACTTTAAATATTGCTTATTTTTACAAGAAACAAGTATGTGTATGTGCATGTGTATGTGTAAGACCCGAATTTTTGTGTTATTTCTTTCAGAATATGTCATTTAAATATGTAATTATGATATATCGATCAATAAGGAAGAAATAATACAATTTCGAGTTATCTTAATGTAATTGGAAATCGGTAAGTTTTAAAATAACGAAATAAGAGTTAGGGTAAATTTGAAATAAACCGAAGGAAATTAGGTTAAACTGAATGAAAATATGGACTCAGAACGCAAAAGTATAGGGAGTCCAAAAAGGAAAGTTAGTCCGAAAAGATAATCCAAAAATTTCTCCACAATAAGAATTTATCTCCGAAATAAAGAGGAAAAATTATATTTCCGGAGAAATAATAAAAATAGAATGTGATGTACACATATATATATATATATCTATTTTTTGAAGCAAAAATTAAATAAAATATATGTACATGAGTATGAATATTAATGTATAAAGTACATTATGGTAATATAATATTATTATAATAATATAAAATATTTGTTTATTATTATTATAATAATATTATATTAAAATATATTATTTAATTGGGTATTATATTATATTATATTATAGTACAATATAATATAATATAATATAATATAATATAATATAATATAATATATATATATAAAGAGGAAATCGAAAAACAAAAAAAAAGGGAAAGAAGCAGCGAAAATCGCGAGGAACAGTGACTGAGAGAACAGACCTCTGGCTCTCCTTCCTTCGACGAGCCACGGCAGACGAGAGTGCGCAAGAGGGGACCGAGGACGAACGACCGACACCCAGGAAGTGACTGGACGCCGACACGCGCCGTGGAACGGCCAGAAAAGGCAGATCGGCGAGGAGGAGGCTGCGGGAGAGAAAGAAGGATTCGTCGGCACCGGCGGCGATTTGGGCAGAGCCAAGCCAGGCGAACCTTCACCGGGCTGAGGCGCACCCAACGGTGGCCGACCCACCCCGAGAACCGACTAAAAATGCCGATAACGGCCAAAATCAGCCTGAACTAGTTCAGACCGATTCAGTGTGAAAAGGGGCTGAACCAATTTGAACTAGTTCAATAGGAGAGAGAAAGAGGAGAGAGAAAAAAATTTGGAAAAAAAATTTCAGTGTTACCCCGACACAGCAGTAGATTGGTAAGTGGTCAAAAATCGATAGAATTATTTTTTGGATAATTAATTTGAATTTATATTAGACCCAAATTAACCGGTTTAAATATATATTGCTGTGTAGCAGAAAAACGATAGGCGACGTGTATGAGTTCGAGCGAATCTCGACTTACGTGCCACCAAGGAAGGATTTGGCTTTCGAAAATACATTCGAAGACAATTAGACTGCGTGATCCAGAGAGATCAAGAATTAAAATTCGCAGTTGACACATTTCGAGGTAAAGGACTTATGTAAGCTATAAAGATAGCTATACGTATGTTTTCTTATCTGCTGTGTGAATTATATGTGATAAGTACATAGATATCGATATATCTAAGTAGAAAACTACGTATAAGAATAAGTTAAATGATGAGTTGCATGACTTCCATGATTGTGTGAAAAGAGGTTGTGCAAACATTTTGAGAAAGAACGATAATAGATCGGCTCCCGGTTTAACCAATTGCATGTAATGTGTTTTAAAGAGTGACTGAAGGGAAAATTGTCTTCTCACTCATGACTATACATGGAGCCTTTCTATTTCTTTTCTGTGTGAAATAATGATAGAGAATGAGAGGCAACGGTAGATTGACCAGCCTCGCTCGCACATTATTTTCAAAAAGATTTTGAGAAAAGCTAAAGAGTGCTCGATGCCTCGAGTGACGTTGTGTGATTCCACTCGAGTGGTTCGCACTAGATTTTTAGGAATCATGCTAGAGCCTCGAGTATTGCTGTGTATCTTGCTCTGATTATGCTCGCATGTGACCCTCTTGATTTAAAGTGATGAGATAACAGTGCTTGATGCCTCGGTAATACTATGTGTTCCATCCGAGAGCTTGCATTCGTGCTTGATACCTCAGATATGTCGTGTGCTCTACTCTGAGTTGCTTGTACGTAGTCTCTTGAGCTTCTGTGTAAAACCGTGTTTGATGCCTCGATAATACTGTGTGCTCCATTCGAGAGCTCGCATGAGAGTTTATGAATTTCTGTGTGATGGATAGACCGTGTTTTATACCTCGATGATACTGTGTGTTCCATTCGAGAGCTCGCACGTGGTTTTGAGACAACGAAAGTGGGTGATAAGGATCCACGGGAGCACGATATACCATGAGCGTTAGCCATAGGGTACGATGTGTCGTGATTATCTGTGTGATGTTGAAGGGATGGTTGATCCGCCTCCCCAAGCATAGGGTTCCCGCACACCTGATCAGTGTAGCCTGGAATCCGACTATGGCCATAAAGTCTTGATAAGTTTTTATGTATCTGAGTGATACGATATTGTCACTACTGTGTGAGGTGACAGATATCTTCTCTTGCTCTGTGTCTGGGGATATGTTAACCTATGATTTATGTCTCAACATGTAACTGATTTACAAAGTATAAAACATTTTCTATGTGTGATCTGTGTGAATAGATTATGTTGTGTAAACCTGTGTGGTTTTGAAAGATGATCTATGTAAAGCTGTGTGCTACTGTGTGAATATGCATATACTCATCTAGCGAATTAATGGTTTCGCAATGATGGAGGGCGTTTTAAAGAACATGCATATTGTTTTATAAGGAATGAACATATATGTATTTTAGCATGTAGATAGTGTGGTTATCTACCTGCTTGCATATTTTTCCTACTGAGCGCGTTATGCTCACCCCCTTATTTCTCCTCCACAGATACTACGTAGTAGTGAGTACTGCAGTTGTCCCTGCTACAATGTTCTCTAGTTATCCAGTAGTACAGAAAGGTATACACTACTGAGATAAGAAAAAAATTTGTATCCTGTAAATTTATGCACAGTCTAGTAATATTTTGTACGAAAATGATGTATAGTTAATAGAGACTGAGGTAAACGCTTCCGTATATTTATAACAGTCCAGTTTCTATTCTACTTCATTTATTAAAATGAATTTAAGTTGAGATGTGGATTGGATTTGACTCACAACCCAACTGTAAGTGGTAAGTAGTAAGGTAAATTCACGAGAAGAGGGCAGGGGTCGTGACAGAATAGTATCAGAGCAGAGTTGGTCTGATGTGAGTCATTAGGAAATTATACTTCCCTAAAGTACTGTGCATTATTAGGATACAAATGCGTATACCAAGCTGGAAAATGTAACTGAGACACTTATTTGAGTATGCAGGATGTCTGATAGATGACGTACTCGTAGAGGAGATAGTTCATGCTCTCAGGTGTATAGAGATGAGCCCGAGAGGCGTAGTGGGTCTAGTTCTAGAAGTGATCCATAAGAATTTAGTGAGGCTACTGAGGCCCATATAGCGTAGTTACAGCGCAATGTAGACATGGTTATGGAGATGTTTACACAGACTATGGCCAGGATGGAGGGTAGAGGGGAAAACCCTATTGGTCAGGCTACTGCAATTGAGAGAGATGAGCCAACACCGCCTGCACTAAGACCTCAGGCTGCAGAGGTACAGATACCTGCACCTCCTCCAGTTCAGGACATTCCCCCACCAGTTGAGGATCTTGTAACTCCACGACAGGTTGGTTGAGAGGAAATTTATGATTGTGATCTGGGAAGACAGAGAACTCCGAAAATTCGGACCACCTTCATTTAGTGGGGTGAAGAACCCAGTGTCAGCTGAGCATTGGATACGCAGTATGGAGAGCTCTACTGATTCTTCCATTGCTCCGACACAGAGAAGGTCACCTTTGCGGCTTTTGTATTAGAGGATGAGGTTGAGCATTGGTGGATGGCCACACAGTCGATGTTGAGTGCAGAACACCCGGTTGTGACTTGGGATATATTTCTGGATGCCTTCAGGAGGTAATATATTCCAACCATTGCACGGAGGAAGATGCAGTTGGAGTTGATGACATTGACTCAGGGAACACGATCCGTAGATGAGTATGAATCAGGATTCACATCCTTAGGCAGATATGATACAGTGACTATGGGCCTGGAAGAGAGAAAGGTTCAGAAATTCCTTGAGGGATTGAGACCTTCCATCAGAGCTTGACTAGCTCATTTGGACATTACCACCTATGACGATGCAGTATGCAGAGCTCAGCTATGTGAGCAAGATTATGAGTTGCATGCCTCGAAACTAAGTAAGAGTGGTAAGGGCAGAGATAGAGACCGGAAGAGATCGGTTGATGATAATAGAAGGTTTCGAAAGGGCCGAAGGTTATTCAGTAAGGGGCTTAAAATTGAGGAGATGCAAGAGAGACCTACGAAGCCTCCAGTGCATCCATCTTATTCTCCAGTACTGAGGGGCATTGTTATTGGTGGACCCAGACCTACCACCAATCAATGTTGGATGTGTGGTAGATATCATGGGGGTAGACCATGCCTTATGACGAGATTATGCTATAGATGCCGTAAAGCAGGGCACATAGCTCGTGAATGTCCAGAGTTGATTGATACAGCCCCACAGAAGGGCAAAGAGCTAGAGAAGGCTACAGTTGAGACACCTACACCTAAGAGGAAAGCCACAACTGAAGAGAAAGGGAAACAAGTTGTTGGTCGTGGGCGAGTGTTTGGTGTGGACCAGGCTTCTGCAGAGACTTCTAAGGATGTGATAAAGGTACCATCCTAGTCTTTGATCTTAAAACTTTAGCATTGATTGATCTTGGTGCCACGCATTCATTCATATCGCCTATCTTTGCATGTAAATTGATTGAACATGTACTACCCGTACCTTTAGGTAGGACTTTACTTATAAGCACTCCACTTAGAGAGAATGTAATGATAGAGTATGTCTGTAATGGTTGTAAACTGAAAGTAGGGAAAAAGGAGATGTTAGCCAATCTGATTGTGTTAAACATGAGAGATTTTGATGTAATATTAGGAATGGATTGGTTAGCTGCAAATCAAGCCTTCTTAGACTGTTATGCTAAGACAGTAATGTTTTCTACCCCTGAAAAGTATATTGTAAGCTTTGCAAAGTAATGAAAGAAGTAGTAGATTATGTCCAATGATGAATGTTTTGCTAAACAAATGTGATTGTAATGTGTTGAAGGTTTTATAGCCTATGTGGTTAATTTGGATAAGGTATATCCAGATATGGTTGACATCCCAGTGGTTAGAGAATTCCTTGATGTCTTTCCGGAAGAGTTACCAGGATTACCACCAGATAGAGAGATGGAATTCTGTATTGATTTGGTGCCTGAAACTGAACCGATATCTAAACCACCGTATCGAATGGCTCCAGTGGAATTGGAGGAGCTAAAGAAACAGTTGCAAGAGCTGTTGGACAAAGGGTTTATTAGACCGAGTGTATCACCTTGGGGAGTACCGATTCTGTTTGTGAGGAAGAAAGATGGGAGTCTCTGACTGTGTATAGATTACCAGTTGTTGAACAAGGCTACCATCAAGAATAAATATCTCCTTCCACAGATTGATGATCTATTGGATCAGTTGCAAGGAGCACAGGTCTTTTCAAAGATTGATCTGAGGTCTGGGTATCATCAGCTGAGGATTCGGAGTGGTGATGTACCCAAGACAGCGTTCAGGACCCGTTATGGCCACTATGAATTTTTGGTCATGCCATTTGGGTTGACGAATGCTCCTACAACGTTTATGGCATTAATGAATGATGTATTTAAGCCATACCTGGACAGATTCGTGATTGTCTTTATAGATGACATATTGGTGTATTCGAAGTCCCAGGAAGAGTATGCGCAGTATTTGAGAACAGTGTTACAGACCCTCCGATAATTAGGAGTTGTATGCTAAACTGAACAAATGTGATTTCTGCTGAGTGAGATATCATTTTTGGGTCATGTAGTCTCGAGAGATGGTGTATCAGTGGATCCGTCCAAGATAGAGGCTGTGGTACAGTGGGATAGACCCAAGACGGTTACAGAAATTCAAAGTTTTCTAGGTTTAGTAGGTTATTACCAATGATTTGTCGAGGGATTCTCTAAGCTGACTGCTCCATTAACACGTCTTACTCAAAAAGATGTGACATTTGAGCGGGATGATAAGTGTGAGAAAAGTTTCTACGAATTAAAGCATAGATTGACCACCTCACCTATTCTCATCATACCCACCAGTTCAGGAGGTTACTCAATGTATACATAGATGCCTCTGGACAGGGATTGGGCTGTGCATTGATGTAGGACAGGAAGGTAGTAGCCTATGGATCCAGACAGCTTAAGGACCATGAGAGGAACTACCCGACCCATGATTTAGAGTTAGCAGCAGTGGTATTTGCATTGAAAATATGGCGCCACTACTTATACAGTGAGAAATTTCAGGTGTATACAGATCATAAGAGCCTTAAATATCTGTTTTCACATAAAGAGTTAAATATGAGGCATAGACAATGGATAGAGCTTTTAAAAGATTATGAGTGCGAGATATTGTACCATCCAAGAAAGGCTAATGTTGTGGCTGATGCCCTGAGTAGAAAGAGCCTTGGAATGATATCGCACATGATGATCAGGGAATATAAGCTGCTCGAGCAGTTTGCTCACCTCAAGTTGGATATAAACCCTCTTGATATTGACAGAGACTGTGTGATAGCTAGCCTGCGAGTTGAACCGGATTTGATTGACCGGATACATCAGGCTCAGCTAGCCGATCTACTGTTTGAGGATCGTGCGAGTCAGATTCAGAGGGGTGATGTGGCCAATTTCTTTGTGAGTGATGATGGCCTACTGAGGTTTAGAGGCAGAATTTGCGTTCTCGATGACCCAGAACTAAAAAGATTGATATTGATAGAAGCTCATTCATCGAGATACACATTGCATCCGGGAGGTAATAAGATGTACTAGAACCTCTGAAAAGTGTATTAGTGGTCAGGCATGAAAAGAGATATCGCAAAGTTTGTGACAAGATGTCTACTATGTCAGCAAGTAAAGGTAGAACATCAAAAGCCTGCAGGGTTATTGCAACCTCTACCAGTACCAACATGGAAATTGGAGCATGTCACCATGGATTTCATCATGGGATTGTCGAGGACTAAGAGGAACCATGATGCTATCTGGGTAGTGGTTGACAGATTGACGAAATCCGCCCACTTTCTAGCCATGAAGTCCACAGATACTCTGAGTACTTTGGCAGAGTTGTACGTACGAGAGATTGTGAGGCTACATGGTGGTCCAGTGAGTATCGTATCGGATAGGGATTCCCGCTTCACTTCTTATTTTTGGGAACAATTCCAAGAAGTGATGGGAACTCGATTGAGTTTCAGTACTGCTTACCATCCTCAGACCGATGGTCAATTAGAGAGAACCATCCAAATGTTAGAGGACGTGTTGAGAGCAAGTGTAATGGATTTTAAAGGCTCCTAGGATGATCACCTACCGTTAGTCGAATTTGCATACAACAATAGTTTTCACTCGAGTATCGGAATGGCACCATATGAAGCCTTGTATGGTAGAAGATGTCATTCCCCAATTGGATGGGAAGAAGTGGTAAGAAGAAAATGTTTGCTTCTGATTTAGTACAGCAAGCCTCTGAGGTTGTTCAGCTAATATGTGAGAGATTGCGAACAGTTCAGAGTAGGCAGAAAAGCTACGCTGATATAAGACGAAGGCCACTAAAGTTCACTATGGGTGACTGGGTATTTTTGAAAGTCTATTTCAAAAGGGATTATGAGGTTCGGTAAGAAGGGTAAGTTGAGCCCTCGGTATATCGGACCGTTTGAGATACTGGAGCGAGTGGGAGATAAGACTTATAGATTTGCGTTGCCACCGGAGTTGGCAAGCATTCATAATGTCTTCCACGTATCGATGTTTCGAAAGTACCATCTAGATCTAAGTCATGGGATTCGGTATGAGCCATTAGAGCTCAAAGATAATTGACATATGTAGAGAGACCGATCTAGATATGGGATAGGAAAAAGAAAGTGCTACAGAATAAAACGATTTCATTTGTTAAGGTTCTCTGGCAACACAACACTTCAGAGGAGGCTAAGTGGGAGTTAGAGAGCCTGATGCAGGAGAAGTACCCCCGACTCTTCGAGGATTGATTTGGTTTTAATTTGGAGGACCAAATTTTTAAGGGGGAGGAAATGTAAGACCCGAATTTTTGTGTTATTTCTTTCAGAATATGTCATTTAAATATGTAATTATGATATGTCAATCAATAACGAAGAAATAATACAATTTCGAGTTAATCTGAATGTAATTGGAAATCGATAAGTTTTAAAATATCGAAATAAGAGCTAGGGCAAATTCGAAATAAACCAAAGGAAATTAGGTTAAACCGAATGAAAATATGGACTCAGAACGCAAAAGTATAGGGAGTCCAAGAAGGGAAGTTAGTCCAAAAATGATAATCCGGAAATTTCCCCATAATAAGAATTTATCTCCGAAATAAAAAGAAAAAATTATATTTCCGGAGAAATAATAAAAATAGAATGTGATGTACATATATATCTATTTTTCGAAGCAAAAATTAAATAAAATATATGTACACGGGTATGAATATTAATGTATAAAGTACATTATGGTAAAATAATATTGTTATAACAATATAAAATATTTGTTTATTATTATAATAATAATATTATATTAAAATATATTATTTAATTGGGTATTATATTATATTATATTATATTATATGATAGTATAATATAATATAATATAATATAATATAATATAATATAATATATAAGAGGAAATCGAAAAACAAAAAAAAAGGGAAAGAAGCAGCGAAAATCGTGAGGAATAGTGATCGAGAGAACAGACCTCTGCCTCTCCTTCCTCCGATGAGCCACAGCCGGCAAGAGTGCGCGAGAGGGGACCGAGGACGGATGATCGGCACCCAGGAAGTGACTGGACGCCGACACAAGCCATGGAACGGCCGGAAAAGGCAGATCGGCGAGGAGGAGGCCGTGGGAGAGAAAGAAGGATTCTCCAGCACCGACGGCAATTTGGGCCAAGCCAAGCCAGGCGAACCTTCATCAGGCTGAGGCGCACCCAACGGTGGCCGACCCACCCCGAGAATCGATCGAAAATGCCGGTAACGGCCAAAATCAGCCTGAACCGGTTCGGACTGGTTCAGTGTGAAAAGGGGTTGAACCAGTCCGAACCGGTTCAGTAGAAGAGAGAAAGAGGAGAGAAAAAAATTTGAGAAAAAATTTAGTGTTACCCCGGCACAGCAATAAACTGGTAAGTGGTCAAAAATCGATCGAATTATTTTTTGGATAATTAATTTGAATTTATATTATACCGAAATTAGCTGGTTTAAATATATATTGTTGTGTAGTGGAAAAACGATAGGCGACGTGTACGAGTTCGAGCGAATCTCAACTTACGTGCCACCAAGGAAGGATTTGACTTCCAAGAATACATCTGAAGCCAATTAGACTGCGTGATCCGGAGAGATCAAGAATTAAAATTCGTAATCGACACATTTCGAGGTAAGGGACTTATGTAAGCTATATAGATAGCTATACGTATGTTTTCTTATCTGCTGTGTGAACTGTATGTGCTAAGTACATAGATATCAATCTATCTAAGTAGAAAACTAGGTATAAGAATAAGTCAAATGATGAGTTGCATGACTTCTATGATTGTGTGAAAAGAGGTTTTGCAAACATTTTGAGAAAGAACGATAATTCACCGGCTCCCGATTTAACCAAGTGCATGTAATGTGTTTTAAAGAGTGACTAAAGGGAAAATTGTCTTCTCACTCATGACTATACATGGAGCCTTTCTATTTCTTTTCTGTGTGAAATAGTGCTAGAGCATGAGAGGCAACGGTAGATTGACCAGCCTCGCTCGCACATTATTTTCAAAAAGATTTTAAGAAAAGCTAAAGAGTACTCGATGCCTCGAGTGACGTTGTGTGATTCCACTCGAGCTGCTCACACTAGATTTTTGGGAATCATGCTAGAGCCTCGAGTTTTGTGTATCTTACTCTGATTATGCTCGCATATGACCCTCTTGATTTAAAGTGATGAGATAACAGTGCTTGATGCCTCGGTAATACTATGTGTTCTATCCGAGAGCTTGCATTCGTGCTCGATGCCTCAGATATGTCGTGTGCTCTACTCTGAGTTGCTCGCACGTAGTCTATTGAGCTTCTGTGTGACAAGTAAAATCGTGCTTGATGCCTCGATAATACTGTGTGTTCCATTCGAGAGCTCGCACGAGATTTTATGAATTTCTGTGTGATGGATAGACTGTGTTTTATGCCTCGATGATACTGTGTGTTCCATTCGAGAGCTCGCACGTGGTTTTGAGACAACGAAAATGGGTGATAAGGATCCATGGGAGCACGATGTACCGTGAGCGTTAGCCATGGGGTATGATGTGCCGTGATTATCTATGTGATATCCGTGTGATGCTGAAGGAATGGTTGATCCGCCTCCCCAAACGTAGGGTTCCCGCACACTTGATCAGTGTAGCCTGGAATCCGACTATGGCCATAAGTCTTGATAAGTTTTTATGTATCTGAGTGATACGATATTGTCACTACTATGTAAGGTGACAGATATCTTCCCTTGTTGTGTGTCTGGGGATATGTTAACCCATGATTTATGTCTCAACATGTAACTGATTTACAAAGTATAAAACATTTTCTATGTGTGATCTGTGTGAATAGATTATGTTGTGTAAACCTGTGTGGTTTTGAAAGATGATCTATGTAAAGCTGTGTGCTACTGTGTGAATATGCATATACCCATCTAGCGAATTAATGGTTTCGCAATGATGGAGGCTGTTTTAAAGAACATGCATATTGTTTTATAAGGAATGAACATATATGTATTTTAGCATGTAGATAGTGTGGTTATCTACCTGCTTGCATATTTTCCCTACTGAGCGCGTTATGCTCACCCCCTTATTTCTCCTCCACAGATACTACGCAGTAGTGAGTACTGCAGTTGTCTCTGCTACAGTGTTCTCTAGTTATCCAACAGTACAGAAAGGTATACACTACTGAGATAAGAAAAAAAAATTGTATCCTGTAAATTTATGCACAGTCTAGTAATATTTTGTACGAAAATGATGTATAGTTAATAGAGACTAAGGTAAACACTTCCACATATTTATAACAGTCCAGTTTCTGTTCTACTTCATTTATTAAAATGAATTTAAGTTGAGATGTGGATTGGATTTGACTCACAGTCCAACTGTAAGTGGTAAGTAGTAAGGTAAATTCACGAGAAGATGGTAAGGGTCGTGACAGTATGTGTATGAGTATTTTTTTTTTTTGGAATTAAAAATCTTTTTTCATTTGATTTTACAAATCGAAGAATATTTTTATTTTATTATATTTATTTTGGACAATGTACTTATATAGTTGTACTGTTTGATTCAGTTATTTAACTTTTCTTTTAAATTTAATAGTCGTATATTTTAATTTTAAGAGTATGTTTTTTTTCAAGTAAATTTAATATTTTTATATATTTAAAACTCTAAGAAAATATAATTTAAATTTAATTTTGTTAATAATGTTCTTAATTTTTTTGCACAAAATATCAAATTCAAATAAATGTTACAATTATATAATGATTTATATATATTTGATTTATTATTATATTAAATTAAAATTTTAATAGGAAATAAATATAATAACATAGTATAATAGTTGTTTTTTTAACAAAATCAAATGTTATATTTAATAATATATTTATTATTTATTATTATAAAGGCGATAAGTAAATATTAAAAAATATGTGATATTCAGATAAATAAATATATATATATATATATATATATCGTGTTTTAAAATAAATTTATTTAATAATTGAATTTAAATATTTGATACTTATTTGTTGATAATAATTATTGATATAATTTTGTAATAAAATGATTATTTTTAAAATTTTATAAATTTTAATAAGAAAAAGTGTATCATTGTTTATTTATTTATTTTATTTTTAATTAAATAATCATATAATTAAAATTCAGGTTTTTTGGGTTATAAATTCGATTTTTTTGGGCTCGAGTTTGGGTCGGTCTCAAGTTCGAGTCATATCGGATTCGGGTTATGTTGGGTTCGGATTGTATCGGGTTCGAGTATTTTTGAGTTCAGTCTTTTTCAAGTTTGGTCTTTTTTGAGTTCGAATTTTTTCAAGTCGAGTTTTTCGAATTCTAGCCTTTGATTTTTTGTCAATTTGAGCTAATCTCAGATTTAGTGTCGGGCAGGGTCAGGTGAATTTTCGAGTTTAGACCAGATTTTATCAGCTCTAATCAATAGTATGGGTTGGACATTGGAGTGCAATTTCCAAACGTTCGGTCTTTGCTTTAAAAAGGCTTTTGTTTGGAAGCCACCGTATCCGGCTACTACAAACAACCACCGTATCCGGCTACTACAAACAAAAAAGCAAAAAGGATAAATTTATTCTCTTGCTCTTAAGTTTAATTTTTTTTTATTATTATTATTTTTTATTACAAATTATATAGCTTTAATAATTATTTTATTTTTTTTTCAATTTTACTTCAACTAATCTCACTTTCTCGGAATTAATCTCACTGTCCATCGAAACTAATCTAAAGTTATGTTCGTTTGACTAGTGGAAATTCAGTTTTGGGGTTTCTATTTTATTAAAAAGATATATTTTTAAACATTATTTTATTTTTTTAATTTTACCTCAACTAATCTCACTTTATCGGAATCTATTTCATTGTTAATCCAATTGAAATTCAGTTTTGGGGGTTGTTTCTATTTTTATCAAGTTGTCACCCGCATTTAATTTTTTCAAAATTTATAATCCAAACTGTGTAACGGAAAAACTTCGTAGTAGGTTAAAGAAAGTAAAAGTGCCACTGCCAGGGGAGCCCCAAAATCCGTTTTAAATTTGGATTTCTAGCGTTTTAATTCTAGCTAGTCACCACCCGCTAATTCATATCCACGTGACTAAAGCGAAGCAAGTATCAGAGTTCAAGATTAGTTTTCATGTTTGGGAAATAGTTATAACAATTTTAGAAGAAAAAAAATCTTGATATTCAAAAGAAAATATATGTTTTGCGGCTCAAAATAAAAGTGAAAATGAATAAATTAATCTTGAATTATTTGAATTCAAATTTATAAATATTCAAATTTAATTCGTTTATTTTTAAATTAAAATTCAACTCAAATTATTAAATTAATGAATCAAAATGTATTTGAACACTTCTGATGGTGGTCGTGTCACCAGAATCCACGTGTACAACTATCCGCCAACCAGAGAGTGCCACGTGTCAGAACAAGAATAAGCCACGTGGCTGATGTGGCAACAGTGTGGTCACGCGACACAGTTGCTTGTTGAGCGACAGAATGTTCGAGGTGACAGGGATTCCGTCGCCTGGAATGTGTGCTGCACAGTTGGCGCGACAGACCTCCATCGCCCCTATTGCGACATAGGTCTCCCGCATTGCCCCCGCGGTGAGGTCTCCCGCATTGCCCCCGCGGTGAGGTCTCCCGCATTGCCCCCGCGGTAGAGGTCTCCCGCATTGCCCCCACTGTAGAGGTCTCCTGCACAGTCTGCGGTAGAGGTCTCCCACACAGCCTACGGCAGAGGTCTTTCGCATAGTCTGCGGCAGAGGTCCATGGGTACTCTGCCACCTACCGATTCCCCCGCAAGCTACTTAACCCGAAGCGCGACAGAGTGCTCCATGACTCTGTCGAGGCCCAGACACGAGCCTGGGCCTCAGCTCGAACCGACTTAGAAGAAACCTATAAATATGCCGAGGAGCTCTCAGAAAAAGAGGACGAAACAAATGAACAAAAAAACAGAGAGAAATACTTCAACTCTTTGAATTAAGAAATACATTCTCTTCTTCTTACATACACAACTCCCGATTACTTACTTAATCATCGGAGTGCGTGTGCAGGGACAGATCCCTGCACCCTCTGATTCCTGTTGTTTTTGCAGAACATACGAAGAACACATGGAACAAATCGCACCGACGTCACTTCTTTGTCTTTAGTGCAATCAGACTACGTGGAAGGTAAATTCCTGTTGCTGTTCGTTCAGGCAACATCAATTGGCGCCGTCTGTGGGAAATCTGACAAAAAGTCAGGTTCTCTATCAAAATGGTGAGAACACGCTCTACAGCAGAGTTGACAGGAGGGCAGAATTCTGTGAGTCCCCCTGTCAGACCAGAGCAGAGACGAAGACATAGTGAAAGGGGTGACAGAGAAGCCTTGGTTTCTCTAGAAGAATTTGAGACCCTGAAACGCAAGAATGAAGAGACTACGACAGCATTAAAAGCTATGGTGAGTTTCTTCAGAGACGCTCTCCCCCAATTCAGCTTGCCCATGAAGTGCAGCAGTTAGTGGGGGAAAGCACGCCTAGGCAGACCTACGAGAGAGGTCAGCCCTCCACCCTGGTAAATGCTGGACAAGAGGCAGGAACACAAAATAATGCCACTGCAGATCCAGCAAGACAGAGTTCGCCCACAGCACCTGTGCGGCAGAGCTCACCTGCAGACCTCTCGCGGCAGAGGTCTCACCCAGAAGATAGACCACGGAGCTCACCCGCGGCTCAACGGCGGCAGTGTTCCCCTCTGGCCGATAGGCGGCAGAGTTCGCCAAATGTGCGGCAGAGCTATCCCGCAACACATACGCGACGGTGCTCTCCGGCCGCAGAAAGGCGGCAGAGTTCTGCTCTGCCCGGCAGGCGGCAGACTCCTCCTCTAGCCGATAGGCGGCAGAGTTCCCCCACATGCCGCAGCTCATCTCCTGTGGAGTTGGAACATGATTTAAGAGAATATAGGGCTGGGGAGCGACGGAGACAGAGAGGTCCAGACCCACGAGAAGGTCTCGAAATCTCAAGTCCCGGAATGAGAGGTGCTGGAAGGGGTGCTTATCAGTCGGACTCTTCCAGACCTGAAGGGACATGGCCACACTCAATTCGAGGGTCGGAGAACGTGGAGAAGGTCGTCCAACGGATCCTTGAGAAGAAAAAACTGGTGTCTCCGGATGATGGCCAAAGGAGGAGGATTCCATTCAATCCGGAGATCATGAACAAACCTTTGCCGAAGAAGTTTAAAATGCCTCCTATGGCTACTTACACCGGCAAAGCAGACCCCTATGATCACATACAGAGTTATGAATCCCTCATGCTGCTGCATGGATAGGAGGACGAAATTATGTGCAGAGCTTTTTTTCTCACATTGTCTGGGCACGCTCTGAAGTGGTTCAACGGGTTGAACGAAGGTTCGATCTCTTCTTTCGATCAATTGAGGAATGAATTCCTCAAAGTCTTCATGATCCACAGCCAGAGAAAGAAAGACGCTACTTACCTACTCACACTTAAGCAAGGGAATAAAGAATCCTTGAAGAGCTTTGTAGACCGCTTCCGAGATGCAACCTTGAAAGTGAAGATCTGCCGGTAGGGATAGCCATGGCTGCAATGCTACAAGGGACAAGCTCCAAAAAGCTGCAAGAATCCCTCTCTCTTGATCAACCGATGACAATCTCCGGTCTCTTTGCTAGGGCCAATAAGTATGTGGCCCAAGAAGAGGTGATGAAGATGATACAGCCTAGTGAGGCAAAAGAAGGAAAGAAGAGAGAGAGACGCGCCCGAGAAAAGCTCTCTAAGACCCGTGAGAGTAGACAAAGCCCCTAGGCTCAGGTATGAAGGTTATACCAGGTTGAACGAGTCTCGCACTGCGATATTGGCAGCAATCGAAGGGGCGGGATTGTTGGAATTTCCCAAGAAGAAAATTGGAGACGTAGGATGAAACTCTGAAGCCTACTGTGAATTCCATTGCGCTCACGGTCACCCAACAGAGAGATGCAGAGATTTAATGGATCAGTTGGAAAGACTGGCCAGAGAGGGGAAGATCAACCGCTTCCTGTGGAGGAACGAGAGACCCCGTTATCCTCCCCGTGACTAAAGGGATGACCGTCCGCGGACTGGGCCAAATGATGATAACAGAAGGAATAGGCCAAGAAACGAAGCATTCAGGCCTACGATCCCCCGGGCCAATCCACCAAACAACGAACCTACAGCCCCCGTAATAAATGTTATTGCAGGCGGGGAATCAATAGCAGGAAGCTCATCTACTTCCCCCAAAAGCTACGCTAGGCAAGCGTATCAGGTTAACGTTGTGATGGAAGAACAAGCGGATGAAGAACCCATCATGTTCACTCCGGCTGACAAAGGTGATATTGTCATGCCCCACGATGACCCCATGGTGATATCCGCGGTAGTGGCCAAGCACCCGGTGAGCAGAATCCTGATCGATAATGGGAGCTCAGTGAACCTAATCTATTGGAACTGCTTTGAAAAAATGAGCATTTTCGAAGATAGGTTAAACCCTGTTATGACGCCACTATACGGATTCACGGGCGAGCGAGTGAAGGTGGCCGGGTCCATAGAGTTGCCTGTAACTCTCGGAGAGCACCTGAAGGACGTGACCCGACAAGTATTATTCATGGTAGTCAGGTCAACCTCCGCTGCCTACAACATGATCTTAGGTAGACCTGTGCTGAACGATATGAGGGCAGTGATATCCTCTTGTTATCTATTAATGAAGTTCCCCACTCCCAACGGAGTCGGGCAAGTACGAGGAAACCAAATGAGTGCCCGTACTTGTTATCTCTCTTCCACCGCCAACAAGGTAGCACAGAGGAAAGAAACCTTATGTATAGACGATCCGTCCAAGCCTCAGCCTGTAGAGGAAACAGAAGCCATCGAGCTAACAGAAGGAGATGGAGGAAAAAATGAATTCATCGGGACTCAACTGGGCGAACAACTAAAAAAGGAGATAGTCGAGTGTCTAAGGAGAAACTCGGATGTCTTCGCCTGGAGCCCAGCCGATATGCCCAGGATTAGTCCCGATGTGATCTGCCATGAGCTTAACGTCATACCCGGGCACAGACCCGTCAAACAGAAGAAGAGGAGTTTCGCCCCGGAACGACAAAAAGCAATCACTGAAGAAGTGAGTAAACTCCTGGGCGCCGGATTCATCCGAGAGGTTTACTACCCTGAGTGATTGGCCAATGTAGTGATGGTAAAGAAATCTAGCGGGAAGTGGCGAATGTGTGTGGATTTCACCGATCTGAACAAAGCCTGCCCTAAAGATTCATACCCCCTACCCCGGATAGACAAACTGGTAGACGAAACATCCGGCTACGAATTCCTCAGTTTCTTGGATGCTTTCTCCGGGTATCACCAAATCATGCTTCACCCAGAAGACGAAGAAAAGACTTCATTTATAACCGACAATGGAACCTATTGCTATCGGGTAATGCCGTTCGGTTTAAAGAACGCGGGAGCCACCTATCAACGAATGGTGAGCAAAGTGTTCAAAGATCTTTTGGGAAATACCATGGAAGCCTACGTGGACGATATGATCATCAAGAGCCGCATAGGAGAGTCTCACGCTGATCAAATGTCCAGGGTATTCGAAGTATTGAGGAGATTCAACATGAAGCTAAACCTCAAAAAGTGCTCATTCGGGGTAAGATCAGGGAAGTTTTTAGGCTTCATGATCACTAACAGGGCATTGAGGCAAATCCTGAAAAGGTGCAGGCGATCATTGACATGAAACCCCCAACAACCGTAAGAGAGGTCCAGAGATTGACAGGAAGAATAGCAGCTCTAAATCGCTTCTTGTCGAAGTCAGCAGAAAGGAGCTTGCCGTTCTTCAAAACTCTACGGGGGGGAAAGAACTTCGAATGGATGAAAGATTGTCAAAAGGCCTTTGAGGACCTCAAGGAATACTTGAAACAGTTGCCGTTATTAACAAGGCCCCTGGAAGGAGAACAGCTCTACATGTACTTGGGAGTCGGTGATTTTGCCATCAGTGCGGTGCTACTGAAGAAAGATGAAATGGTGCACCGTCCCATCTACTACGTGAGTAAAGTGTTATTAGATCCAGAGACCCGCTACCCGCTAGCCGAAAAGATAGCATTAGCCCTTGTGATGGCCTCGCGAAAGTTGCGCCCTTATTTCCAAGCTCACCCTATCACCGTCTTAACAGATCAACCGTTAAGACAAATCCTTCAGAAACCTGAACACTCAGGAAGGTTGGTGAAATGGGCAGTGGAGCTTGGGGGATACGATATCACATTTCAACCTCGGCAGGCTATCAAGGGTCAAGCTCTGGTGGACTTTATAGTAGAATGCACTATCCCGAGAGACAGCAGTGAGGGGGAGGCTCACCCATGGTTACTGCATGTCGACGGGGCATCAAGTGCCAACGGAAGTGGAGCGGGTATAGTCCTGGTATCACCAGAAGGGAAATCCCTGGAATACTCCCTACGGTTCGGATTCCCCAGTTCGAACAACATAGCGGAGTATGAAGCTCTGATAGCAGGGATGATATTGGTAGAAAAGCTGCAGGTTCACCACTTGTAGCACACAGTGATTCTCAATTGGTGGTGAACCAATTCAGCGAAAAGTATGAGGTACGGGAACCAATGCTGGTCCCTTACTTGAAGAAAGTCCAACTTCTGGCCCAGACTTTCAAAAGCTTTCAATTGATACAAATCAACCGGTCCGAAAACACACATGCTGATTCATTTTCTAAGTTAGCCTCTTCCACCGAAACACGAGGAAGGATAGTGAAGGTGGAGAGGCTCGAACGACCTAGTATTGAAGAGGTCGAAGTGTGTGACATTCAAATGGGAGACGATTAGAGATCCCCATACAAACAGTATCTCACCGAAGGAACACTCCCCCAAGATAAAGACGAGGCTCGTCGCTTGAAAGTACAAGGGGCAAAGTTCACACTCATCAACGGAGAACTGTACAAAAGGGGATATTCGTCACCATTATTGAAATGTCTGGGACCGGAACAAGCAAGTTACGCCCTAGCCGAAGTGTATGAAGGAATTTGCGGCGAACACTTAGGAGCAAGAGCCCTCGCTGCTAAAGTACTGCGATCGGGATTTTACTGGCCAACGTTGAAGAAAGATGCGATGGACCAAACCCGCAAGTGTGACAAATGTCAGAGGTTTGCGCCTATCTCAATAGCCCCAGTGACTCCCTCTCAAGGCACAGTACAGCCAATTCCTTTTGCACAATGGGGATTGGACATCCTTGGACCTTTCCCATTAGCCACGGGCCAAAAAAGTTCCTGTTAGTGGCTACCGATTACTTTACAAAGTGGATTGAAGCAGAGCCTTTAGCCACAATCACGAAAAAGAAAGTGGAGGCAATGGTGTGGAAAGACATTATCTGTCGATTCGGAATTTCCCGCATCCTAAATGCCGACCATGGAAAGCAATTTGATTGCAACGCCTTCCGTGAATTTTGTAAGCACCTCAACATTCAGCTAAGGATCTCTTCAGTGTCATATCCTCAAGCTAATGGACAGGCCGAGGTCAGTAATCGGACTATCCTTCATGGATTGAAGACCAGGCTAGACAAAGCAAAAGGGGCATGGGTGGACGAATTGCCTAGTGTCTTATGGGTATATTGTACCACCAGTCGTGTGTCGACTAAGGAAACGTCGTTCAGCCTAGTATACGGTGCAGAAGCGTTGATCACCGTGGAAATTGGAGCGTTATCACCAAGAGTGGTACCCTTAGTAGAAAGAGAAAATTCACAAGCTCTAAGGGAAGGCTTGGACCTACTCGATGAACATAGAGAAGCCACTACTATTCAATTGGCATCCTATAATCAGAGGGTGGCCAACTACTATAATAGCCGGGTGAGAGACAGGCCAATGTCTGAGGGAGATCTAGTGCTCAGAAAGTCGCAGATCATGAATGCCCTCAAGGAGGATGGGAAATTCAAAGCCAATTGGGAAGGTCCATACAGAATCAGATACAAGATTGGACCTAACACCTGTGTCCTGGAAACTCTACAAGGGAAGAAGATAAGGAAAACCTGAAATTCAAATCACCTAAAGCTGTATTTGAATTAAGCACCATATTTTCTTTCCCAAACATTATTATCATTTATTTATACTATCACAAGATATTGTTATCAAATCATCACGCAGAATGTCATTTTATTATACATCTGCAACTTCTATGCATCTAAATCTTGTGACAGGATATCAGAAGAGCCGTAAGAGCCTGAGGCGCTATGCGTCACTGTGGCCAGGCGTATATTCAGAAGAGCCGTAAGAGCCTGAGGCCCTATGAGTCACTGTGGCCAGGCGTATATTCAGAAGAGCCGTAAGAGCCTGAGGTGCTATGCGTCACTGTGGCCAGGCGTACATTCAGACGAGCCGTAAGAGCCTGAGGCGCTATGCGTCACTGTGGCCAGGCGTATATTCAGCCGAGCCGTAAGAGCCTGAGGCGCTATGCGTCACTGTGGCCAGGCGTATATTCAGAAGAGCCGTAAGAGCCTGAGGCGCTATGCGTCACTGTGGCCAGGCGTATATTCAAAAGAGCCGTAAGAGCCTGAGGCGCTATGCGTCACTGTGGCCAGGCGTATATTCAGAAGAGCCGTAAGAGCCTGAGGCGCTATGCGTCACTGTGGCCAGGCGTACATTCAGCCGAGCCGTAAGAGCCTGAGGCGCTATGCGTCACTGTGGCCAGGCATATATACAGCCGAGCCGTAAGAGCCTGAGGCGCTATGCGTCACTGTGGCCAGGCGTACACTCTACCGAGCCGTAAGAGCCTGAGGCACTATGCGTCACTATGGCCAGGCAATAAAAACATCAAGGCTATAAAAACTAAAGACGCATCCATGTCATAGTAATCAAGCCTTAAACAGTTATGCGTCATAGTAATCAAAAAATTCTTTCTGAAAGTATACCTTTCTATCAAGAATTGGGGAGCATACATGAATACATTCAAAGCGAATATATACAAGTAAAATAAACAAACAGACAAAGAATGATAAATAGAGAAGTAATGCGATACGAAGCATGAACAAAAATCTCGATTTCATTTCATTCAAAAGCTATTACAAATAGATCTTTAGTAGATCTTTACAATTACATTCAACAAAAGTACTTGAAAAGAAAAACAAAAAACAGAAATAGCTATCTAATCTTCGGGAGAAAGCTGGGGATCAGCTACAGACGGACCTCCACTACCCAGGGACTGTTGCTGACCTTCCTCGCCGTCCAAATCAAGAAGAGCGTCAATAGGCTCGGGAGCACCGCCCAAATCCGCGGGCTCCCAAGGACCGGTGAGGTTGGCGAGGTCATCTTGAGCGGTCCTCTCGAATAGTTCGTCCGCGGGTTTAGCCCCAAGTTCATACTTGGTCCAGTCGGGGGCCTCGAATAGCATTGCCTCATTCGTATATTGAAGCTCGGGGAATTCCTCGCCATCCTTATGCTTCTCTAACCATGATCGGGCAAGATAGAACCCGTACTTTACATAGGGATTCGAGAAATCCTCCTTCCGCCTCAAGCAGTCTTTGGAAAGGCGGTACTCCTTTACGGCTTCTGCCCGGATGCTATCGATCTCTACTCAGGTCAAAGTAGGAGCGGCTTGACTTTCTAAATCGGCAACGCGTTGCTCAAGCTCCTGATTCCGAGTGAGTAAGGACCCGTAGTTGGACTGCATACGATCCAGCTCGGCATGGGCCTCCTGAAGATCCTCGTGGAATTTGCCAGATCAGGCTGTCTCGACAGTGAGATCCCCCTTTGCCTGATTCAGGTCCTGGTGAATTTTTGTGAGCTGCTCCTCCAAGCTTCGAACCAAATCCGGAAGTTTGGACAAGTTATTGACAGTGTTGGATAACTCCATAACCTTGTCCTTCAGCTCCCAAATTTCTTTATCGGCCCACTCCCGATAGGCCCGGTGCTGGGCATTATTGGCCACGGTTCTCTGAGCCAGCTGCAAAGAAATGCAAAAAGTTAGATTTAAAGAATGTAGCAAAAGGGAGTCAAACGAAGAGGAGTACGAAACTTACCCTAAATGCCTCCATGTCGGCTAAGTCCTCCCCCTCCGGATAATTTCGGAATATTCTCGCCTCGTCCCGAGGAAGGATGGAAGACCAACTTATCCGGGAAGCCACCCCGGGAGTATCCAAAGTATCATTGTCGCGGACCCCGGGGTAAACTTGAAATTCGGCCCCTCTCATAATAAAGCCCCATCCACGGGGTAGGACCTCTCATCAGCAGGGCCTATCCTCGGAAGTATTGGTCTGTTTCCCATCGAACCCTCGATGTATAAGCGCCTTCGATTCTTCCGCTGCGACGGAATGATATTGCACTCCGCACGCTCCTCGAAGCGGGATCGCCCGGATAACCCGAAAGCCCCCCGTGAAGATGAGGCAACTCTCCCCCTCTCCCGAGAGGGATCCCTCTGCTCCGAAGGAGGGGGAGGCATCGCCTGCCTAGAAACAGGGGGGGTCCGAGCACGAGGTAGCTGAGAGGGGACCGGTGCCTCGCTTGGGACATCGTCGGCTAAACGAAGCCTCTTCTTGGTAGGAGCACTGGAAGGACCAGCCTCCGAGACCTGACGACCCAACGATTGCCAGAAGTGACTCATTTCTGCAAAAAAGGAAAAGAAAACAAATCAGTGGTTAAAAACTGATCAAAAACAGCAAGTAGTAAAAAGAATTAAAAGTTACCATCAGGAGAATCGAGATGCTCCTGAAGGGACTCTATATTTATTGCGTCGTCATCAGGGAGCACCATGAAAGTGGAGCCGAACCCTTCCCAGCCAGTCAGGTCGGCTAAGGGTTCGGTGCCAGAACTAGACTCCACGTTGGTACTCCCTATATCCTCCTGTGGCCTTACAGGTTCAGGATTTAACTCGGGGGAAGCCGAAGGCGGAGGATTAGACGAGGGAACAGAAGGCCCGACAACAGGGATCGGACTCACACCCCAGCCAGCTGATATCAAATTTTCATTTGATATAAGGTTGTCAAGGCTAATGGGATGATTGACCAACAGTTTGTTGACGTCTGATGATAACTGCTCCCTAAGTGTGGAAATCCTGGGGCCTTTGGGGATTTCTCGCCTAGTCTCCCAACGAGTGGGGAAATCCAGGCCCTCGGGCACTTCCACGACAAGCCACTCCGTCTCGAAACCATGAAGCTTGTTAGCAGGTTTCTCGAACAACCTGTTCTCAAAATCGGGCTGATACACCCGCTGAAGCGAGTAAGGCACTAAGCCGGGGCTCCCTCGAAACCTAAAAAATACATCTAAGAGAGGAAGGGACGGAGGGACGCCCCTTAAATGGCAGTGCACGGTGAACCCTACTAATTGCATCCATGCATGAGGATGCAGTTGTCCCGGGGATACTCTGTGTGTCCTAAGGAAGGAAGCCACGAAATCGGACAATGGGAAGCGGAGTCCTAACTCTAAGGCCGCCCTAAAAACGACTACCCCGTCGGACACGCGACGTATGTCACTCTCCTGAGGGGTTGGGAGTCTATAAGAATATCCCTCAGGTAAAGGAAACCTAGATACTAGGTCTCGGATGTCGACTTCCTTTAAAGTCGACCTAACGCCTAGGTCTATTTGTTTTCCTACACCATGGCCTGCCATTTTAGGAGTTCGAAAACCAAAAAGTGGGATTACGGACTACTAAATCACCTAAAATGAAGGTGAGGAGAACTGGCGACAGAGTCTCAAGAAGCCGCGACAGACTTGCGACACAGTGATGTGTACGCGGCAGAGTTGCGGCAGAGTAGCGATGGAGTTGCGGCAGAGTCACGAGAGAGGGTCCTGAGAGTCGCAGCAGAGTGTCTTTGCAAGAGAACTGAATAGCGACAAGGACAGCAGGGGCCCCGTATATATAGCGGCTCGCCTGCGTCGCCACACGCGCAGAAATCCGACCCGACCCGAGAAAAATTTGGACCCAGATCCTCTTTCGCAGGAAAAATTCCTACCAAAGAGTGGGGAGCAATTGATGGTGGTCGTGTCACCAGAATCCACGTGTACAACTATCCGCCAACCAGAGAGTGCCACGTGTCAGAATAAGAATAAGCCACGTGGCTGATGTGGCGACAGTGTGGTCACGCGACACAGTTGCTTGTTGAGCGACAGAATGTTCGAGGCGACAGGGATTCCATCGCCTGGTATGTGTGCTGCACAGTTGGCGCGACAGACCTCCATCGCCCCTATTGCGACATAGGTCTCCCGCATTGCCCCCGCGGTAGAGGTCTCCCGCATTGCCCCCACGGTAGAGGTCTCCCGCACAGCCTGCGGCAGAGGTCTTTCGCATAGTCTGTGGCAGAGGTCCATGGGTACTCTGCCGCCTACCGATTCCCCCGCAAGCTACTTAACCCGAAGCGCGACAGAGTGCTCCATGACTCTGTCGCGGCCCAGACACGCGCCTGGGCCTCAGCTCGAACCGACTTAGAAGAAACCTATAAATATGCCGAGGAGCTCTCAGAAAAAGAGGACGAAACAAATGAACAAAAAAACAGGGAGAAATACTTCAACTCTTTGAATTAAGAAACACATTCTCTTCTTCTTACATACACAACTCCCGATTACTTACTTAATCATCGGAGTGCGCGTGCAGGGACAGATCCCTGCGCCCTCTGATTCCTGTTGTTTTTGCAGAACATACGAAGAACACATGGAACAAATCGCACCGACGTCACTTCTTTGTCGTTAGTGCAATCAGACTACGTGGAAGGTAAATTCCTGTTGCTGTTCGTTCAGGCAACATCAACTTCAATACTTGATTTGATAGATTCGTGATTCTAATTATACTTTTAATTTTTAAATATATTTTATATTTAATATGTATATAAATAAATGGAAAAAATAGTGTTTTATGTTTATGTTTACAATTTTTTTGAACCTATTAAGTTTATAAGTATATCTAACCAAGTTGTCAAACTATTGGAGTAAATTACTAGTCAAGCTCCAATATAAAACATGAAGCTTGATAGAATTCAAATCGAAATTCAAATTTTTTTAGTGAAAACGAGCTCAAATTTGATAAAGAATCAACTTACTGTTTCAATTATATTATACCCGCCAAATAAATTAACAGTAGGAACTCAATGGTGTAATCTTAAAGAGTTAAGATGACATTTTTTATGTATAAATTTTGTTGTTTGTCTTGTGGATCTTGAACCGTTCTGTGAGCCTTATATAACCATACTTATTTAGCTGAAGAAAATGAGGTAAAAAAAAGAATTGTTCAGACAATGTAAATGCTCAGAAGGTATGAAAAATGAAATGACCATATCTCCTATAACAAGTTATTTTACAAGTTATCTATTTGGCTGAAGAAAAAAAGAAGTAAAGATAGAATTGTACAATGTAAATGCTCAGAAGATTTGAAAATGAAATGAAATATCTCCTTTACCAAGTTATTTTGTATCCATTTTAACGTGAAAAATGCAAGATGAAGAAATGTGCTCATGATTCTGTGAAGGAACCAATGCCGCGGAGTTCATCACTCTCCGGTACTCGCCTTTCCTTTTCTTCTCTTCTCCATAGATCCATTTCTCTCCTTCTCTTTTAATTTGTTCATTCACAGCAACTTCTGATGAATTGGAAATTATAACTTTCCTCCAGTTACACCAGATTCTTAACATGATATAAATCATCACCAAACATATAACTGTGGAAGTGAAAACTATGGCTACTACAATACAAACAACTGCGGTGCCCGACAGTCTGTTCTTTTCATGACTCGCTGAGTCCATGCACGATGATAATGGTAGGCCGCATAGCTTGTCATTACCCGAGAAAGAACTAAGAGGGAATCCGGAAAAGGTAGAAGGAAGTTCTCCTTGAAGATGATTATTTGACAAGTTTAGCATATCAAGGCTGGTCAATTTTCCAAGTGAAGAGGGAACTTCTCCCTGAAGCCGGTTGAAAGAGAGATTCAATCTTTCCAGCTTCAAAAGATTTCCTAGAGATGACGGAATCTCACCAGACAAAAGATTTCTGCTCAGATCCAAGATCACTTGTAGTTCAGTTACTCTTCCTATCTCAGATGGTATTGAACCTGTGAAGAAGTTTTCTGAAAGCCTCAGCTCATAAAGCTTCATGCATTGCTGGATCGTTGGAGGAATAGAACCTGAAAGATTGTTTCTTTGCAGATTTAGGACATTGAGAGAAGTGAGTTCTCCAATCTCCTTTGGGATCTCACCAGAGAGACTGTTGGTATGAAGAGAAAGTTTTAGCAATCTAGAACAGTTTCCAAGCTCGGGTGGCACCTGTCCATGGAAATTATTGGAAGAAAGATCTAGCTCTCCGAGTTCTTGTAGGCTACCCAACCAACTAGGCATTCTGCCTGTGAATTGGTTATTGTTAAGTAGAAGGTGCTGAAGTCTTTGACAGGTAGAGAGTTGGGATGGCACTTCTCCTGTGAAATGGTTGAAAGATAAATCGAGAAAAGTGAGCTCTGTGAGTTGGCCTATTTCTGAAGGAATGTTACCAGTAAGATGATTATTGGCCAGGCGGAGACGGTGTAGATTTTTTGAAATGGCCAACCTAGAAGGAATGATACCTGAGAAGCTGTTGTTTGTTAAGTCCAATGCAGTCAAAGAATTGGAACCTGTGAGGGGAAAGATGGTACCACTGAACTTATTGTGAGAAAAATTGATTATTTTGAGGTTTCTCAGCAAGGATAGTGATTCAGGTAGAGGACCTTCAAAAGAGTTGTTGTAGAGCGTAATGGTGCCCAGTTGAGAAAGGAGCCCGAATGTTGCTGGCAAGACCCCTGATATTTTATTATCAGCTAAAGCCAACTGCTGTAGCTTTTTGCAGTAGCCCAAACTCGGTGGAATTGGACCTGACAAACCATTCTGCCTTAATTGAAGCAAAACTAGATTTTTGAGCTTTCCAATAGTTACAGGAATAGAACCGCTGAACTGGTTCCCAAAGAAATCAATAGCAGTTAAGCTTGTGCAATTTGTTAACTCTATTGGTATACTTCCTGACATCTGGTTATCGTAGAGGTAGAGGGTGCTCAGACTCTGCAGCTTACCGATTTCCACTGGAATTGAACCTATGATCATGTTGTCAAAGAGATAAAGATTTTGCAAGTAACTAATGTTTCCAATTTCAGAAGGAAGACTTCCATGGAAGCTGTTATTATTGAGCAGGAGATCTGTAAGGTTCTCTAATTTGTCAATGCTAGGTGGTAACTCTCCTCCAAAATTATTGTTGGAAAGGTCTAGTTGTTGGAGTGAGGAGCAGGTCAGCAGCTCCAAAGGGAATCCTCCAGAGAAATTATTTTGAGCTAGAAAAAGTTGTTGCAGATTTGATTTCTTAAGGCAAAAGTTGCTTGGAATGCTACCCGTCAAAGCATTGTTAGACAAAACTAGAACTTCAAGCTTCAGCAATTGGATATTAAACAGGTTTATGCTCCCTGATAGGTTGTTATTGGACAAGTCAAGCATCTGGAGCTGAACCAAATGGTTTAGTTCCAAAGGAATTTCTCCATTCAGCCTATTTCCAAGCAAATTCAAGTACTGCAAATTGGATAGACTACTTATCTCAGTAGGAATCATTCCAGAAAGGCTGTTATTAGCCAAGTTCAAAATTTGCAGCGATTTGAGCTTCCCGATTGAAGCAAGGATTTCTCCATCAAGCCTGTTGTTTGATGCTGCAAAATTTTGAAGCTTTTCACATTCCTGAATCTCTGTTGGAATGGGGCCACTGAGACTGTTCTTCTGCAGATCAAGAGATATCAGATTCTTCAGTTTACCAATCTCTCCAGGAATACTTCCATTTAATCGGCAATACGCAAGACCCAGCACTCTCAACTCTGTCAAGTTACCAATATTTGGTGGTATTTGACCATCTAACATGTTATCTCCGAGTCTAAGAACTTGCAACTTCTTCAAAAAGCCCATCTCTGGAGGGATTTTACCAGAGAGATTATTTGAAAATAGGAGCAGTGTTCTTAGATTTTGAAGATTTCCAATCTCAGGGGGAATTGAGCCAGAGAGAAAGTTCAGAGACAAGTCAAGTATTTGAAGAGAAACGACGTTCCAGAACTCACGTGGAATGGAACCTGACAATCTTACAGCAGATAGATTCAACCCAATAACAGAAGCTTCATCATCTGAGCATGTCAACCCATTCCAACTGCAAATATGAGCTCTGGGAGACCAGCTTTCGAGAACTCCTGCAGGATCAACTAGTTGTGATTTAGTTCTCAAGAGCCAGTAGGAATCTGCTGAATTGTCTCCAAAAGTGACCGCGAGAACAGCAATCAGGACTGTAAAGAAGAGAATAAAATGGGACATTCGAATGGTATCCATTTCAAATGGTCACCAAGTTCATTTCCAACTTCATAACCAAAGCATCAGATGGTAGATTCTGTGGCTTCAGTATAGCAGCTTTGGGCGCTTGATTCCATGTCTAAAAGATAAGGCCAGACCAAGAAAGAAGAGTTCAACTGAATCAACTTGTAAAAAAGAGGACAGAAACACAGGAGGGAATTGATGTCAACTGAAGATCAAACAGGTTTAAAGTGTGGGGAGGTTAGAAGCTTGTAGTTTAAATAGTTAATGAAATAGGCTTGCCTAATCAGTGTGAACAGAAACGTTATAAAAATAGTTTATCAAGCAGTAGTTAAGCTCTAGCCACAAAATCATCTTAGAGGACAGCCGTCCCTCTTAACTTCTTTTTCCTCTGGTGGTAATTATGGAATGTTGAAGCATGTTTTAGTAGCTTGTGAGAAAGGGAATCGTATTCATATACAAGACATGGGGATAAGATGGAGTGATAGGCATGTTGAAGAGGAAAAAGTGGCAAGCAGGAACAAGTGGGCCTCTCCCTAGGCTCTCCTTGTCAGATTTAGATTGGAGACTGGTTCCATTTCCATGCTAAGCCAAATAATAATAATAAGAATAAGAATTCTCTTATCATATTAGGAGAAAAAAATTATTGTGCCTTTAGAAAGGTTGGAAAAGATTTGACTTTCGGAGGCTTAGAGACAGACTCAATTTGGCTTCAACTATTGTCAACTAAATTGGTATAAAACCATTATGTCAGTGAAATTCTAGGATGATTCAAAGAAGCATAGAGGACGATAAGCGTGCGACCTGAATGGACCAGTTGGCCCCCCAACTAATAATACGAAGTACACAGTTACGAATATATATGCTGCCAACTTATACATATCACGGCCTGATTCAATGGCTCGGATTACCTTCTCCACTCTTTGGAATTTGGATGCATAAAGCTTCATTTAAAAGCACGTATGCATATATTTTGTGCTATGTGTTCTTATTGCCAATTGCATTTTTGTTCCCTTTTTGTTTTCTTTCTTCTTTATGGTATGACTTTGTCCTATATTATTATACTTCGTGTATGTGTGTTCATAAAGGGTAATGCATTTGGTAGACAAATGAGATCATTTTCGATCAAAATTTCCTTTTTTTTGGGAAGTATTTTTGAAGTAAAATCTTGAATGTATTAAATTGATATTGAAATTACACTATTAAAATTGTTAAAAAAATTAAAATTATACAAAATCTGAATATAGCTCTAAAGATATTATTTAAAAAAAAAAAGTCTAGATTTGAAGATATTTTCTCCCTTCTCTCCACCTAAACCACCAAATACCCAACTTAAAAATACAAGAAGAAAACAAAAGAGTAACAATCATAATGAATTTTACAGTAGAAGGAGGCTTCATTGCTCATTATTCAAACCAAAGATGCGACTAAGACGTGAAGGTTTGGTGTTATAACTCCAAGAAATGCGTCCATTGGCCCATTTAGGTTTTTTTTTTTTTTTTTTTATTTTTTTTTTTTAAGAAAAAAATCGAAGGAGAATGACCTCATTTTGTTCAAAGGATTCTTCCAATGACTAACACCAAAATGTAAATGAATAAAGGGATTCTGCTCAAGAAGAAACAAAGAGTACAGGACAAAGAAGTTCACCAACTATAATTGTGATAGATTAATTGTGCACTCTGGGGCATGGCTTCCAGTTTTAGCTTTAGATTCTCACTTTGCTTAGTTTCTCAGTATTCAAGAAGAGGCAACCAACTTAGATGGGAAATCTAACATGTTTTGTCCCATCAAAATGATCAGAAAACTGGACAAGAAAACAAATCACTACTAATCTACCTGGACCATTTGGTTTAAACCCTAGTGTTCCTTTCAAACCTTTTGCCTTTACAAAGAAGCAAATCTCTAATAAGTCTTTTCATTGCTATGGCTCTGTTGCGAGTCTTTATTAATTGTTATTTAAATATCATATGTAGAAGTTGATGTAGATACTTATTATTGATTGTTACGTGACATATCATGTGTGCACTACTAACAGAAATTAATGTTATTTAATAAATTTAGACTTAATTGTATGATTTTAAAAGATTGAGAGTTTATTTACAATAAAATAAAAGTTTATGAATTGATTTTCATGCAATAAAATATTAAGAAATTAAATTTATTTTGTACAAAAGGTTAAGAGTATATTTAACTATTAAGTTTTCTACATATTACTTGTTTTTCTTTAAATAATTTATTGACAACAAAATTTAAAATTAATGTAATATGAATATGTATACAAAAAACAGAATATCATGACAGTATGAAAACGAATTTAAAATGATCCCAATAAGAGTAATCAAGTGCTATTGAAAAAAATCCATTGTTGCTATCGATTTATTGAATACCATAAGTGCATGGATCATAACAAGTAATATTATAATAAATAGAGTGTCTATTCCATGATGATTGAATTTGTGAAGTTTCTTGCCAGATACTAAATTTATAACGTCATAATTTTGTTCAAATTAATAGAATTTTCTTAATTTCAAATAACTATTAAAATAATAAAAATAAAAAAGCAAGTAAATTAAAGGACATACAAAAATTTAAATGATACTTTTTATATTGTATTTATATGTGAATTTTAATAATACTTTTTGAAAATTTATTTTATTGTATTTTATTAAATTTTAATTTAATTTATTTTTACAAAAAAAAAATCACTTGACCTGCGAGCTAGCCCAATCCACATAAAAAATGGACCAAGCTTTTAGATTTTGGCCTATTTAAAAATGGGCCTAAATGGGTTTAGCGCGTTTAAACCTGTACCATACAGAACGGGCCCACCCCGCTCGTTTTTCACCCCTAGCATTATATACTTTTCTGCCATTAGTGAAGATCAGCAAATACCATTTGTGGCCTCTTGGTCAAGGACATTGTGAAATCATTATCCTTCAAACCATTTTTGTGAACATGGTGATGGCAACCATATTTTTTAAGTTTTTGACACTGAGCATCTCTTGGTTAAACCTAGTGACATACTTTCTTAAAAACTCGCCCGCATTTTGCTTCACTGACATCAATGTAATAAAAGTTTTCTTAAGGAAAATGCTACTAACGAAATGATTGACAAACTGGGCCCAAGCTCTTTAATAGAACTTGTTGAACTTGGCTTCAACGAAGAATACCATGACGTTATGTCACACCCCACTTCTGGGAACCCTTCTATCTATACATTCTCTACTACGGTTGGGCTGTGAGAAGATGCAATTACTAAAATTCATTCATTTTCAGCGGAAGATTTAAATCTTTAATTCACACTCCCAGGTGTGTGTGTAGATATACAAAATCAATTATATAAATACCATGTGCTTACATATCATCCCCATAATACTATTTACAATTCCAAGATATAACTGTGCGATACGATAAATTAGATACAAAATACTCGTGTATACAAATCTTATACCTTTACGGAATTGTGGGAGCTGTTCAACACAAAAGACCTAGAGACCACTGCTCTCTTACTTCTCAGTACCTGAAGGGGGAAAATAGTGGGATGAGCAAACCACAGCTCATTAAGGAAATGTATGCTAGTAGGTAGATATCGTACTACCTACATAGCTCATGCATGTATAAACCAAAACCATGTTTTCAGTACAAATGGAAATATCATACGAAAAATGCATTTAAACATATATTTCTCAATAGCATTTTCGTGTAAATCAAATATCAAGCTTCCATTTAAAACATGCTCATAAATAGTGCCCTCACGGCACAAATGTGAAATCAGAGATTTATCAAAAACACAAAATCTCTTTCTTTTCTGAGATTATCTCTGTTTCTTGAATCTCTGAGACAGGCATGGAATTTTCGGCAATCAAATATCCACGACATATGGCCATAGTCAGTGATCCCGAGCCCACTGATCAGGTGTGCACAGGGCATCACTTCGCCTGAAGGGGAATGGGTCAGTCTTGCCCTCCGGCTCATCTCAATCAACCACATCTCCTCATATACTCACGGTAAGAATACGCCGTGTGTCATCTACGCGATACTCGTACTCACGTGTACCCAGCACGGTACATAGTATACCAACGGATAACTACACTGTTCTACGTACGACCGTGGACCCAAGTCCATACTCCAACTCCAATGGACTTTTCATCCTAAATCATGTCTCATATACCAGGCGAGCAAGCAGCGTGACACACAGTCATCGCAAGGCTCCAGTGCGGTACGATCTATCGTTAAGGCCCAGCCCGTTCAAATGGCCGTCGGCTGGTATCCCTTTGGGTCCCAGACCCCCAGGTTTACCCCAACTCAATAAAACAGGTGCGAGCAAAGTTCCCGCACTTTCTCAAAACCCTCGCGCGAGTTAAAACTCCAGCACGGTACATCAAAGGCATTAAAACGGGTGTGAGCTAGCGCTTCAACACTAAATCTCATCTCAAAACTGATAGATGGCTATTTTCCCTTTTTAAAACTCAAAACATGTTTATTCATACAGCATGCCTTTTCATGCTAAAACATGTAAAATTAGCCAACCTATCATCAACATTTCTCAATCATCAAGATCAATGTAAATTAGAGAAAAACATTGAAAACATGCATATCATGCTATTTCCTTACCCTATCCCATTTCTCAATACATATATACATCATAGTACTTTTCATGCTTCCATATCATTTCATAGAATTATAATATCGTACTAGTTCTAGCAATATATCTACGAAATTGCTGTAAAATACGCACGAACATCTCTATAGCTAACACATAATCCCTTACCTCACTTTATTTGTGTGCAACTATCCTCCTCTACGCTTCTCGCATTCTCATCTCGACTTGCTCCGGCGTATCATCCGAAACTGAAATTCATCCATCAAACACTTGAGTTAACGTTTCTAACTCTTATTCAACTAAGCATTTATCCAATGCCTTAAATACACATTTTACCCCTTGTGGTAAATCTCACAATTTTATCCCAATATCAACATGCCCAAACCATGCCCACAACATAATCATCCTCTCAAGATATCTCATTCATCATTAACACTTCTACCTTCCACTTTCTCACACTAGACCATTTCTAAGTTATATTCATTTCATGCCATTCTAGGTAGTTCTACCCACAAGGTGCACACCCAATTAACTTCATAATAATTAACTACACCAATGTACTTGGATTTGTGCACTAGAACTTACCTCATTGGATTTCTTCTTTGCTCCAATTAGGAATGCCCTTTTATTCCTTCAATCCGACAAATGGGGAAATGCCTCTAGACTATGTTGTTCTTCTCTTAGACGTGAACGACTTTGTCTCTAATAGCTTTTCCTCAAATCTTACTGAAAATGGCTGGATTTAGGAGTGAGAAAGCTAGGTTTTTGAGTTGAAGTGTAAAGAAATGGTTTATCCCGAAAATCTGCAGATCCAACTGCTCCTATTTATAGTTTTAACTTGATAAGATCGATCTTCCTTGGGTGGAGATCGATCTGGTCCTCTAAAAATCCCTCTTTTCTAAGACATTTTAAAGGCAAGAGATCGATCTGTCGAGGCTTGAGATCGATCTGCTGTCGAACAGAAGCTTAAGGAGATCGATCTGGTCTTAGGGGAGATCGATCTGCTTCCAACCCGAGAGCTAAGGAGATCGATCTGATTCCTTTGGAGATCGATCTGCTCCATTCCATTACTCTCATAAGAGCATTCTGGCTCTTCCAGATCGATCTCTCATCCTATAAGATCGATCTGGCCTTCACATTTCCAGATTTCCTGCAGTTTTTCTGCAACAACTTCATTCAAAACTTTCTCAATTTACCTCCATAGTCCTTCCCTCATTCATAATGCAACTTGTACATATAATCACGATTCTTATTACAAGTGCGTACATAATCTTATGAACTTACACTGCATATACTTCACATTACAAATGTATCATTATACTTATGATTTTATTTACATTCCCATGTTCCTATATACAGCTATACATATACGGGGTCTCACATTCTCCCCCACTTAGAGAATTTGGTCCTCCAAATTAGAACCAATTCAATCTCTGAATAACTTGGGATACTTTTCCCGCATCAAACTTTCCAGTTCCCATGTGGCCTCTTCCACAGTATGATGTTGCCACAAAACCTTAACCAATGAAATCGTCTTGTTCCGCAACACCCTCTCTTTTCTGTCCAACACCCTGATCGGTCTCTCGACATACGACATATCCTCCTTGAGCTCCAACGGCTCATAGCTAATTACATGTGTCGGATCCGGGTAGTACTTCCGAAGCATAAAAACGTGGAAGACATTGTGGACTTCTGCTAGCTTAGGTGGTAAGGCTAGCCTATATGCTCCATCTCCCACTCTATCCAAAATCTCGAAGGGACCAATGTAACGAGGACTTAATTTTCCTTTCTTCCCAAACCTCGTTATTCCCTTAGAAGGAGATACTTTCAAAAATACAGACTCGCCAACATCAAACTCAAGTGGTCTCCATCTCCTGTCAGCGTAGCTCTTTTGTCGACTTTGAGCTGTTCGCAGCCTCTCGCATATTATCTGAACATCCTCGGAGGCTTGCTTAACCAAATCGGGAGCGAGCAACTGTCTGTCGCCAACTTCTTCCCAACCAATGGGCGATCGGCATCTACAACCGTATAGTGCCTTATAAGGGGCCATACCAATACTTGAGTGATGACTGTTATTGTAGGCAAACTCAATCAATGGCAAGTGATCGTCCCATGAGCCTCTAAAGTCCAGTACACACGCTCTCAACATATCCTCCAAGGTCTATATAGTCCTCTCTGACTGACCATCTGTTTGAGGATGAAAAGCGGTGCTAAAACTCAACTGGGTCCCCATCGCTTCCTGAAAATGTCCCCAAAAGTGGAAAGTGAAGCGGGCATCCCGATCAGAAACAACACTCACTGGGACTCCATGCAATCTCACTATTTCTCGCACATACAGGTTCGCCAATGCACTCAATGTATCTGTAGATCTCATGGCTAAGAAATGTGTCGATTTCGTTAACCGATCTACTATCACCTATATCGCATCATGGTTCTTACGGGTTCTCGGTAACCCCATCATAAAATCCATGGTGACATGCTCCCACTTCCATTTTGGTATCGGTAGAGGTCGTAATAATCCTCCTAGTTTTTGATGTTCGACTTTTACTTGCTGACAAATGAGACATCTAATGACATACTTAGCTATGTCTCTCTTCATTCCAGACCACCAATATGCCTTTCAGAGATTTTGATACATCTTACTACTCCCCGGGTGTATCGTATATCTTGACGAGTGAGCCTCTGATAAGATCAGCTTCCTCAGCTCTAAATCCTTAGGAACACATATTCTATCTCCAAACCTTAGTATTCCATCTGAACTCAATATAAAATCGGCACCCTTCCCTTTTCGGATTTGGCTAATCATGTCAATACACTATTGATCAATTTACTGAGCTTGTCGAATTTTCTCAATCAACTCTGGTTCTAATCTCAAGCTAGCAATAATCCCATAGTTGTCAATCTCAGGTAGGGTCATACCCAGACTAAGGTTCGTAAATTGTTCCAACAACTCGTGCTCTCTAACCATCATATGTGATACCAACCCGAGACTCTTCTGACTCAATGCATCGGCAACCACATTTGCCTTCCCCGGGTGGTATAAGATCTCACAATCATAGTCCTTGAGGAGTTCCAACCACCTCTTCTGTCTCATGTTTAACTCCTTCTGTGAGAATAGATATTTCAGACTCTTATGATCCGTAAAGATTTGAAATCTCTCACCATATAAGTAGTGGCGCCATATCTTCAATGTAAACACTACGGCCACTAACTCCAAATCATGATTGGGGTAGTTCCTCTCATGATCTTTCAGCTGTCTAGATCCATAAGCTACCACCCTCCCATCTTGGATCAAAACACAGCCTAGTCCTTGATGCGAAGCATCTGTATACACCGAGTAATTCCCTGAACTGTTAGGGATGATAAGAACTGGCGCGGTGGTTAATCTGGGCTTAAGTTCCTGAAAACTTCTCTCACAAGCTTCATCCCATAAAAACTCCACACTCTTCTTCGTAAGACGTGTCAATGGAGCAGCTAATCTAGAGAAACCCTCTACAAATCTCCTGTAGTAACCAGCCAAACCTAGAAAGCTTCTAATCTCTGTGACTGTCTTAGGTTGTTCCCACTGAACAACGGCCTCAATCTTGGACGGATCTACTGACACCCCATCCTTCGATATAACATGGCCTAGAAAAGAAATCTTTTCTAGCCAAAAGTCACATTTGTTAAGCTTGGCATATAACCTTCTCTCTCGAAGGGTCTGCAAAATAATCCTTAAGTGCTGCTCATGCTCTTCTCTGGACCTTGAATACACCAATATATCATCAATGAAAACAATTACGAACTAGTCCAGGTATGGCTTGAATACTTCGTTCATTAGAGCCATAAAAGCTGCCGGCGCATTGGTTAACCCAAAAGGCATCACTAAGAATTCGTAATGGCCATAGCGGGTACAAAATGCTGTCTTGGGCACTTCCTCCTTCCGAATCTTCAATTGATGATACCCAGACCTCAAATCTATCTTGGAAAAGATTTATGCTCCTCGAAGCTGATCCAATAAATCGTCAATGCGTGGCAAGGGGTACTTATTCTTGATGGTAGCCTTGTTCAACATCTGGTAGTTGATGCACAACCTGAGGCTCCCATCTCTTTTCTTCACAAACAATACCGGGGCTGCCCATGGTGAGACGCTCGGTCTTATAAACCCCTTCTCTAACAACTCTTGCAGCTGTTTCCTTAATTCCTCTAACTCAACTGGAGCCATCCTATATGGTGACTTGGATATTGGTTCGGTTCCAGGCGTCAAGTCTATACCGAATTCCGTTCTCTATCGGGTGGTAATCCTAGTAGATCGTCTGGAAAGACAGCAGGGAATTCTCTGAACACTGGGATGTCCTCTATATCCGGATGTACTTTGTTCAAATCCACCACATAAGCAACAAAACCTTCAAAACAACACTCCAGTCATTTATACCAAAGTACTTTACTTAACACAAAATTTAAGATTTCATTTCTTCTCTTAAAATCTTACAACACATTCTTCAGGTAGAGAAAACTTAATAGACTTAGAACGACAGTCTATGACAGTATGATTGGTGGCTAACCAATCCATTCCCAAAATTACATCAATGTCATATATATTCAACAAAATCAAGTTGGCTGTCATGCACTTATCTCCCACCCTCACTTTAGAATCTTTATACACTTGCTCAACTAATTGGCTAACTCTCATTAGAGTACCTATTAGTAAAGTCCTACTCAAGTATGTGGGTTCTACAAAACCTTTTAACTTAGATGCACATGTAGGTGATATGAAGGAATGCGTAGCACCAGAATCAAACAAAGCTATAACCTCCAGATTGAAAATCAAGATTGTACCTTTTATCACTTCAGAAGAGTTATCATCCGATGCCTGGTCTATCGTATATACCCTACCTTGACCCACAACTTGTTTTCCCTTTTCTTCAGTCGAGGCTTTCTTTCTTGCAGGAGGTGCAACTGTAGGAACCCTCTCTGGCTCTTTACCCCTCTGTGGAATTGCCTCAACTATCTCCGGGCACTTTCTGGCATAATGTCCAAATTTACCATATCTGAAGCATCGGGTACCCTGAAGATGACATGGCCTACCACCATGGTATCGACCGCATAGTTTATACTGATCTGTAGTCGTTCGGGGTCCACCAATCACTATACCTCTGGCTGGTGTCTGAGTTGGAGGCATAAAAGGTCTAGCAACCTTTTTTTGGAACTCATCTACCTCTCTCCGACGCTTACTCATGAATTTTCAACCAAATTTGGCACTCTTACCATCTCCCAGCTTCCTCGGACCCTTGTCTTTACCCCAACTAAAATCAGAAGTCTGCAAGTCATAATCTTGCTCACATAACTGGGCCCGTCGCACAGCCTCTCTATATGTAGCGACATCAAATGGGGCCAACTTCGCTCGGATTGAAGGCCTCAGTCCATCTACAAATCTACGGACTCTGATAGCTTCACTCCTGATCGAGTCCGGATCATATCGACCCAGTGAAGTGAATCGTGACTCGTACTCATCAACTGTTCGATTCCCTTGAGTCAGATTCAGAAATTTCATCTGTAGTCTATGTCGAGCAGTATCTGGGATATATTGCTCTCTGAAAACGTCCAAGAACATATCCCAAGTGATAGCCATACCTTGAGCTCTCAACATCGGCCTGGTAGACTTCTACTAGTGCTCTGCTTCGCCTCTCAATACGAAGGTCGCAAGGGCTACTCTCTCCGTAGCTGAACATCTACAGAAGTCGAATAACTTCTCCATCTGACTGATCCAATCCTCAGCCACTATTGGATCCTTTACCCCGCTAAACGAAGGAGGCTTAAAGTCCATAAAATGCCTCAATCTCTCTATATTACAGTCATATCCATACTCCAAATCATCATCATACTGCTGTGGGGCTACTAGAGGAGGTACGGGTCGAATATGAGGTTCCCGTGGACTAAACGGTTCAGCTTACGCAGGTGCAACATTCTCAGGTTCAGGTGCAGCTGCTGGGGGATTCGGTGCAGCCTGTCCCGCTGTACCAGGTGTACCCTCAAACCTAGCCATGATCTGATCCATCATAGTCATCATCGTGCGCATGTCTTCCTCTAATCGAGTTATTCGAGGATCAGAAGCCTCTATCTGTTCCTAGGGCTCATGACTAGAGGATGATCTACTCTGCCTCTCAGTCCTGTCATTTTGCCCTAGAGCTCTCGAGCTCTCTCCCCTCTTGCGGTGTCTCTCAGGCATAACTCACTAGCCTGATAACTTTCCTGCGTTATAACAAACATTTAATTCACTACCATCTCCGTACACACATTTGTATCTAAATATCGCACAGTAACTTGGGGATGTATGTTTTCTTAGTCCTAAACATCAACTCACATCAGACCAACCATGCTCTGATACCAAATCTATCACACCCCACTTCTGGGAACCCTTCTATCTATACATTCTCTACTACGGTTGGGCTATGAGAAGATGCAATTACTAAAATTCATTCATTTACAGCGGAAGATTTAAATCTTTAATTCACACTCCCAGGTATGTGTGTAGTTATACAAAATCAATTGTATAAATACCATGTGCTTACATATCATCCCCATAATACTATTTACAATTCTAAGATATAACTGTGCGATACGATAAATTAGATACAAAATACTCGTGTATACAAATCTTATACCTTTACGGAATTGTGGGAGCTGTTCAACACAAAAGACCTAGAGACCACCGCTCTCTTACTTCTCAGTACCTGAAGGGGGAAAATAGTGGGATGAGCAAACCACAGCTCAGTAAGGAAATGTATGCTAGCAGGTAGATATCGTACTACCTACATAGCTCATGCATGTATAAACAAAACCATGTTTTTAGTACAAATGGAAATATCATACGAAAAATGCATTTAAACATATATGTCTCAATAGTATTTTCGTGTAAATCAAATATCAAGCTTCCACTTAAAACATGCTCATAAATAGTGCCCTCACGGCACAAATGTGAAATCAGAGATTTATCAAAAATACAAAATCTCTTTCTTTTCTGAGATTATCTCTGTTTCTCGAATCTCTGAGACAGGCATGAAATTTTCGGCAATCAAATATCCATGACATATGGCCATAGTCAGTGATCTCGAGCCTCACTGATCAGGTGTGCACAGGGCATCACTTCGCCTGAAGGGGAATAGGTCAGTCCTGCCCTCCAGCTCATCTCAATTAACCACATCTCCTCATATACTCATGGTAAGAATACGTCGTGTGTCATCTACGCGATACTCGTACTCATATCCACCCAGCACGATACATAGTATATCAACGGATAACTACACTGTTCTACGTACGACCATGGACCCAAGTCCATACTCCAACTCCGATGGACTTTTCATCCTAAACCATGTCTCATATACCATGCGAGCAAGCAGCGTGACACACAGTCATCGCAAGGCTCCAGCGCGGTACGATCTATCGTTAAGGCCCAGCCCATTCAAATGGTTGTCGGCTGGTATCCCCTTGGGTCCTAGACCCCCAGGTTTACCCCAACTCAATAAAACAGGTGCGAGCAAAGTTCCCGCACTTTCTCAAAACCCTCGCGCGAGTTAAAACTCCAGCACGGTACATTAAAGGCATTAAAGCGGGTGTGAGCTAGCGCTTCAACACCAAATCTCATCTCAAAACTGATAGATGGCTATTTTCCCTTTTTAAAACTCAAAACATGTTTATTCATACAACATGCCTCTTCATGCTAAAACATGTAAAATTAGCCAACCTATCATCAACATTTCTCAATCATCAAGATCAATGTAAATTAGAGAAAAACATTGAAAACATCCATATCATGCTATTTCCTTACCCTATCCCATTTCTCAATACATATATACATCATAGTACTTTTCATGCTTCCATATCATTTCATAGAATTATAATATCGTACTAGTTCTAGCAATATATCTACGAAATTGCTGTAAAATACGCACGAACATCTCTATAGCTAACACACAATCCCTTACCTCACTTTATTTGTGTGCAACTATCCTCCTCTATGCTTCTCGCATTCTCATCTCGACTTGCTCCGGCGTATCATCCGAAATTGAAATTCATCCATCAAACACTTGAGTTAACGTTTCTAACTCTTATTCAACTAAGCATTTATCCAATGCCTTAAATACACATTTTACCCCTTGTGGTAAATCTCACAATTTTATCCCAATATCAACATGCCCAAACCATGCCCACAACATAATCATCCTCTCAAGATATCTCATTCATCATTAACACTTCTACCTTCCACTTTTTCACACTAGACCATTTCTAAGTTATATTCATTTCATGCCATTCTAGGTAGTTCTACCCACAAGGTGCACACCCAATTAACTTCATAATCATTAACTAGACCAATGTACTTGGATTTGTGCACTAGAACTTACCTCATTAGATTTTCTCTTTGCTCCAATTAGGAATGCCCTTTTATTCCTTCAATCCGACAAATGCGAAAATGCCTCTAGACTATGTTGTTCTTCTCTTAGACGTGAACGACTTTGTCTCTAATAGCTTTTCCTCAAATCTTACTGAAAATGACTGGATTTAGGAGTGAGAAAGCTAGGTTTTTGAGTTGAAGTGGAAAGAAATGGTTTATCCCAAAAATCTGCAGATCCAACTGCTCCTATTTATAGTTTTAACTTGATGAGATCGATCTTCCTTGGGTGGAGATCGATCTGGTCCTCTAAAAATCCCTCTTTTTTAAGACATTTTAAAGGCAGGAGATCGATCTGTCGAGGCTTGAGATCGATCTGCTGTCGAACAGAAGCTTAAGGAGATCGATCTGGTCTTAGGGGAGATCGATCTGCTTCCAACCCGAGAGCTAAGGAGATCAATCTGATTCCTTTGGAGATCGATCTGCTCCATTCCATTACTCTCATAAGAGCATTCTGGCTCTTCCAGATCGATCTCTCATCCTATGAGATCGATCTAGCCTTCACATTTCCAGATTTTCTGCAGTTTTTCTGCAACAACTTCATTCAAAACTTCCTCAATTTACCTCCATAGTCGTTCCCTCATTCATAATGCAACTTGTACATATAATCACGATTCTTATTACAAGTGCGTACATAATCTTATGAACTTACAATGCATATACTTCACATTACAAATGTATCATTATACTTATGATTTTCTTTACATTCCCATGTTCCTATATACAGCTATACATATACGGGGTCTCACACGTTACTACCTTCTTTAAGGTTACTGGGAAGGCTTTACACATGATGGCATCACTCGCACCTTAGACCAACATGGTTGTGTGAAACATCTCCAAGTGATCTATTAGATTGGACAATCCGTTATATGTTTCCATCGATTGTGGAGAGTTTAAATCCCCTTCGAGGTTTAGCCGTGTCGATTTTCTTGGTGAATGGTGTGCTTCCCAAGGTCAAGTCCAAATATCTGGCCTTCTCCACCACCTTTTGCTCCATACTCACCATTTTCGCCTACATCTCCTCTCACTTCCAATCAAATTCTAAGAGTGCCCTTTGCTTCTAAAGTTTTTCCCCTAAGTTGACTTCCTCTATTTCCTGATCTTTGTCCAGTCTTTTATTTAACTTTTTTAAGGCTCTCCCATTTTCAATTCGATCACTCAAATATATTGCGATCATTAAATCTTTTTCCATTTTGTCGACCTTGCTTTTAGCCCTAAGGTTAGTCTTTCATTTGGATGGAAGTTTCGTAGGGAGCAGTGATATTGTGGGTGAGCTATTTGCCTCTGATGTGTCATTGGGGTTCCAAGATGAATCATTTGTTCCCTATCCATTATTGCCATCCTCTTCCAAATATGTATCTACTTGTTGTTGTCTTCTTGGTTTATTAGTTACTAGTCGAATAATCATATGCTCCTTGAAAATCTTGATTAGATTGTGGATTTCTCTTTAAAGCTAGCCAATCTCATCTTCCTTTTCAACTTCTACTGCTTGGTTAGGGTCATCAAAGAGCGTGCTAGAGTTAGTACCTTCTCTTGGCTCTTCTAGCAGCTTAGATCTTTGCTTTTCTTCATTAATTGATGGTGGTGCCATGGCTATGGTGGTTCTAAGGAGAGGGGTTGCATCCACTCTTCTCCTTGTGGTGCGTGGGTGGTTTCTCTACATAGAACTAAAACCACCTCGCTTTGCGGCTTTCTTTTTGGGTGGCATTATGTACTGAAACAAGGAGCCACCAGTTGTGATACTTAATCCTTTTTTAGATTGGTGACAATCAAGAGTGCTATGGAGAATAGCTAGCTTGAGTTCGATGTGAGACATCATATAGGTTTAACCTTGAACATATGTAAATGAATTCATAGGTATGATGATGTACTAGTAATGTGAAGCATATGTGATATAAAGTCCATAAGTTAAATGTACACACTTTTAATGAGAGATGGTGATTGTACGTACGTACAAGTTACATTAAGTATGAATATGAAGAAAGGGACTTAAACATATGATGAACGTGAATGGAATGGAAAATGAGTAGGATAGTCAATGGAATGAGATTTGCATAAGTTATGCACTTCCATTTAGTTATATATTGTATATATTTGGTCATGCAAGAATTATACACAAGTTTTAATGTGTACAAAGTGTGATTGGATGCCATTTTCAAGTCTCGAGGATGGATGAATAAGGAAATGACTATGGCAGCAAATTAATGATGTTTTGAGTAAGGATTATAGCAGAAAACTATAGAAAAATATGGAAATATGAATGACAGATCGATCTCATAGGATGAGAGATCGATCAGGAAGAGCCAAAATGACCTTATTTTTTTAGCTATGGGGTAAGACAAATCGATCTCCAATAGAGCTAGATCGATTTGATGAAAATTCTGTAATGAGAAGATCGATTTTAAGGCAAGAAGATCGATCTCCTTAAATCTCTGTTTGAGAACAGATCAATCTCAAGACTTGACAGATCGATTTGCTTAAGGGTTCTGTAAGGAGCAGATCGATCTCCTACAAGAGGCAAATCAATCTCCAAGAGGAAAAATTACCTTCGATAGATCGATTTCATCAAGGGAGAAGATCGATCTGGTAGTGGTTGCGTTAGGTGAAAAGGACTACCAAACATGCAGAGATCAATCTCTATAAGGACCAGATCGATCTCACAAGCCTGCATCTATAAAAGGAGCTCGGGATTGGATTGAAAAGTTAGAACTCTTCCCCCACCAAACCTCACTTACCATTTTCTCTCAAAATCCAAGCTTTCTCACTCTAAAAATCACTACATTCCAGCCAGTTTTGGAAGAATCTCAAGAAGGAAAAGTTGTTCCTTGGAGCAAGGAGAACAACATATCTAAAAATCTCACATTGGTGTGATCAAGAGAAAGAGTTGTGGCTACCACAAGTTTGGCTAAGAAAAAGGGGTAAGTTCTTCAACTCTCAAGCTTTAAATAAGGATTCTAGACATTGTATGGGCTGAATGGTATGCAAAATGTTGATAAAAGTGATTTTTAGTGATGAGTGAGTAATGTTAAAGAGAAATTTAAGAAGAGGGAAATTTATGGAAAGCTTGAGAAATAGTTTAATGAGATAAATGATACAATGGAAAAGTGATATGTGATTTAAAAGCTTGAAAGGTATAAATGGGAGAATAATTGACAAAGAGGATATTTGGGAGAAAGAAAAGAAATGACTTAATGGTTATGTGTGTAGATTGGAAGAATGTGGAACACGGCTAACCCGGATCACGAACGGAGTGTACGTGACAAAGGAAATACGAGCGCGATTCGAGGTAAGGGACTATGTGTTAGCTATAGAGATGTTCGTACGTATTTTACAGTAATTTCATAGATATATTGCTAGAATTAGTACGATACTACGATTCTATGAAATGATACGGAGCATGAAATGTACTATGATATATACATATTGAGAAATGGGATGGGGTAAGGAAATAGCATGATATGCATGTTTGCAATGTTTTTCTCAATTTTGTATTGATATTGGTGATTGAGAAATGATGATGATAGGTTGGCTAATTTTTACATGTTTTAGCGTGGAGAGGCATGTTGCATAAATAAACATGTTTTAAGTTTTTAAGAAAGAGAAAATAGTCACCTATCGGATTTGAAATGAGATTTGGTGTTGGAGCTCTAGCTCACACCCGTTTTAATGATTTTGACTATGTGCTAGAGTGTTAGCTCGCACATGTTTCTATGCTTCTGAGGTGCCGTGCTGGAGTTTAACTCGCATGATGGTTTTGAGAAAGTGTTGGGGCTTTGCTCGCACCTATTTTTAATGAGTTGAGGTAAACCTGGGGGTTTGGGACCCAAGGGGATGCCAGTCGACGGTGTCACGACACGTTTTCGCGACTTACACACTTCTATTAGTTGGGCTGTGAGTCAATGTCAGTTACCTCATTTTCATCTATTGAATCATTTCTTATCAGAGTTGCATAAAAATAACATAGAAACTGTGTGAATTTTTTTTTTTTATAACAAAGTCATCTATATCAATTTCTGTTATATACATCCCCAAATACAAAGATAACGTTACTATGCATTACTAAATAGATACAAAATTCGCATATATGTATACCTCGATACTGCTGGAGGACTAGAGAGCATGGTAGCAGGAATAAATGCAGCAGACATACTCTAATGCGCAGAATCTGTGGAGGTGAAAAATAAGGGGGTGAGCTAACGCGCTCAGTAAGAAAAATATGAAAGTAGGTAGATAACCATACTATCTACATGCTGATAGTGTATACTTTAACACTTATAAAAATAGTACACACACTGAAAACGGTGCAATAATTGCAATAACCACATTTTCATTCATTGTCAAACACTTTCACTCATTTCTTTAAAACATTTCATTCGAACATTTTCAGTTCGATAAATCATTCATTAAAACAAGTGTTCACTTTCATTGAACACATTTTCACATTCATTATGCATGCTTTAACTCATTGTAAAACAAATGCATTTACTGAAAATGGCAGCAATCTATGCGAAAACATTAATTCACTAGAAAGCTTCTTCAGTTCACTTAGTTCACATAGCGCACATTCATTTAAAATCACATAACACTCACTTAGAAACCACTTTGCACTCAGCAAATCAATATTAATGAGACTAGGCTGGGATGTAATATCAATCACGGGGACATATGGCCATAGTCATTGGATTCCAGGCAATCACGGATCAGGTGTGCGGGAATCCCATGCTTAGGGAGGCGGATCAACCATCCCGTCAGCTCACTAAGATATCATGGTACATCATACTCCGTGGTTTACCTCACGGTACAGTGTACTTCGAGGATCCTTATATATTGTGATATAGCTGAGGGGACCGAGTAATCTCGAGGTTTATCATCTCAGTATCACTATCATCCATTTTCATGTCTCAAAATCACATGCGAGCAGGTCAGTGCAAGAACACATAGCATCACACGACGACTGCAGCATGGTTTTGTACTCACACTACATCAAATCCATAAAACCTTGTGTGAACAAGCCAGTGCAAGAACACCTAGCATCACACGATGACTTCAGCACGATTTTACTCAAAATCATCATAAGTTTAAGAATTCACTAACGAGCCAGTCAGAGTGCAAACGCTTAATAATACCTGACGACTCCAGCATGAATTCAAAATCCAGTGCGAGCTATTTAGTGTCTCACTCAGCTTACACATAACTCCAACACCGATTTCATTCTCAAATTCAGTTTAAAACTAAGTGCGATCAAATCGGATAACCAGTAGTACCCCATTGGCTTTAGCACCTCTTTACACAAAATCGATAAATGACTCACTTCTGGTGAAAACAGTACTTAAAACCGAGTTCAGCACGGAAAATGGTACAAAACATAACAATAGGGGAAATTTCTCGATGGTCACCCATCATGAAATTTCTCCCACTCAAGCACACTTAACTTTGAAAAACGTGCAATTTAATGCAGAAAGTAAAATCTTGAGCCAGTATATCATTCTACACTTGCAAAACAACTTTTCACGATAAAGACATCGAAAGCATGCACTTTATGCATTTATGCTTTTTTTTGGATAATTTTACAGTATAATTTTAGCTGTAAATCTATATAATCTACAGTATTTATTTGCATACTGAAGGTAAGAAATATACGTATAGTTGCCTCTAATAGCTTCCATAAATCCCTTACTTGAAAAATGTGTCGACTACGAATTCAATTTCTTCGATATCCTCAGATTAGCAGTCTAATTGGCTTTAGATGTATTCTCGAAAGCCAAATCTTTCCTTGGTGGCACGTAAATCGAGATATGCTCGAATTCATACACGTCGCCTACCGTTTTTTTCGCTACACAGTAATATATATTTAAACCGATTAATTTTGGTCTAATATAAATTCAAATTAATTATCCAAAAAATAAATTTATCGATTTTTGACCACTTACCAGTCTACTGCTGTGCCGGGGTAACACTGAAATTTTTTTCCAAAATTTTTTTTCTCTCTCCTTTGACTGAACCTGTTCGGACCGGTCAACCCCTTTTCACACTGAACCGGTCCGAACCGGTTCAGGTTGATTTTGGTCGTTGTCGGCGTTTTTGGGCGGTTCTCGGGGTGGGTCGACCACCGTTGGGTGCACCTCAGCCCGGGGAAGGTTCGCCTGGCTTGGCTCGGCCCAAATCGCTGCCGGTGCCGACGAATCCTTCTTTATCTCCTGCGGCCTCCTCCTCGCGATCTGCCTTTTTCGATCGCTCCACGGCGCGTGCCGGCGTCCAGTCACTTCCTGGGTGCCGGTCGTCCGTCCTCGGTCCCCTCTCGCGCACTCTCGCCGGCCGTGGCTCGATGGAGGAAGGAGAGGCAGAGGTCGGTTCTCTCGGTCACTCTTCCTCACGATTTTCGCTACTTCTTTCCTTTTTTTTTTTCAGATTTCTTCTCTTTATATATATATATATATTATATTATATTATACTATCATATAATATAATATAATACCCATTTAAATAATATATTTTAATATAATATTATTATAATAATAATAAACAAATATTTTATATTATTATAATAATATTATATTACCATAATGTATTTTATACATTAATATTCATACGCGTGTACATATATTTTATTTAATTTTTACTTCGAAAAATAGATATGTACATCACATTCTATTTTTATTATTTCTCCGAAAATATAATTTTTTTCTCTTTATTTCAGAGATAAATTCCCATTGTGGGGTAATTTTCGGATTATCATTTTCGGACTAACTTTTCTTCTTGGACTCCCTGTATTTTTACTTTCTGAGTCCATATTTACAGTCCGTTTGACCAAATTTTATTCGGTTTATTTCGAATTTACCCAAGCTCTTATTTCGGTATTCTTAAAACTTACTAATTTCCAATTACATTCAGATAAACTCAAAATGATACATTTCTTCCTTATTGATCGATATATCATAAACACTTATTCAAAATGATATATTCTTAAAGAAATAACACAAAGTTCGGGTCTTACATTTCCTCCCCCTTAAGAAATTTGATCCTCCAAATTAGAACCAAGTTAATCCTCGAAGAGTCGGGGGTCCTTCTCCCACATCAGGCTCTCTAATTCCCACATAACCTCCTCTGAAGTGTGGTGTTGCCAGAGAACCTTAACAAGCATAATCGTTTTATTCTGTAGCACTTTCTCTTTCCTATTCTGTATCTGGATTGATCTCTCTACATATGTCAAATCAGCTCTAATGGCTCATACCGAATCACATGACTTGGATCTGGATGGTACTTTCGAAGCATCGAGACGTGGAAGACATTATGAATGCTAGCCAACTCCGGTGGCAATGCAATTCTATAAACCTTATCTCCCGCTCGCTTCAGTATCTCAAGCGGTCCGATATACCGAGGGCTCAACTTACCCTTTTTACTAAACCTCATAATCCCTTTTGAAAGAGAGACTTTCAAAAATACCGAGTCACCCATAGTGAACTCTAGTGGCCTTCGTCTTATGTCAACGTAGCTTTTTTGCCTACTCTGAGTTGTTCGCAATTTCTCACATATTAGCTGAACAACCTCAGAGGTTTACTGTACCAAATCGGGAGCAAACATTTTCCTTTCACCCATTTCTTCCCAACCAATAGGGGAACGACACCTTCTACCATATAATGCTTCATATGGTGCCATCCCGATACTTGAGTGATAACTATTGTTGTATGCAAATTCGGCTAATGGTAGGTGATCATCCCAAGAGCCTTTAAAATCCATTACACTTACTCTCAACATATCCTCTAATGTCTGATGGTCCTTTTTGACTGACCATCAGTCTGAGGATGGAAAGTTGTACTGAAACTCAACTGGGTTCCCATAGCTTCATGAAGGTGTTCCCAGAAGTGGGAAGTGAAGCGGGAATCCCTATCTGATACAATGCTCACTGGAACATCGTGTAGCCTCATAATCTCCCGTACGTACAACTCTGCCAAAGTACTCAGAGTATCTGTGGATTTCATGACCAAAAAGTGGACGGATTTCTTCAATTCGTCAACCACTACCCAGATAACATCATGGTTCCTCTTTGTTATCGGCAATCCCATGATGAAATCCATGGTGACATGCTCACATTTTCATGTTGGTACTGGTAGAGGCTGCAATAACCCTACAGGCTTCTGATGCTCTACTTTTACTTCCTGACATACTAGACATCTTGCCACAAACTCTGCGATATTTCTTTTCATGCCTGACCACCAATACACTTTCCGGAGGTTCTAGTATATCTTATTACCTCTCGAATGCAATGTGTATCTCGATGAATGAGTTTCTGTCAAAATCAATTTCTGTAGTTTCGAGTCATTGGGAACGCAATTTCTGCCTCTAAACCTCAGTAGGCCATCATCACTCACATAGAAATCGGCCACATCACCCCTTTGAATCTGACTCACACGATCCTTACACAGTAGATCGGCTAGCTGAGCCTGACGTCTCCAGTCAATCAAATCCGATTTCACTCATAGGCTAGCTATCACACAGTCTCTGTCAATATCAAGAGGGTCTATATCCAACCTGAGATGAGCAAACTACTCGAGCAGCTCATATTCCCTAACCATCATGTGCGAGACCATTATGAGGCTCTTTCTACTCAGGGTATTAGCCACAACATTAGCCTTTCCTGGATGGTACAATATATCATACTCATAATCTTTTAAAAGCTCTATCCATCGTCTCTGCCTCATATTTAATTCTTTCTGTGAAAACAGATATTTGAGGCTCTTATGATCTGTGTACACCTAAAATTTCTCACCATATTAGTAGTAGCGCTATATTTTTAGTGCAAATACCATGACTGCTAACTCTAAATCATGGGTCGGGTAGTTCCTTTCATGATCCTCTAGCTATCAAGATCCATAGGCTACTACCTTCCCGTCTTGCACAACACATAATCCATTCCCCGTCCAGAGGCATCTGTATACACTGAGTAACCTCCTGAACTGGTGGGTATGGTGAGAATAGGTGTGATGGTCAATCTGTGCTTTAGCTCGCAGAAACGTTTCTCACACTTATCATCCCATTCAAACACCACATCTTTTCCAGTAAGATGAGTTAATGGAGCAGCCAGCTTAGAGAATCTCTCGACAAATTGTCGGTAATAACCTGTTAAACCTAAGAAACTACGAATTTTTGTAATCGTCTTGGGTCTATCCCACTATACCACAGCCTCTATCTTGGACGGATCCACTGATACATCGTCTCTCGAGACTACATGACCTAAAAATGATATTTCACTCAGTCAGAAATCACATTTGTTCAGTTTAGCATACAACTCCTAATCTCGAAGGGTCTGCAACACTGTTCTCAAATGTTGCGCATCTCTTCCCGAGACTTCGAATACACCAAGATGCCATCTATAAAGACAATCACGAATCTATCCAGGTATGGTTTAAACACATCGTTCATCAAAGCCATAAACGCTGCAGGAGCATTTGTCAACCCAAATGGCATAACCAGAAACTCATAATGGCCATAACGGGTACAGAACGCTGTCTTGGGCACATCTCCACTTCGAATCCTCAACTGATGATACCCAGACCTCATATCAATCTTTGAAAAGATCTGTGCTCCCTGTAACTGATCCAATAGATCATCAATCTGTGGAAAGGGATATTTATTCTTAATGGTTGCCTTGTTCAATAACCGATAATCTATACACGGTCGGAGACTCCCATCTTTCTTCTTTACAAACAGAACCGGTGCTCCCCAAGGTGATACACTCGGTCTGATAAACCCCTTGTCCAACAGCTCTTGCAACTGTTTCTTTAACTACTCCAATTCCACTGGAGCCATACGATACGGTGGTTTGGATATCGTTCAGTTCTAGGCACCAAATCAATACAGAATTCTATCTCTCTATCTGGTGGCAATCCTGGTAACTCTTCTGGAAAGACATCAGGGACTTCTCTCACCACGAAGATGTCAACCATATCCGGATACACCTTATCCAAATCAACCACATAGGCTATAAAAACTTCAACACATCACATTCATATTTGATTGGTAAAACATCCGTCTTTGGATATAATCTACTACTTCTTTCATTACTTTGCAAAGCTTACAACATGCTTTTTAGGGGTAGAAAACATTACTGTCTTAGCATAACGATCTAAAACAGCCTGGTTTGCAGCTAACCAATCCATTCCTAAGATTACATCAAAATCTCTCATGTTTAAAAGGATAAGATTGGCTAACTTCTCCTTTTCCCCTATTTTTAGCTTACAACCATTAGATATATACTCCATCATTACATTCTCTCTAAGTGGAGTGCTTATAAGTAACATCCTACCTAGAGGTACAAGTATTACATGTTCGATCAATTTACATGCAAAGGTAGGTGATATGAATGAATGCGTGGCACCAGGATCAATCAATGCTAATGTTTTAAAATCAAAGACAAGGATTGTACCTTTAATCACATCATTCGAAGACTCAGCAGAAGCCTGGTCTAGAGCAAACACTCGCCCATGACCAATAACTTGCTTCCCCTTCTCCTCAGCTGTGGCCTTCCTCTTAGGAGCAGGTGTATCAACTGTGGCTCTTTCTGGCTCTTTGCCCTTCTAAGGGGCTGTCTCAACCAGTTCCGGACAATCACGTATCATTTGCCCTGGCTTACCACACCTATAACAAACTCTAGTCAATACTTGACATGGTCTACTCCCATGATATCTACCACACACTCTGCACGTCTCGGTGATAGGTCGGGGTCCACCAATAACTATGCCCCTCGATGCTGGAGGTAAAGCTGGATACACTGGAGGCTTCACAGGCCTCTCTCGTACCTCCTCAATCTTAGGCCCCTTACCGAATAACCTTCGGCCTTTTCGAAACCCTCTGTCATCAACTGACCTCTTTCGGTCTATATCTCTGCCCTTACCACTCTTTCTCAATTCTGAGGCATGCAACTCATAATCTTGCTCACACAGTTGAGCTCTACGTACTGTCTCCTCATAAATGGTAATGTCTAGTGGAGCTAGTCGAGCTCTTATGGAAGGTCTCAGTCCCTCAAGAAATTTCTAAACCTTCTTGTCCTCAAAGCTCATGGTGACTGTATCATATCTACCCAAGGATGTGAATCCACACTCATACTCATCTACTGTCCGGTTCCCCTGAGTCAATGTCATAAATTCCAACTGCATCTTTCTCTAAGCAGTAGCTGGAATGTATTGGCTTCGAAAGGCATCCAGAAATATGTCCCAAGTCACAACCGGGTGTCGGGCACTCAACATCGGCTGTGTGGCTACCCACCAATGCTCGACCTCATCCTCTAACATAAAAGACGTAAATGTGACATTTTCTGTGTCTGAGCAATGGAAGAATCTGTAGAGTTTCTCCATACTACGTATCCAATGCTCAGCTAACATTGGGTTCTTCATCCCATTAAACGAAGGTGGTCCGAACTTTCGAAACTCTCTCAATCTACCCAAATCACAGTCATAAACTCCCTCTCCACCAACCTGTTGTGGAACTACAGGGTACTGATCTGGTGGGGGAATGTCCTAAACTGAAGGGGATGCATGTATCTCTGCCTCTTCAGCTCGAGGTATCGGTGCAGGCTGTACAGGTGCAGGTGTCTCAAGAGCAGCTGCCTGACCAGTAGGGTTCGCCTAATCTGCTGTGCCCTGTCTACCCTCAATCCCAGCCATCACCTGTGTCAACAACCCCATGATAGTGTCTACACTCCGCTCTAACCGCGCTATACGTGTATCTGCAGTATCACCAGAATCTGGTGGAGCTCTAGCAGAACTAGACCCACTGCGCCTCTCGGGCTTATCTCTACGCCCATGAGAGCGCAAACTCTCACCTCTACTACTGCGACGTCTATCTGACATCTTGCATACACAACAACAAGTTTCTCAGCTAAATTCAGCTCGATATACACAATTGTATCCAAATAATGCACAGTATTATGGGGATATATATTTTTCCTAATTACTAGCACTAACTCACTTCAGACCAACTCCACTCTGATATCACCTCTGTCACGACCCGTTTTTGCGACTTACACACTTCTATTAGTTAGGCTATGAGTCAATGTCAATTATTTCATTCTCATCCATTCAATCATTTCTTATCAGAGTTGCATAAAATAATATAGAAACTGTGTGATTTTTTTTATAACAAAGTCATCTACGTCAGTTTCTGTTATATACATCCCCAAATACAAAGATAACGTTATTGTGCATTACTAAATAGATGCAAAATTTGCATATATGTATACCTTGATACTGCTGGAGGACTAGAGAGCACGGTAGCTGGAATAAATGCAGCAGACACACTCTAATGCGCAGAATCTATGGAGGTGAAAAATAAAGGGGTGAGCTAACGCGCTCAGTAAGAAAAATATGAAAGTAGGTAGATAACCATACTATCTACATGCTGATAGTGTATACTTTAACACTTATAAAAACAGTACACACACTGAAAACGGTGCAATAATTGCAATAACTACGTTTTCATTCACTGTCAAACACTTTCACTCATTTCTTTAAAACATTTCATTCGAACATTTTCAGTTTGATAAATCATTCATTAAAACAAGTGTTCACTTTCATTGAACACATTTTCACGTTCATTATGCATGTTTTAACTCATTGTAAAACAAATGCATTTACTAAAAATGGCAGCAATCTATGCAAAAACATTAATTCACTAGAAAGCTTCTTCAATTCACTTAGTTCACATAGCTCACGTTCATTTAAAATCACATAACACTCACTTAGAAACCACATTGCACTCAACAAATCAATATTAATGAGACTAGGCTGGGATGTAATATCAATCACGGGGACATATGGCCATAGTCATTGGATTCCAGGCAATCACGGATCAGGTGTGCGGGAATCCCATGCTTAGGGAGGCGGATCAACCATCCCGTCAGCTCACTAAGATCACTAAGATATCACGGTACATCGTACTCCGTGGTTTACCTCACGGTACAGCGTACTTCGAGGATCCTTATATATTGTGATATAGCTGAGGGGACCGAGTAATGTCGAGGTCTCCTATCTCAGTATCACTATCATCCATTTCCATGTCTCAAAATCACGTGCGAGCAGGTCAGTGCAAGAACACATAGCATCACACGACGACTACAGCATGGTTTTATACTCACACTACATCAAATCCATAAAACCTCGTGCGAACAGGTCAGTGCAAGAACACCTAGCATCACACGATGACTTCAGCACGATTTTACTCAAAATCATTATAAGTTTAGGAATTCACCATCGAGCCAGTCAGAGTACAAACACTTAATAATACCTGACGACTCCAGCATGAATTCAAAATCCAGTGCGAGCTATTTAGTGTCTCACTCAACTTACACATAACTCCAACACCGATTTCATTCTCAAATTCAGTTTAAAACTAAGTGCGAGCAAATCAAATAACCAATAGTACCCTATTGGCTCTAGCACCTCTTTACACAGAAAATCGATAGATAACTCACTTCTGGTGAAAACAGTACTCAAAACTGAGTTCAGCACAGAAAATGGTGCAAAACAGAACAATAGGGGAAATTTCTCGATGGTCACCCATCATGAAATTTCTCCCACTCAAGCACGCTTAACTTTAAAAAACATGCAATTTAATGCAAACAGTAAAATCTTGAGCCAGTCTATCATTCTACACTTGCAAAATAATTTTTCACGATAAAGACATCGAAAGCATGCACTTTATGCATTTATGCTTTTTTTTAATAATTTTACAGTATAATTTTAGCTATAAATCTATATAATCTACAGTATTTATTTGCATACCGAAGGTAAGAAATATACGTATAGCTACCTCTAATAACTTCCATAAATCTCTTACCTAAAAAATGTGTCGACTGTGAATTCAATTTCCTCGATATCCTCGGATTAGCGGTCTAATTGGCTCCGGATGTATTCTCGAAAGCCAAATCTTTCCTTGGTGCCGTAAATCGAGATATGCTCGAATTCGTACGCGTCGCCTACCATTTTTTTCGCTACATAGTAATATATATTTAAACCGGTTAATTTCGGTCTAATATAAATTCAAATCAATTATCTGAAAAATAAATCGACCGATTTTCGACCACTTACCAGTCTATTACTGTGCCGGGTAACACTGAAATTTTTTCTTAAAATTTTTTCTCTCTCATTTGATTGAACCGGTTCAGACCGATCAGCCCCTTTTCACATTGAACCGATCCGAACCGGTTCAGGCTGATTTTGGTCGTTGCTGTCATACCCCGCTTTTGGGAACCCTTCTATCCACACATTCTCTACTACGGTTGGGCTGTGAGAAGATGTAATTACTAAAAATTCATTCATTTACAGCGGAATATTTAAAGTTTTAATTCACACTCCCAGGTGTGTGTGTAGATACACAAAATTAATTGTATAAATACCATGTGCTTACATATCATCCCCATAATACTGTTTACAATTCCAAGATATAACTGTGCGACACAATATATTAGATACAAAATACTCGTGTATACAAATCTTATACCTTTGCGGATTGTGGGAGCTGTTTAACACAAAAGATCTAGAGACCACCGCTCTCTTACTTCTCAGTACCTGGAGGGAAAAAGTAGTGGGATGAGCAAACCACAGCTCAGTAAGGAAATGTATGCTAGCAGGTAGATATCGTACTACCTACATAGCCCATGCATGCATAAACCAAAACCATGTTTTCGTTATAAATGGAAATATCATACGAAAAATGCATTTAAACATATATTTCTCAATAGCATTTTCGTGTAAAATGAGTATCAAGCTTCCATTTAAAACATGCTCATAAATAATGCCCTCACGGCACCAATGTGAAATCAGAGATTTATCAAAAACACGAAATCTCTTTCACTTCTCAAATCACTCTTTTTCTGCAAATCTCTTTCTTTTCTGAGATTGTCTCTGTTTCTCGAATCTCTGAGACAGGCATGGAATTTTCGGCAATCAAATATCCACGACATATGGCCATAGTCAGTGATCCCAGGCCTCACTGATCAGGTGTGCGTAGGGTATCACTTCGCCTGAAGGGGGATGGGTCAGTCCTACCCTCCGGCTCATCTCAATCCACCTCATCTCCTCGTATACTCACGGTGAAGATACGTCGTGTGTCATCTACGCGATACTCATACTCACGTGCACCTAGCACGGTACATAGTATACCAACGGGTGACTACACTATTCTACGTACGACCGTGGACCCAAGTCCATACTCCAACTCCGATGGACTTTTTATCCTAAACCATGTCTCATATACCAGGCGGGCAAGCAGCGTGACACACAGTCAACGCAAAGCTCCAGCGCGGTACGATCTATCGTTAAGGCCCAGCCCGTTCAAATGGCCGTCGGCTAGTATCCCCTTGGGTCCCAGACCCCCAGGTTTACCTTAACTCGATAAAACAGGTGCGAGCAAAGTTCCCGCACTCTCTCAAAACCCTCGTGCGAGTTAAAACTCCAACACGGTACATCAAGGCATTAAAAACAGGTATGAGCTAGCGCTTCAACACCAAATCTCATCTCGAAGCTGATAGATGGCTATTTTTTCTTTTAAAACTCAAAACACGTTTATTCATACAGCATGCCTCTTCATGCTAAAACATGTAAAATTAGCCAACCTATCATCAACATTTCTCAATCATCAATAACAATATAAAATTGAGAATATCATTGAAAACATGCATATCATGCTATTTCCTTACCCTATCCCATTTCTCAATACATATATACATCATAGTACTTTTCATACTTCCATATCATTTCATAGAATTATAATATCGTACTAGTTCTAGCAATATATCTACGAAATTGCTGTAAAATACGCACAAACATCTCTATAGCTAACACACAGTCCCTTACCTCGTTTTACTTGTGTGTAACTATCCGCCTTTATACTTCTTGCGTTCTCATCTCGACTTGCTCCGGCGTATCATCCGAAACTGAAATTCATCCATCAAACACTCGAGTTAACGTTTCTAACTCTTGCTCAACTAATCATTTATCCAATGCCTTAAATACATATTTTACCCTTTGTGGTAAATCTCACAATTTTATCCCAATATCAACATGTCCAAACCATTCCCACAACATAATCATCCACTCAAGATATCTCATTCATCGTTAACACCTCTACATTCCACTTTCTCACACTTGACTATTTCTAAGTTATTTTCATTTCATACCATTCTAGGTAGTTTTATCCACAATATGCACACCCAAATATCTTTATAATCATTAACTAAACCAATGTACTTGGATTTGTGCATTAGAACTTACCTCATTGGATTTCCTCTTGCTCCAATTAGGATTGCCCTTTATTTCTTCAATCCATCAAATGGGGAAATGCCTCTAGACTATGTTGTTCTTCTTTTTGTTGTGAACAACTTTGTCTCTAATAGACTCTCCTTAAATCTCACTGAAAATGGCTGGATTTAGGAGTGAGAAAGCGAGGTTTTTGTGTTGAAGTGGAAAGGAAATGGTTTGTCCCGAAATCTGATGATCCAACTGCTCCCATTTATAGTTTTGACTTGATGAGATCGATCTTCCTTGGGTGAAGATCGATCTGTTCCTCTAAAATCCCTCTTTTCTAAGACATTTTAAAGGCAGGAGATCGATCTGTCGAGGCTAGAGATCGATCTGCTGTCAAACAGAAGCTTAAGGAGATCGATCTGGTCTTAGGGGAGATCGATCTGCTTCCAACCCGAGAGCTAAAGAGATCGATCTGCTTCCTTTGGAGATCGATCTGTTCCCTTCCATTACTCACATAAGAGCATTCTGGCTCTCCCAGATCGATCTCTCATCCTATGAGATCGATCTGGCCTTCACAAATTCCAGATTTCCTGCAGTTTTTCTGCAACAACTCCCTTCAAGACTTCCTCAATTTACCTTCATAGTCCTTTCCACATTCATTGCTCCTTGAGACTTAAAAATGTCATCCCATCCCACTTAATGTATTTTAAAACTTGTGGGAAATCTTTGTATAACCAAATATATACGATATTACTCGAATGGAAATATACACTTATGTAAATCTTTCCTTCCATTTTACTATACTACTCATATTTCATTTCGATCACATTCTTCTCGTGTTCAAGTTTATTTCCTCCTACTCATGCGTAATGCAACTTGTACGTATAATCACAATTCTTATTACAAGTGCGTACATAATCTTATGAACTTACATTGCATATACTTCAAATTACAATGTATCATCATACTTATGATTTTATTTACATTCCCATGTTCCTATATACCTAGCTATATATATATACGGGGTCTCACATTCTCCCCCACTTAGAGAATTTGGCCCTCCAAATTAGAACCAATTTAATCCGTGAATAACTCGGGATACTTTTTCCGCATCAAACTTTTCAGTTCCCATGTGGCCTCTTCCTCAGTGTGATGTTGCCACAAAACCTTAACCAATGAAATCGTCTTGTTCCGCAACACCTTCTCTTTCCTGTCCAACACCCTGATCAGTCTCTCGACATACGACATATCTTTCTTGAGCTCCAACGGCTCATAACTAATTACATGTGTCGGATCCAGGTAGTACTTCCGAAGCATAGAAACGTGGAAGACATTGTGGACTTTTGCTAGCTCAGGTGGTAAGGCTAGCCTATATGCTCCATCTCCCACTCTATCCAAAATCTCGAAGGGACCAATGTAACGAGGACTTAATTTTCCTTTCTTCCCAAACCTCATTATTCCCTTAGAAGGAGATACTTTCAAAAATACAGACTCGCCAACATCAAACTCAAGTGGTCTCCGTCTCCTGTCAGCATAGCTCTTTTGTCGACTTTGAGCTGTTCGCAGCCTCTCGCATATTATCTGAACATCCTCGGAGGCTTGCTTAACCAAATCGGGAGCGAGCAATTGTCTGTCACCAACTTCTTCCCAACCAATGGGCGATCGGCATCTACGACCGTATAGTGCCTCATAAGGGGCCATACCAATACTTGAGAGATGACTGTTATTGTAGGCGAACTCAATCAATGGCAAGTGATCGTCCCATGAGCCTCTAAAATCCAGCACACACGCTCTCAACATATCCTCCAAGGTCTGTATAGTCCTCTCTGACTGACCATCTGTCTGAGGATGAAAAGCGGTGCTAAAACTCAATTGGGTCCCCATCGCTTCCTGGAAATGTCCCCAAAAGTGGGAAGTGAAGCAGGCATCCCGATCAGAAACAACACTCACTGGGACTCCATGCAATCTCACTATTTCTCGCACATACAGGTTCGCCAGTGCACTCAATGTATCTGTAGATCTCATGGCTAAGAAATGTGCCGATTTCATTAACCGATCTACTATCACCCATATCGCATCATGGTTCTTACGGGTTCTCGGTAATCCCATCACAAAATCCATGGTGACATGCTCCCACTTCCATGTTGGTATCGATAAAGGTTGTAATAATCCTCCTGGTTTCTGATGTTTGACTTTTACTTGCTGACAAATGAGACATCTAGCGACATACTCAGCTATGTCTCTCTTCATTCCAAACCACCAATATGCTTTTCGGAGATTTTGATACATCTTACTACTCCCCGGGTGTATCGTGTATCTCGACGAGTGTGCCTCTGATAAGATCAGCTTTCTCAGCTCTAAATCCTTAGGGACACATATTCTATCTCTAAACCTTAGTATTCCATCTGGACTCAATATAAAATCAGCATCCTTCCCTTTCCGGATTTGGCTAATCATGACAATACACCATTGATCAATTTGCTGAGCTTGTCGGATTCTCTTAATCAACTCCGGTTCTAATCTCAAGCTAGCAATAATCCCATAGCTGCCAATCTCAGGTAGGGTCATATCCAGACTAAGGTTCGTGAATTGTTCCAACAACTCGTGCTCTCTAACCATCATATGAGATACCAACCCGAGACTCTTCCGACTCAATGCATCGGCAACCACATTTGCCTTCCCCAGGTGGTATAAGATCTCACAATCATAGTCCTTGAGGAGTTCCAACCACCTCTTCTGTCTCATGTTTAACTCCTTTTGTGAGAATAGATATTTCAGACTCTTATGATCCGTAAAGATCTGAAATCTCTCACCATATAAGTAGTGGCGCCATATCTTCAACGCAAACACTACGACCGCTAACTCCAAATCGTGAGTGGGGTAGTTCTTCTCATGATCTTTCAGCTGTCTAGATCCATAAGCTACTACCCTTCCATCTTGCATCAAAACACAGCCTAGTCCTTGATGCGAAGCATCTGTATACATCGAGTAATTCCCTGAACTGTTAGGGATGACAAGAACTGGCGCGGTAGTTAATCTGCGCTTAAGTTCCTGAAAACTCCTCTCACAAGCTTCATCCCATGAAAACTCCACACTCTTCCTTGTAAGACGTGTCAGTGGAGTAGCTAATCTAGAGAAACCTTCTACAAATCTCCTGTACTAACCAGCCAAACCCAGAAAACTTCTGATCTCTGTGACTGTCCTAGGTTGTTCCCACTGAACAACTGCCTCAATCTGGGATGGATCTACTGACACCCCGTCCTTCGATATAACATGGCCTAGAAAAGAAACCTGTTCTAGCCAAAAGTCACATTTGTTAAGCTTGGCATATAACCTTTTCTCTTGGAGGGTCTGCAAAATAATCCTTAAGTGCTGCTCATGCTCTTCTCTGGACCTTGAATACACCAATATATCATCAATGAAAATAATTACGAATTGGTCCAGGTATGGCTTGAATACTTTGTTCATTAGAGCCATAAAAGCTGTCGGCGCATTGGTCAACCCAAAAGGCATCACTAAGAATTTGTAATGGCCATAGCGGGTACGAAATGCTGTCTTGGGCGCATCCTCCTTCCGAATCTTCAATTGATGATACCCAGACCTCAGATCTATCTTGGAGAAGATCTGTGCTCCCCGAAGTTGATCCAATAAATCGTCAATGCGTGGCAAGGGGTACTTATTCTTGATGGTAGCCTTGTTTAACATCCGATAGTCAATGCACAACCTGAGGCTCCCATCTCTCTTCTTCACAAACAATATCGGGGCTCCCCATGGTGAGACGCTCGGTCTTATGAACCCCTTCTCTAACAACTCTTGCAGCTGTTTCCTTAATTCCTCTAACTCAACTGGAGCCATCCTATATGGTGACTTCGATATTGGTTCGGTTTCAGGCGTCAAGTCTATACCGAATTCCGTTTCTCTATCAGGTGGCAATCCTGGTAGATCGTTTGGAAAGACATCAGGGAATTCTCTGACCACTGAGATGTCCTCCATATCCGAATGTATTTTGTTCAAATCCACCACATAAGCAACAAAACCTTCAAAACAACACTCAAGTCATTTATACCAAAGTACTTTACTTAACATAAAATTTAAGATTTCATTTCTTCTTTTAAAATCTTACAACACATTCTTCAGGTAGAGAAAACTTAATGGACTTAGAACGACAGTCTATGACAGCATGATTGGCGGATAACCAATCCATTCCCAAAATTACATCAATGTCATACATATTCAACAAAATCAAGTTGGCTGTCATGCACTTATCTCCCACCCTCACTTTACAATCTTTATACACTTGCTCAACTAATTGGCTCACTCTCATGGGAGTACTTATTAGTAAAGTCCTACTCAAGTATGTGGGCTCTACAAAACCTTTTAACTTAGATGCACATGCAGGTGATATGAAGGAATGCGTAGCACCAGAATCAAACAAAGCTATAATCTCTAGATTGAAAATCAAGATTGTACCTTTTATCACTTCAGAAGAGGTATCAGCCGATGCCTGGTCTATCGCATACACCCTGCCTTGACCTATAACTTGTTTTCCTTTTTCTTCAGCCGAGGCTTTCTTTCTTGCAGGAGGTGCAACTGTAGGAACCCTCTCTGGCTCTTTACTCCTCTGTGGAATTGCCTCAACTATCTCCGGGCACTCTCTGGCATAATGTCCAAATTTACCACATCTGAAGCATCGGGTACCCTGAAGATGACATGGCCTACCACCATGGTATCGACCGCATAACCTACACTGATCTGTAGTCGGTCGGGGTCCACCAATCACTATACCCTGGCTGGTGTCTGAGTCGGAGGCATAAAAGGTCTAACAACCTTTTTCTGGAACTCATCTACCTCTCTCCGACGTTTACTCATGAATTTTCGACCAAATTTAGCACTCTTGCCATCTCCCAGCTTCCTCGGTCCCTTGTCCTTACCCCAACTAAACTCAAAAATCTGCAAGTCATAATCTTGCTCACATAACTGGGCCCGTCGCACAGCCTCTCTATATGTAGCGACATCAAATGGGGCCAGCTTCGCTCGGATCGAAGGCCTCAGTCCATCTACAAATCTACGGACTCTAATAGCCTCGCTCCTAATCGAGTTCGGATCGTATCTACCCAGTGAAGTGAATCGTGACTCGTACTCATCAACTGTTCGATTCCCTTGAGTCAGATTCAGAAATTCCATCTGTAGTCTCCGTCGAGCAGTATCTGGGATGTATTGCTCTCTGAAAACGTCCAAGAACATATCCCAAGTGATAACCATTCATTGAGCTCTTAACATCGGCCTAGTGGACTTCCACCAGTGCTCCACTTCGCCTCTCAATACAAAGGCCGCAAGCGCTACTCTCTCCGTAGCTGAACATCTGCAGAAGTCGAATAACTTCTCCATTTGACTGATCCAGTCCTCAGCCACTACCGGATCCTTTACCCCGCTAAACGAAAGAGGCTTAAAGTCCATAAAATGCCTCAATCTTTCCATATCACAATCATATCCATACCCCAAATCATCATCATGCTGATGTGGGGCTACCGGAGGAGGTACCGGTCGAATATGAGGTTCCCGTGGCCTAGCCGGTTCAGCTTGCGCAGGTGCAACATTCTCAGGTTCAAGTGCAGCTGCTGGGGGATTTGGTGCAGCCTGTCCCACTGTACCAGGTGTACCCTCAAACCTAGCCATGATCTGACCCATCATGGTCATCATCGTGCGCATGTCTTCCTCCAATCGAGTTATTCGAGGATCAGAAGCCTCTATCTGTTCCTGGGGCTCATGACTAGAGGATGATCTACTGTGCCTCTCAGTCCTGTCATTTTGCCCTCGAGCTCTCGAGCTCTCTCCCCTCTTGCGGTGTCTATCAGGCATAACTCACTAGCCTGATAACTTTCCTGCGTTATAACAAACATTTAATTCACTACCAGCCCCGTACACACATTTGTATCTAAATATCGCACAGTAACTTGGGGATGTATGTTTTCTTAGTCCTAAACATCAACTCACATCAGACCAACCTTGCTCTGATACCAAACCTGTCATACCCCGCTTTTGGGAACCCTTCTATCCACACATTCTCTACTACTTTTGGGCTGTGAGAAGATGTAATTACTAAAAATTCATTCATTTACAGCGAAATATTTAAAGCTTTAATTCACACTCCCAGGTGTGTGTGTAGATACACAAAATTAATTGTATAAATACCATGTGCTTACATATCATCCCCATAATACTGTTTACAATTCCAAGATATAACTGTGCGACACAATATATTAGATACAAAATACTCGTGTATACAAATCTTATACCTTTGCGGATTGTGGGAGCTGTTTAACACAAAAGATCTAGAGACCACCGCTCTCTTACTTCTTAGTACCTGGAGGGGGAAAGTAGTGGGATGAGCAAACCACAGCTCAGTAAGGAAATGTATGCTAGCAGGTAGATATCGTACTACCTACATAGCCCATGCATGCATAAACCAAAACCATGTTTTCGTTATAAATGGAAATATCATACGAAAAATGCATTTAAACATATATTTCTCAATAGCATTTTCATGTAAAATGAGTATCAAGCTTCCATTTAAAACATGCTCATAAATAGTGCCCTCACGGCACCAGTGTGAAATCAGAGATTTATCAAAAACACGAAATCTCTTTCACTTCTCAAATCACTCTTTTTCTGCAAATCTCTTTCTTTTCTGAGATTGTCTCTGTTTCTCGAATCTCTGAGACAGGCATGGAATTTTCGGCAATCAAATATCCACGACATATGGCCATAGTCAGTGATCCCAGGCCTCACTGATCAGGTGTGCGTAGGGTATCACTTCGCCTGAAGGGGGATGGGTCAGTCCTACCCTCCGGCTCATCTCAATCCACCTCATCTCCTCGTATACTCACGGTGAAGATACGTCGTGTGTCATCTACGCGATACTCGTACTCACGTGCACCCAGCACGGTACATAGTATACCAACGGGTGACTACACTATTCTACGTACGACCGTGGACCCAAGTCCATACTTCAACTCCGATGGACTTTTTATCCTAAACCATGTCTCATATACCAGGCGAGCATGCAGCGTGACACACAGTCAACGCAAAGCTCCAGCGCGGTACGATCTATCGTTAAGGCCCAGCCCGTTCAAATGGCCGTCGGCTGGTATCCCCTTGGGTCCCAGACCCCCAGGTTTACCTTAACTCGATAAAACAGGTGCGAGCAAAGTTCCCGCACTCTCTCAAAACCCTCGTGCGAGTTAAAACTCCAACACGGTACATCAAGGCATTAAAAACAGGTGTGAGCTAGCGCTTCAACATCAAATCTCATCTCGAAGCTGATAGATGGCTATTGTCTCTTTTAAAACTCAAAACACGTTTATTTATACAGCATGCCTCTTCATGCTAAAACATGTAAAATTAGCCAACCTATCATCAACATTTCTCAATCATCAATAACAATATAAAATTGAGAATATCATTGAAAACATGCATATCATGCTATTTCCTTACCCTATCCCATTTCTCAATACATATATACATCATAGTACTTTTCATACTTCCATATCATTTCATAGAATTATAATATCGTCCTAGTTCTAGCAATATATCTACGAAATTGCTGTAAAATACGCACGAACATCTCTATAGCTAACACACAGTCCCTTACCTCGTTTTACTTGTGTGCAACTATCCGCCTTTATGCTTCTTGCGTTCTCATCTCGACTTGCTCCGGCGTATCATCCGAAACTGAAATTCATCCATCAAACACTCGAGTTAACGTTTCTAACTCTTGCTCAACTAATCATTTATCCAATGCCTTAAATACATATTTTACCCTTTGTGGTAAATCTCACAATTTTATCCCAATATCAACATGTCCAAACCATTCCCACAACATAATCATCCACTCAAGATATCTCATTCATCGTTAACACCTCTACATTCCACTTTCTCACACTTGACTATTTCTAAGTTATTTTCATTTCATACCATTCTAGGTAGTTTTATCCACAATATGCACACCCAAATATCTTTATAATCATTAACTAAACCAATGTACTTGGATTTGTGCATTAGAACTTACCTCATTGGATTTCCTCTTGCTCCAATTAGGATTGCCCTTTATTTCTTCAATCCATCAAATGGGGAAATGCCTCTAGACTATGTTGTTCTTCTTTTTGTTGTGAACAACTTTGTCTCTAATAGACTCTCCTTAAATCTCACTGAAAATGGCTGGATTTAGGAGTGAGAAAGCTAGGCTTTTATGTTGAAGTGGAAAGGAAATGGTTTGTCCCGAAATCTGATGATCCAACTGCTCCCATTTATAGTTTTGACTTGATGAGATCGATCTTCCTTGGGTGAAGATCGATCTGTTCCTCTAAAATCCCTCTTTTCTAAGACATTTTAAAGGCAGGAGATCGATCTGTCGAGGCTAGAGATCGATCTACTGTCGAACAGAAGCTTAAGGAGATCGATCTGGTCTTAGGGGAGATCGATCTGCTTCCAACCCGAGAGCTAAAGAGATCGATCTGCTTCCTTTGGAGATCGATCTGTTCCCTTCCATTACTCACATAAGCTCATTCTGGCTCTCCCAGATCGATCTCTCATCCTATGAGATCGATCTGGCCTTCACAAATTCCAGATTTCCTGCAGTTTTTCTGCAACAACTCCCTTCAAGACTTCCTCAATTTACCTTCATAGTCCTTTCCTCATTCATTGCTCCTTGAGACTTAAAAATGTCATCCCATTCCACTTAATGTATTTTAAAACTTGTGAGAAATCTTTGTATAACCAAATATACACGATATTACTCGAATGGAAATATACACTTATGTAAATCTTTCCTTCCATTTTACTATACTACTCATATTCCATTTCGATCACATTCTTCTCGTGTTCAAGTTTATTTCCTCCTACTCATGCGTAATGCAACTTGTACTTATAATCACAATTCTTATTACAAGTGCGTACATAATCTTATGAACTTACATTGCATATACTTCACATTACAATGTATCATCATACTTATGATTTTATTTACATTCCCATGTTCCTATATACCTAGCTATATATATACGGGGTCTCACAGTTGCCTACGTTTTCGATCGGTTCTCGGGGTGGGTCAACCACCATTGGGTGCGCCTCAGCCCGAGGAAGGTTCGGGGCTGAGGCGCACTGCTGTGCCGGGTAACACTGAAATTTTTTCCCAAAATTTTTTTCTCTCCTATGACTGAACCGGTTCAGACCGGTCGACCCCTTTTCACACTGAACCAGTTCGAACCGGTTCAGGCTGATTTTGGTTGTTGCATACGTTTTCGACCGGTTCTCGGGGTAGGTCGGCCACCGTTGGGTGCGCCTCAGCCCAGGGAAGGTTCGACTGGCTTGGCTCGACCCAAATCGTCGTCGATGCCGGCGAATCCTTCTTTCTCTCCCGCGGCCTCCTCCTCGTTGATCTGCCTTTTTCGGTCGCTCCACGGCGCCTGTTGGCGTCCAGTCACTTCCTGGGTGCCGGTCGTCCGTCCTCGGTCCCCTCTCGCGCACTCTCGCCGGCCGTGGCTCACCGGAGGAAGGCGAGGCAGAGGTCGGTTCTCTCGGTCACTGTTCCTTGTGATTTTCGCTGCTTCTTTTTTTTTTCAGATTTCTTCTCTTTTTATATATATATATATATTATATTATATTATATTATATTATATTATACTATCATATAATATAATATAATACCCAATTAAATAATATATTTTAATATAATATTATTATAATAATAATAAACAAATATTATTATAATAATATTATATTACCATAATGTACTTTATACATTAATATTCATACCCGTGTACATATATTTTATTTAATTTTTGCTTTGAAAAATAGATATATATGTACATCACATTCTATTTTTATTATTTCTCTGGAAATATAATTTTTTTTCTTTATTTTGGAGATAAATTCTCATTGTGGGGTAATTTTTAGATTATCATTTTCGGACTAACTTTTCTTCTTGGACTCCATGTATTTTCGCTTTCTGAGTCCATATTTACAGTCCGTTTGATCAAATTTTATTCGGTTTATTTCGAATTACCTATGCTCTTATTTCGATATTTTTAAAACTTACCGATTTTCAATTACATTCAGATAAACTCGAAATGGTATTATTTCTTCCTTATTGATCGATATATCATAAATACTTATTCAAAATGATATATTCTTAAAGAAATAACACAAAGTTCGGGTCTTACAGACGGCCTTTGAATAGGTTGAGCCTTAACGATAAATCATACCGCACTGGAGCCTTGCGATGACTGTGTGTCACTCGGATTTGCTCGCCTAGTATATGAGACATGGTTCAGGATGAAAAGTCCATCGGAGTTGGAGTATGGACTTGGGTCCACGGTCGTACGTAGTACTGTGTAGTTGTCCGTTGATATACTATATACCGTGCTTGGTGCACGTGAGTACGAGTATCGCGTAGATGACACATGGCGTACCTTATACCATGAGTATATGAGGAGATGAGGTTGATTGAGATGAGCCGGAGGGTAGGACTGACCCATCCCCCTTCAGGCAAAGTGATGTCCTGTGCACACCTGATTAGTGAGGCCTGGGATCACTGACTATGGCCATATGTCGTGGATATTAGATTGCTGAAAATTTCATGCCTGTCTCAGAGATTCGAGAAAATAGAGACAACTCAAAAAAGAAAGAGATTTGAGGAAAAGATATGATCGAGAAAGTAAAGAGATTTTGTGTTTTGATAAATCTCTGATTTAAACACTTGTTCTGTGAGGGCATTGTTTTATGAATCATGTTTTAAAATGGAAGCATGACATATATGATTTACATGAAAGTGCAAATGAGAATTGTACGGTTAATGCATTTTCATATAATATTTCTAGTTATATCGAAAACATGATTTCTGGTTTATACATGTATGGGCTATGTAGGTAGTACGATATCTACCTGCTAGCATTCATTTTCTTACTGAGTTGTGGTTTGCTCATCTCACTATTTCCTTCTCAAGATATTGAGAAGTAAGGCGGTGCGGTAATCTCTGGATCTCTTTTTGTGTTGAACAACTCCCACCAATCGTAAAGGTATAAGATTTGTATACACAAGAGTATTTTGCATCTATTATCTTGTATCACATAGTTATACATAAGGAAATGTAACAGCTTTATGGGGATGTTATGTAAAGATATTATTATACAATTAATTTTGTATATTTACACACCTGGGAGTGTGAATTAAATTTTAATATTTTCGCTGTAAATTCAAAGAACCCCAACCGTAGTAGAGTAAGTATGGATAAAGGACACTCGAAAGTGGGGTATGACATTCGACGCTCAATGAGAGCATAAATTATTATAGGTCGAGAATAGTGTTAGTCAAAGAGACAGACATCAAGATTTACATGGTTTGACAATGTGCTTACATCCACAAGGATAACTGAGAGTGTGCCACTAAGTAACTAGTGTGAACGAGATGTTCACTAAGTACAAAGCTCTTGATAAGATTGGTTGGGTGTTCGACCGCTACCAGAGTATAAAAAAGTAAAAAATGAATAAGGCATAAAGTAAATATGGCAAAACTTGAGTAGGAATAAGAGTCCAAAATATTCATTCTTCTTGAAAAGGGAGCCTATTTATAGGTAAGTAGGGAGCACCAAGTCGTGCCATGTGTCATCATTTATAAGAGATTGTGTCATGCCCCGCTCTCGGGAGCCCTTCTATCCATACATTCTCTACTACGGTTGGGCTGTGAGAAGATGCAATTACTAAAAATTTATTTATTTACAGCGGAATATTTAAAACTTTAATTCACACTCCCAGGTGTGTGTGTAAAAACACAAAATTAATTGTATAAATACCAAGTGTTTACATATCATCCCCATAATACTGATTACAATTCCAAGATATAACTGTGCGATACGATATATTAGATACAAAATACTCGTGTATACAAATCTTATACCTTTGCGGATTGTGGGAGCTGTTCAACACAAAAGACTTAGAGACCACCGCTCTCTTACTTCTCAGTACCTGGAGGGGGAAAAATAGTGGGATGAGCAAATCACGGCTCAGTAAGGAAATGTATGCTAGCAGGTAGATATCGTACTACCTACATAGCCCATGCATGCATAAACCAAAACCATGTTTTCGTTATAAATGGAAATATCATACGAACAATGCATTTAAACACATATTTCTCAATAGCATTTTCGAGTAAATCAAATGTCAAACTTCCATTTAAAACATGCTCATAAATAGTGCCCTCATGGCACGAGTGTGAAATCAGAGATTTATTAAAAACATGAAATCTCTTTCACTTCTCAAATCATTCTTTCTCGCAAGTCTCTTTCTTTTCTGAGATTGTCTCTGTTTCTCGATTCTCTGAGACAGGCATGGAATTTTAGGCAATCAAATATCCACGACTTATGGCCACAGTCAGTGATCCCAGGCCTCACTGATCGGGTGTGCACAGGGTATCACTTCGCCTGAAGGGGGATGGGTCAGTCCTATCCTCCGGCTCATCTCAATCCACCTCATCTCCTCGTATACTCACGGTGAAGATACGTCGTGTGTCATCTACGCGATACTCGTACTCACGTGCACCCAGCACGGTACATAGTATACCAACGGGTGACTACACTATTCTACGCACGACCGTGGACCCAAGTCCATACTCCAACTCTGATGGACTTTTTATCCTTAAACCATGTCTCATATACCAGGCGAGCAAGCAGCGTGACACACAGTCAACGCAAAGCTCCAGCGCGGTACGATCTATCGTTAAGGCCCAGCCCGTTCAATTGGCCGTCGGCTGGTATCCCCTTGGGTCCCAGACCCCCAGGTTTACCTTAACTCAACAAAATAGGTACGAGCATAGTTCTCGCACTTTCTCAAAACCCCCGTGCGAGTTAAAACTCCCGCACGGTACATCAAGGCTTTAAACCGGGTGTGAGCTAGCGCTTCAACACCAAATCTCATCTCAAAACTGATAGATGGCTATTTTCTCTTTTTAAAACTCAAAACACGTTTATCCACATAGCATGCCCTTTTCAAGCCAAAACATGTAAAATTAGCCAAGCTATCATCAACATTTCTCAATCAATAATAACAATATAAAATTGAGAAAATCATTGAAAACATGCATATCATGCTATTTCCTTACCCTATCCCATTTCTCAATACATATTTATACATCATAGTACTTTTCATATTTCCACATCATTTCATAAACTTATAATATCGTACTAGTCCTAGCAATATATCTACGAAATTGCTGTAATTACGTACGAACATCTCTATAGCTAACACACAGTCCCTTACCTCGTTTTACTTGTGTGCAACTATCCGCCTTTATGCTTCTTGCGTTCTCATCTCGACTTGCTCCGGCGTATCATCCAAAACTGAAATTCATCCACCAACATTTGAGTTAATGTTTCTAACTCTTATTCAACTAAGCATTTATCCAATGCCTTAATTACACATTTTTACCCTTTGTGGTAAATCTCCCAATTTGTCCTAATATCAACATTTCCAAACCATTTCCACAACATACTCATCCACTCAAGATATCCCATTCATCAAAATACTCCCACATTCCACTTTCTCACACTTGACTATTTCTAAGTTATAGTCATTTCATACCATCCTAGGTAGTTCTATCCACAATATGCACACCCAATTATCTTTATAAGCATTAACTAAACCAATGTACTTGGATTTGTGCATTAGAACTTACCTCATTAGATTTCCTCTTGCTCCAATTAGGATTGCCCTCTATTTCTTCAATCCTTCAAATGGGAAAATGCCTCTAGACTATGTTGTTCTCCTCTTTGATGTGAACAACTTTGTCTCTAATAGCCTCTCCTTAAATCTTACTGAAAATGGCTGGATTTAGGAGTGAGAAACTAGATTTCTTTGAGTTGAAGTGAAATGGAGATGTTTTCCCGAAAATTCTGATGATCCAACTGCTCCCATTTATAGTTTTGACTTGATGAGATCGATCTTCCTTGGGTGGAGATCGATCTGTTCCTCAAAAATCCCTCTTTTCTGAGACGTTTAAAGGTAGGAGATCGATCTGTCGAGACTGGAGATCGATCTGCTGTCAAACAGAAGCTTAAGGAGATCGATCTGGTCTTAGGGGAGATCGATCTGCTTCCAACCCGAGAGCTAAGGAGATCGATCTGCTTCCTTCGGAGATCGATCTGTTCCCTTCCATTTCTCACATAAGGGCATTCTGGCTCTCCCAGATCGATCTCTCATCCTATGAGATCGATCTAGCCTTCACAAATTCCAGATTTCCTGCAGTTTTTCTGCAACAACTCTTACCAAACACCCTTAATTTGCTTCCATGATCATTTTCTCATTCATTCATCTTTGAGACTTGAAAATGGGATCCATCCTCACTACATACACATTAAAACTTGTGTAGAATCTTTGTATGACCAAATATATACGATATTACTCGAATGGAAACATACACTTATGTAAATCTTTCCTTTGATTTTACTATACTACTCATATTCCATTTCGATCACATTCTTCTCGTTTTAAGTTCATTTCTTCCTACTCACTCATAATACAACTTGTACGTATAATCACAATTCTTACTACAAGTGCGTACATAATCTTATGAACTTACATTGCATACACTTGACAATACAATACATCATCTCACTTATGATTTTATTTACATTCCCATGTTCCGATATACATAGCTATACATGTACGGGGTCTCACATTCTCCCCCACTTAAAGAATTTGGTCCTCCAAATTAGAACCAATTCAATCTGTGAATAACTCGGGATACTTTTCCCGCATCAAACTTTCCAGTTCCCATGTGGCCTCTTCCACAGTGTGATGTTGCCACAAAATCTTAACCAATGAAATCGTCTTGTTCCGCAACACCTTCTCTTTCCTGTCCAACACCCTGATCGGTCTCTCGACATACGACATATCTTTCTTGAGCTCCAATGGCTCATAACTAATTACATGTGTCGGATCCGGGTAGTACTTCCGAAGCATAGAAACGTGGAAGACATTGTGGACTTCTGCTAGCTCAGGTGGTAAGGCTAGCCTATATGCTCCTTCTCCCACTCTATCCAAAATCTCGAAGGGACCAATGTAACGAGGACTTAATTTTCCTTTCTTCCCAAACTTCATTATTCCCTTGGAAGGAGATACTTTCAAAAATACAGATTCGCCAACATCAAACTCAAGTGGTCTCCGTCTCCTGTCAGCATAGCTCTTTTGTCGACTTTGAGCTGTTCTCAGCCTCTCGCATATTATCTGAACATCCTCGGAGGCTTGCTTAACCAAATCGGGGGCGAGCAATTGTCTGTCACCAACTTCATCCCAACCAATGGGCGATCGGCATCTACGACCGTATAGTGCCTCATAAGGGGCCATACCAATACTTGAGTGATGACTGTTATTGTAGGCGAACTCAATCAATGGCAAGTGATCGTCCCATGAGCCTCTAAAATCCAGCACACACGCTCTCAACATATCCTCCAGGGTCTGTATAGTCCTCTCTGACTGACCATCTGTCTGAGGATGAAAAGCGGTGCTAAAACTCAACTGGGTCCCCATCGCTTCCTGGAAATGTCCCCAAAAGTGGGAAGTGAAGCGGGCATCCCTATCCGAAACAACACTCACTGGGACTCCATGCAATCTCACTATTTCTCGCACATACAGATTCACCAGTGCACTCAATGTATCTGTAGATCTCATGGCTAAGAAATGTGCCGATTTCGTTAACCGATCTACTATCACCCATATCGCATCATGGTTCTTACGGGTTCTCGGTAACCCCATCACAAAATCCATTGTGACATGCTCCCACTTCCATGTTGGTATCGATAGAGGTTGTAATAATCCTCCTGGTTTCTGATGTTCGACTTTTACTTGCTGACAAATGAGACATCTAGCGACATACTCAGCTATGTCTCTCTTCATTCCAGACCACCAATATACTTTTCGGAGGTTTTGATACATCTTACCACTCCCCGGGTGTATCGTGTATCTCGACGAGTGTGCCTCTGATAAGATCAGCTTTCTCAGCTCTACATCCTTAGGAACACATATTCTATTTCCAAACCTTAGTATTCCATCTGGACTCAATATAAAATCAGCACCCTTCCCTTTCCGGATTTGGCTAATCATGACAATACACCATTGATCAATTTGCTGAGCTTGTCGGATTCTCTCAATCAACTCCGGTTCTAATCTCAAGCTAGCAATAATCCCATAGCTGCCAATCTCAGGTAGGGTCATATCCAGACTAAGGTTCGCGAATTGTTCCAACAACTCGTGCTCTCTAACCATCATATGTGATACCAACCCGAGACTCTTCCGACTCAATGCATCGGCAACCACATTTGCCTTCCCCGGGTGGTACAAGATCTCACAATCATAGTCCTTGAGGAGCTCCAACCACCTCCTCTGTCTCATGTTTAACTCCTTTTGTGAGAATAGATATTTCAGACTCTTATGATTCGTAAAGATCTGAAATCTCTCACCATATAAATAGTGGCGCCATATCTTCAACGCAAACACTACGGCCGCTAACTCCAAATCGTGAATGGGGTAGTTCTTCTCATGATCCTTCAGCTGTCTAGATCCATAAGCTACTACCCTTCCATCTTGCATCAGAACACAGCCTAGTCCTTGATGCGAAGCATCTGTATACACCGAGTAATTCCCTGAACTGTTAGGGACGACAAGAACTGGCGCGGTAGTTAATCTGCGCTTAAGTTCTTGAAAACTTCTCTCACAAGCTTCATCCCATGAAAACTCCACACTCTTCCTCGTAAGACGTGTCAATGGAGCAGCTAATCTGGAGAATCCTTCTACAAATCTCCTGTAGTAACCAGCCAAACCTAGAAAACTTCTGATCTCTGTGACTGTCCTAGGTTGTTCCCACTGAACAACTGCCTCAATCTTGGATGGGTCTACTGACACCCCATCCTTCGATATAACATGGCCTAGAAAAGAAATCTGTTCTAGCCAAAAGTCACATTTGTTAAGCTTGGCATATAACCTTTTCTCTCGAAGGGTCTGCAAAATAATTCTTAAGTGCTGCTCATGCTCTTCTCTGGACCTTGAATACACCAATATATCATCAATGAAAATAATCACGAATTGGTCCAGGTATGGCTTGAATACTTCATTCATTAGAGCCATAAAAGCTGCCGGCGCATTGGTCAACCCAAAAGGCATCACTAAAAATTCGTAATGGCCATAGCGGGTACGAAATGCTGTCTTGGGCACATCCTCCTTCCGAATCTTCAATTGATGATACCCAGACCTCAGATCTATCTTGGAGAAGATCTGTGCTCCCCGAAGCTGATCCAATAAATCGTCAATGCGTGGCAAGGGGTACTTGTTCTTGATGGTAGCCTTGTTTAACATCCGATAGTCAATGCACAACCTGAGGCTCCCATCTCTCTTCTTCACAAACAATACCGGGGCTCCCCATGGTGAGACGCTCGGTCTTATGAACCCCTTCTCTAACAACTCTTGCAGCTGTTTCCTTAATTCCTCTAACTCAACTGGGGCCATCCTATATGGTGACTTCGATATTGGTTCGGTTCCAGGCGTCAAGTCTATACCGAATTCCGTTTCTCTATCAGGTGGCAATCCTGGTAGATCATCTGGAAAGACATCAGGGAATTCTCTGACCACTGAGATGTCCTCCATATCCGGATGTACTTTGTTCAAATCCACCACATAAGCAACAAAACCTTCAAAACAACACTCAAGCCATTTATACCTAAGTACTTTACTTAATACAAAATTTAAGATTTCATTTCTTCTCTTAAAATCTTACAACACATTCTTCAGGTAGAGAAAACTTAATGGACTTAGAACGACAGTCTATGACAGCATGATTGGCGGCTAACCAATCCATTCCCAAAATTACATCAATGTCATACATATTCAACAAAATCAAGTTGGCTGTCATGCACTTATCTCCCACCCTCACTTTACAATCTTTATACACTTGTTCAACTAATTGGCTCACTCTCATTGGAGTACTTATCAATAAGGTCCTATTCAAGTATGTGGGCTCTACAAAACCTTTTAACTTAGATGCACATGCAGGTGATATGAAGGAATGCGTAGCACCAGAATCAAATACAGCTATAACCTCTAAATTGAAAATCAAGATTGTACCTTTTATCACTTCAGAAGAGGTATCAGCCGACGCCTGGTCTATCGCATACACCCTGCCTTGACCCACAACTTGTTTTCCTTTCTCTTCAGCCGAGGCTTTCTTCCTTGCAGGAGGTGCAACTGGAGGAACCCTCTCTGGCTCTTTACCCCTCTGTGGAACTGCCTCAACTATCTCCGGGCACTCTCTGGCATAATGTCCAAATTTACCACATCTGAAACATCGGGTACCCTGAAGATGACATGGCCTACCACCATGGTATCGACCGCATAGCCTACACTGGTCTGTAGTCGGTCGGGGTCCACCAATCACTATACCCCTGGCTGGTGTCTGAGTCGGAGGCATATAAGGTCTAGCAACCTTTTTTTGGAAATCATCTACCTCTCTCCGACGTTTACTCATGAATTTTCGACCAAATTTGGCGCTCTTGCCATCTCCCAGCTTCCTCTGTCCCTTGTCCTTTCCCCAACTAAACTCAGAGATCTGTAAGTCATGATCCTGCTCACATAACTGGGCCCGTCGCACAGCCTCTCTATATGTAGCGACATCAAATGGGGCCAACTTCGCTCGGATCGAAGGCCTCAATCCATCTACAAATCTACGGACCCTGACAGCTTCACTCCTGATCGAGTCCGGATCGTATCGACCCAGTGAAGTGAATCGTGACTCGTACTCATCAACTGTTCGATTCCCTTGTGTCAGATTCAGAAATTCCATCTGTAGTCTCCGTTGAGCAGTATCTGGGATGTATTGCTCTCTGAAAACGTCCAAGAACATATCCCAAGTGATAACCATTTCTTGAGCTCTTAACATCGGCCTGACGGACTTCCACCAATCCTCTGCTTCGCCTCTCAATACAAAGGCCGCAAGCGCTACTCTCTCCGTAGCTGAACATCTACAGAAGTCGAATAACTTCTCCATTTGACTGATCCAGTCCTCAGCCACCGTCGGATCCTTTACCCCGCTAAACGAAGGAGGCTTAAAGTCCATAAAATGCCTCAACCTTTCCATGTCGCAATCATATCCATACCCCAATTCATCATCATGCTGATGTGGGGCTACTGGAGGAGGTACCGGTCGAATATGAGGTTCCCGTGGCCTAGCCGGTTCAGCTTGCGCAGGTGCAACATTCTCAGGTTCAGGTGCAGCTGCTGGGGGATTCGGTGCAGCCTGTCCCGCTGTACCAGGTGTACCCTCAAACCTAGCCATGATCTGACCCATCATGGTCATCATCGTGCGCATGTCTTCCTCCAATCGAGTTATTCGAGGATCAGAAGCCTCTATCTGTTCCTGGGGCTCATGACTAGAGGATGATCTACTGTGCCTCTCAGTCCTGTCATTTTGCCCTCGAGCTCTCGAGCTCTCTCCCCTTTTGCGGTGTCTCTCAGGCATAACTCACTCGCCTGATAACTTTCCTGCGTTATAACAAACATTTAATTCACTACCAGCTCCGTATACACATTTGTATCTAAATATCGCACAGTAACTTGGGGATGTATGTTTTCTTAGTCCTAAGCATCAACTCACATCAGACCAACCAAGCTCTGATACCAAGCCTGTCATGCCCCGCTCTCGGGAGCCCTTCTATCCATACATTCTCTACTACGGTTGGGCTGTGAGAAGATGCAATTACTAAAAATTTATTTATTTACAGCGGAATATTTAAAACTTTAATTCACACTCCCAGGTGTGTGTGTAAATACACAAAATTAATTGTATAAATACCAAGTGTTTACATATCATCCCCATAATACTGATTACAATTCCAAGATATAACTGTGCGATACGATATATTAGATACAAAATACTCGTGTATACAAATCTTATACCTTTGCGGATTGTGGGAGCTGTTCAACACAAAAGACTTAGAGACCACCGCTCTCTTACTTCTCAGTACCTGGAGGGGGAAAAATAGTGGGATGAGCAAACCACGGCTCAGTAAGGAAATATATGCTAGGAGGTAGATATCGTACTACCTACATAGCCCATGCATGCATAAACCAAAACCATGTTTTCGTTATAAATGGAAATATCATACGAACAATGCATTTAAACACATATTTCTCAATAGCATTTTCGAGTAAATCAAATGTCAAACTTCCATTTAAAACATGCTCATAAATAGTGCCCTCATGGCACGAGTGTGAAATCAGAGATTTATTAAAAACATGAAATCTCTTTCACTTCTCAAATCATTCTTTCTCGCAAGTCTCTTTCTTTTCTGAGATTGTCTCTGTTTCTCGATTCTCTGAGACAGGCATGGAATTTTAGGCAATCAAATATCCACGACTTATGGCCACAGTCAGTGATCCCAGGCCTCACTGATCGGGTGTGCACAGGGTATCACTTCGCCTGAAGGGGGATGGGTCAATCCTATCCTCCGGCTCATCTCAATCCACCTCATCTCCTCGTATACTCACGGTGAAGATACGTCGTGTGTCATCTACGCGATACTCGTACTCACGTGCACCCAGCACGGTACATAGTATACCAACGGGTGACTACACTATTCTACGTACGACTGTGGACCCAAGTCCATACTCCAACTCCGATGGACTTTTTATCCTTAAACCATGTCTCATATACCAGGCGAGCAAGCAGCGTGACACACAGTCAACGCAAAGCTCCAGCGCGGTACGATCTATCGTTAAGGCCCAGCCCGTTCAATTGGCCGTCGGCTGGTATCCCCTTGGGTCCCAGACCCCCAGGTTTACCTTAACTCAACAAAACAGGTACGAGCATAGTTCTCGCACTTTCTCAAAACCCCCGTGCGAGTTAAAACTCCCGCACGGTACATCAAGGCTTTAAACCGGGTGTGAGCTAGCGCTTCAACACCAAATCTCATCTCAAAACTGATAGATGGCTATTTTCTCTTTTTAAAACTCAAAACACGTTTATCCACATAGCATGCCCTTTTCAAGCCAAAACATGTAAAATTAGCCAAGCTATCATCAACATTTCTCAATCAATAATAACAATATAAAATTGAGAAAATCATTGAAAACATGCATATCATGCTATTTCCTTACCCTATCCCATTTCTCAATACATATTTATACATCATAGTACTTTTCATATTTCCACATCATTTCATAAACTTATAATATCGTACTAGTCCTAGCAATATATCTACGAAATTGCTGTAATTACGTACGAACATCTCTATAGCTAACACACAGTCCCTTACCTCGTTTTACTTGTGTGCAACTATCCGCCTTTATGCTTCTTGCGTTCTCATCTCGACTTGCTCCGGCGTATCATCCGAAACTGAAATTCATCCACCAACATTTGAGTTAATGTTTCTAACTCTTATTCAACTAAGCATTTATCCAATGCCTTAATTACACATTTTTACCCTTTGTGGTAAATCTCCCAATTTGTCCTAATATCAACATTTCCAAACCATTTCCACAACATACTCATCCACTCAAGATATCCCATTCATCAAAATACTCCCACATTCCACTTTCTCACACTTGACTATTTCTAAGTTATAGTCATTTCATACCATCCTAGGTAGTTCTATCCACAATATGCACACCCAATTATCTTTATAAGCATTAACTAAACCAATGTACTTGGATTTGTGCATTAGAACTTACCTCATTAGATTTCCTCTTGCTCCAATTAGGATTGCCCTCTATTTCTTCAATCCTTCAAATGGGAAAATGCCTCTAGACTATGTTGTTCTCCTCTTTGATGTGAACAACTTTGTCTCTAATAGCCTCTCCTTAAATCTTACTGAAAATGGCTGGATTTAGGAGTGAGAAACTAGATTTCTTTGAGTTGAAGTGAAATGGAGATGTTTTCCCGAAAATTCTGATGATCCAACTGCTCCCATTTATAGTTTTGACTTGATGAGATCGATCTTCCTTGGGTGGAGATCGATCTGTTCCTCAAAAATCCCTCTTTTCTGAGACGTTTAAAGGTAGGAGATCGATCTGTCGAGACTGGAGATCGATCTGCTGTCAAACAGAAGCTTAAGGAGATCGATCTGGTCTTAGGGGAGATCGATCTGCTTCCAACCCGAGAGCTAAGGAGATCGATCTGCTTCCTTCGGAGATCGATCTGTTCCCTTCCATTTCTCACATAAGGGCATTCTGGCTCTCCCAGATCGATCTCTCATCCTATGAGATCGATCTAGCCTTCACAAATTCCAGATTTCCTGCAGTTTTTCTGCAACAACTCTTACCAAACACCCTTAATTTGCTTCCATGATCATTTTCTCATTCATTCATCTTTGAGACTTGAAAATGGGATCCATCCTCACTACATACACATTAAAACTTGTGTAGAATCTTTGTATGACCAAATATATACGATATTACTCGAATGGAAACATACACTTATGTAAATCTTTCCTTTGATTTTACTATACTACTCATATTCCATTTCGATCACATTCTTCTCGTTTTAAGTTCATTTCTTCCTACTCACTCATAATACAACTTGTACGTATAATCACAATTCTTACTACAAGTGCGTACATGATCTTATGAACTTACATTGCATACACTTGACAATACAATACATCATCTCACTTATGATTTTATTTACATTCCCATGTTCCGATATACATAGCTATACATGTACGGGGTCTCACAGATTGATTGCCTAAATAAAATCAGTATGTTTTCAAGACATGAAATTGAAAATATTGAGAGATTAAATAAGATCTAAGCCGAACCTATTAGAACACATTAGACATGTAATCTTTAAACCGAATCCATCTCTAATAAGTTTTCAAATTTTTTTAATGCACATGTTTGCAACAGATAAACTCAATTTTTTTTCCAATTAATGAGTCAATCATTATCGTTTCGAATAAAATAAATATTTTTATTTCCATCTTTCTGATATGCAATCACCATTTCCTTTTTATTAAATTATTATATTCAATGCCACGTAGCAAGAATGACAATTCTTTTCGACTAAATAGAATTTTTTTGACCAACAATTTGTTTATTAGATTTATTCCATTGTCAAACCTAATCTCAGCATTTTCCCAATCGTTTACATTAAATGTGGAATGTTATGAGGTGTTACCTAATCTGGAGTTCTATACAAAAATATACAATCGGGTGTTTAAGGTATGGCCTCATTGAAACCCAAAAAAGCAACAAAAATGATTGAGGAAAAACAGCCAAGGGAGAAGGCAAAGTATTAAATGATAACGTTGGAATCAATAATCAAGGGCCCAGTCATCTCCACCCCACAATCCCCGAAGGGGGAAAAAGAAGGGAATTTATCTTTTGCTTTAGTTAGATGAAAACAAACATTTATAGGGAACTAGGGATAAGATGACCAACTGACAAAACAATTAGAAATTGTTTGATTTAATCATAACAAAATCTCATCTTATGAAATGTTCATTTTAGGGATCGGCTCTTGGAAGGAACAACGGAAAAAGATTGTTATGTAACCTAAAATAATAATTCATGTTTAGATGAAAAGTAAATTAAATAATTTTAAACATGACAAAATAATTCGACATGAAAACGATATAAATAAAATATACGAAGGTGATACAGACTAAAAAAATAAAAATTATATATGAATATGATAAAAATTAAAAATAAAATTATATTTTTCGTGTCGAAATGAATTTTAACATAAAAATTTTATGTTTTACGCAAAACAAATATAGACACAAATAATAATTATAAATATGAATTTTTAAATCTAATTAGAAGCCTATTGTATGTAATGTACTGGCTTACTTGTCCGAATACAGGATTAATAAAACCGAACGGATATCAGCGTTGGTTTGCTAACTTCGGGTTAGTCATCCTGGTTTCGGACAATTCCTGCCTCAACAAAAATAAGTAGACCCGGATGCAAGGCTGACTATTCAGATCCTGATTTCTAAAACTGGAACAATAGATTATCTGCACAAAATGGAAAAAAAAAATCACAGACAACAACTGACAAATTTTCGATTCACTAAACAGTACATCCGGCTGAGATTCTACAGAGCAAATTTCATAGATGTGTTACGCAAACAAAACTCCAAATTAAAACTCATTAGCATTGTACCCCTGTTTTGATAGCTCTCTACGACCTTCAAAGTTCAATTGCCATATATGGACTATCTATGAGAGAAAAATATCAATATACAGAGCTGCCATTTAATGTTCATAAATGAGAAAAAATCAAATGCTATCCACAGTTTTGATTGTAAGGTCAGATTGGGTCCTGGCAAACGCAACTGTGAAACATAGCAGCATAAAATTGTTGATTGCTAGTACTCTCTTCAGCATGGAGAATCCGTGTTCAAAGATCCTGCAGCACCTTTTTGATAGGCTTCAAGTAAGATGATTTCAAAATTCTTGCTGTCCCAAAATCGGAGAAAAGCAGAACCAAACAACATACGCCAGGTCCAGTATATATAATTACATTAAGCTTAAGCTTGAATGCAGTCTTCTAGACAGTAGCATGTAATGATAATTTTACCAATCCTAACGTGAAATTCTTTCCCAGCTATGTAATCCTGGTGGTGGAAGAGTAGAATCTCATGAGGAAACTTGAAAGTGACCAAATGCATATAAACCCAAGGCACTGTAGGACATTTAAAAGTGTTCCCAAAGAGTTGTTTATTGCCAAGTTATGTGTAGTCATTTCAGCACCTCTCACTGTGAATGACAGGGCTGTCACTAGTTGTGCAGCTCTATTCAGTTGATGCAATCTGTAAACCTGTTAAAGCGTAAAGAAAATATTTCAATTTTTAAGTAAGTCAGTTAAGATCAACATCCAAAACATACAAAATTATAAGGATAAAAATGTTGAGATGAACCATCTCTTATTATAAATACAAGAATAACTAAAGCAAATGTGTAAAATAAATGGAAAATGATAAAAACAAATTAATAGAACTATTAAATCTTATTGCTCCTCTCCTATTAACAATGATGCTTTGGAAAGGGGGTCAAAATAAGTCATTACAGTCCTTACTTGAAAGATTATTGGGATAACAGGCCATGAAGGTGACTTTAGATATCTTGCATATTGCTCAAAGGCAAACTGGACAACAATACCAACCAAGTAAGGAGCAAGAGTAGCAGATGCTGCGGGACCAGTCCAGGGCCAGACTAAACCCATTGTGACCATGGGAATTATAAGACTAAGTACAAGAGTAGCAACAGAAGAGATTCGTAGACCCAAGTTAGGAACCAAGGTTTCTGCTGCAGAATCTGGCCCAGTAGGCCTCCTTAAATGATCAATTAGCAGAAGAAAAATGGCAACACCACAATAGAAAAGTGCTTCTGTGAAGAACAATATGAGAAAATCTGCAGGAGAGAAGACCATGCTATTTAAAGAAGAATCAAATTTATTTTTGTACAACAGCAAAACAAGGAGAACAAGTAATCAAGTTTAACATATCATATACATTAAGCCTAGAAACTGCCATAGCATCAAGTTTAATAATTCAGTGCATGCTCTTCTGAATACATCATTTGATATTTTCTTAAAATTTTGTCAACTTTAAATTCTTTTGCTTTGTCTAGGATTTGTCTGATGCTACCTAATGTATCAAATGTTGTGCTAAAATTAACAAACTAATATCCGTTGGAAAACAAGAGGGCCACTGTAGCCACCAAGTTCCAAATAGAGCCATTGACCTCAACAAACTATTAGTGTTCTTAAAAGATTAAAATGTATGGTAGCTGTTCACCATTTACATTTTTCCTTATTTTCTCAGATTGTGATCAACTTTTATGAACACAAAGAACATCTAGAAGGACAGAGCGGTGGGGAGAGGGGGGTAGAAGGAACCAAAATAACAAGAAAATCAGCCCTCAATCCCTTAAAAAACACTTTTAACCTTCTTTCATTTAACTCCATGTTTCATTAGGTTCACTTGGTTGCTTGAGCGGCTTAGCATCAAATGTAAGTCCAAAGCAAAGGATGGGAAAAAATGAAACAGGAAATCTCAATACAGGAAATTGCACTCACCTGTTAGTAAGGAGTCCTCAAATATGGTTGAAAGTATTCTACGTAAATAAAGTGAGGGGAAAATGAAAGAGGCTACAAGGACAGCAGGACCAACAAACCATAGCAAGCTGCTCTGATTCTTGTGTACATTAGAAATGACATCATCATCTCTTTTGTATTTTCGATTGTAAAATGAAATAAAACCTGGTTTTCCATCAGTTCCCTCAAAACCGATAGTTGATAAGCCAACTGAAGAGATATCTTCAGGACCAGGATGGTCAGTTAACAGTTCTGAATCATCAGGTGTGATCTCAATGTACTGAGATCGATCATTGAAAGTAGCAAAAAGCACATTTTGTCTCCTTAGAAACCCCTTCAACTTCAGCACTACATGTAAGAAGTGGCATAAAGTAAAAACTCATCACACCAGTCAAATTTCAAAATCATTGCTAATATGAACTGAAAACCTTGCTGTTCTAAATTTTAATATGGAGGATAGTCAGAATCTGTAGCAATATTAAACTAAATTATAGGGGCTGAATATGTTCAAATTTAGGCCTACACCTCAAACCAAAGCGGTACAAGGGTACCGGAAAGTTACATTCCACATCTTGAGACTAAATTTTAGAGATTCATATCATGAAACAAATTCCAAAAGCTACCTTTAGCATTTCTATGCTGCTCAGTCCTCTCTCGCTGTTCATTATATGGCCTTCTTAATAAGCTCAGCTGGATAGCAAAATACAATATATTAAAAGTGGCAAACAACAACGGTGGTCTTTAACTAAGAGAAATCTTCGAATAAATTTTAAATAAGCCTAAAATGGACCTGCAGGATGCCAAATGTTACAAATTACTTGAAAACATGTATCAAGTACTTTCAATGGAAAGTCTCTAACAAATAATGCGAGAATGCATGTGAAAATCATAATAAAAAAATTAGTATTGATAGTGCATAAGTCGTCGTCATCATCTTTAGTCTTTAATTTCAATACTTTGGTAAGTTATATGAACCAATATATGAACTTACGCTAAGTCGTCGACATAAATTTTTCTCCACTCATTCCTAACTAAGGCAATTTTTATTCCAACTCTCGTTCCTCCATAAAAACAGAGAATAAAATATGAAAAAAAATGGTTGAATCATATTTTCTCTATTGATTTACTTGAATTTATAGATCTCTTCTAAGAAACAGAGACAGGCAACTAATCTTCCTAATTAAGAGGAAAATAAAACTGATTCCTAAGATTTCTCTTCCAACCCCCAAATCTCTCAACTAACCTAATATAGCACAAAATCAAATATGGTACATAATTACAAAGATTCTAGGAAATCTTTCAACACTCCCCCCCAAGCTGGTATGAAGATATCACTCATGGCAAGCTTGCTAACTAGATTCTCGTACTGTGTCTTAGGAAGTCTTTTGGTGAGTATGTCTGCTGCTTGGCTCGCAGTTGGTATGTAAGACATGCATATTATGCCACTGTCTATCTTCTCCTTGATGAAATGTTTATCCACTTCTACATGTTTTGTTCTGTCGTGTAGAACTGGATTGTGAGCTATAGAAATTGCAGCCTTGTTGTCACAATAGACTTTAATAGGCGTTGGTATAGGAACCTTCAACTCTTCTAGGAGTCTTTTTATCCATAACACTTCACAAAATCCATGTGCCACAGAGCGGAATTCTGCTTCGGCACTACTCGTTGCAACAACACTTTGTTTTTTGCTTCTCCAAGTAACCAAATTTCCCCCTACAAAAGTGCAATATCCTGAGGTGGATCTTCTATCACTTACATTGCCTGCCCAATCTGCATCTATGTAGGCCTCTACCTGAAGATGACCTCTATGTTTGAACAAAAGTCCTTTCCCCGGAGTCCCCTTGAGATATCTCAAAATTCTGAACACAGCTTCAAAGTGAGTAGGTCCAGGTGAATGCATGAACTGGCTCACAACACTTACTGCAAAAGTTATGTCAGGTCTAGTGTGCGCCAAATAGATTAGTCTCCCCACCAATCTTTGATAACGTTCTCGGTCCACCACTTCATTAGCTGTCGCTGCTTTCAATTTCACATTAGGCTCGATTAGAGTATCTGCCGCCTTACAACCAAGCATTCCTGTTTCATTGATCAAATCAAGAACGTATTTGCGTTGATTGATAAAAATTCCCTCTTTGGATCTTGCAAACTCCATTCCGAGGAAATGCTTCAGCTTTCCCAGGTCCTTGATATCAAATTCAGCCTCAAGTTTCCTCTTCAAATTGTTGATCTCAATAGAATCATTTCCAGTCATGATTATGTCATCTACATATACTATCAGAATAGCCACTTTACCTTCGGTGGAATGTTTGAAAAACATGGTGTGATCAGCTTGGCTTTGTGAGAAACCATATCTCCTAATAACCTCTGCAAAACGCTCAAACCAGGCTCTAGGAGACTGCTTTAATCCATATAATGCTTTCTTCAACTTGCACACTTTGCCTCTTCCAAGTTTTTCTTCAAATCCAAGTGGCAGGTCCATATATACTTCTTCTTGTAAATCTCTATTCAAAAAGGCATTTTTAACATCAAATTGATGAAGTGGCCAGTTGGAGTTAACTGTAAGAGAAAGAAGTACTCTGATAGAGTTAATCTTAGCACCAGAAGCAAAAGTCTCTTGGTAATCAATACCATAGGTTTGAGTAAATCCTTTTGCTACAAGTCTTGCTTTGTATCTTTCCACACTTCCGTCAGCTTTACACTTTACCGTGAACACCCATTTACACCCAACTGTCTTCTTGTCTTCGGGTAGATTAACGACACTCCAAGTGCCATTCTTTCTAAGAGCATTCATCTCTTCCATCACAGCTAATCTCCAATTCGGATCACCCATTGCTTCCTAAACAGTTCTTGGCACAGACAGATTAGAAATCCTAGACACAAATGCTCTATGAGTGTTTGACAATTTTTCATATGACAAGTATTTTGCAATAGGGTGTTTAGTGCATGTTCGGGCTCCTTTTCTTAATGCAATTGGAAGATCAAGATCAGAAGAAGATATATTCGGTAAATCAAGAGATAAAGAGGAAGTAGAAGGAAGGTTACTCTGAGTTGTAGGACCATCACTCGGCAAATTGGATTGAACATCCGCTGGAGAACTAACTGGAACAGTAGTACGTTTGGGAAACTTTTTTCTAGTATAAACCTGAAGCTCAGATTGAGGATTGTAATCCGTTGGAAGTACTTCTCTCCGTCTCTGATAAAGTCACATATGGCAAAGTAGGATTAAGAGTACTACCACTAGTTTCCATATTCCCAATAGGTGTTTCCAAAAAATGCTTATCAGAATTAATCAAAGGCATAGACGCCTCTGGAATAGGTAAAGTTTCCCAAAAATTATTTTCTTCTACTATGTTCTCCCCCTGAAGAAAATTTTTTTGAAAGAAAGGTTGGTCCTCAACAAAGCTTACATCCATACTTTCGAAAAATTTCTTCGTGACTGGATTAAAACATTTATATCCCCTTTTATTGGATGCATAACCAATGAAGACACATTTTTCAGCTTTTGGATCCAATTTTGATCGAAGAATATTTGGTATATACACATAACAAATGCAACCAAACACTTTTAAGGGAAGATCTGCAGATATCCGAGATGTGGGAAAAAAAACTTTTTAAAACCTGTAAAGGTGTTTCAAATTTCAAAACTCGAGATGGCATCTATTTATTAAGTAGCCAGCAGTCAAGAGTGCATTTCCCCAAAGATATTTAGGAACATTCATAGAAAACATAATGGCCCTAGCTACTTCAAGTAAATGTCTATTTTTTCTTTTGGCAATACCATTTTGTTGTGGTGTGTCACGACAAGTTGATTGATGGATAATACCTTTTTTCAAAAAAAAAATTCCCAAATATTTGTTAAAATATTCAATTCCATTATCTGTTCTGAATGCCAATTTTTGTTTGAAATTGATTTTCAATCATAAGAATTCTTTTCCAACATACTCTTGTGTGGTCATCAATAAAGGTTACAAACCATTTTTTGCCAGAAAGTGTGTTAACTTTAGATGGGCCCCAAACATCACTATGAAACAAATAAAATGGTTTTGAAGCAGAATAGGGTTTTATTGGAAATGAAACACGATGGTCTTTAGCCAAATGACAAGCTTCACAATAAAATTTTGAACAATCAATTCCTTTAAACAATTCAGGAAATAAATATTTGAGATATGGAAAACTAGGATGCCCTAATCTCCTATGCCATAACATGACTTGATCATAGACAAAGTTTGAACTAGTACTACCTAATCCATAAGCTTTTTTATATCCGAAAGCAGTTTCATCAAAGTAGTACAGCCCATTTATTTCTCTAGCAGTTCTAATCGTCTTCCCCGAGTTCCGGTTCTGAAAAACACAAGTGGAAGAAGAGAAAAGAATGGAACAGTTAGAGTCTGTAGACAGTTTGCTAACAGAAAGAAGATTACAAGCAAATTTTGGAACATGTAAAACTGATTTTTGAGTGATTTTTTCTGAAATTTTAATGTGCCCTTTGCTTGCAATGGGTAAAAAACTACCATCAGCTATTCTAACTTTTTCTATACCAGAACACGGATAATATGAGCTAAACAATTGAGAACAACTTGTCATGTGATTGGAGGCCCCTGAATCTATTATGATCCAAGGACCGGTTTTTCCAAGAACAGAAAGTGCCAAAGGATTGCTACATGTTTGTGCCATGGAACCAATAGGAGCATTAGGTGACGGATAGGATTTTAGTAGTTTAAGAAGGTGATCTAATTGCTCTTTACTGAACGGAGATGACACAGCCTCATTCGCTGCAGGTGTGCTCTGTTCACCAGATTTGTTTGCCCTGCCATTAGATGGTCTACCATGCTACTTGTAACAATTCTCTCGAGTATGGCGCGGTTTTCCACAGTAGTCACAGCGCAGGTTATTTCTGTCTCTTGCACGCTGGTTTTGAGATGTTCTACGGCTGACTTGAGTTTCAGGAATAGCAAAGGCTGACCCTTCTACAGATCCGGTTGTACCTGCAGCCTTCTTTCCCAGCATCACATGTCTTCGACTTTCTTCTCTCCGAACCTCTGCAAATACTTCCCCAATTGGAGGCATAGGATTTCTTCCAACTATTCGACCACGGACCTCATCATATTCAACATTCAAACCTGCAAGAAATTTAAAGATTCGGCCAATATCGACCATCTTCTTGTATTGATTGCAATCCTCAGGTGATTTCCACTCGTAATCATTGAATAAGTCCAAGTCCTGCCAAATCCTTTTAAGAGAATTAAAATACTTTGTCACAGAGTCCTCACCTTGGCGAATTTCCCCAAGTTGTAGGGTTAACTCGTATACTTGGGATTGATTCCCTAGATCGGAAAACATTTGTGAAACGTTATCCCATAATTCCTTGGCTGTAGAGTAACAGAGGTAGTTCACACTTATCTCTTCAGCCATGGAATTGACCAACCATGTCATCACCATTGAGTTCTCAGCGTCCCAAATGGCATAGGTTGGATCCTTCACGTCGGGCTTCTTTATATCTCCTGTGAGATAGCCGATCTTACCTCTCCCCCTAATGTACATGCGAACAGATTGTGACCATCGAAGGTGTTAAATAATACTTTTATATATTTTATTCATAGAAATCATACATATATATACAGCTCTAGGAATTCTAATTTAGGAATATATATTAACTCATCCTAAATCTACTCCTATAACTTAGCTCTACAGCTAGCACTTTCTATATATACACAGATTCTTTAACACTCCCCCTCAAGCTGGAGCATAGATGTTAATCATGCCCAGCTTGTTACAAATATAATCAACCCGAACCCCATTCAGTGCCTTAGTGAAAATATCTCCTAGTTGCTCTCCAGTCTTCACATATCCTGTGGAAATCAAATTTTGTTGAATTTTCTCACGAACAAAATGACAGTCAATCTCAATGTGCTTAGTTCGTTCATGAAATACGGGATTAGAGGCGATATGAAGAGCAGCTTGATTATCACACCATAGCTTTGCTGGCATTGAAGCTTTAAGACCAACTTCATGTAATAGCTGATATATCCACATTATTTCGCATATAGACATTGCCATAGCTCTATATTCTGACTCTGCACTAGACCGAGATACCACATTCTGCTTCTTACTTTTCCATGAAACCAAATTCCCTCCAACAAACACACAGTAACCCGTAGTAGATCTTCGATCTATTTTGGAACCTGCCCAATCTGCATCTGAGAAACACTCAATATTGTTATGTCCATGTTTTGCATATAATATGCCACGTCCAGGAGCTCCCTTCAAGTAGCATAAGATTTGTTCTAGGACTGCCCAATGATGTATTGTTGGAGAAGACATAAACTGACTCACAACACTAACAGAATATGCAATATCAGGACGAGTTACAGACAAATAATTCAGTTTCCCAACTATTCTTCTGTACCTCTCAGGATCTTCAAATAAATCACCATCTTTTGTAAGTTGTAAATTAGGAAGCATTGGAGCACTACAAGGCTTAGCTCCTAATTTTCCCGTCTCAGTCAGCAAGTCAAGTACATATTTCCTTTGAGATAGGAAAATACCTTTCTTACTTCTTGTTACTTCAATCCCCAAGAAATATTTCAATGCCCCCAAATCCTTCGTGTGAAACTGAGTGTGAAGGAAAGACTTTAGAGACGAGATTCCCACAGTATCACTCCCGGTAATGACAATGTCATCAACATACACAACTAGAAGAATTAGACCAGATGCAGATTGTTTATAAAAAATTGAGTGATCAGATATACTTTTCTTCATCCCAAATGTCTCAAGTGCCTGACTAAATTTTCCAAACCAAGCACGGGGACTTTGTTTCAAACCATACAATGATTTGCGAAGATGACACACTTTCCCACACTCCCCCTGAGCAACAAACCCAGGTGGTTGCTCCATATACACCTCCTCTTGAAGGTCACCATGCAAAAAAGCATTTTTAACATCCAACTGATGCAAAGGCCAATCATATATAGCTGCCATCGAAATAAATAAACGGACAGATGTCAATTTAGCAACAGGGGAAAAGGTGTCAGAATAATCCACACCATAAGTTTGAGCATAGCCTTTAGCCACAAGACGAGCCTTAAGGCGAGCCACCGAGCCATCAGGATTAACTTTGACTGTAAACACCCATTTGCACCCAATAGCTTTTTTTTCTGCAGGTAAATCCACTATGGTCCAAGTACCATTAGCATCTAAGGCATTCATCTCTTCTATCATAGCATCACGCCAACCAGGATGAGATAAAGCTTCTTTGACAGTTTTAGGAATGGTAATAGAATCGATGGATGCAACAAAGGAACAAGACGAAGGAGACAAATGATCATATGACACAAAAGACGAAATAGGATAAGTACATGTGCGTTTACCTTTCCGAATTGCGATAGGAAGATTAAGATCACTTGCTACTAGATCTGATGACGTTGAAGAAACAGGTGCAGGACATGTCATCGAATGGTGTAGTCTTCTGGAATAAACTTGCCGAATAGGTGGTTTTGGTGGTGGTAGTGGTGGTGGTAGTAGTGTTTGTGGGGAAGAAGGTGGAACAGCAAGAGGGGAAACAACATCAGAGGACCTATCAGGAGGAGAAACAGTAACAGTGTAGACTAACAAATCATCATCCTCCCCCTGACTAGTATACGGTGTAGAGGTTGGAAAGAACGGAATATGTTCCTGAAAAGTAACATCAACTGAAACGAGATATTTGTTAAGACGGGGACAATAACAACGATACCCTTTTTGTAAACGAGAGTATCCCAGAAAAATGCATTTCAATGACTTAGGATCTAATTTGGTTATCTGAGGACGAACATCACGAACAAAACAAGTGCAACCAAATAACCTAGGTTCAATAGGAAACCCTGGTCTATGAGGAAAAAGGACACTATAAGGAGCCTCACCATTCAGAACAGATGATGGCATTCTATTGATTAGAAAACAAGCTGTGGAAACTGCATCTGCCCAAAACTGTTTAGCAACTTGCATTTGAAACAAGAGTGCCCTGGCTGTCTCAAGTAAATGTCTATTTTTTCGTTCTGCGACTCCATTCTGAGAAGGTGTGTCAACACAAGAGGTTTGGTGAAGAATACCATTTTGCAGCATATAAGTTTGAAATGAGTTAGAAAAATATTCTTGGGCATTATCACTCCGCAAAGTTTGCACAGAAACATGAAATTGTGTTTTGATTTCAGCACAAAAGGAACAAAAATGAGAAAATAACTCAGAACGATTTTTCATTAAGTAAAGATAAGTAACACGAGAAAAATCATCAACAAATGTAACAAAGTACTTGAACCCAAGTTGAGACACGACAGGACAAGGACCCCAAACATCAGAATGAACTACTTCAAAAGGAACACTAGCTCTGTTATTGAGACGAGGGACTAAAGGCAAACGATGATGTTTAGCAAATTGACAAGACTCACAATCTAAAGACGACACATTATTAAACTGTGGAAATAATCTCTTTAATGTGGGTAAAGATGGATGACCCAGTCTACAATGAGCTTCAAAAGGAGTGAGAATGCTAGAACAAGCAATAGACTTGGGCAATCGTTTATCCAAAATATAGAGACCTCCAGATTCATGTCCTGTACCAATAATCTTCTTCGTCATAAGATCCTGAAAAATACAAAAATCAGGAAAAAATGTGACACAACAATGAAGAGCACGAGTGAGTTTGCTGACAGACACTAAGTTAAATGAAAAATCTGGTAGACTAAGAACAGAGGATAAAGATAAGAATGGAGTTAAATCAACTGTGCCGGTTCCAAGAACACTAGAAGTAGAACCATCTGCTAAAGTAACACTAAAAGGGGATGTATTTGACTCAACATTAGAAAGAAGACTAGGATTACCTGTCATATGATCTGTGGCACCAGAATCAATGACCCATTGGGAGGAGGAAGATAGAAGGCAGGTGTTTGGATTACCTGACTCAGCAATGGCAGTGATAGAAGAAGAGGAAGACTTGAATGCTTCTTGATACTGACGGAATTTAGCAAATTCATCTGCAGAAAGTGTGATGGTGAGCTCAGAGGATGAACTGGGTGTCGTTGCAACATGTGCGGAGTGAGACTTCTGATTCGGATTTTGAGATTTCTGATTTTGAGATTTATTCTGTAATTTCTTACAGGTACGTTTTGTATGGCCTTGCTCATGACAGTAATAACACACAATTCCCTTTGTATCCTGAAGTCCGTCGCGATTGCTCATACCCCCATTCCTAGAAAAGGACCGCCCAGCTTCTAATCCGGTATTGCGACTAACAAGAGCACTATGTGACTGAGCAGAGGAAGAAATAGATGAACAGTTCTCAATGCGGAGTAACCTTGTAAAGACCTCATGCAGGGAAGAAATTTCAACACTGGAGAGAATTTGAGATTTAGCAGTCTCAAACTGAGGATGAAGACCAGCTAGGAAACTTAATACCGCCATCTGTTCTCGTTGAGCTTGTTGAATTTTCACATCAGGGCTAAATGGTAATAAGATATTAAGTTCTTCATATAACTTCTTGAAATGCATGAAATAAGTGGTAAGAGATTTATCCTGCTGCTCTGCACGATAAAATCCCTTGCAAACATCATAAATATGAGAAACATTGCCCTTCCCCGAATACAAAAATTCCAAATAGTCCATTAACTCTTTAACAAACTCGCAGTGATTAATAAGACTTATTACCTCACTGTCTATAGAATTTCGGATCTGTAAAAATAATCGAGCATCATCCCGCAACCATGTTTGTCGGTCAGAACTCGTGGGCGGAGTATTGGTGAGATGATCATCCTTGGATATGCTTCGGAGATAGAGCCGGACAGTTTTGGACCATTCAAAATAATTAGATCCACATAACTTATGTTCTGTGATTTTAGTTCCTATCGGAATCACATCAGTAACAACTAAACTCTTCGCCTCAGTCATTATAACAAAGATGCAGATATTACCCAATGAATCCGAGGCAAAACAAAAAATAGTGCAGGAACAAAGAACCCAAAATGCAGGAACAGGGAATTAAAAAATGACCGTGAGCACCTCAGATGAAGAAACAGACGACACAAGGCTGGTGGGGAGGATGGTGCGATACCAGAAAAAGTGACTGGAGAACGAAACTCCGGCCGCCGCACCTCCAATTGCCGGAGCGTGAGAAACAGGACAGATTCTTCCGGTGATGCGTGAACTGCACACACGCAGTTTCCGGTCACCGGATTTTGGGGAGGCGCCGATCGACAGTGGGCACTTCTCCCTAGGCTGACAAATGATCACACTACAAAGGTGACCCAGAAATTCCAAACTTCTGCTCACTGGGCAGAACCGAAAAAAAAAAAACTCACTGGAGCGAAACCTTGGCTCTGGATACCATGTTAAATAATACTTTTATATATTTTATTCATAGAAATCATACATATATATACAGCTCTAGGAATTCTAATTTAGGAATATATATTAACTCATCCTAAATCTACTCCTATAACTTAGCTCTACAGCTAGCACTTTCTATATATACACAGATTCTTTAACAGAAGGAAATTATCACCATTTAGGCGGATTGTAGTAATCTGAATGGGGTGACTGTCGGATGAATTCCTGACAGTTTGAAGCAAGGACTGAGAGGACTGAGATGATTGAAGAGGCTGGCTTGTTTCAGACGTGACATTAGACATCTTAGGGACAAAAAAATCAGATTCAAACCCTAGGATTTATTTTCTGCTATGATACCATAAAAACAGAAAATAAAATATGAAAAAAATGGTTGAATCATATTTTCTCTATTGATTTACTTGAATTTATAGATCTCTTCTAAGAAACAGAGAAAGGCAACTAATCTTCCTAATTAAGAGGAAAATAAAACTGATTCCTAAGATTTCTCTTCCAGCCCCCAAATCTCTCAACTAACCTAATATAGCACAAAATCAAATATGGTACATAATTACAAAGATTCTAGGAAATCTGTACATAATTACAAAGATTCTAGGAAATCTGTCAACACTCCACCTCTTTTCAATAACTTTTTTTCAAGTCTTTTTCGGTCTTCCCCTAGTCTTGATCATCTTTTCATCACTCATAACCTTCATTCTCCTAACCGGAGCATCCACAAGTCTACGTTGTATGTGCCCAAACCAACATAAGTGACTTTTACTCATATTGTCTTTGATAGATGTCACTCCAACCTTCCTGTGAGTATCCTCATTACTTGTTCTATCCTCTTTCGTATATTCGCATGTCCATCGTAGTATTTGCATTTCTGCTACACTGATATTCTATGTATGCAATCTTTTACTCGCCCAACATTCAGTACCATAAAGCAATGTTGGTCTAATAACTACCCTGTAAAACTTGTCTTTCAACCATATAGAAATTCATTTATCATACAACACACCTGTAGCATTTCTCCACTTACTCTAACCAACATGGATCCTATGGATCACGTTGCTATCAATCTCTCAATTCATCTATACAATCGAGTCTAAATATCTAAACTGATCCCACTTAGGGATTGTCACCTCATCTTGCATCATTATGTTTCAATCTTCCTCTTCGTTTAAACTGAATTTACATTTCATGTAATCAGTTGTTACTCTGCTTAGTTTATACCCTCTTAATTATAATGTCTATCTCCACAGTTCTAACTTCGCATTAACCTCCACTTTAATCTCAATAGATAAGAAAATAAAGTCAGCAAACATCATATACTAAAGCACATTATCCTAGAGGTATTTTATCAACTCGTCCATTATTGTAGTGAATCTGAAATGGCTTGGCATCGACCCTTCATAAAGTGCTACTGTAACAAAAAGTTTAGTTGTTTGTCCTCCACATGTCTTCACATGTGTCCTTATATCTCCATACATGTTCTTAATTATTTCAATATATTTCACGAGACTCTTTTCTTTATTAATAGTGCATAAGTCTAGGCTAAAAATATTCCAAGGCGAACTCTGAGATTGTATCTTACCAATTAAAATTTCCATTTATTTTTCCCTTTTTTTGCGGGGGCAAGAAAACCCCAGACTAGTTGCAGAGTTTCTAGGTCAAAATATAAACTAAAATGCAACACATACTATCAATGACACATCTCTTATCATTTCTAACCCACTAAATGCTTGGCTGTATTCGCATTGTTCCATAAGTACCTGGGGCTAGCACTTTTGGTCAATAATAAAAACAGATTTAACAATCCCTTGAAGGGTCGCAAAAATTTGATATTAGACCCTTGAGGTTTGTTAACACTATTGCATAGTCAATCATTTATTCTTCATCCATATTGCCAACTCCTGACATAATTGACCAAGCTTCTAAAATCGTAAAGGAATCATATTAGAAGCAAGGCGTTCAAAAAGCTTTAATCGTCTAATGTTTAATGCTGATAAAATATCTCTGGAAGAATTAGCAGGCAGCGCACATGTACACTACCTTAAAAAATCAGAGTAACCCACCAATACGGAAAACCATTAGCTAATGGTAATACCATTATTTACCCTCTCCTTATACTCTTTTAACATAATCAAACAATGTCATAATTTGATAAGCAACGAAAAGATAAAATCAAAGCCTTTTTTTCTTGGGTAACAAAAGAGAAGAAAGAACATACCCGGGAATGAAAAGGAGAAGAAAGGGAAGAAGCGAAGTAAGAAAATGGAGCAGAACCTCTAAAAGCCATAAACAAATAAGTAAAGAGGCAATAAGTTAGAGGGAGAGCACAGAGCCTATGAGAGATTCAAGCAGCGCGTGTTGGTGGATTCTGCGGACTACCCAAATGAATTCGATGGAATTTAAGAAGACCCATACCACAAAATTCATTCATTGGAGTTTTTTTTTTTTTTTTTAAAGAGAACTAGAGAAGAGAGAGAGCGACTTCGCTTGTTTCCTTTGTATTCTTTTCTGATTTCTAGTTTATTTTATTTCTATCCTTCTAACTTCATTCGTTTGGGCTTCAAAGCAACACTCCCAAGAGGGCAACAGCGGTTCAATTTTGGACACTCCTACTCTTACATGACCTCTCACCGTTCGGCTTAATCAGTATTTTGTTTTTTTAATTTTCGGTGTTGTCTTCCTTTTATTTTATTCATTTATTATTATTATATTATTTTTTTTGGCGAACTCGTTTATTTTAGTAGGATTTTCAGATTAATTCTCAGCCAATCCACTTTTACCGCGTTTCCTCTTAAAGAAAAGGTTGAAATGTGAAATTAATCTCTAAAAATGTTCTTTAACATTGTTTAGAATCAGAAATGTTGTATTAGTGCTAAGCTGACATGATAATGAATGAAGAATGTGGTACAAATTGTGAAGTTATGAAGTCTTTGCAAATCAGTTGAAAAATGGATACGAGGATAATACAAGGAACAATTGACAAGTAGCATCAAAAGCAAACAATGTTGTCGTACATACAGGGGAGAGTTCAGAAGAAACAAAGAACAGCTTTGAGCATGAAAAAAATCATTTCATTACAAAAATTACATAAATCTAACAGTTTCAACCCTTTTTTAAATCCAAATATAAAGAATCGCCCCAGTACAAAATGGGGTTTGCTAGCTGCGTTCCAAAATTTTCAACCTACAAACACATTTTCAAACTCTAAATCCACTCCTTTAATCCCTCACCTAAAGACTTCTCATATCAGAATCTCCATATTTAAATGAAGTTAGCCCTCTTTAGGAACCTTATGGTTCTGCAATAATACGACCATATTGACTCCACAAAATCCAGGTACTTTTCTAGCATCCATTCTTGTAAATCTTTCATCTTGCTTCTAGATTGCTCCTTGTAGTCCAAGTTCTTCATGTCTACAACATGTTGCCAAACATGAGCTCGAGCATCTTCCTTGAGCTTTCCACTTGTGATATAACTATATGCCAGTAGGTAGTAAGTAGGTAAGTTCCCAATTATATGTACCGTCCGCTTGAAGCAGAAAACATAGAGCGCGCACAAGCCTCTAAGCATCTTGATGTAAAGGGCAACAATCAGGGGCCCAAACAACCATAGTGGAGTCAACTCCTCTGAAACTTCAGCACCGTATATCAAACTGACAGACAGGCACCAAGGGATACTGCACATACAGCAGAGCAATCATTGGCAATGTAATGTACACAGATATAAAAAAAAAAAAAAAAAGCATTTTCATCCATAGATCATCAAATAAATACTAGTCATCTTATTATCAAATGGCATGCAAAGTAAGACTAAGACATAGGACAAGTCAAATAATTGACAAATTTAACAGAAAAGAATATATTAACGATTGCACGGATTCAAAGTTATGATTTTGACCAACGTAACAGATGATATCAATAAATTAAGTAATGAGCTACTACCAATCATCCAGAGGCTAGAACTTGTATTGGTTGACAAGAACAAAATCAGAACCACGAAACCAGCTAACTTAGCTAGTTGAATAGAACAACACCAAAAGTCCTTAAATCAAGAAAACAATCAAATTGTTCTCACTCTCTGCCATTATAGAAAGACTCAGGATTATCATAAATATTAAATACAAAATAAGTCAAGCAAATTGCAAGGAATAACCCCAAGGAGAGACACAAAGAAAGATAATGTCTGGCATGGACAACTATACTTACAATATTAATAAAAGTATTTTGATTGTTGCATCCATATGCCAGAAATGGCTCCAAACCAGCTTTAGAATTTCGCTTTTTCTATTGCTTTGGGTGCCAATTTGAGTTTCTGATGTGTCCCTTGGAGTTGGTCTTTCTCCCAGAGCTTCATCCATCACTTGACTTGGAGATTGTGAGCGCAATATCATTATCCACTTCTTGAATAATTTCTGAATAGCAGCGGATCCCACACTGTTCTCACTTGTTTCCGAAGCATAGGCAAGTGGACCACTACAAGTCTTTGAAGAATCTATCATGGTCTCTTCACCATCTTTTGGTACATAAGAAACTTTAATAGAATTCTTGGGAATACTCGCATCATTTGTTCTGCCTCCAGATTCATCACTCTGAGCATTGCTTTTGAATGCTGAAATTCTAATATTTTTGGCTTTCACTTCCCTAGTTCGAGAAGCCCCTATACTGCAAAAATAAGCCATCTGAATTTATATGTTCAAGACGGAAAAGGATGTATTTGAAGAAATTGAAAGGAAAGTAGGAGTGTAAAACGTAACGTAAAAATAATAATTACGGAAAGTGGAAAAGAAAATGATTTCACATCCTGTTCAAAATGCAAAAGCTTTTTTCCTTCACCCCTGTTCCACAGCAAAGATGAATGCATGAAAATGTTAGATGAGAACAAATTCATTTGGTTTCACAACCAAAAATTATTTATTTGGCTAGAATATTAGTAGAATAGCAGCCACAAACGTTTCCATATAAAGATCAAAGACAATGTTAGGGCCTGCTCTATTGGCACATCATGCAAAAAACACTATTTCCCATTCTCACAAATAAAGGAAAACAAATAAGAATGCCGAGGCAAGAATTATTTTCCAAGGAGAAGACATCAATTTCAAAAAGACAAGATTGGCATACACCTGTATTTATATAAAATAAGCATCATTGCAACAAAGGGTGAGCTTTGGTGCAACGGTAAAGGTTGCTCCTTTGTGAGCTAGACGTCATGGGTTCATGTTATGGAAACAGTCTTTCCATGGGAAGGCTGCGTACATTTGATCCTCTTCAATCCCCATAATGTGGGAGTCTTGCGCCCTGGGTTTACCCTTTTTAAGCATCATTGCACCAATCAGGCAAAGTTTCTCACCAATCACCATCAGCACCTCAGTAATCAGAGGCAAGAAACAATTCTTCACACTCACAAACTCGTAACACATAAGCTAAGATCATCTCAGTCAAGTTTTAGGCACCACAAGCACGTGTTGTTGCTCTGCAGTGTTTTAAACATACTAGATGTTTAATTTAATCACTTAGACCAAAACAATTCACAAAATAACCAAAGAAATGGGATTTCTTCCTAAAATATTAACAATAAACAAGGTTATTATATTCCTCTCCCACCCCCACCCCCTTTTTTCTTTTTTCTGGCAAAACGTTGGGGAAAAAAAAGGAAGAGAAGGCCCATTTTTCCTATTTTAGTTAAAAAAGAACCAATCAGCCAGTTTTCTTTATACAGACACTCGTTGGCAATCATTTGATTCCCACCTCCTTTCATTCAATTTGTACCATTGCTTCTAAATTTTTAGATTATGATAAAACTCGAAAAAAGAATTAATAAATTGAGGGGAGAAAAAAGGTGGTAGGAAAAAGTATTATTGATTTTTCTTCCTGACATAAAATTCAATATGCTAAAATAAAAGCATTATTCCTTTCAAGATCAGCACCTCAAATTATACCCTGAAAGTTGACCAAACCGACCAGGATACTAAGTTTAGCCTTTGGAGATGGGCACCGTGTCTAATATCTTTGGGTCTAACACTAACATATAAGCTGCCAACAAGGAATCTCATAATTCATGGCTTAATCGTTAGGGAGAAATTGTTGACCTTAAAGAAACAGAGCGCCTAAAAAATATGCCCCTTTCTCTTCTCCCAAGCATATGAAGTGTAACTACATGTCGACTTAATGTCAATCCTTTCCTTAATGATAAAGGCCTTGAAGGAAATGCTACATAAGAACCCTGAAATGCAATAAAAAAGGCCTTGAAGGAATGCCGCATATGAACCCAGAAATGCAATAAAAATGGCATTGAAGGAATGCTACATATGAACTGAGAAATGCAATAAAAATGACCATCACACTTAAAAACTTTCAGATAAATATCAAAAGAAAGCTGAAACTTTATGTTAGTATATGAGAATAAATGACATCATCAATAAATGAAAATTCCCCGAAGCAGTACGCATGATAGCTTCCGGAACAGAATTTTAACAACTCAAAGGATTCAACAAACAGTGCATGAATGGACCTATGTGCCCAGGAAGCCAGGTGGAACATTTTAACTCACATAAAACTCTTGGTTTCTATAGAAATTTATTTCAATGTCCTGATTCCTTACACTCCTAGTCTACCAGTTTTAGTCAAAAGCTTTCTTAGAATACCTGCAATTGATGGGTTACCAACACCATTGTCTCAAAGTCCACCTTAATCGCCCGATCATTTATTCAACAAGCCCTAAACAAATGAAATGAACACATTCAACAAATTAGTTTCTGTTGCATCAAAAGAGATTGGAAGCTTTCAACTGCCATGTGAACTGGAAACTCCTACAAACAATGATATCAAAACCAAAACCAAAGAAGTGACCCTAAGTGACCCCTAAATAAAACAATACCGGCCATAGCCAGAAATAGTACAGGTAACAAATTCCATCATATTGCGGCAATTAAATATATTGCGTCAAAGTTTTGAACTAAACAACCTAGAGACGTTTATTCTATAATAAAAGGACAAGAAATGCGAGGCAAAAGTTGAAGCACAGTTGAGTTCCAGAAAATCAAAGAGAATAAAAATTAACTTGAATTTTGTTTTTAAAGAAGAAGAAAAGCGGGATTGAAATTTTGTGTCATTTCAAATTCTCAAAACAAATTCACATTTCTTGCCTCCATTTTCTCAGCATCCAAGCAAAGGTTGATGCAAATAAATTTTAAGTAAACCCATTTCCACGTGGATTAAGTAAACTCCTTGTTATTCAACGAAATTAAAGTAAAAAAAAGAACTCAATGTCTTCTCTTTTTCATTTTCTCTTATCGATTTCCTAATTTCAGTACATACATACTGAGAACAAAAACCCTAAAGGTATTAACAAATAAAAAGAAAAAGAAAAAGAAAAAAGCACAGAATAGAGAGAAGAAGATAAGAGACTAACCTTAGACATGAAAGGAAATCATCAGCTGCTCTCTTCTCCTCAAACCAACTTGAAAGGAAATTTGCTTTCTTTTTCCTTTTTAGTGGGAAGGTTTAAGCGATAAAGATAATGATAGTAATAGTAACTGAAAAGAAACGATTTTAGTTCCGAGAAAAAAAATTATTTTGAGAAAAAAAAAATATTTTTTATTCAAAAAATAAATTTTAATGAGTAAATTTTAAAGATAAAATTTTACTTCAAATCCAAAAAAATATTTTTTGATTTAGATAATTTAAAAATATCTTAGGATCCGAAGATAATAATTTTATCTCAAATTTTCTCAAAACCAAACACTATAAGTAAAATAAAATGATTGATAGAAATAAAAATAATTAAATTAAACGAAATAATCAAATGACAAAAATATAGGGAAATTTTAAAATAATGATTTTAGTTTTACTTCTTTCATTCATCTTTCTTTAATTTTCAGCTATGAATGTTTTTACACGGGGAGACCTTTTTTTATTTTTAGATTGCGTGAGTTAATTGAAAATGATTTTTAAAATTTAATTTTTATATTTTTTAGGTTTGGTTAAAAAAACTGATTTGTTAACCAAAAAAAAATATTATTTTCAATAAAAAGTGAGGTTGTCTTTTTTAAAATCATTTGACATTTTAAAAAATAAAATATTTTTTTAAAAATAATTATTTCAGTATAATTTTATTTAAATTATATATTTAATATAAATTTTTTAAGTTTAATTTAATTTTATCCTATATAAAATATTATTATATTAATAATTTTTTATTTAATTAGATTAAAACTTTTAAAAATTAAAATATTAACATTAAAAATCTTTTAATATTTAAAAAATTTTAATTTAATTTAACCCTATATAAGTACTAATTCAATAATAAACAATATTATTATTTTAATAATAAAAATTAAATACTAATTTAATAAATAATATATTTATTATTTAATAATTTATTTAATATTTTAATTTAAGATATAATGTTTTTATATTTTACTTACAAATTTTTATATTAATATTTTAATAATAAATATAAATAAATAATGTTTTTATTATGATTTTAATAAAAAATAATTTCAGTAGAAAATATAATTATTTTAATATTATCAATATTTTTAATATTTTAAAAATAAATATTAATATATTATTAATATTTATATATTAAAATATTAATATTTCTTCAAATTTTAAAAAATATTAATATAAATAATAATAAATATATTTTTCAAATGTTTGACAACATAATATATAAATGTTAAAGATTATTTTCAAAATATAACTATTTTTAATATTAATAAATAAATTAATAAATAATAAATAATTTTTAATATTTTAGTAGTTAGTTAATTCATTTGAATAAAATTTTCAAAAAACGACCAAATAACATAAAATATTTTTTATTGACTCAATCAAACAACAAAAAATCTTTACTTTTTTTCAGAAAATGAAAGTATTTTTCAAAAATTATTTTTAATAAGTCATTTTCAATAAAATAAACAGACTAATTTCAGGTTTGAAGAAAAATTACTTGTTCTATTTACACTTTAGCAATTGAAAATTAATTTTTAGGCCATAAAAAATAGATGGTAAAAACTGTAACTTAAGACCCCTTGGGCTCACTTTCGGTATGAGCGATAAGCCACCATTCCGAGAATATTTTTTCTAAAGACAAAAAATATTATAAAAATAAATTATTTTTTTTGCCGTTAATATTAAGTTCTTTTTAGCAAAAGGGTCAAAAAAAGTTTTTGAGAAAAAAATGTTTAGCAATTAAGTCTTTTATGTTTTTTTATCAATTGAACTATTATATTTTTATTTTCACTCAATTGAATCATTTTCATAATGAAAATCACTATGTTTTGGCTGCGGGTAACGGAAATTATGTACGGACCTAATAGATTTCGTCGATAAAATAATTTTATTGTGTGAAAATTAAAATATAAAGACTCAATTAATTACAAAAAAAAACATTAAGACTCAATTGATAAATTTTTTTTTCTCGATGGCTTTTTTTACTCTTTAATCATTTTGTTTATTATTTTATTAAAAAAATATATATTTTTAATAATTTCTTTTATCATTTTCAGTGAAATCAAATTCACATATAATCCAAACTTATCCTTGGTTAAAAGAAAGATTATTTAGGCTTCCACTTGATTTGGTCTCTTTATATAGGTCGAGAATCATATGAAATTGGGTTTTTCTTTCTCTTTCTTTCATTATTGACTTTGACGGTTATAAACCTTATTTGCACAATTTTTTTTTTCCAAAACAAAGTTATTTTATTTATAAAAATATGTATATGTTGAATGTTTTTATATATGCCAATAAAATTAAGATAAGAACATGATGTATATAAATTCTCAAATTTTTCTCATTTTATCTTTTATTATATGAAATAAAATTATAAACTTTTATTTGATTGTAGTTACAACTATTCAACTTTGAAATAAATGAATAAAATCTAAATGTTAGAAGTTTTGATATCATGAGGTTATCAAATCATGGTCAATAAAACTAAGAGTCTTACACTTTACCAACATATTGGTTGCTGTGAATTTTCTAACTTATATCACATGTATGGGTCGCGAAAAGTAATAGTAAGTACAGATATCATTCCACGAGTATTATTTAGGTTGTTTAATTAATTAGTAAAATTGATCATCCTAGACTTATTCAAGCAAAATAAATTTTCTTAAACAAAATTAAAACAATAAAAATAAAAAATAAAATAAATTGCAAGTAAATTAAAGAACAAAAAATTAAATTGCAAGAATTTAAATGGCACAAAATAAAAATTAAACATGCTAATTTAAAACTAAAAACCTAATCATGCCAATTAAATTATAAATTAATAATTAACGATTTAAATTAATAAACTTAAGCTAAAATTGCCTAGAACTAAACATATTGTATTAAATACCTAGTACTATCTAAATAAAGACAATTAAAACTACTAAATTAAACTTAAACTAATTAACTAAACTAGACTTAAAGTAATATAATATAAACTAATTTAACTAAATCTAGTCCATTATATTAAGAGTAAATTGCACCTATGATTCCTATAACTTGGGCCGAATAACAAATTGGTCCTATACTTTAAAACGTAACAAATTTGTCATTGACATTATACTTGTGAGACCTCATATATGTATAACCTTGTATATGTGTATATTGGATTGTAAAATGAATGATTTTGGATCAAATAAATGTGAAATGAATATACGCAAGTTTCAAAGTGTGTAGCAAGTGTACGAAGGATATTTCCATGAGTAGGATGTGAATATATTGAGTTTTGAGTGGTGTGATGAAATAAAATGAAATTACATGGGTTGTGTGAATTTTGGTACTTCCATTTTGTCATGTATTATATATCTTTGGTTATACGAGGAATACACACAAGTTTGAATGTGTATAAAGTATGAATGAATGTCATTTTTAAGTTTTAGAGATGATCGGATGAGAAAATGACTTTGACAGCAAATTAAGGATGTTTTGGTGTAAGTTTCTACAGAAAACTGTAGCAAAATCTAGAAATATAAAGGTCAGATCGATCTCATAGGATGAGAGATCGATCTGAAAAAGCTAAAATGCTCTCATTCAAGTAATAGGAATAGGGCAGATCGATCTCCAATGGAGCCAGATCGATCTACTAAACATTCTGTGATGAGAAGATTGATTTTTAAGGTAAGCAGATCGATTTCCTTAGCTCTCGAGTTGGAGCAGATCGATCTCCTCCCTAGCCAGATCGATCTCCTCAACTCTTTGCCTGAGACAGATCAATCTCAAAGTTTCGACAGATCGATCTCATGCTTTCAAATGTCGTGAAAAAAGAGAGATTTTAAGAGGACCAGATCGATCTCCACCCAAGGCAGATCGATCTCATCAAGCTAAATCTATAAATAGGAGTAGTTGAATCTGCAAATTTCGGGAAACAATCTCACTCTACCATTTTTAATCTAAAAACCTAGTTTTCTCTCTCTAAATCCACCTATTTTCAAGAAGATTTGAGGGAAGGCTATTAGACACAAAGTTGTTCACATCAAAGAGAAGAACAACATAGCTTGGAGGCATTATCCCATTTGTGGGATTGAAGGAGCAAAGGTGCATTTCTATTTGGAGCAAGGGAAAAATTCAAAGAGGTAAGTTTCTAGTTAACCAATCCAAGTACATTTGTTTAGTTATTGATTTTGGAGTTGATTGGTGTGCTTATTAATGGTAGAACTACCTAGAATGCCATGGAACGATTGTAACCTAGAAATAGGTTAGTGTGAGAAAGTGAAATGTAGAGTTATTAATGATGAATGAGATATTTTAAGGTGATAATGGTGTTATGGGTATGATTTTAAGATGATATTATGGAATGAATTGCAGCTCCCGAGGATACACCGGAGCAAGCTGAGCCAAGAGCGCGAAAAGTGTAAAGGAAGAGAGTTGCACCCGAGTAAATCGAGGTAAGGGAATTGTGTGGACTCTTAGAGATACATGTGCGCAATTTGGGCGCAAATTGTTTTGCTAGAGTGCATGTGATACTAGGAAATGAAATTTGGTGATTGAAGGGCAAAGAGTTGAGTTTTGAGAAATGTGCATGAAAACAAAAGCATGATGCTTTGAAAACCTTGTTTTGTTGCTTTTTAGCAAATGATTGGTAGGTTGGCTAACATTTGAAATGATTTGCAAAAGAAATGATTTGATTTGGTTTATAACCATGCTTTGTAAAGAATTAAGCCACCTATATGGATTTCGTGAGAGTGAAAGTGTGCTAGAGTATGAGTTGCACGAGATTTGATGTGTTTTTACACGCATGAGTGCTGAAGCTTAGCTCGCACTAGTTTTCACATGGATTTTCATGATGTTGTACTGGAGCTTAGCTCGCACAAATTTTATACTGATTTTGACATGGTGCTGGAGTGTAGCTTGCATTAGATGTCCACCATACTTGTTACCGTGCTTGAGATTACTTGCACATGGTTTTGACACGTTGATAGTCGTGCTAGGAGCTTCGGGTAGACTGGGTGTCGTACCGATTAAATAGGCTCGCACGTGCATTTTTGAGAATTTGACTTGTTGATAGTCGTGCTAGGAGCTTCGGGTAGACTGGGTGTCATACCGATTAAATAGGCTCGTACATGCATTTTGAGATGTGGCGTGATATCGTGTGTTGATATGGATCCACGGAGTACGCCGTATCGTGCAAGTAGCATGGAGTATATTGTACCGTGTTGAGATTGTGATATGCCGTCTTCGGACGATGTTTAGATTTGCTATGGAACGACGGGCTGGACGTGACCCACCTCCCATGTGGAAGCAGATAGTGGTGATACCCCGCACACCTGATCAGTGTAGCTTGGGATCACAGGATATGACCATAGTCCTAGAGGAGATTTCCCTTATTATATTGCCTATCTCACATGTCCCTTGTTTATGAATAAATCCATGTTTGAAAATGTTTTGTGGGTCAGGACAGTCCGAGGGAGGGGCTGAGTCTTAACAAGTGTTGATTTTGTTGACATGAGAAAGCATGATTTACTTGAGAAATGATGAAAATGGCTTTAAAGTGCACTTACGCATGATGGTTTTCCATGCCTTGCTTATGAAATATGCATGATGATTTATACCATGTTTTGAATTTGATTTGTGCACTGAATTAAATAGCATGATTTGCTTTACATGCCATTAACACAAGCACAGAATAATGCTTTTAAGATGTGAATGAGAATTGTGTGGTTTTAGCATGGCATCACGATCACGTAGATAGTGCAGTATCTACCTGTTCGTATGATTGCCTTACTGAGCGTGTGGTTTGCTCATCCCCCCTTATTTTCCCCTCTCTACAGAGCTTTGAGTATAGATTCAGAGCGACTGGAGGCTTCCCTTTTGGTATCCGCTGCATCCAATCGCGTAAGGTATACACACTGATGAAATTTTGTATCTAAACTTTTGATAGCACAATATCATCTTGTATGTAACTATTGAGAATGTAAAGTAATGTAAACACATGTAAACAACAACTCTAATTTATTTATACAAGTGTTTACTTATAAATAATATTGCAAATTAAATTATTATGGGTTGGATGAAGTAGACATTGACACACAACCCAACTGTTGAGAGAGTAACTGATCATGATTGAGGTAAGGTAAGACGAGAAATAAATAATGTATTAAAAGCAAAAAATTTGCGCTGATTTTTGGTAAGTTGAGGGTCGTGACAATACTATTGTAACAAATTGATTCTTTCATCAGTAGAATCGTCAATTCAGTTGTTAAATGCCAACTAAGTTATACGTGGCTTATACCTGTGCCCACTCATTACTTACTTTTTGCTAACCTGGATCAATAGAAAGTAAGAAAAAAATGAATTTAAAAAATAAAAAAACCCTAAATTTTAAACATATTCCTAAATTGGAATATTTCAAAATTGAAAAAAAAAAGTTATGAAAAAAAACCTTCTTCAACTGTTCAATTCCTTCATGCATAATCTCATAATTGATTGATAATTTGAGAATCTATTTGCTTCAATATTGTTTGAATCGATTCCTTCACTCTCTACAACGCAAAAAATGATTCAAACTCATAATTTGCTTAGTGTCTTTGTTCTGTTTCGTTGAACCAAAAACAAAAGAAGGAAGCTTATGAGAGTTTTTAGATTTTGAGAAAGAAATCGAAACAATGAGTTAGACTTTAAGAGTTCGTGATGAAGGGCTCGTAATATATGATAAATGTGTATTCAAATTTTTTTGTTTGATTAAGATGTTTTTGTTTGAAATGTAACATTTTGTTTGGTTGATTTTGTATTTTCTGTAGGAATTTTTGTGTGTGATTTAAATGTAATAATATATGAGCCTTCAAAGATTCATTAAGTTTGAAAGAAATTGTTTTTTAGAAGATTTTATCATTTCTGTTGGAATATACACCTGATTATTGTAATTTTTCTATATGTTCAACACTAGAAAGAAATTGTGTCTGGTAGAGTTGTTGATTTACTTTGACAATGTGTTTAGGGTTTAGTAAACATAACTTTGTTAGTGTCCAAATGTTAGGTCACATGTGACTTTTTTTTATTTTAATTCATTTCACATTGTCAATTGTATATTGCAAGGGTATTATTTAATTTGAATTGCTCATGAAGGTCGGTAAATATGTTGCATGTGAGTGTTGCATGTAGGTTAGGTACTGTCTGTATTTTTTAGCATATGGCTCATTTTCAACTTATTCCAAATATCCTGATTGCATTTGTATCGACAGATGATGCATCTAACTACTTCACAATTGCATTACATCATGGTGGATTCTTTGCAAGCAACTTTATATGGAAGGTGAGATAGATTTTTTGACTTATGTGAGGCTGATAGGATATCTGTGGTAAAACTTTACAATATGGCAACATTAGTAAGATATGTTGGACCTTTACAGTTTTATTAGAAAGTCTCTGATTCAGTACTAACATAAGGTTTTATTTTAATGAAAAAAGACAATGATGTTCTCGAGATAAGTAGAAATATGCCTAAAAGTAGGTATATATATATATATATCTATTCATCAAAGCCATAAGACAAATGTAGTTATTGAAGAACTTAATGACAATGCTAGTGTCGAGAATGTAGGTGATAATCAAAATACAACAGAAAGTTAGGACATTGTTTTGTTTAGTGAGAAAACTCAATATGGAAATGTATGTTTAGGGCATGGAGAGGATAGGGGGCAGATTTGGGGCAGAGAGTATGAGGAGGCAGATATAAGGAAGGTTGAGAGTGTGGAGGCAGAGTTGGGGAAAAGAGAAAATGTGGAGGCAGATGTAACAACCCGAAACTGCTTATTTTAAGTAATTTATTACGGAAGTATGAAAAATTTGGCTAAAGTTTTCTATTTTTCTTTCCCTACATGTTTGTCATGTGAGTGCAGTCATAATTATTTCTAGGTCTCAAAATTACCTAGTTCAGTTTAAGGTTATGAACCTAAGATCCCAGCCTAACTTCTTATTAGCTTTTGTAATCATTTCTTAATTTAATACAGATCCCGACACATGCACTGAAAAGTAACTGTTTGAAAATTAAATCAGTATAAATAAATATACCGCTATAAGCTGCGAGATCTCGAAGCGCTTACTTCGAAGCCGATACTGATAATGATGTCAATGTGCATCTAGCCTGAACCTATGATGGAAAGAAGAAAGGGGTGAGCTTTGGGAAGCTCAGTAAGTAAACCACTCAAGTACCAAGGAATTAACTTGCATGATACTGAATGCATTTCTAATTTATTTCCATTCTATCATTCTTTCTTTTGACTTATCCGAACTTATCACATTTTGAAACATATCTTGTTCCACAACATACTTTACAATTGAAACTTATCGAAATGTCATATTTCTCTTGGGTTTATGGACTAGGGTATTGTGAGACCCCGTATATGTATAAGGGTATATATGTACATAGAAGTGTAAATAGAGTTGTACTATGAATTCATGAGTGAAGTATATGTGATGTAAGTTCATAAGTAATGTACACACTTGTAATGAGAGTGGTAATCGTACATACAAGTTCATTATGTATGAATGTGTAGAAATGGACTTAAACATGTGGAGAATGTGTGTAGAATGGATTATGAATAGTTTGGTAAAATGGAAGTAGAATTGCATAAGATGTGCACTTCCATTTTTGTTTATATTAAGTACCATTGGTCATACAAAGATTCTACACAAGTTTTAATGTGTATGAAGTGAGGATGGATGCCATTTTCAAGTCTCAAAGATGAATGAATGAGGAAATGATCATGGTAGCAAATTAAGGATGTTTGGTAAGTGTTGTTGGAGAGGAACTGCAGAAAATCTAGAAATTTTGAAGGGCAGATCGATCTCATGGGATGAGAGATCGATCTGGAAGAGCCAGAATGCTCTTATTTGGGCAAAAGAATAGAACATATCGATCTCCAATGGAGCCAGATCGATCTCCTTAACTCTCTGTTTGGGAGCAGATCGATCTCATGCTTCGACAGATCAATCTCATGCCTCGACAGATCGATCTCATGCTTCGACAGATCGATCTCAGGCTTAAAAATACCGTGAAAAAGAGGGATTTTAAGGGACCAGATCGATCTCCTCTTGGACCAGATCGATCTCCTCAAGCTAATTCTATATAAGGAGTGCTGGAAATCAAAAAGTTTCGGGAAAAACACAAACCTTCCACTTTTAACCCAAAAACCTAACTTTCTCTCTCTAAAATCAGCCATTTTCAGTGAGGTTTGAAGAGAGACCATTAGAGGCAAAGTTGTTCCTATCAAAGAGAAGAACAACATAGTTGGAAGGCATTTTCCCATTGTTGATATTGAAGAAGTTAAGGGCATTTCCATTTGGAGCAAGAGGAGAAATCAAATTGGGTAAGATTCTAACACTTCAACTATGGTGCATTATTTATTTAAGTGATTTTGGAGTTGTTTGGCATGAGTATGGATGGTTAGAAACTATCTAGAATGCATTGGAATGATTTTGACCTAGAAGTGGTTTAGTGTGAGAAAGTGGAATGTATGGAGATTAATGATGAAAGAGATATGTAAAAGTTATTTATGTTGTGGTATGATTTTAAGATGTGGTTAGTGGATAAATTGTGAGACTTACCTAAAAGAGGTAAAATGTGGATTAAGGCATTTGTAAAATGCATAAGTGGATAATATTGACTAGTGAGGTCAATTATGGGTTAAATACATTAACTCAATCGATTTAATGAATGAATCGCAGCTTCCGAGGATACGCCGAGGCGAGTTGGGCCAAGAGCGTGAGAAGCTAAAAGGAAAGGAGTCACACCTAGTAAATCGAGGTAAGGAAATTGTGTGGACTCTTAGAGATATCTGTGCGCAATTTGGGCGCTTAAATGTTTTGCTAGAATGCATGAGACTAGGAAATGTTGTTGAGTGATTGAAGGGTAAAAGTTGGGAGTTTGAGAAATGTGCATGAAAACAAAAGTATATTGCTTTGAAAATCATGTTTTATTGCTTTTTAGCAAATGATTGGTAGGTTGGCTAACATTGAAATGATTTGCAAAAGAGATGAGTGTGTTTTGGTTTTGTTAATCATATTTTGCAAGTTTTGAGCCACCTACATGATTTCGTGAGTATGAAAGAGTGCAAGAGGCACTAGTTTTCACATGGATTTCATAATTGTTTTGGCATTGTGCTCGAGTTTGTCTCGCACTGGATGCCCACCTTGTATGTTGCCGTGTTTGGAGCTTCGAGTAGACTGGGTGTCACATCGATTAAATAGGCTCACACGTGCATTGTGTTGACATGATTAATTAGCCGTGTTAGGAGCTTCGGATAGACAAGAGGTCGCCTCGATTAAATAGGCTCACACGTGCGTTTGAGATGTGGCGTGATATGATGTGTTGATTGGGTCCACGGAGTACGTCGTACCGTGCATGTAGCATGGAGTACATTGTACCGTGTTGAGTTGTGATGTGCCGTCTTCGGACGAGATCTGCTATGGACCGGCTGGTAGGATTTGACCCACCTCCCGTGTGGAAGCAGATGGTGGTGATATCCCGTACACCTGATCCGTGTAGCCGGTATCATAGGTTATGTACATAGGCCTTGAGGTTATTACCTATTGTTGAACTGCCTATCTCACATGTCTAATGCTGTTTGAGAATAAATCCATGTTTGAAATGATTGTGGGTCAGGAAAGCCCGAAGGATGGGTCGAGACCTGACCAATGTTGAAATTGATTTGTTAATGGTTTTTAAAGTGCACGGATGCATGATGGGTAATGCCATGCTTTTATTGTGAATTATGCATGATGATTTATACCCTGTTTTGAGTTGACATGTGCACTTGATTTTTATAGCATGAATGCTTTACATACTATTAACACAATCATACACTCATGTTTTGAGATAAACAATGAATTAAATGCTTTTGAGCATGGCATCACGATCACGTAGATAGTGCAGTATCTACCTGTTCGCATGATTGCCTTACTGAGCGTGTGGTTTGCTCACCTCCCTTATTTTCCCCTCTCTACAGAGATTTGAGTATAGATTGGACGTGACTGGAGGCGTTCCCTTTTTGGTAATCCGCTTCATCCCATCGCTAAAGGTATACACACTTGGATTATTTTGTATCTAAACTAGACATAGCACAGTAGCATTTTGTATGTAACAACTGGGGATGTAAAACAATGTAAACACATGTAACAACTCTGATATATATACATTTATACAAGTGTTTACTCATAAATAATGTTTCAAATTGAATTGATATGGTGGAGTGAGTTAGACGTCGACACACAGCCCAACTGTTAAGTGTGTGGTTGTTCACGATCGAGGAAGGATGATTAAAGATTGATGCATGAAAATGCGAAAAATTTGTACGTATTTTGGTAAGTTGAGGGTCGTGACAGGTATGTTCTAAACGCTGTCAAGTTTTTCAAGCAGAGAGGTATTTTGAAATACTTTAATTAGTCATCAAACCTAACCACCTAGATTGAACATAGCCATAGGGATTCAAAATTCTAACATAGTCAAATGAATCAAACCAAAATTTATTAACATATTCATTCATCCTTTAAATAAAACCATTTTCGAAATTATATCATTCATCAAAAGCATTCATATATCGAAAACAATCGTATTTCAAAAACATCTCTTTTTCATACATCACTCATATTCGAAACTTATTATACTTTTAAAATTTTATCTTATTTCGAACATCATCTGTATCGAAGATATTTTTTTTATTGAAATTGGTTTTACATCCGAAAGATATTCATATTTGAAATATAAATCCTTATATTTGAAACATCTTCCATATTTCAAACCCTCTTCGTTTTTTGAAACGTAGTTCTTATTCCAAAACATCTATCGAAATTTAAAACGTATCTCATACTATCTTTTGCTAACGATTATAATCCATTAGCCGTGACACCATTGACCATTATATTCCTTCAATTGGGACTCCATTACTAACTATTTTTTTCCTATTAGCGAAGGCAACAACATACTTATTTCATATTGTTAGGATATGTTTCGTGAACCATGCTTATGTTCATATAAATATTTTCGAAAATATACTTCTTACTTCAAAACATTCTTCACGTTTCAAAATACTTTCATATTTCAAAGCACTTTTCAAAACATAGTTCGAAATTTGAAACATCTTTCATCAAGTTACTTTCTTATCGAAGCAAAATATAAAAATAATATTTATTTATGTATTTTGATATGAAACATTCGTACATGCGTACTTACTTAAATTCAATTTACTTATGTACTTACTTATTTTTAAGTAAAACATGCTTACATACATGCTTACTTTATCAAACTTACATACTTATTTACTTTGAAATACATCATACTTACATGCATACGTACTTCCATACTTTCTTTCATACTTAAAACATTTATACATTAAAACATGGAGACTAGGCTATGTCTGCATAGCTACCATGCAACATACGTCTTCCTCAAAAGAGGGCATCCTCCGAAAAGGGAACATCATACCCCTGGTCACGGGGGACTATAGACTGGATCAGGGTCGTACAACAAACATGTGTAGTACCTGAATAAACTTTACACTAGCACACAGCTAGGGCACGGGCACCAGTGGCACTCACCTTGTGGGAGACGTACATACGTGTAAATACCGTAAATTTTGAATATACTCGATGTTAGCTATAAATAATACCTTAGGCAATTAAGATTAAATATGTGAGTATGGGTGAATTGATTTAAGTGCAAGTATTGGACCAACATTATTTTTATATTACATGCAATATTTTTGTGAGACCCCGTACATGTATAGTTGTAATGTGTGTAATTGGATCAAATAAATGTGAATAGACTTGTAATGTAAAGTATAATTGATGTAAGTCCATGGATTCAATGTACATATGTGTAATATGATTTGTAATGTACATACAAGTTTCCTTGAGTATGAATATGAAGAAATGAGTTCTTATAAGTGATGAATGTGATTAGAACTCAAAATGAGTAGTGTGGTAAATGGAAGGAAGTTGCATGAATATAAATGCTTCCATTTGGTTTTATATAGCATACCTTTGGATATACAAGGAATGCACACAAGTTTCAATGTGCATAAGGTATGAATAGATGCCATTTTCAAGTTATAAAGGTGGATGGATGAGAAAATGGCTATGGTAGCAAATTAAGGACATTTGGGTGTGAGTTGCAGCAGGAAAACTATAGAAAAACTGAAAAATATGAAGGCCAGATTGATCTCAAAGGATGAGAGATCGATCTGGAAGAGCCAAAATGCTCTTATTTGGGTAATGGAATAGGGCAGATCGATCTCCAATGGGGCCAGATTGATCTCCTAACCATTCTGTAATGAAAAGATCGATCCTCAAGCATGTAGATCGATCTCATAAGCTCTCTGTTTGGGAGCAGATCAATCTCAAGCTTCGACAGATCGATCTCATGATTAAAATGCCGTGAAAAGGAGGGATTTAAGGGGACCAGATCGATCGCCTCTTCTGCAGATCGATCTCCTCAAGTGAATTCTATAAAAGGAGTGCTAAAAATTTAAAAATTTCGGGAAACACACCATCCTTCCATATTTAACCCAAAAACCTAACTTTCTCTCTCTAAAATTAGCCATTTCTAGTAAAAATTAAGGGGAGACCATTAGACACTAAGTTGTTCATCTTGAGGAGGAGAACAACATATTTGGAACCCAAAATCCTATTGTTGGTATTGAAAGAGCTAAGGGCATTGACATTTGGAGCAAGAAGAAAAATCAAATTTGGTAAGATTCTAACATTCCAACTCTGGTACATTGTCTATTTAATTGATTTTGGAGTGGTTTGGCATGAGTATGGATGGTTGGAAACACCTAGGTTCTGTTAGAAACTAATGTAACTTAGAAAATGGATTGAACCTAGTGTGAGAAAGTGTAGATTGGGTGAGTTGGTGGTTTATGGATGTTAATATGTTGTTATTGGAGTAATGTTGATGAGTTGAGATGGGTAAATGAAGTCGCATTGTGAGTTTAGAGAATTTATGGAAAATGAGTATGTAAATGCTTGGTAAATGCCATAGTGAAGAAGTCAATGAAATATGAACACTATGGACTTAGTATCGATTTAATATCGATTTGGAATGAGTTGATAGGCCTAAAAGGAATCCATAGACTAGAGAAATGAAACAAGGCTTTATGAGCGTTAATAGAAACTATAGGTCGAATCGACTATAGTGAACGCACGATGTCCTGTTATATGGATCGAATGAAATGTGAAATATGATTATGCGCAGTTTTGAAGAGTCCGGTGGAGACGAATCGAATCGTACGAGTAAGCAGCTCTAAGGAAGTGGAATCACGCATCGCGATTCCAGGTAAGGGAATCCTGTAGGTATATAGAGGTAGCTGCTCATATTTTGTGGGTATATAGGGCTTTGGAAATGTGCATGCATTTATAGAAATGTGTTTGACAATGTATGGAAACTACTACGAGTATTTGTATGAGATTTGGTTGTTTGGAATGGTATTGTGAAGAAACGGGATAGTAAGGCTAATAATTGCATAAATCAAGTGTTTTGAATGCTTTCACAAAACATGTGTTTTGTTTTGAACGAATTGATAGATAAGCTGGCTATTGTGGTTTGATGTTGTGTGATAGCACATGTGAAGTGCCAAATATATTTTGAGACTGGTTTTGAAAGCTTATGAGCCGCTTATCATGTTTATGTGAATTAAATCGTGCTGGAGCCTAGCTCGCACTGGGTATTGATGTTTTCATTTGTATGAAACGTGCTGGAGTGTAGCTCGCACCTTGATTTGGAAACTATCATGATGTTTACAAACTGTACTGGAGCTTCTGCTCGTACGTGGCTTTTGAGTGGTTCTTCTTATGCGTATAACCGTACTAGAGTTATGCTCGTCGTGGTTTCCTTATGATAGGATGCATGAGTCGTGCTAGAGCTTTGCTCGCACAAGTTTGCATATTGGGATACGTATGAGGCCGTGAAAGTTGGTAAGATCCTCAAGCCCTACATCCTTAAGCCAACATCCTTAAGCCCGAGGAGGCGGGGAGGCTCTGTTAAGTGGAGAGGCTCTGTTCGGTGGGGAGGCTCTCTTACGGTAAGATACTTAAGCCCTACATCCTTAAGCTAACATCTTTAAGCCCGAGGAGGCGGGGAGGCTCTGTTAGGCAGGGAGGCTCTGTTCGGTGGGGAGGCTCTCTTACGGTAGGATCTTTAAGCCAACATCCTTAAGCCCTAGAGGGGCGGGGAGGCTCTGTTCGGCAGGGAGGCTCTCCTACATGGGTACAGAAGGATTCTTAAGCCAACATCCTTAAGCCCTGGAGGGGCAGGAAGACTTTGTTCGGCAGGGAGGCTCTCCTACATGGATATAGAAAACTCTTGGTATGGGGTAGGTAAGACCTAGGAATGGCACCCCCAATCACGATATGAGTTCGCGGAGTACGCTGTACCGTGTATATCACATGGAGTACGATGTACCGCACGATGGTTATGTGATGAGAAAGTTTGGCGAGGGATAATCCTCCTCCGTGCCAGCAGATACCCCGCACACCTGGATGCGTGTGGTCTGGGATGATTTATGATGTAGTTGGTTAACATAGACACTTTTGATATAGTGACCTGGCTTTATTTCATATGTGTGATTGTGATTGTCCAAGGTAGACCCGAGGGAGGGGTCGTGTCACGCCCTCCTCCCACACGCGACTTTACCAAAAACCACAATAAATTTTTCGCTTTTTACTTACCTTTATCTCCTCAACAGTTGGGCTGTGAATAGGCATTAGTCTCCTCATCCATGCATACCTTACCATTCTTTTTTGTATCATACATACATGACATTTATATCATAAGTAAATTCGTATTCTTAAATATAATTACATCATTACATCCCCCATATTAAAACGTGTACATCACTGTGTTTATACATTGTTCAGATACAAAAGAGTACGCGTGTGTATACCTTTCGCTAGATGGGGAGTGGCAGCGGATCAAAGGAATGCAATACCCTGGCCGACTCGATCTACTGATGAGAATCTGTAGAGATGGGGGGAAAATGAATGGGATGAGCTATCAACGCGCTCAGTAAGGAAATCAGGCAAGCAAGTAGACATCCATACTATCTACTTGAAAATAGTGCTTTGCCTTTCCTTCTCTCATTTCAAAAGCATGTTTAAAATATATATAATATAGTACAGATTTAAAATCCCATGTACTAAACACATGCTGGTTTATCAATCAGAGGCATTCATGCAAAACAGTGCATATTAAATCATTTAAGAATGCCTTTATATAAAATATGCCATTTACATTCAAAACACAGTAAATATGGCATTTCTCATCACAACACAAATAAACTGGGTTTCGACCCATCCCTTAGGTCTACCCGTATCATAAAATACATGTGATATACCTTGCGAGACTCAGTGGCTAAATGCAATCTCTCTAGACTATGTAAGAGAGCCTCCCCGCCAAACAGAGCCTCCCCGCCGAACAGGCTTAAGGATGTTGGGCTTAAGGATCTTACTGTTAGAGAGTATCTCCGGATTATGTACATATCCTAACATGTGGTGAAATCCCAGGCAACACAGTACTCGGTGTGCGGGTTATCACTGCTGTAACGGGAGGATAGTCAGTCCACTATCAGCCGCCAGCTACGTAACACACGGTACAGTGTACACCTCGTGCCACTCAGACACGGTACACAGTACACCCGTGGACCCTCACAGTCAGGGTCTTTAGCCCTCGAAACCATGGAAAACCTCATAGCCAGGGTCTTTAGCCCTCGAAACCATGGAAAACCTCATAGCCAGGGTCTTTAGCCCTCGAAACCATGGAAAACCTCATAGCCAGGGTCTTTAGCCCTCGAAACCATGGAAAACCTCATAGCCAGGGTCTTTAGCCCTCGAAACCATGGAATAAATGCCACGTCTCTAAATTCACGTGAGAACATCTCAACAATGTGACACTCAGTCTACACGGAGGAAATCGTCACGGTTTTCTAACATGTGTGTATATCACGAAAAACTACAGTGCTCGTCTTGAGTGTGACACACAGTCAACACTCCGCCTCAAAACACTGTATATGCATGTCAAAATATCAACACTAGTGCGAGTGAACCTCCAGCACCAGGTCATGCATCTCATGTAAAACTCGAGTACGAGCTAATCGCTCCAGCACTCTATCATGCACAAATCATATAAAAACTGAGTACGAGCAATGCTCCAATACTCTATCATGCATGTCAAATAAATGTAGTGCGAGTCAACCTCCAGCACTAATGTATGTGAAAAACATCTGAAATCAAGTGCGAGTTATGCTCTAGCACGATTGTTTCCACATAATTCGGTAGATGGCTCTTTAAAAATAGGGATATTAAAAATCACTAAAATCAGCACTATAAAGTGTGCTTAATTTACATCGACCTCAAAACATTAGCCCATCCACCTACTCTTCTGCTACACAGCAGTAAAAACCACTCAAAACATCATTTTCATGCTTTTTACCACTTTTCCCAAAATTTCACTTTTTGCCTAACTAGGGGCAAAATCGTAATTTACCCATATCGGGTCCCTATAATTATTATAGATTTTCTCTGACCCTCAAACAATTTCAGTGAATGTAAAATCCAACGAAAATATGCACAGATATCTCTAGCTACTTGCAAGAGTCCCCTACCTCGGATCACGTCGTGTGACCTCTCTTCCTCTGTGCTGTCTAATCTCGCAGTCCGGTCAACTCTCAATATGACTCTGGAACTGCATTTAATCATTCACTGAGTTAATTACACTTTTCTTACTGTATTACACATTTAATACAGTTTATTTCACTTAAATTGGCCATTTTTCGCTTAATGGGCCTTAATCACGTTAATCGGGCCTTAATCCATATTAAGCCCGTTCATCAAGGTCTATCGACTCATTGGACCTATCAATACCCATTGGGCTTTATTCCAAGCTCTTTGGATAGCCCGTATATCATTTACGACATTTTATTCAATTTTCTGAATATAATTCACTAAATCCAAAATTTAATCCGAAATGCGTAAATTAAATCTTAAATACGCATAAATCACATAAATTGTCGTAAATGAGCTTTACTTACCCGAGATTGTGCGATGGTGCGCGAATCGGAGTTCGATCGGGCTTCCGTTCGGAATTAATCGTTGAACTGCACAATTTCGTATATTTAACTCCGGGTCAATTTCTGATTAAATATAATTTAAATAAATTTATCAGAAATTAAATTGGTCACTTTTGACCTCGTATCGACTTACCCGAAGTCCGGTGAAATCCCGAAAATTTTTCTTTTCCTTTTTCTTTCCTTTTTCCTTTTTTTTTTCCTTTTCTCCTTGGCTGAACCGGTCCGGTCCGGTTCAGCACAGTTACTTTTCCAGTGGACCGGCCGACCGGTTCAGGGGTGATTTAGCCGTGCCGGCGCCGTCCGGCCGGTTCCCGGCGTGCCGCTGCCGCCGTTCGACGCGTCTTGGACAGGAGACCTCTCGGTTGGCCTCGATCGGAGCCAACTCCCGCCGGTGGCCGACGAACGCCCGCTTTTTCCTCCGCGGCTTCAACCTCGCCGATCTCCCTTTTCCGGCGCCGGTGGAGCGCGTTACCGGTGACTGGTTGATCGCGCGGGTGCCGGCTTCCTTTTCCGGTACCTGGAATGGACGTGGAGTCGCCGATGGTGGCTGTCCGGCAAGCTTCTTCTCCTCGGGTCTGCTCGGTTTCGTCTCCTTCTCTCTCCCCGCGTTTTCAGAATTCTGTTTCGTTTTTTTTTTTTTTTTTTTTTTGAACTTTATAATATATTTTTAATATTATTTTAATCCTTAAAATAATATTAAAATCTTAAAATATCCCAAAAATATCTCAAAAATTCTCAAAAATTCCAATTAAATTCATTTAGTCCGTAAATGAATTTATCAGTCCGATTTTACTTTTTCGGTATATTTTTTCACTATTTTTGGGCTCGTTTTTCGAGACGAAAATTTCAAAAATATTAATTAAATTCATATCTCGATCAATTGGACTCGAAATTCAATATTTTCCTCGTTATTGATCAAGATCTCTCGATTTCATATTTTTAATGAAATTTTCTCATCGGATTTATATCGAATTTGGTCAATTGACCGTTTTACCCCTGTACTTACTCGAAAATAAACTGCACCCTTATCTCGCTGTTATGTAGCTTACATGCATTTTTAATTCTCAAAAAATCGATTGCACGATAGTAAATACTCTTCTTATGATTCAACTATGAAATATAACGTTCGTACACATAGGAATCATAAGGTACAAGCTACATACGTAAATCAAAAAACTCGGGTCTGACAGGTCGAGCCTCGTGGGGTTTGATTTGTGAATTGGTATTGATGTGCGTGATTGAGAAAATGGTTTGTGATGGGATTGTATGTGTTTGAGAAAGAGCTTTATGATTTGGGTTTAAAAAGGAGGTTTCTTAATGAATTACCCTTTTTATGAGTTTAATGAGAATGAGTATGAGATGTTTTCACATGTTGATATTCCATGTTTTATATGCAAATTTTACATGATTTTGGATACATGATATATATATGTATACTCATATGGCATAGTTTTATTCCTCATGCTCCTATTATAAATGATTTATGCATAACACTATCAACATGTAGATAGAGTAGTTATCTACTATGCTTGCATTATTGCCTTACTGAGCGTGTGGTTGCTCATCCCTCTCTATTTTTCCCCTCCTACAGAGCGTGCGTAGTAGCTCAGTGAGGACTAAGGCATTGTGTTTTTGGACATCCGCTGCTTCCATCATCGAAAGGTATATACACATGATTCTTTTTGTATCTAAACAATGAAATGTCATAGTAACGATTGAGTTGTAATTATGGGGGATGTAGATGTCAATGAACATAACTTGTGTAAGTTAATGATTAACTATTAAATGTATGACATCGCTTTATTTAACTGAGAATGAATGAGAGGTAATGTTTATTATTGACTCACAGCCCAACAGTGTGGTGGTAAGTTAGTTCACGATCGGGTAAGGTAACAGTAAAACGCGAAAAAATTTCAGTGATTTTCGGTTAAAGAGATTGAAAAAGGGTCGTGACAAAGATTGCTATCAGAGCTGTGTTGGCCTGATGTGAGTCAGTAATAAAACGTAGGAAAGTACATCCCCATATTACTGTGCTTTTGTTTAGATATAACTGTGTATACCGTGATGGATTGAGCTTAATAAATTATTATAATACAGGAAGTTAGGCACTATACCTATTACACGCAAAGGTAGAGGGGCGAGGGCACGTGCTAGAGGCCGTAGAGGTAGGCCTGAGAGCCGTGCAGAGCGACAGACTGAACAGGCTCCACAGAACCCTACTGAGAGAGCAGAAGATACAGAGGCACGCTTCCTTAGGATAGAGTGAAGTATTGAGAATTTGGTGGAGATAGTCACGCAGGCATTAGGTGTCGGTAATAGACGAGGTCCCGCAGCACAGCCTACGACTGGACAGACAGCTACAGAGGTAGAGAGACCTCAGGTTACTGAGACGATGACACCTCCAGTACCAGATACGGATTCTCCTATCGCTCCACAGTAGAGCGGTAGTGATTTGGGGTATGACTGCGACTTGAACAAACTACGAGAGTTCCAAGCATTGAAACCCCCAGTGTTCAGAGGGGTGAAGGACCTTGTTGTCACGGAGGATTGGGTGTATGAGATAGAGAAATTGTATAGGTTTTTTCGATGCGCTTCAGCAGAGAAGGTTGCCTTTGTCGTGTTTATGCTGAAAGGCGAGGCAGAGCACTGGTGGAGATCCACCGAAGCTATTTTGAGGGCTAGACACTCCGAGATTTCATGGGAGATATTCTTGGAGGCCTTCAAGAGACAGTACATTCCAGCCACCGCATAGAGAAAATTATGGATGGAATTCAAGAATCTGGTTCAGGAGAACCATACTGTGGACGAGTATGAGTCTAAATTTATGTCTTTGGGGAGATATGACCCGGACACGATGGGTAGTAAGACCCGAAAGATTCAAAAGTTCATGGATGGACTGAGATTGGCCATCCGAACTAAGCTAGCCCCATTTGATATTCAAAGTTATGAGGAAGTAGTACATAAGGCTCAGTTGTGTGAGTAAGACTTTGAGCGAAATGCCTCTGAGCTTGGGAGGATTAGTGTCAGGAAGGACAGAGACCGGAAGAGATCCGGGTTTGATAGAGTAGACAAGAGAGGAGGCTAAAGGTTTTTCGAGAAGAGGCATAGGATTGAGGAGGTGCAAGAGAGAGCTGCTAGACCTCCCGTATACCCGGCCTTGACTGCGTCAAGGGGGTATGGTTATTAGAGGACCATGGCCTACTACTGATCAATGTAGGAGATGTGGGAGATTTCATGGGACTAGCACCTGTCTGATAACCCCTATGGTGTGTTTTAGATGCGAGAGACCAGGACATATAGCTAAGTATTATCCTGAGAAGATGGAGATTGCCCCACAAAAGGGCAAGGAGCCAGAGAGAGCTCCAGTTGAGGTAGTTGCCCCGAGGAGGAAGGCTACAGCTAAGGAGAAAGGGAAGCAGGCAGTGGGTGTGAGCAGAGGAAGGGTGCATGCACTGGACTAGGACACTGCAGACGCATCGACGGATGTGATTAAAGGTACCATCCGAATCTTTGATTTAGAAGCATTGATATTATTTGATCCTGGTGCCACGCATTCTTTCATATCACCTTCCTTTGCACATAAATTGTTGAAGTATGTGAAACCTACATTGATGGATAAAATGTTAATGATTTCTACACCCATGAATGATAGTCAATTGATCGAGCATGTGTGTAGGGATTGTAAACTGATGATAGAGGGAAAGGAAATGATAGCCAATTTAATTTTATTGAATATGAATGATTTCGATGTAATATTGGGAATGGATTGGTTGGCTACCAATTGTGTTGTTATGGATTGTCTTGCCATGACATTGATGTTTTCAGGATTAGACAATCTTATTGTAAACTTTGATGAAAAGAAATGATATGAAAAATTGTATGTTTGTTGCGAATAAAGGAGAATGATTTTTAATGCATAATGCTTGAGAGATAAATTTATTGTTTATGATAAATGTTGAATGTGGAGTGATGGTTTATATTACTAACGATGGAAAGGATAAAGTGAAGGGTTCATTGCATACGTGGTTGACATAAATAAGGCACTTTCGGAATTGAGAGACATTCCAGTGATTGCAGAATTTCCTGATGTCTTTTCGGACAATCTACCAGGGTTACCCCTGGATAGAGAAATGGAGTTTGGTATAGAGTTAATGCCTGGTACCGAGCCGATATCTAAACCACCGTATAGAATGGCTCCAATAGAGTTGGAAGTGCTAAAGAAGCAATTGCAGGAGTTGTTGGAGAAGGGGTTCATAAGACCGAGTGTCTCACCTTGGGGAGCACCGGTATTGTTTATAAGGAAGAAGGATGGGAGTCTCCGACTGTGTATAGATTATCGGTTGTTGAATAAGGTCACCATTAAGAACAAATACCCCCTTTCAAGAATTGATGATTTGTTGGATCAGCTCCAGGAAGCCCAAGTATTTTCTAAGATAGATCTGTAGTCAGGGTATCATCAGTTGAGGATCAGGGGTGGAGATGTACCCAAGACAGCATTTCGTACCCGTTATGGCCACTACGAGTTTTTGGTGATGCCATTCGGATTGACGAATGCTCCCGCAACATTTATGGCATTGATGAATGATGAGTTTAAGCCATACCTGGACAAGTTTGTGATAATGTTCATTGATGACATATTGGTATATTCCAAGTCCAGGGAAGATCATGAGGAATACTTAAGGATAGTTCTGCAGACCCTTAGAGAGAAAGAGTTATATGCCAAACTCAGCAAGTGTAACTTTTGGTTGGAACATATCTCATTTTTGGGGCATGTTGTGTCGAAGGATGGGGTATCGGTGGATCCATCCAAGATAGAGGTAGTTGTACAGTGGGAACAGCCCAAGACAGTAACTGAGATAAAAAATTTTATGGGATTAGCAGGATATTATCGAAGATTTGTAGAAGGTTTCTCTAGACTAGCTGCTCCATTGACACGCCTCACGCGTAAGGATGTTAAGTTTGTATGGGATGAGGCATGTGAGACGAGTTTTGAGGAGCTTAAGCGTCGATTGACCATTGCTCCAGTTCTCACCATTCCTACCAGCTCAGGAGGATTCTTGGTGTATACGATGCATCACACCAGGGACTGGGCTGTGTACTTATGCAGGATGGAAAGGTAGTTGCCTATGGATCTAGACAGTTGAAAGATTATGAGAGGAACTACCCGACACATGATTTGGAGTTGGCGGCTGTGGTGTTTGATTTGAAAATATGGTGCCACTATCTCTATGGTGAGAAATTTTAGGTGTTCACAGATCATAAGAGCCTTAAGTACTCGTTCTTGCAGAAAGAGCTAAATATGAGACAGAGGAGATGTCTCAAACTTTTAAAGGACTACGATTGTGAAATCATGTACCACCCGGGTAAGGCAAATGTAGTTGCCGATGCTTTAAGCAAAAAGAACCTTGGGTTGGTGTCTTATATGATGGTACGAGAACATGAATTGTTAGAACAATTTACAGACCTCAGTTTGGATGTAATCCCACCTGGATCAGAGAGATTGGATATCATGGCTAGTTTGAGATTAGAGCCAGAGTTGATTGGCCGTATTCGGTAAGCCCAACAGAGTGATCGATGATGCATCAATTGGCTGAGGCAGATACAGACAGGTGTGGGTATTGATGCAGAGCTGAGTGCTAATGGCTTGTTGAGGTTCAGGGGCAGAAAATATGTTCCCGAGGATCTTGAGATCAGGAGGCTGATTTTATCAGAGGCTCACTCATCGAAGTATACGATACATCCGGGAAGTACCAAGATGTATCAAAACCTTCAAAAGGTTTATTAGTGGTTTGGAATGAAAAGAGACATTACTGAATATGTCGTTAAGTGTCTCGTTTGTCAGCAAGTGAAGGTAGAGCATCAGAAACCTACAGGATTATTGCAGCCTCTACCGACACCGATTTGGAAGTGGGAGCATGTCACCATGGATTTTGTGATGGGGTTACCGAGGACCTGCGAGGTCATGATGCCATATGGGTTATTGTGGACCGATTGACTAAGTCCACCCATTTCTTGGCTATAAGAGCTACCGATACACTGAGTCAGTTGGTAAACCTATATATTCGAGAGATAGTACGGCTACAGGGTGTACCAGTGAGTGTTGTTTCTAATAGGGATGCCCAATTCACTTCCCATTTCTGAGAACATTTTTCGGAAGCGCTGGGGACCTGACTGAGTTTAGCAGCGCTTTTCATCCTCAGACAGATGAGCAGTTTGAGAGGACTATACAGACCCTCGAGGATATGTTGAGAGCATGTGTACTAGATTTTAGAGGCTCTTAGGATGACCACCTGCAGTTAGCCGAGTTCGTCTATAATAATAGCTATCATGCGAGTATCGGGATGACACCCTATGAGGCACTGTATGGATGCAGGTGTCGATCCCCCATTGGATGGGAAGAGGTTGGTGACAAACAAATCTTTGCTCCAGACTTAGTGCAGCAGGCATCTGAGGACGTCCAGTTGATATGTGAGAGATTACGGATAGCTCAGAGCCGGCAAAAGAGTTATGCTGACAAGAGACGAAAACCACTAGAGTTTGATGAGGGTGAGTCGGTATTTCTAAGAGTTTCACCATCGAAGGGTATTATGAGATTTGGTAAGAAGGGCAAGTTGAGCCCTAGATATATCGGACCCTTTGAGATTTTGGAGAGAGTGAGAGATAAGGCGTATAGGTTGGCATTGCCACCGGACTTGGCAAATGTCCACAGCGTCTTTCACGTCTCGATGCTTCGAAAGTATCACCAGGACCCGGCACATGTGATAAGATATGAGCCGTTGGAGCTCAATGAGAGTATGACATATGGGGAGAAGCTAGTTCGGATATTGGACAGAAAAGAGAAAGTGTTGAGGAATAAGACAATTCCCTTGGTGAAAGTTCTTTGGCAACATCACACGATGGAATAGGCCACATGGGAATTTAAGAACTTGATACGGGAGAAGTACCCCCAACTTTTTGAAGAGTGACTTGGTTCTAATTTGGAGGACCAAATTCCATGAAGGAGGAGAGAATGTGAGACCCCGTACATGTATAGTTGTAATGTGTGTAATTGGATCAAATAAATGTGAATGGACTTTTAATGTAAAGTATAATTGATGTAAGTCCATGGATTCAATGTACATATGTGTAATATGATTTGTAATGTGCATACAAGTTTCCTTAAGTGTGAATATGAAGAAATGACTTCTTATAAGTGATGAATGTGATTGGAACTCAAAATGAGTAGTGTGGTAAATGGAAGGAAGTTGCATGAATATAAATGCTTCCATTTGGTTTTATATAGCATACCTCTAGATATACAAGGAATGCAAACAAGTTTCAATGTGCGTAAGGTATGAATGGATGCCATTTTCAAGTTATAAAGGTGGATGGATGAGAAAATGGATATGGTAGCAAATTAAGGACATTTGGGTGTGAGTTGCAGCAGGAAAACTGCAGAAAATCTGGAAAATATGATGGCCAGAGCGATCTCATAGGATGATAGATCGATCTGGAAGAGCCAGAATGCTCTTATTTGGACAATGGAATAGGACAAATCGATCTCCAATGGGGCCAGATCGATCTCCTAACCATTCTGTAATGAAAAGATCGATCCTCAAGCATGCAGATCGATCTCCTAAGCTCTCTGTTTAGGAGTAGATCGATCTCAAGCTTCGACAGATCGATCTCATGATTAAAATGCCATGAAAAAGAGGGATTTAAGGGGACCAGATCGATCTCCTTAAGTGAATTCTATAAAAAGAGTGCTGAAAATCTGAAAATTTCGGGAAAAACACCATCCTTCCATTTTCAACCCAAAAAACCTAACTTTCTCTCTTTAAAATCAGCCATTTCCTGTAAGAATTGAGGGGAGGCCATTAGACACTAAGTTGTTCATCTTGAGGAGGAGAATAACATAGTTGGAACCCAAAATCCCATTATTGGTATTGAAGGAGCTAAGGGCATTGGCATTTGGAGCAGGAAGAAAAATCAAATTTGGTAAGATTCTAACACTCTAACTCTGGTACATTGTCTATTTAATTGATTTTGGAGTGGTTTGGGATGAGTATGGATGGTTGGAAACACCTAGGCTGTGTTAGAAACTAATGTAACTTAGAAAATGGATTGAACCTAGTGTGAGAAAGTGTAGATTGGGAGAGATGGTGGTTTATGGATGTTGATAAGTTGTTATTGGAGTAATGTTAATGAGTTGAGATAGGTAAATGAAGCCGCATTGTGAGTTTAGAGAATTTATGAAAAATGAGTATGTAAATGCTTGGTAAATGCCATAGTGAAGAAGTCAATGAAATATGAACACTATGGACTTAGTATCGATTTAATATCGATATGGAATGAGTTGATAGGCCTAAAAGGAATCCATAGACTAGAGAAATGAAACAAGGCCTTATGAGCGTTAATAGAAACTATAGGTCGAATCGACTATAGTGAACGCACAATGTCCTGTTATATGGATCGAATGTAGTGTGAAATATGATTATGCGCAGTTTTGAAGAGTCCGATGGAGACGAATCAAATCGTACGAGTAAGCAGCTCTAAAGAAGTGGAATCACGCGTCGCGTTCCAGGTAAGGGAATTCTGTAGGTATATAGAGGTAGCTGCTCGTATTTTGTGGGTATATAGGGTTTTGGAAATGTGCATACGTTTATAGAAATGTGTTTGACAATGTATGGAAACTACTACGAGTATTTGTATGAGATTTGGTTGTTTGGAATGGTATTGTGAAGAAATGGGATAGTAAGGCTAATAATTGCATAAATTAAGTGTTTTGAATGCTTTCAAAAAACATGTTTTTTTTTGTTTTGAACGAATTGATAGATAGGCTGGCTATTGTGGTTTGATGTTGTGGGATAACACATGTGAAGTGTCAAATATGTTTTGAGACTGGTTTTGAAAGCTTATGAGCCGCTTATCATATTTATGTGAATTAAACCGTGCTGGAGCCTAGCTCGCACTGGGTATTGATGTTTTCATTTGTATGAAACGTGCTGGAGTGTAGCTCGCACCTTAATTTGGAAACTATCATGATGTTTATAAATCGTACTGGAGCTTTTGCTCGTACTTGGCTTTTGAGTGGTTCTTCTTATGCGTATAACCGTACTAGAGCTATGCTCGTACATGGTTTCTTTATGATAGGATGCATGAGTCGTGCTAGAGCTTTGCTCGCACAAGTTTGCACATTGGGATACGTATAGGCCATGAAAGTTGGTAAGATCCTCAAGCCCTACATCCTTAAGCCAACATCCTTAAGCCCGAGGAGGCGGGGAGGCTCTGTTCGGTGGGGAGGCTCTCTTACGGTAGGATCCTTAAGCCTACATCCTTAATCCCTGGAGGGAAGGGGAAGCTTTGTTCGGTAGGGAGGCTCTCCTACATGGACATGGAAAACTCTTGGTATGGGGTAGGTAAGACCTAGGAATGGCACCCCCAATCACGATATGAGTCTACGGAGTACGTTGTACCGTATAAATCACATGGAGTACGATGTACCGCACGATGGTTATGTGATGAGAAAGTCTAGCGAGGGATAATCCACCTCTGTGCCAGCACGATACCCCGCACACCTGGATGCGTGTGGTCTGGGATGATTTATGATGTAGTTGGTCCACATAGGCACTTTTGATATAGTGACCTGGTTTTATTTCATATATGTGATTGTGATTGTCCAAGGTAGACCCGAGGGAGGGGTCGAGCCTCATGGGGTTTGATTTATGAATTGGTATTGATGTGTGTGATTGAGAAAATGGTTTGTGATGGGATTGTATGTGTTTGAGAAAGAGCTTTATAATGTGGGTTTAAAAAGGAGGTTTCTTAATGAATTACCCTTTTTATGAGTTTAATGAGAATGAGCATGAGATGTTTTCACATGTTGATATTCCATGTTTTATATGCCAATTTTACATGATTTTGGATACATGATATATATATGTATACTCATATGGCATAGTTTTATTCCTCATGCTCCTATTATAAATGATTTATGCATAACACTATCAGCATGTAGATAGAGTAGTTATCTACCATGCTTGCATTATTGCCTTACTGAGCGTGTGGTTGCTTATCCCTCTCTATTTTCCCCCTCCTATAGAGCGTGCGTAGTAGCCCATTGAGGACCGAGGCATTGTGTTTTTGGACATCCACTGCTTCCATCACCAAAAGGTATATACACAAGATTCTTTTTGTATCTAAACAATGAAATGGCACAATAACAATTGAGTTATAATTATGGGGGATGTAAATGTCAATGAACATAACTTGTGTAAGTTAATGATTAACTATTAAATGTATGACATTGCTTTATTTAACTGAGAATGAATGAGAGGTAATGTTTATTATTGACTCATAGCCCAACAGTGTGGTGGTAAGTTAGTTCACGATCGGGTAAGATAACAGTAAAACGCGAGAATGTTTTAGTGATTTTCGGTTAAAGAGATTGAAAAAGGGTCGTGACAATTTTATTTAACTTCCCAAGACTTATGTATAGATATTTATATGTGTACAAGGTGTACGAATATACACATTTATAATTGGAAATGAATGTACATGCTTACACATAAGTGTATATATAAATATATGCATACATGAGAGTAGATATATATATATATACACATGGGACCGAGAGAGACATTAGGTGAAAAGATATTTATATGGTATATATGTTTGTAGGTGGAGTTGGTAAGGAAAATGAAAATGTGAAGGAATGAAGAAAACTGAAGCAGGAAGGAAATGGGAAGTCTGAATATAACCAGGGCATGGCAAGGGAAGAAAGAAGATTGAAGCAATCCACCGAACCCCCTACACGTACCAGTTTTTATGCACCTACTGGCCTCGGGAAATGCCTGGTAGTAGGAAGGTTAGTGATTGATGAGAGAGAGGCCAGGACAATGGACAATATACATGTACGGTGCACATGAGCTTCAGGAGATAAAATGAGGGAAGGCAGAGGGAGCCATGGGAAAACTTATGCTTAGGACATGCGAAGGCTGGTAGTGAAAGGAAGCAGGGACTGCGAGCATCGAAGCCATATGTGTAAGTCTGCTGTAGACACAAAATTGAGCTCTCATATTTTGCCTTTTCTTTACTCACTTCCATGACATAGCATCATCATCTTTGCATCACTGAGGCTTTGGCCCGGCTTGGCTGCCTTGTGGAAATCCCAAAATTTGCTTCCGTCGCTATACCATGCACCAAGCTTCTCATTATTGTACTTACCTACTGCACCATCAAGCTACCGTTGTTCCTTCACGGTTTCTAGAAATGGAGTGTGATTGAAAGTGTTTTTCAAAGAAAGTGCATTGATTGTGAATCGTTTTCAGTATTAATGAATTTAATTATATTCAAGTGTTTTATAGTGTTTTATTTCATTCCTCTTTTTATCGAAAATCACTATAAATTTTTTGCGTTTTTCTTTCCTTACCCGGTCGTGAACAACTCATCACCACACAGTTGGGCTGTGAGTCAATAATAATCCACTCTTAACATTCATTCCCAGTTAATAAAAGCGATGTCATACATTTGAAGTTAAATCATTCACTTAAACAAAACATGTTTACTAACATCTACATCCCCCATAATTACAATTCAAATGACTACTGTGCTTCTACAATTGTTTAGATACAAAAAGAATCTTCATGTGTATACCTCTTAGTGAGGGGTGGCAGCGGATACCCAAAATACAATGCCTCAGTCCTCACTGGGCTGCTATGTACGCTCTTTAGAGGGGGAAAGTAAAGAGGGATGAGCAACCACACGCTCAGTAAGGCAATAATGTAAGCATGATAGATAACTACTCTATCTACATGCTGATAGTGTTATGCATAAATCATTTATAACAAGAGCATGAGGAATTAAAACTATGCCATATGAGTATACATATATCAAGTATTTAAATCATGGAAATTGGCATATAAAACATGGTAAAATCATCATGTACAAGCCATCTCATGCTCATCAATTGTCAAATCTCATAGAAAAGGGCAATTCATTTAAGAAACATCCTTTTGAAATTACACCTCTTTCTCAAACACATACCATCCCATCACAAATCATTTTCTCAATCACAAACATCATTACCATTTCACAAATCAAATCCCACAAGGCTCGACCCCTCCCTCGGGTCTACCTTGAACAATCACAATCACAATCACACATATGTATAAGAATCATGTGGTATTATGCATTATCAAGTGAGACGAGTCACTCTATATCAGAGACTATGCGGGCCAACTACATCATAAATCATCCCAGATCACACGTATCTAGGTGTGCAGGGTATCGTGCTGGCATGAAGGTGGATTTATCCCTCGCCAGACTTTCTCATCACAAAATCACCACGCGGTACATCGTACTTCATGTGATATACACGGTACATTGTAATCCGCAGACTCATATCGTGGTTGGGGGTGCCAGTCGTAGGTCTTATCTACCCCCATACCAAGAACTTGCCGTACTCATGTAGGAGAGCCTCCCTGCTGAACAGAGCCTCCCCACCCCTCTAGGGTTTAAGGATGTTGGCTTAAGGATCCTTCCGTAAGAGAGCCTCCCTACCGAATAGAGCCTCCCGCCTTCTCTTGCTTAAGGATGTAGGGTTTGAGGATCTTACCATAAAAGAGCCTCCTCACCGAACAGAGCCTCCCTGCAGAACAGAGCCTCCCCGCCTCCTCGGGCTTAATGATGTAGGGCTTGAGGATCTTACCAACTTCCACGGCCTCATACATATCACAGTGTGAAATCTTGTGCAAGCTAAGCTCTAGCACGACTCATGCATCATAACTAAACCACATTGTATGAGCATAGCTCCAGTACGGTTATATGTATAAGAAAGCCACTTGAAATCCACGTATGAGAAAAAGCTCCAGTACAGTTTATAAAACATTATCATGGATCAAACCAAGGTGCAAGTTGAGCTCCAGCACTTTTTGTACAAATGAAAACATCAAAATCTAGCGCGAATTAAATCACATACACACGATAGACGGCTCACATACATTCAAAACATCTCAAAACATGTTTAGCGCCTCACATGGGCTATTTCACAACATCATTCAATTACTAGCTAGCCTATTCAATAATTTGCTCAAAACAAAGTATGGTGTTTTGTGAAAACATTCAAAACACGTGATTTATGCAATTATTAGCCTTACTATCCCCTTTCTTTATAATACCATTTCAAACAGCCAAGTCTCATACAAATACTCGAAACAATTTCCATACATTATCAAGCATATTCTATAAACTCATGCACATTTTCAAATCCCTATATACCCACAAAATACGAGCAGCCACCTCTATATACTCATAAAATTTCCTTACCTGGAATCGCGACGCATGATTCCACTTCCTTAAAGCTGCTTACTCGTACGGTTTGATTAGTCTCCAACAAGCTCTCCGGAACTGCGTATAAACGTATTTCACAACATTTTAGCCCATTATAATCCGACTCTTGCGTTTACTATAGTCGATTTGACCTATAGTCTTTATTAACGCTTATGAGGCCTCATTTTTATTACTCTACTCATAACTCGAGTCTATGGATCCTCTTGGCCTATTAACTCATTCCAAATCGATATTAGATCGATACTAAGTCCATAGTGTTCACTTTTTATTGATTTCTTCACTATGAAATTTATCAAGCATTTACAACCTCATTCCCCACAAATTCTCTAAACTCCCAATGTGGCTTCGTTTAACCACTACAAATCATTCGTATTATTTCAATAACAACTTATCACAATCCACAAACCACCAACTCATCAAAATCACACTTTCTTACACTAGATTCATCTCATTTCCTAGGTCACCTTAGTTCCATCATAACCTAGGTAGTTTGACTATCAACACACATGCAAATCAACCCCAAAACCATTAAATATACAATGTACTTGGGCTGAAGTGTTAGAAACTTACCAAATCTAGTTTCTCTTCTTGCTCCAAAGGGAAATGCTCCTTGCTCCTTCAATGCCAACAATGAGGTTTTGGGTTTCAACTATGTTGTTCTCTTCCTCAAGATGAACAACTTTGTGTCTAATGGCCTCCCTTCAAATCTTATTGGAATGAATGGATTTTAGAGAGAGAAATCTAGGTTTAGGGTTGAAAATTGAAAGGGTGAAGTGTGTTTTCCGTAAATGGCAGCTTTCACTACTCCTATATATAAAATTTCTTGATGAGATCGATCTATAGGGGAAGGAGATCGATCTGGTCCTCTTAAAATTTATCTTTTTTACGTCAGTTTACAAGCAGGAGATCGATCTGTCGGGCTTGGAGATCGATCTGTTTAAGGCAGAGAGCTAAGGAGATTGATCTAGCTAAGGGAAGAGATCGATATGCTCTTTCCAATAGCCAATCAGAGATCGATTTGTTTGCTTCAAGGATCAATCTCTTTATTATAGAATGTTTAGGAGATCGATCTGGCTCCATTGAAGATCGATCTGTTCTATTCCATTACTCGAATAAGAGCATTTTTGGCTTTTCTAGATCGATCTCTCTTCCTATGAGATTGATCTGGCATTCACAATTTCCAGATTTTGCTACAGTAACTCACACCAAACATTCTTAATTTGCTGTCATATCCATTTTCTCATTCAACCACCTTTATGACTTGAAAATGGTATCCATTCATACCTTATACTGATTTAAACTTGTGTGCATTCGTTGTATATCCATAGGTATACAATATAAAACCAAATGGAAGTATTTAGATTCATGCAACTTCCTTTCATTTACCACACTACTCATTCCTTATTCCACTTACATTCATCACTTATAAAAGCTCATTTCTTCATATTCATATAAAATGAAACTTCTGTGTACATTACAAATTCATGTTACAAGTATGTACATCGAATCCATGGACTTATATCACTCATGCTTTACATTTGTAAATACATCACCATACTCATGATTTCATAAAGTTTACATCCAAAAGTACGGGTCTTACATTCCTCCCATTCTTCAAGGAATTTGGTCCTCCAAATTAGAGCCAAGTTACTCTTAAAAAAGTTGGGGGTACTTCTCTCGTATTAAGTTCTCCAATTCCCATGTGGCCTCTTCCATGGTGTGAGTTGCTAAAGAACTTTCACCAAGAGAATTGTCTTTGTCCTCAACACCTTTTCCTTTCTGTCCAATATCCGAACTGACTTCTCTACATATGTTATACTCTTATTGAGCTCCAACGGCTCATATCTTATCACATGTGCTGGGTCCGAGTGATACTTTCGAAGCATAGAGACATGGAAGACATTATGAACATTTTTCAAGTCCGGTGGCAATGCCAACCTATACGCCTTATCTCCCACTCTCTCCAGAATCTCGAAGGGTCCGATGTATCTAGGGCTCAACTTGCCCTTCTTACAAAACCTTATAATACCCTTCGAAGGTGAAACTCTCAAAAATACGAACTCACCCACATCAAACTCTAGTGGTCTCCGTCTCTTGTTAGCATAACTCTTTTGTCGGCTCTAAGCTGTCCGTAATCTCTCATATATTAATTGGACGTCCTTAGATGCCTGCTGCACTAAGTCTGAAGTAAAAATCTATTTGTCACCAACCTCTTCCCATCCAATAGAAGATCAACATCTGCGTTCATACAATGCCTCATAGGGTGCCATCCCGATACTCGCATGATAGCTATTATTATAGGCGAACTCAGCTAACTGTAGGTGATCGTCTCAGGACCCTCTAAAATCCAGCAGATACGCTCTCAACATATCTTCCAGGGTCTGTATACTCCTCTCTGACTGCCCATCTGTCTGAAGATGAAAAACGGTGCTAAAGCTCAAGTGGGTTCCCATCGCTTCTTGAAAATATTCCCAGAAATGGGAAGTGAAGCGGGCATTCCTATCAGAAACAACGCTCATTGGTATACCATGTAGCCGCACTATCTCTCGAACGTATAGGTTCAACAACTGACTCAGAGTATCCGTATCTCTCATAGCTAAGAAATAGGCTGACTTAATCAACCAATCCACAATTACCCATATGGCATCATGACCTCTGCGGGTCCTTGGCAATCCCATCACAAAATCCATGTTGACATGCTTCCACTTTCATGTTGGTATTAGTAGAGGCTGCAATAACCCTGCAGGCTTCTGATGCTCTACCTTCACTTGCTGATAAACGAGACATTTAACGACATATTCAGCAATGTCTCTTTTCATTCCAGACCACCAATAAACCTTCTGAAGGTTTTGATACATCTTAGTACTCCTCGGATGTATCGTTTACTTCGATGAGTGAGCCTCTGATAACATTAGTCTCCTGATCTCAGGATCCTCAGGAACACATATTTTGCCTCTGAACCTCAATAACCCATCAACACTCAGCTCAAAATCAATACCCACACCTGTCTATATCTGTCTCAGCCAATCGATACACCATTGATCGCTCTGCTGAGCCTGTCGAATACGACCAATCAATTGTGGCTCCAGTTTCAAACTAGCCATGATCTCCAATCTCTTCAATCCAGGTGGGGTTACATCCAAACCGAGGTTCGTAAAGTGTTCCAATAATTCATGCTCACGTACCATCATATAAGACACCAACCCAAGGTTCTTTCTACTCAAAGCATCGATAACTACATTTTTCTTACCCGAGTGGTACATGATTTCACAATCATAGTCCTTCAGAAGTTCGAGCCATCTCTTCTGTCTCATATTCAGCTCTTTTTACGAGAACAGGTACTTAAGGCTCTTATGATCTATGAACACATGGAATTTCTCACAATGGTGCCATATTTTCAAAGCAAACATCACAGCTGCCAACTCTAAATCATGTGTCGGGTAGTTCCTGTGAGACCTTGTATATGTATAATTGTAATGTGTACATAGAAATGTAAATGGAGTTATACTATGAATTCGTAAGTGAAGTACATGTAATGTAAGTCCATAAGTTAATGTACACACTTGCAATAAGAGTTGTGATTGCACATACAAGTTACATTACATATGAATATGAAGATATGAACTTAAACATGTGAAGAATGTGAATGAAATAGAATATGAGTAGTGTGGTAAAATGGAAGGAAGATTTGCATAAGTTGTGCACATCCATTTGATTTATATCATGGACCATTGGCTATACAAAGATTCTACACAAATTTTAATGTGTATGAAGTATTAATGGATGCCATTTTCAAGTCTTAAAGATAATCGAATGAGGAAATGACCATGGCAACAAAATGTATAGAGTTGGTATAAGTTTCTACAGGAAACTGCAGTAAAAATCTGGAAAATATGAAGGGTAGATCGATCTCATAGGATAAGAGATCGATCTGAAAGAGCCAGAATGATCTTATTCAAGCTATGGAATGGGGTAGATCAATCTCCATGGAGTCAGATCGATCTCCTAAACATTCTGTAATGAAAAGATCGATCCTCAAACACACAGATCGATCTCCTTAGCTCTCTGTTTGGAGCAGATCGATCTCAAGTTTCGACAGATCGATCTCATGCTTAAAATGCCGTGGAAAAGAGGAATTTAAGGGGACCAGATCGATCTCCTCATTGTGCAGATCGATCTCCTCAAGCTATTTCTATAAAAAGGGAGTTGAAAATCTACAGATTTCGGGACAAAACATTTCCTTCCCTTTCCAACCCAAAACCTAGTTTTCTCTCTCTAAATCCAACCATTTTCAAGGAGAATTGAGGGAAGATTATTAGAGGCAAAGTTGTTCACATCAAGGAGAAGAACAACATAGTTTGAAGGCATTTACCCATTTGTTGGATTGGAGGAACAATGGGCATTTCTAATTGGAGCAAAGAGGAAATCCAAAGAGGTAAGTTTCTAGTGCACAAATCCAAATACATTTGTCTAGTTAATGATTATGAAGTTGATTTGGGTGTGCACATTGTGGGTAGAACTACCTAGAATACCATGAAATGAATATAACCTAGAAATGGGTTAGTGTGAGAAGTGAAATGTGGTGGAACAAATGTTGAATGGGATATCTTGAGATGATAATGGTGTTGATGAGATAATTTTAAGATAATAATATGGAATGAATAGAGAGGCTTACCCAAAAAAAGGGGTAAGATGAGTGTTTAAGGCATTGGGTGGAATTTATAGTTGAATGAGAGTTAGCAATACTAACTCGAATGTATGATGAATAAATTGCAGCTTCCGAGGATACGTTGGAGCGAGTTGAGCCAAGATCGTGAGAAGCTAAGAGGAAAAGAGTCACACCAAGTAAATCGAGGTAAGAGAATTGCGTGGACTCTTAGAGATATCTGTGCACAATTTGGGCGCTTAAATGCTTTGCTAGAATGCATGAGATATTAGGAAATAATGTTAGGTGATTTGAAGGGTAAAAGTTGGGTGTTTGAAAAATGTGTATGAAAATAAAAGCATAGTGCTTTGAAAAATCACGTTTCATTGATTTTTAGCAAGTGATTGGTAGGTTAGCTAGTATTTGAAATGAATTGCAAAAGAAATGAGTCATTTTGGTTTGCTAACCACATTTTGCAAAGAAATGAGCCACCTATATTGTTTTCGTGAGAATGAAAGCGTGCTAGAGTATGACTCGCATGAGATTTGACGTGTTTTATACACATGAGTGCTAGAGCTTAGCTCGCACTAGTTTTCACATGGATTTCATACTGGTTTTGGCATGGTGCTTGGAGCTTAGCTCGCACTAGATGCCCACCTTATTTGTTACCGTGCTTGGAGCTTCGGGTAGACTGGGTGTCGCATCGATTAAATAGGTTCGCACGTGCATTTGTGATTTTGACATGTTGATAGCCATGTTAGGAGCTTTGGGTAGACAAGAGGTCGTACCGATTAAATAGGCTCACATGTGCGTTTTGAGATGTGACGTGATATGATGTGTTGATTGGGTCCATGGAGTACGTTGTATCGTGCAAGTAGCATGGAGTACATTGTACCGTGTTGAGATTGTGATATGCCATCTTCGGACGAGATCTGCTATAGATTGACGGGCAGGATTTGACCCACCTCCCGTGTGGAAGCAGATAGTGGTGATATCCCGCACACCTGATCCGTGTAGCCGGTATCATAGGTTATGGCCATAGACCTAGAAGTTATTACCTTTTATTAAATTGCCTGTCTCACATGTCTATTGTTTTATGAATAAATCCATGTTTGAAATGATTTGTGGGTCAGGAAAGTCCGAGGGATGGGCCGAGACCTGACAAGGGTTGGATTGATTTGTTAATGGTTTTAAAGTGCACCGAAGCATGATGATTAATGCCATGCTTTATTGTGAAAAATGCATGATGGTTAATGTCATGCTTATTTGAGAAAACGCATGATGGTTAATCCTATGCTTATTTGAGAAAATGCATGATGGTTAATGCCATGCTTTATTGTGAAAAATGCATGATGGTTAATGCCATGCTTATTTGAGAAAATGCATGATGGTTAATGCCATGCTTATTTGAGAAAATGCATGATGGTTAATGCCATGCTTTATTATGAAATATGCATGATGATTTATACCATGCTTTGAAATGTATTGTGCACTGGATTTCAATAGCATGAATGCTTTACATACCATTAACACAATCATACACTCATGTTTTGAGATAAATGATGAAATAAATACTTTTGAGCATGGCATCACGATCACGTAGATAGTGCAATATCTACCTGTTCGCATGATTGCCTTACTGAGCGTGTGGTTTGCTCACCCTCTTATTTTCCCCCTCTACAGAGTGTTGAGTATAGATTGAGCGTGACTGGAGGAGTTCCCTTTTGGTAATCCGCTGCATCCCATCACGTAAGATATACACACTGTTGTAATTTTGTATCTAAACTTATGATAGCACAGTAGCATTTTGTATGTAACAATTGGGGATGTAAAACAATGTAAACACATGTAACAACTCTGATATATATATATTTATACAAGTGTTTACTCATAAATAATATACAAATTGAATTAGCATGGTGGAGTGAGTTAGATGTCGACACATAACCCAACTATTGAGAAGAGTTGCTATTCACATTGAGGTAAGGATGAATAATAAATGATGCATGAAAATGGAAAAATTTACGTTGAATTTAGTAAGTTGAGGGTCGTGACAGTTCCTCTCATGATCTTTCAACTGTCTAGATCTATAGGCAACTACCTTCCCATCCTGCATCAATACACAGCCCAGTCCCTAGTGTGATGCATCTATATAAACCGAGAAACCTCCTGAGCTGGTAGGAATGGTGAGAACTAGAGCAGTGGTCAGTCGACGCTTAAGCTCCTCAAAACTCCTCTCACATGCCTCATCCTATATAAACTTAACATCTGTCCGCCTGAGGCGTGTCAATGGAGCAGCTAGTCTGGAGAAACCCTCTATAAATCTCCGATAGTAACCTGCCAATCCCAAAAAACTTTTAATCTCAGTAACTGTGTTGGGCTGTTCCCACTGTACAACTGCCTCTATCTTGGATGAATCCACCAATACCTCATCTTTCGACACAACATGGCCTAGAAATGAGATCTGCTCTAACCAAAAGTTACACTTGCTGAGTTTGGCATACAACTCTTTCTCTCGGAGGGTCTGCAGAACTACTCTCAAGTGCTCCTCATGATCTTCCCTGGACTTGGAATAAACCAATATGTCATTAATGAACACAATCACAAACTTGTCTAGGTATGGCTTAAACATATCATTCATCAGTGCCATAAATGCTGCGGGGGCATTCGTCAATCCGAATGGCATCACCAAGAACTCGTAGTGGCCATAATGGGTACGAAATGCTATCTTGGGTACATCTCCACTCTTGATCCTCAACTGATGGTACCCTGATAGCAAATCTATCTTTAAAAATACTTGGGCTCCTCGAAGTTGATCCAACAAATCATCTATGCGTGGAAGGGGGTACTTGTTCTTAATGGTGGCCTTATTCAACAACCAGTAGTCTATACACAGTCGGAGGCTTCCATCATTCTTCCTTACAAATAGAACCGGAGCTTCCCACAGTGAGACACTCGGCCTAATAAACCCCTTCTCTAGAAATTCTTGCAGCTGTGATTTCATTCATTATAATCATGTGATTTCATTTTATTTCATAAATCTTACAACATGGTTTCCTATCCTGGAAAACATCAAGGTTTTAGCATGACAATCCATAACAACCCGATTGGTCGTCAACCAATCCATTCACAAAATTACATCAAAATCATTCATATTTAATAAAATTAAATTGGTTGTCATTTCCTTTCCCTCTATCATCAGTTTACAATCCCTACATACATGCTCAGTCAATTGACTATCATTCATGGGTGTGGAAATCATCATCATTTTATCCAACAATGTAGGTTTCACATGCTTCAATAATTTACGTGCAAAGGAAGGTGATATGAAGGAATGTGTGGCACCAGGATCAAATAATACCAATGCTTCTAAGCCAAAGATTAGGATGGTACCTTTAATCACATCCTTCGAAGTATCTGCGGTGTCTTGATCCAATGCATGTACTCTTCCTCTGCTCATACCCACTGTCTGCTTCCCTTTTTCCTTAGCTGTGGCCCTCCTCCTCGGGGCAGCCATCTCAACTGGAGCTCTCTTCAGCTCTTTTCCCTTATGTGGGGTAGTCTCCATCTTTTGGGGACAATACTTAGCTATATGTCCTATATCTCGCATCTATAACACACCATAGGGGTCATCGGATAGGGCTTAGTCCCATGAAATCTATCACATCTCCTGCACCTCTCAGTAGTAGCTCGTGGTCCTCCAATAACTATACCCCTCGGTGCAGTCAAAGCCGGGTATACGAGAGGTCTGGCAGCTCTCTCCTACACCTCCTCAATCTTAGGCTTCTTCTCAAAATATCTCTGGCCTCCTCTCCTGGCCACCTATCCACCCCGGATCTCTTTTGATCTCTGTCTCTTCTGACACTAATCTTCCCAAGTTCGAAGGCATTCCGCTCAAAATCTTACTCGCGTAACTGAGCCTTGTGCACAGCCTCCTCATAAGTCTAAATATCAAATGGGGCTAGCTTAGTTCGGATGGCTAATCTCAATCCATCGATGAACTTCTGAATCTTTCGGGTCTCATTACCCATGGCGTTCGGGTCATATCTCCCCAGAGACATAAACTTGGACTCATATTCATCCACAGTATTGTTCCCTTGAACCAGATTCATGAATTCCATTTTTAATTTTCTTTGTGTGGTGGCCAGAATATACTGCCTCCTGAAGGCCTCTAAAAATATCTCCCAGGTGATCTCTAAGTGTCTGGCCCTCAAAATAGCCTCGGTGGATCTCCACTAATGTTCTGCCTCACCTTTTAACATAAACATGATAAAAGCTACCTTCTCAGCTGATTTGCATCTGAAGAACCGATACAATTTCTCCATCACATACACCCAATCTTCCGTAACCACTGGGTCCTTCACCCCTCTAAACATTGGGGATTTCAACCCTTGGAACTCTCTTAACTTGCTTAACTCGTAGTCATAACCCAAATCACTACCGCTCTGCTGTGGAGCGATAAGAGAAGCTTTATACTAGATTGGAGGTGGTGTAACAGTAGCAGTCTCCGCAGTCTGAGGTCTCTCTGCCCTGTAGTTGCCTGTCTAGTAGTAGGCTGTGCTACGGGACCTCGTTTATCACTGGCACCCAGTGCCTGTGTGACAAGCTCCACTAGGCTCTCTATACTCCGCTTTATCCTAGCGAAGCGAACCTCAGTATCCTCTGATCTCTCAGCAGGGTCCTATGGAGCCGGATCAGTTCGTGGTTCCGCACGGTCTCAGGCCTACGGCCTCTAGCACGTCCTCTCGCCCCTCTATCTTGGCGTGTGATTGGCATAATGCCTAACTTCCTGTATTCATAATCATTATTAGACCCAATCCATCACGGTATACACAGTTATATCTAAATAAAAGCACAGTAATATGAGGATGTACTTTTTCCTAAGTTTTATTACTGACTCACATAAGGCCAACTCAACTCTGATACTAATCTCTATCACGACCCTTTTTCATTCCTCTTTTTATCGAAAATCACTATAAATATTTCACGTTTTTCTTTCCTTACCCGATCGTGAACAACTCATCACCACACAGTTGGGCTGTGAGTCAATAATAATCCACTCTTAGCATTCATTCCCAGTTAATGAAAGCGATGTCATACATTTGAAGTTAAATCATTCACTTATACAGACATGTTTACTGACATCTACATCCCCCATAATTACAATTCAAATGACTACTATGCTTTTACAATTGTTTAGATATAAAAAGAATCTTCATGTGTATACCTCTTAGCGATGGGTGGCAGCGGATACCTAAAATACAATGCCTCAGTCCTCATTGGGCTGCTATGTACGCTTTGTAAAGGGGGAAGTAAAGAGGGATGAGCAACCACAAGCTCAGTAAGGTAATAATGCAAGCATGGTAGATAACTACTCTATCTACATGCTGATAGTGTTATGCATAAATCATTTATAATAAGAGCATGAGGAATTAAAACTATGCCATATGCGTATACATATATAAAGTATTTAAATCATGGAAATTGACATATAAAACATGGTAAAATCATCATGTACAAGCCATCTCATGCTCATCAATTGTCAAATCTCATAGAAAAGGGCAATTCATTTAAGAAACATCCATTTGAAATTATACCTCTTTCTCAAACACATATCATCCCATCACAAATCATTTTCTCAATCACAAACATCATTACCATTTCACAAATCAAATCCCACAAGGCTCGACCCCTCCCTCGGGTCTACCTTGAACAATCACAATCACAATCACACATATGTATAAGAATCATGTGGTATTATGCATTATCAAGTGAGATGGGTCACTCTATATCAGAGACTATGCGAGCCTACTACATCATAAATCATCTCAGACCACACGTATCCAGGTGTACAGGGTATCGTGCTGGCATGAAGGTGGATTTATCCCTCGCCAGACTTTCTTATCACAAAATCACCACGCGGTACATTGTACTACATGTGATATACACGGTACATCGTAATCCGTAGACTCATATCATGGTTGGGGGTGTCAGTCATAGGTCTTATCTACCCCCATACCAAGAACTTCCTGTACTCATGTAGGAGAGCCTCCATGCCGAACAAAGCCTCCCTACCCCTCTAGGGCTTAAGGATGTTGGCTTAAGGATCCTTTCGTAAGAGAGCCTCCCCACCGAACAGAGCCTCCCCGCCTTCTCTGGCTTAAGAATGTAGGATTTGAGGATCTTACTGTAAGAGAGCCTCCCTGCCGAACAGAGCCTCCCCACCTCCTCGGGCTTAAGGATGTTGGCTTAAGGATGTAGGGCTCGAGGATCTTACCAACTTCCACGACCTCATACATATCACAGTGTGAAATCTTATGCGAGCTAAGCTCTAGCACGGCTCATGCATCATAACTAAACCACATCGTACGAGCATAGCTCCAGTATGGTTATATGCATAAGAAAGCCACTTGAAATCCACGCACAAGCAAAAACTCCAGTACGTTTTATAAAACATTATCATTGATCAAACCAAGGTGCGAGTTGAGCTCCAACACTTTTTGTGTAAATGAAAGCATCAAAATCTAGCGCGAATGAGGCTCCGCGCCAATTATATCACATACACACGATAGACGGCTCACATACATTTAAAACATCTCAAAACATGTTTAGCACCTCACATGGGCTATTTCACAACATCATTCAATTACTAGCCAGCCTATTCAATAATTTTCTCAAAACAAAGTATGGTGTTTTATGAAAACATTCAAAACACGTGATTTATGCAATTATTAGCCTTACTATCCTCTTTCTTTATAATACCATTTTAAACAACCAAGTCTCATACGAATACTCGAAATAATTTCCATACATTATTAAGCATATTCTATAAACTCATGCACATTTCCAAATCCCTATATACCCACAAAATACGAGCAGCCACCTCTATATACTCACAAAATTCCCTTACCTAGAATTGCAACGCGTGATTCCACTTCCTTAAAGCTGCTTACTCGTGCGGTTTGATTCATCTCCAATGAGCTCTTTGGAACTGTGCATAAACGTATTTCACAACATCTTAGCCTATTATAATCTAACTCTTACGTTTACTATAATCGGTTCGACCTATAGTCTTTATTAACGCTTATGAGGCCTCGTTTTTATTACTCTACTCATAACTAGAGTCTATGGATCCTCTTAAGCATATTAACTCATTCCAAATCAATATTAGATCGATACTAAGTCCATAGTGTTCGCATTTCATTGATTTCTTCACTATGACATTTATCAAGCATTTACAACCTCATTCCCCATAAATTCTCTAAACTCCCAATGTGGCTTCGTTTAACCACTACAAATCATTTGTATTACTTCAATAACAACTTATCACAATCCACAAACCACCAACTCATCAAAATCACACTTTCTCACACTAGATTCATCCCATTTCCTACGTCACCTTAGTTTCATCCTAACCTAGGTAGTTTTGACTATCAACACACATGCAAATCAACCCCAAAACCATTAAATATACAATATACTTAGGCTGAAGTGTTAGAAACTTACCAAATCTAGTTTCTCTTCTTGCTCCAAAGGGAAATGCTCCTTGCTCCTTCAATACCAACAATGAGGTTTTGGGTTTCAACTATGTTGTTCTCTTCCTCAAGCTGAACAACTTTGTGTCTAATGGCCTCCCTTCAAATCTTACTGGAATGGGTGGATTTTAGAGAGAGAAATCTAGGTTTTGGGTTAAAAATTGAAAGGGTGAAATGTGTTTTCCATAAATGACAGCTTTCATTGCTCCTATATATGGAATTGCTTGATGAGATCGATCTGCAGGGGAAGAAGATCGATCTAGTCCTCTTAAAATTCCTCTTTTTCACGGTATTTTAAAAGCAAGAGATTGCTCTGTCGGGCTTGGAGATCAATCTATTTAAGGCAGAGAGCTAAGGAGATCGATCTAGCTAAGGGAAGAGATTAATCTGCTCTTTCCAGTAGCCAATCGAAGATCGATCTTGTGAGACCCCGTATATGTAAAGTTGTAATGTGTAATACATATGAATGGACTTGTAATGTAAAGTATGATTGATGTAAGTCCATGGATTCAATGTACATATGTGTAATATGATTTGTAACGTACATACAAGTTCCATTGAGTATGAATATGAAGAAATGAGTTCTTATAAGTGATGGATGTGATTGAAACTCAAAATGGGTAGTGTGGTAAAATGGAATGAAGTTATGCTTCCATTTGGTTTTATATAGCATACCTTTGGACATACAATGAATGCACATAAGTTTCAATGTGCATAAGGTATGAATGGATGCCATTTTCAAGTTATAAAGGTGGATGGATGAGAAAATGACCATGGCAACAGATTCAGGATGTGTTGGTATGAGTTACAATAAGGAAACTACAAGAAATCTAGAAAACATGAAGGCCAGATCGATCTCATAGGATGAGAGATCAATCTGGAAGAGCCAGAATGCTCTTATTTGGGCAATGGAATAGAGCAAATCGATCTCCAATGGGGTCAGATCGATCTCCTAAGCAGTCTGTGATGAAAAGATAGATCCTCAAGCACCCAGATCGATCTCCTTAGCTCTCTGTTTGGGACCAGATCGATCTCATGCTTCGACAGATCGATCTCATGCTTCAACAGATCGATCTCATGCTTCGACAGATCGATCTCATGCTTAAAAATGTCACGAAAAAGAGGAATTTAAGGGGACCAGATCGATCTTCTCTTGGACCAGATCGATCTCCTCAAGCTATTTCTATATAAGGAGGGCTGAAAATTAGGAAATCTCGGGAAAAACATTAACCTTCCACTTTCAACCCAAAAACCTAACTTTCCCTCTCTAAAATCAGCCATTTTCAGTGAGATTTGAAGAGAGACCATTAGAGGCAAAGTTGTTCCTATCAAAGAGAAGAACAACATAGTGGGAGGGCATTTTCCCATTTTTGGTATTGAAGGAGTTAAGGGCATTGCCATTTGGAGCAAGAAGAAAAATCATATTTGGTAAGATTCTAACACTCCAATCCAAATACATTGTCTATTTAATTGATTTTGGAGTTGTTTGGCATGAGTATTGATGGATAAATTATCTAGGGATGTGGTGGAATTGGTGTGACCTAGAAAACCTAGAATGGGTATAATGTGAGAATATATGGGTTGAATGAGTTTATGATTTATGGGCATGCTAAAGTTGTTATTGAGGTAATGTTTATGATTTTAATTGGTTAAATGGAATTACATTGTGAGTTTGGAGGAATTGTGAAAATGGGTATGTATATGCTTGATAAATGCCATAGTGAGGGAATTCATGAAATATGAACACTATGAGCTTAATGTCGATTTAATATCGATTTTGAATAAGTTAATAGGCCTAAGAAGATCCATAGACTCGAGTTATGGATAAAGTAATGAAGCGAGGCCTCACAAGCGTTAATAGAAAACTATAGGTCGAATTGACTATAGTGAGCACACGATGTCATATTATATGGATCGAATATAATACGGGATACAATTTTGTGCAGTCCCGAAGAGTTCGTTGGAAACGAATCGAGTGGTACGAGTAGCAGCTTTAAGGAAGTGGAATCACGCATCGCGATTCCAGGTAAGGGAATTCTGTAAGTATATAGAGGTAGCTGCTCGTAATTTGTGGGATTATAGGGTGTTTATGAAATGCATGAACGTTTGAGAAATGGGTTGTTTGGTATGCGAAAATGGTTGTGAATATTGGATGATTTGGTTTACATGGATGTATAAAAAGGGATAGTAAGGCTAATAATTGCATAAATAAAGTGTTTTGAATACTTTCACAAAACATGTGTTTCGTTTTAAACGAATTGATAGATAGGATGGCTATTGTGGTTTGATGTTTGTGATAGCACGTGTGAAGTGCCAAATATGTTTTGAGATAGCTTTAAAAGCTTATGGTCGCCTATCACGTTTATGTGAATTAAACCGTGCTAGAGCCTAGCTCGCACCGGGTATTGATGTTTTCATTTGTATGAAACGTACTGGAGCTTAGCTCGCACCTTGATTTGGAAACTATGATGATGTTTATAAACCGTACTGGAGCTTCTGCTCGTACGTGGCTTTTGAGTGGTTTGTCTTATGAGTATAACCGTACTAGAGCTATGCTCGTACGCGTCTTTTTATGAGATGATGCATGAGTCGTGCTAGAGCTTTGCTCGTACAAGTTTGCACATTGTGACATGTATAAGGTTGTAAAAGTTGGTAAGATCCTTAAGCCCTACATCCTTAAGCCAACATCCTTAAGCCCAAAGAGGCGGGGAGGCTCTGTTAGGCGGGGAGGCTCTGTTCGGTGGGGAGGCTCTCTTACGGTGGGATCCTTAAGCCAACATCCTTAAGCCCTGGAGGGCCGGGGAGGCTCTGTTAGGCAGGGAGGCTCTCCTACATGGGTACGGTAAGATCCTTAAGCCCTAAGTCCTTAAGCCAACATCCTTAAGCCCAAAGAGGCGGGGAGGCTCTGTTCGGTGGGGAGGCTCTCTTACGGAAGGATCCTTAAGCCCTACATCCTTAAGCTAACATCCTTAAGCCCGAGGAGGCAGGAAGGCTCTGTTAGGCGGGAAGGCTCTGTTCGGCAGGGAGGCTCTCCTTCACGGATATGGAAAGCTCTTGGTATGGGGTAGGTAAGACCTAGGAATGGCACCCCCAATCATGATATGAGTCCGCGGAGTACGCTGTACCGTGTATATCACATGGAGTACGATGTACCGCATGATGGTTATTTGATGAGAAAGTCTGGCGAGGGATAATCCATCTTCGTGCCAGCATGATACCCCGCACACCTGGATGCGTGTGGTTTGGGATGATTTATGATGTAGTGGTCCACATAGGCACTTTTGATATAGTGACCTAGTTTTTATACACATGCGTGAATTGTGAAATGAAAATGTGGTTGTGATTGTGAATTGATTTGGTGGTATTTATGTGTTAAGAAAGAGGTATATGATGTTGGTTTAAAAAGGAGGTTTCTTAATGAATTGCCCTTTTTATGAATTTAAAGGAGATCGAGCATGAGATGATTTATACATGATGTTTTTACCATGTTTTATATGCCAATGTACATGATTTCGATACATGATATATATGTATACTCATATGGCATAATTTTATTCCTCATGCTCCTACCATAAATGATTTATGCATAACACTATCAGCATGTAGATAGAGTAGTTATCTACCATGCTTGCATTATTGCCTTACTGAGCGTGTGGTTGCTCATCCCTCTCTATTTTCCCAATACAGAGCGTGCATAGTAGCCCAGTGAGGACTGAGGCGTGGTATTTTGGACTTCGCTGCATCTCCATCGCTTAGAGGTATATACACAGTGATTCTTTTTGTATCTAAACAATGTAAAAGCACAGTATTCTTTGAGTTGTAATTATGGGGGATGTAGATGTCAGTAAAACATGCTTTTGTATAAGTACAAGATTTAAATGCAAATGTATGACATCATTTTATTTCACTGAGAATGAATGAGATGTGGAGTTTATTATTGACTCACAGCCCAACGGTGTGTGGTGAGTTAGTTCACGACCGGGTAAGGTAATAGTAAAACGCGAAAATTTTTTTAGTGATTTTTGGTTAAAGAGAATGGAATTGGGTCGTGACAGAGATTGGTATCAGAGCTGTGTTGGCCTGATGTGAGTCATTAATAAAATGTAGGAAAGTACATCCCCATAGTACTGTGCTTTTGTTTAGATATAACTGTGTATACCGTGATGGATTGAGCTTAATTAATTATTATAATACAGGAAGTTAGGCACTATGCCAGTTACACGCAAAGGTAGAGGGGCGAGAGCACGTGCTAGAGGCCGTAGAGGTAGGCCTGAGAGCCGTGCGGAGCCACAGACTGAGCAGGCTCCACAGAACCCTGCTGAGAGAGCAGAGGATACTGAGGCTCGCTTCGCTAGGTTAGAGCGGAGTATTGAGAATTTGGTGGAGATAGTCACGCAGGCCTTGGGCACCGGTGATAGACGAGGTCCCGCAGCACAGCCTACTACTGAACAGGCAGCTGCAGAGGTGGAGAGACCCCATGCTGCTGAGACAGCTACAGTTACACCACCTCCAACCCAGGATACAGATTCTCCTATCGCTCCACAGCAGAACGGTAGTGATTTGGGTTATGACTGCGACTTGAGCAGGTTACGAGAGTTTCAAGCGCTGAAACCCCAGTGTTTAGAGGGGTGAAGGACCCAGTGGTTATGGAGGATTGGGTGTATGAGATGGAGAAACTATATAGGTTTTTTCGATGCATTTCAGCTGAAAAGGTAGCCTTTGCCGTGTTTATGTTGAAAGGCGAGGCCGAGCATTTGTGGAGGTCTACCGAAGCTATTTTGAGGGCTAGACACTCCGAGATTTCATGGAAGATATTCTTGTAGGCCTTCAGAAGACAGTATATTCCAGCTACCGCACAGAGGAAATTACGGATGGAATTTATGAATTTGGTTCAAGGGAACCATACTGTGGACGAGTATAAGTCCAAGTTTATGTCCTTGGGGAGATATGACCCGGACACGATGGGTAGTGAGACCCGAAAGATACAAAAGTTCATGGATGGATTGAGATTGGCCATCCGGACTAAGCTAGCTCCCTTCGACATTATGACTTATGAGGAGGCTATACATAAGGCTCAGTTGTGTGAGCAAGACTTTGAGCGAAATGCCTCCGAGCTTGGGAGAGTTAGTGTTAGAAAGGATAGAGACCGGAAGAGATCCGGGTTTGGAAGAGTGGCCAAGAGAGGTGGCTAAAGATTTTTCGAGAAGAGGCCTAAGATTGAAGAGGTGCAGGAGAGAGCTGCTAGACCTCCCATATACCCAGCCATGACTGCGCCGAGGGGTATGACTATTGGAGGACCACAGTCTACTACTGACCAGTGTAGGAGATGTGGGAGATTTCATGGGAATAGGCCCTGTCTGATGACCCCTATGGTGTGTTTTAGATGCGAGAGACCAGGACATATGGCTAAGTATTGTCCCGAGAAGATAGAGATTGCCTCACAGAAGGGCAAGGAGCCTGAGGGAGCTCCAGTTGAGACAACAGCCCCGAGGAGGAGGGCTACAGCTGAGGAAAAAGGGAAATAGGCTGCGGGTGTGAGCAGAGGAAGAGTACATGCACTGGATCAGGACACTGCAGATGCTTCGACGGATGTGATTAAAGGTACCATCCGAATCTTTGATTTAGAAGCATTGGTATTATTTGATCCTGGTGCCACGCATTCTTTCATATCACCTTCCTTCGCACATAAATTATTGAAGCATGTGAAACCAACATTGTTGGATAAGATGTTAATGATTTCCACACCCATGAATGATAGTCAATTGACTGAGCATGTATGTAGAGATTGTAAGTTAAAGATAGAGGGGAAGGAAATGATAGCCAATCTGATTATATTGAATATGAATGATTTTGATGTAATTTTGGGAATGAATTGGTTGGCTACCAATCGTGTTGTGATGGATTGTCATGCCAAAACATTGATGTCTTCAGGATTAGACAATCTTATTGTAAATTTTGATGAAAAGAAATGATATGAAAATAGTATGTTTGTTGAAAATAAAGGAGTATGATTTTAAATGCATATTGCTTGAGAGATAAATTATTGTTTATGATAAATGTTGAATGTGGAGTGATGGCTTATGTTACTAACGATGGAGAGGATAATGTGAAGGGTTCATTGCATACGTGGTTGATATAGATGAGGCACACCCGGAATTGAGGGACATAGTCGTAATTACGGATTACCCTAATGTCTTTCCGGATGAATTACCAAGATTACCACCTGAAAGGGAAATGGAATTTTGCATTGAGCTAGTGCCTGGTACAGAGCCGATATCGAAACCACCCTATAGAATGGCTCCGATAGAATTGGAAGAGCTGAAGAAACAGCTGCAAGAGCTGCTGGAGAAGTGGTTTATTAGACCGAGTGTCTCACCTTGGGGAGCACCGGTTCTATTTGTAAGGAAGAAGGATGGAAGCCTCCGACTGTGTATAGATTACCGGTTGTTGAATAAGGTCACCATTAAGAACAAGTACCCCCTTCCAAGAATCGATGATTTGTTGGATCAGCTCTAGGGAGCCGAAGTATTTTCTAAGATAGATCTGCGGTCAGGGTATCATCAGTTGAGGATCAGGAGTGGAGATATATCCAAGACAGCATTTCGTACCCGTTATGGCCACTACGAGTTTTTGGTGATGCCATTCGGATTAACGAATGCTCCCGCAGCATTGATGGCATTGATGAATGATATATTCAAGCCATACCTGGACAAGTTTGTAATAGTGTTCATTGATGACATTTTGGTGTATTTCAAGTCCAGGAAAGATCATGAGGAGCACTTGAGGATAGTTCTGCAGACCCTCCGAGAGAGAGAATTGTATGCCAAACTCAGTAAGTGTACCTTTTGGTTGGAACAGATCTCATTTCTGGGGCATGTTGTGTCAAAGGATAGGGTATCGGTGGATCCATCCAAGATAGAGGCAGTTGTACAGTGGGAACAGCCCAAGACAGTTACTGAGATCAGAAGTTTCCTGGGATTGGCAGGATATTATCGGAGATTTGTAGAGGGTTTCTCCAGACTAGCTGCTCCATTGACATGCCTCACGCGAAATGATGTCAAGTTTGTGTGGGATGAGGCATGTGAGAGGAGTTTTGAGGAGCTTAAGCGTCGATTGATGACTGCTCCAGTTCTCACCATTCCTACCAGCTCAAGAGGATTCTCGGTGTATACGGATGCATCGCACTAGGGACTGGGCTGTGTGCTTATGCAGGATGGGAAGGTAGTTGCCTATAGATCTAGACAGTTGAAAGATCATGAGAGGAACTACCCGACACATGATTTGGAGTTGGCGGCTGTAGTATTTGCTTTGAAAATATGGCGCCACTATCTCTATGGTGAGAAATTTCAGGTGTTCACAGATCATAAGAGCCTTAAGTACCTGTTCTTGCAGAAAGAACTGAATATGAGACAGTGGAGATGGCTCGAACTCCTGAAAGACTATGATTGTGAAATCATGTACCACCCAGGTAAGGCAAATGTAGTTGCCGATGCTTTGAGTAGAAAGAACCTTGGGTTGGTGTCTTATATGATAGTACGGAAACATGAATTGTTAGAACACTTTGCGAACCTCAGTTTGGATGTAACCCCACCTGGATCTGAGAGACTTGAAATCATGGCTAGTTTAAGACTGGAGCCAGAATTGATTGGCCGTATTCGGTAAGCCCAGCAGAGCAATCGACGATGCATCGATTGGCTGAGGCAGATACAGATGGGTGTGGGTAGTGATTTTGAGCAGAGTGCTGATGGGTTATTGAGGTTCAGAGGCAGAGTATGCGTTCCCAAGGATCTTGAGATCAGGAGAATGATTTTATCAGAGGCTCACTCATCAAAGTATACGATACATCCAGGAAGTACCAAGATGTATCAAAACCTTCGAAAGGTTTATTGGTGGTCTGGAATGAAGAGAGACATTGCTGAATATGTCGCTAAGTGTCTCGTTTTTTAGTAAGTGAAGGTAGAGCATCAGAAGCCTGCAGGATTATTGCAGCCTCTACCGATACCGACCTGGAAGTGGGAGCATGTCACCATGGATTTTGTGATGGGGTTGCCGAGGACCCGCAGAGGTCATGATGCCATATGGGTTATTATGGACCGGTTGACTAAGTCCGCCCATTTCTTGGCTATGAGAGCTACCGATAAACTGAGTCAGTTGGCGAACCTGTATATTCGAGAGATAGTACGGCTACATGGTGTACCAGTGAGCGTTGTTTCTGATAGGGATGCCCGCTTCACTTCCCATTTTTGGAAACATTTTCAGGAAGCGCTGAGGACCCGACTGAGTTTTAGCATCGCTTTTCATGCTCAGACAGATGGGCAGTCAGAGAGGACTATACAGACCCTCGAGGATATGTTGAGAGCGTGTGTGCTGGATTTTAGAGGCTCCTGGGATGACCACCTGCAGTTAGCTGAGTTCGCTTATAATAATAGCTATCATGCTAGTATCGGGATGGCACCCTATGAGGCATTATACGGGCGTAGATGCCGTTCCCCTATTAGATGGGAAGAGGTTGGTGACAGACAGATTTTTGCTCCAGACTTAGTGCAGCAGGCATCTGAGGACGTCCAGTTGATATGTGGAGATTACAGACAGCTTAGAGCCAGTAAAAGAGTTATGCTGACAAGAGACGAAGACCACTGGAGTTTGATGAGGGTGAGTCGGTGTTTCTGAGGGTATCACCATCGAAGGGTATTATGAGATTTGGTAAGAAGGGCAAGCTGAGCCCTAGATATATCGGACCCTTCGAGATTTTGGAGAGAGTGGGAGATAAGGCGTATAGGTTGGCATTGCCACCGGACTTGGCAAATGTCCACAACGTCTTCCACGTCTCGATGCTTCGGAAGTATCCCTGGACCCGGCACACGTGATAAGATATGAGCCATTGGAGCTCCATGAGAGTATGACATATGTCGAGAAACTGGTTCGAATATTGGACAGAAAAGAGAAAGTGTTGCGGAATAAGACAATTCCCTTGGTGAAAGTTCTTTGGCAACATCACACGACGGAAGAGGCCACATGGGAATTGGAGAACTTAATACGGGAGAAGTACCCCCAACTTTTTGAAGAGTGACTTGGTTCTAATTTGGAGGACCAAATTCCTTGAAGGAGGGGAGAATGTGAGACCCCGTATATGTAAAGTTGTAATGTGTAATAAATATGAATGGACTTGTAATGTAATGTATGATTGATGTAAGTCCATGGATTCAATGTACGTATGTGTAATATGATTTGTAACGTACATACAAGTTCCATTGAGTATGAATATGAAGAAATGAGTTCTTATAAGTGATGGATGTGATTGAAACTCAAAATGGGTAGTGTGGTAAAATGGAATGAAGTTATGCTTCCATTTGGTTTTATATAGCATACCTTTGGACATACAATGAATGCACACAAGTTTCAATGTGCATAAGGTATGAATGGATGCCATTTTCAAGTTATAAAGGTGGATGGATGAGAAAATGGCCATGGCAACAGATTCAGGATGTGTTGGTATGAGTTACAACAAGGAAACTGCAAGAAATCTGGAAAACATGAAGGCCAGATCGATCTCATAGGATGAGAGATCGATCTGGAAGAGCCAGAATGCTCTTATTTGGGCAATAGAATAGAGCAGATCGATCTCCAATGGGGCCAGATCGATCTCCTAAGCATTCTGTGATGAAAAGATCGATCCTCAAGCACCCAGATCGATCTCCTTAGCTCTCTGTTTGGGACCAGATCGATCTCATGCTTCGACAGATCGATCTCATGCTTCAACAGATCGATCTCATGCTTCAACAGATCGATCTCATGCTTCGACAGATCGATCTCATGCTTAAAAATATCGTGAAAAAGAGGGATTTAAGGGGACCAGATCGATCTCCTCTTGGACCAGATCGATCTCCTCAAGCTATTTCTATATAAGGAGGGCTGAAAATCAGGAAATCTTAGGAAAAACATTAACTTTCCACTTTCAACCCAAAAACCTAACTTTCCCTCTCTAAAATCAGCCATTTTCAGTGAAATTTGAAGAGAGACCATTAGAGGCAAAGTTGTTCCTATCAAAGAGAAGAACAACATAGTGGGAGGGTATTTTCCCATTTTTGGTATTGAAGGAGTTAAGGGCATTGCCATTTGGAGCAAGAAGAAAAATCATATTTGGTAAGATTCTAACACTCCAATCCAAATACATTGTCTATTTAATTGATTTTGGAGTTGTTTGGCATGAGTATTGATGGATAAATTATCTAGGGATGTGGTGGAATTGGTGTGACCTAGAAAACCTAGAATGGGTATAATGTGAGAATATATGGGTTGAATGAGTTTATGATTTATGGGTATGCTAAAGTTGTTATTGAGGTAATGTTTATGATTTTAATTGGTTAAATGGAATTACATTGTGAGTTTGGAGGAATTGTGAAAATAGGTATGTATATGCTTGATAAATGCCATAGTGAGGGAATTCATGAAATATGAACACTATGAGCTTAATGTCGATTTAATATCGATTTTGAATAAGTTAATAGGCCTAAGAAGATCCATAGACTCGAGTTATGGATAAAGTAATGAAGCGAGGCCTCACAAGCGTTAATAGAAAACTATAGGTCGAATTGACTATAGTGAGCACATGATGTCATATTATATGGATCGAATATAATACAGGATACAATTTTGTGCAGTCCCGAAGAGTTCATTGGAAACGAATCGAGTGGTACGAGTAGTAGCTTTAAGGAAGTGGAATCACGCATCGCGAATCCAGGTAAGGGAATTCTGTAAGTATATAGAGGTAGCTGCTCGTAATTTGTGGGATTATAGGGTGTTTATGAAATGCATGAACGTTTGAGAAATGGGTTGTTTGGTATGCGAAAATGGTTGTGAATATTGGATGATTTGGTTTACATTGATGTATAAAAAGGGATAGTAAGGCTAATAATTGCATAAATCAAGTGTTTTGAATACTTTCACAAAACATGCGTTTCGTTTTAAATGAATTGATAGATAGGATGGCTATTATGGTTTGATGTTTGTGATAGCACGTGTGAAGTGCCAAATATGTTTTGAGATAGCTTTAAAAGCTTATGAGCCGCCTATCACGTTTATGTGAATTAAACCGTGCTAGAGCCTAGCTCGCACCGGGTATTGATGTTTTCATTTGTATGAAACGTGCTGGAGCTTAGCTCGCACCTTGATTTGGAAACTATGATGATGTTTATAAACCGTACTGGAGCTTCTACTCGTACGTGGCTTTTGAGTGGTTTGTCTTATGAGTATAACCGTACTAGAGCTATGCTCGTACGCGTCTCTTTATGAGATGATGCATGAGTCGTGCTAGAGCTTTGCTCGCACAAGTTTGCACATTGTGACATGTATAAGGTTGTGAAAGTTGGTAAGATCCTTAAGCCCTACATCCTTAAGCCAACATCCTTAAGCCCAAAGAGGCGGGGAGGCTCTGTTAGGCGGGGAGGCTCTGTTCGGTGGGGAGGCTCTCTTACGGTGGGATCCTTAAGCCAACATCCTTAAGCCTTGGAGGGGCGGGGAGGCTCTGTTAGGCAGGGAGGCTCTCCTACATGGGTACGGTAAGATCCTTAAGCCCTACATCCTTAAGCCCAAAGAGGCAGGGAGGCTCTGTTAGGCGGGGTGGAAGACCCCGTATATGTATAATGGTAATGTGTGTAATTGGATCAAATAATATGAATGGACTTGTAATGTAAAGTATGATTGATGTAAGTCCATGGATTCAATGTATGTATGTGTAATATGAATTGTAACGTACATACAAGTTTCATTGAGTATGGATATGAAGAAATGAGTTCTGGCAAGTGATGGATGTGATCAAAACTCAAGATGAGTAGTGTGGTAAAATGGAATGGAGTTATGCTTCCATTTGGTTTTATGTAGCATACCTTTGAACATACAATGAATGCACACAAGTTTCAATGTGCATAAGGTATGAATGGATGCCATTTTCAAGTTATAAAGGTGATGGATGAGAAAATGGCCATGGCAATAGACTAAGGGTGTGTTGGTATGAGTTTCAACAAGGAAACTGCAGGAAATCTGAAAAACATGAGGGCCAGATCGATCTCATAGGATGAGAGATCGATCTGGAAGAGCCAGAATGCTCTTATTTGGGCGAAGGAATAGAGCAGATCGATCTCCAATGGAGCCAGATCGATCTCCCAAGTATTCTGTAGTGAAAAGATCGATCCCTAAGCACCCAGATCGATCTCCTTAGCTCTCTGTTTGGGACCAGATCGATCTCATGCTTCGACAGATCGATCTCATGCTTCAACAAATCGATCTGATGCTTCGACAGATCGATCTCATGCTTAAAAATGCCGTGAAAAAGAGGGATTTAAGGGGACCAGATCGATCTCCCCAAGCTATTTCTATATAAGGAGGGCTGAAAATCTGGAAATCTCGAAAAAACATATTAACCTCCCATTTTCAACCCAAAAACCTAACTTTTCCTCTCTAAAATCAGCCATTCTCAGTGAGGTTTGAAGAGAGATCATTAGAGGCAAAGTTGTTCCTATCAAAGAGAAGAACAACATAGCGAGAGGGCATTTTCCCATTTTTGGAATTGAAGGAGTTAAGGGCATTTTCATTTGGAGCAAGAAGAAAAATCATATTGGTAAGATTCTAACACTCTAATCCAAATGCATTAGCTATTTAATTGATTTTGGAGTTGTTTGGTATGAGTATTGATGGATAAATTACCTAGGAATGTAGTGGAATTGGTGTGACCTAGAAATCTAAAATGGGTATAATGTGAGAATATGTGGGATTGAATGAGCTTATGATTTATGGCATGCTAAAGTTGTTATTGGGGTAATGTTTATGATTTTAGATGGTTAGATGGAATTACATGGTGAGTTGGAGGAATTGTGGAAATGGGTATGTATATGATTGATAAATGCCATAGTGAGGGGATTCATGAAATATGAACACTATGAGCTTTATGTCGATTTGATATCGATTTTGAATAAGATAATAGGCCTAAGAAGATCCATAGACTCGAGCTATGGGTAAAGCAATGAAACGAGGCCAAGTAAGCTTTAATAGAGGCTATAGATTAAATTGACTATAGCAAACACAAGGGTTGCATTATATGGATCGAATATAATGTGGGATACGATTTTGTGCAGTCCCGAAGAGTTCATTGAAGACGAATCGAACCGTACGAGTAAGCAGCTTAAGGAAGTGGAATCATGCATCGCGATTCCAGGTAAGGGAATTTTGTGAGTATATAGAGGTAGCTGCTCGTACTTTGAACTTGTGAGTGAATATTGAGTGTTTTATGAAATGCATGGTTGCTCAAATAAATGATTGATGGTATTCGTGAATGATGATGAGTATATGCGTGGTTTTGGATTTGAAGTGGATTTTATGAAATGGGATAGTAAGGCTAATAATTGCATAAATCTAATGTTTTGATGCCTTTCAAAACGAAATTGCTTGGTTTTAAGCAAGCTAGTAGATGGGTCGGCTAGTATTGTATGGTTGTTGTGGAAAAGCATTTGTGAGTGCTAAACCCGATTACCGGGATTGTTTTATTGCGTATGAGCCGCCTATCGTATTTGTATGACATAAATCGCGCTACAGCCTCGCTCGCGCTAGATTTCTATGTTTTCATTTGTATGAAACATGCTGGAGCTTAGCTCGCACCTTGATTGGAAACTATGTTGATGTTTATAAACCGTACTGGAGCTTTTGTTCGTACGTGGCATTTGAGTGGTTGTCTTATGAGTATAACCGTACTAGAGCTATGCTCGTACGCGTCTCTTTACGAGAGGATGCAGGAGTCGTGCTAGAGCTTTGCTCGCACAAGTTTGCACATTGTGATAAGCATAAGGTTGTGAAAGTTGGTAAGATCCTTAAGCCTTACATCCTTAGGCCTTACATCCTTAAGCTAACATCCTTAAGCCCAAAGAGGCGGGGAGGCTCTGTTAGGCGGGGAGGCTCTGTTCGGTGGGGAGGTTCTCTTACGGTGGGATCCTTAAGCCAACATCCTTAAGCCCAAAGAGGCGGGGAGGCTCTGTTAGGCAGGGAGGCTCTCCTACATGGGTACAGTAAGATCCTTAAGCCCTACATCCTTAAGCCAACATCCTTAAGCCCAAAGAGGCGGGGAGGCTCTGTTAGGCGGGGATGCTCTGTTCGGTGGGGAAGCTCTCTTACGGAAGGATCCTTAAGCCCTACATCCTTAAGCCAACATCCTTAAGCCCAAGAGGCGGGGAGGCTCTGTTAGGTGGGGAGGCTCTGTTCGACAGGGAGGCTCTCCTTCACGGAATATGGAAAACTCTTGGTATGGGGTAGATAAGACCTAGGAATGGCACCCCCAATCACGATATGAGTTGCGGAGTACGCTGTACCGTGTATATCACATGGAGTACGATGTACCGCATAATGGTTATGTGATGAGAAAGTCTGGCGAGGGATAATTCATCTTCGTGCCAGCATGATACCCCGCATACCTGGATGCGTGTGGTCTGGGATGATTTATGATGTAATGGTTCACATAGGCACTTTTGATATAGTGACCTAGATTTATACACATGCGTGAATTGTGGAACGAAAATGTGGTTGTGATTGTGAGTTGATTTGGTGGTGTTTATGATGTTGGTTTAAAAAGGAGGTTTCTTAATGAATTGCCCTTTTTATGAATTTAAATGAGATTGAGCATGAGATGATTTATACATGATGTTTCTACCATGTTTTATATGCCAATGCACACGATTTTGATACATGATATATATGTATATTCACATGGCATAGTTTTATTCCTCATGCTCCTACCATAAATGTTTTATGCATAACACTATCAGCATGTAGATAGAGTAGTTATCTACCATGCTTGCATTATTGCCTTACTGAGCGTGTGGTTGCTCATCCCACTCTATTTTCCCCCCTACAGAGCGTGCATAGTAGCCCAATGAGGACTGAGGCGTGTTATTTTGGACTCCGCTGCATCTCCATTGCTAAGAGATACATACACAGTGATTCTTTTTGTATCTAAACAATGTAAAAGCACAGTATTCTTTTGAGTCGTAATTATGGGGGATGTAGATGTCAGTAAAACATGTATTCGTACAAGTACACGATTAAATGCAAATGTATGACATCGTTTTAATTAGTTGAGAATGAATGAGATGTGGTGTTTATTATTGACTCACAGCCCAACAGTGTGTGGTGAGTTTAGTTCACGACCGGGTAAGGTCACAGTAAAACGCGAAAAATTTTCAGTGATTTTCGGTTAAAGAGAATGGAATTGGGTCGTGACAGCGGGGAGGCTCTGTTCGGTGGGAACGGAAGGATCCTTAAGCCCTACATCCTTAAGCTAACATCCTTAAGCCCGAGGAGGCAGGGAGGCTCTGTTAGGCGGGGAGGCTCTGTTCGGCAGGAAGGCTCTCCTTCACGGAAATGGAAAGCTCTTAGTATGGGGTAGGTAAGACCTAGGAATGGCACCCCCAATCATGATATGAGTCCGCGGAGTACGCTGTACCGTGTATATCACATGGAGTACGATGTACCGAGTGATGGTTATTTGATGAGAAAGTCTGGCGAGGGATAATCCATCTTCGTGCCAGCATGATACCCCGCACACCTGGATGCGTGTGGTCTGGGATGATTTATGATGTAGTGGTCCACATAGGCACTTTTGATATAGTGACCTAGTTTTTATACACATGTGCGAATTGTGAAATGAAAATGTGGTAGTGATTGTGAATTGATTTGATGGTATTTATGTGTTAAGAAAGAGTTTATGATGTTGGTTTAAAAAGAAGGTTTCTTAATGAATTGCCCTTTTTATGAATTTAAAGGAGATCGAGCATGAGATGATTTATACATGATGTTTTTACCATGTTTTATATGCCAATGTACATGATTTCGATACATGATATATATGTATACTCATATGGCATAGTTTTATTCCTCATGCTCCTACCATAAATGATTTATGCATAACACTATCAGCATGTAGATAGAGTAGTTATCTACCATGCTTGCATTATTGCCTTACTGAGCGTATGGTTGCTCATCCCTCTCTATTTTCCCCCTACAGAGCGTGCATAGTAGCCTAATGAGGACTGAGGCGTGGTATTTTGGACTCCGCTGCATCTCTATCGCTTAGAGGTATATACACAGTGATTCTTTTTGTATCTAAACAATGTAAAACCACAGTATTCTTTGAGTTGTAATTATGGGGGATGTAGATGTCAGTAAAACATGCTTTTGTATAAGTACAAGATTTAAATGCAAATGTATGACATCGTTTTATTTCACTGAGAATGAATGAGATGTGGAGTTTATTATTGACTCAGCCCAACGGTGTGTGGTGAGTTAGTTCACGACCGGGTAAGGTAACAGTAAAACGCGAAAATTTTTTTAGTGATTTTCGGTTAAAGAGAATGGAATTGGGTCGTGACAGATCTGGCTCCATTGGAGATTGATCTGTCCTATTCCATTGCTCGAATAAGAGCAGTTTTGGCTTTTCCAGATCTTTCTCTCTTCCTATTAGATCGATATGGCATTCACAATTTCCAGATTTTGCTGCAGTAACTCACACCAAACATTCTTAATTTACTGCCATAGCCATTTTCTCATCCAACCACCTTTATGACTTGAAAATGACATCCATTCATACCTTATACACATTTAAACTTGTGTGCATTCGTTTTATATCTATAGGTATACAATAGAAAACCAAATGGAAGTATTTAGATTCATGCAACTTCCTTCCATTTACTACACTACTCATTCCTCATTCCACTCACATTCATCACTTATAAAAGCTCATTTCTTCATATTCATATAAAATGAAACTTGTGTGTACATTACAAATTCATTTTACAAGTATGTACATCGAATCCATGGACTTATATCACTCATGCTTTACATTTGTAAATACATCACCATACTCATGATTTCATAAAGTTTACATTCAAAAGTACGGGTCTTACATTTATAACTAATCATGGCATACATTATAAACATGTAAATAGTATGGTTGTTTACTGCTTACATAAGTTTCTTACTGAGCACGTTAAGCTCACTCCTTACTTTCCTCCACAGAGTCCCATCAGTAACTTGGACTCTTCCGTTAGCAAGGCATTCACACAGCTATGGTTCCATGGAGTATCTTTTTGCATTGAAGGTATACCCAGTTGTAAGAAATTCTTTTATATCTAAAATATTTATAAGTACAGTAATGCATACAAGATGTGTATGGGGAATGTGAACATATTTTGTTTAAATTTATCACTAAGAAAGAAAAAAATTAATTAGACTGAGTATTATTTTGACCTAATATCGACTTGTAGCCCAATCGAAATGTCCATAAATTTCGATCGTTACAGAAGTGGTATTAGAGCAAGGTTGGCCTGATACGAGTCGATATTAAAAGTGAAAAAGACTTTGAAAAGTTCACATCCCCAACATTACTGTACATTGTTTACATGTAAACGGGTGTACCAGACTGTGTTTTATTTAAAATTATGTCAGTGGATGAAGGAAAACTAATAGATATGGCTGATTAGTATTACAGCCATATTGGTAGATGAAAATGAACCATTCCTCGATGCCGTAGAGATAGGCACGAGAGGTGTAATGAACCCTCGTTTGAGTGTACACCTTATAGTTTCATTGAAAATTTTTGGAGTCCGCTTCGTAAAATTTGAGCGGGACGTGGAAACAATGATGGCTTTGTTTGGTCAAGTGATAACGGCACAATAATAATGATAATGATTAAGGTATGATTGAGAGAAAAACCAAGCTAATTTCGAAAGATAGTATGCTATTACATATTGGAGTCAAGAATCCAATTGTAATGGAAAACTGGAAAAATAAATTGGAAAACTTGCATGGATTCTTAGAGTATGACTGTGAACTTAATAAACTGAGGGCAGTTTCAGGAGTTTAAGCCTCCGTTTTCAAATAAGGTTAAGAATTCAGTGATTTGGAGGGTTGGATGAATGAGATAGAAAAGTTTTATGATTTTAGGAGTAACTCTACCGAAAAAGTTACTTTTGTAACTTTTGTGTTAAAGAATTGGAGAAGTTACACGAATTTTCAGAGTGCGCTACTATAAAGAAAGTAGCCTTTGTAGCATCAGTATCGAAATGGAATGTCGAACTTGGAGGGAAGTTCCCCGATTGAATCCGAGAGTCGACATAAGAAAATTACATGGGATATGTTTCTGAAGGCCCTTTGACGGTGACACATTATCAGGACCCGTTCTCAATCCATGACTTTAACCAAAATCACTACAAATTTTTCGTATTTTTAACTTACCTTTCCTCTCTTCAATGGTTGGCTGTGATTCGATGTTAGAGTCTTCGCTTACCACATTATCCATTATCATACATACATGTCAATATATTGTTACTGACTGTAACTACTTTTATAATACATGTGAGATTATATAAAAGCTAACACAAATACATTCCCCATAATATATGTTGTATACATCACTGTGCTGTTTCTATGTTTAGATATATAACCGTACAAAATCTGTATACCTGGCGATCGATAGGAACTAGCAGTGGACTCAGGAACACTATCCCTCAATAGCTCTCGCTCTACTGTTGATGCTCTGTAGAGAGATGTAAAGAAAGGGGGTGAGCATACAACACGCTCAGTAAGGAAATCAGGCAAGCAAGTAGATATCTACACTATCTACTCAAAATAATGCTATGCCTTGAAAACAGTACATCTTTATATCAAAATAATGCATGTCTTTAAATATATATATGTATACTTGTACAGATTAAATCCCATGTACAGAAATCATGCTTTGTTTCTCAAATGTAGGCATGTAGTGCAAAACAATACATCTTTATATAAATCATGCCTTTATGTAAATCATGTCATGTATATTTAAATCACAATAATTATGGCATTAAATAATTCACATCATAAAATCGGAGTCCGACCCATCCCTCAGGTCTGTCCGCAATTTAAATCAGTCAATCAATATGATATATCATGTGAGACTCAGTGGTGAAATGTAAATAGTATCCTGGACTATGATCATATCCGACATGTGATCCCAAGCAACACAGTACTCGGTGTGCGGGGCATCACTGCTGCAACGGGAGGGGGTCAGTCCATCACAACCGCCAGCTATATCCTCATCAACTCCACAACACCACACGGTACAGTGTACTCCCATGCCACATGCACGGTACAACGTACTCCGTGGACCCTACATCACAGTCGGGGTGCCTGCCATAGGTCTTAACCCTCAAATCATGGAATATCATACCACGTCTTTATTACCCTCATGCGGATATCCTCTCACAAGATGTGACACTTAGTCACACAAGGACTCAGGCATGGGTTTTAACATGTATTATATATCACATACAGTGCGCGCCTTTGAGTGCGACTCACAGTCGACACTCCGCTCAAATACTGTTTCACATCACAAACTCAACTCTAGTGTGAGTAAACCTCTAGCAACTAGGTCAATGCATAGTTCATGTATTAAATCAAGTACGAGCAATAGCTCCAGTACCATGCTATGCACAATATCATCAAATCAAGTATGAGCAATTGCTCCAGTACTATGTCATGTACAAATCATGAAGAATCGAGTACGAGCAACGCTCCAGCACTCTGTCACGTATCTCATGTAAAACTCGAGTACGAGCTAATCGCTCTAGCACTCTGTCATGCATATATCATATAAAACTGAGTTTGAGTAATAACTCTAGTACTCTATCATGCATGTCATGGAAATCTAGTGCGAATCAAAATCCAGCACTAATGTATGTGGAAAATATATGAAATCCAGTGCGAGCTGTGCTCCAGCACGATTCATTCTCACAAAATATGATAGATGGTCTTTAAAAAGGGATGATTTACAAAACATCAAAATTAGCACTATAAAGTGTGCTTAATTCACATCAACCTTAAAATCATTAGCCCATCTATTTATTCTCCTGCTAAACAGCAGTTATATACTCAAAATAATGGTTTCCATGCTTTTTACAACTTTTGACTTTTTGACTAACTAGGGGCATAATCATAATTTACCACTATCGGGTCGCAATAATTATTATTCACTTTCTCTGACCCTCAGAGTTTTTAAGTGAATGTAAAAGCAGACGAAAATACGTGCAGGTATCTCTAACTACTCACAAAAGTCCCTTACCTGCAATCACTCGAGAAATTTCACTTTCTTTGCGTTGCTCATTTCAGCAGTCCGATTTGCTCCTTTAATACTCTCTGGAGCTGCATATAACCATTTATTAGGTTAATTACACTTTTCCTACTGTATTTCTCATTAAATACAATCTATTTCCCTTAATGGGCTTTAATAGTCCTTAATGGGCCTAACTATGCCTTAAGCCCATTTTCATTTTACTATTCATTTTCATTGGGCCTATTGGGCTTGTAGGGCCCACCAACTCTTATTGGGCTTGTTCTAGACCCATTACCTCACATTGGGCCTAAAATATTTAGGCTTGGCCCATTGGGCCTCTCGGCCACATGCCATGGCTGAGAGCTATCCATGCCATCGGTTACACCATGGCATGCCATCCATGCCTATTTGTCTAGCCAATTCACTTAGGCATTTTCACAAACACTTGGTTGGCAACATTCCTAAACATCATATAGTTCATTTAGGCATTTTATCAAACACCTTGATTGCCAACTAATTACATGTATTAATTAATCAAATTAATTAATTCTAATTACACCATAATCATTAACACATGTACATTAATCCATTTATGCCTTAAAATCATATGGACATAATTCAATATCTCACTACTCACTCTCGGCCTAACCAACATCATAGTGATTTAATATGTTTCAATGCTTAAAACATATATCAATATACTCAAAATCATTCATACATTAACATATATGAAATTGAAAATTAGAAAATATACCAATTATTGTGTTCACCCTTTGGCCGAATCTTTGAAGGCTCTCGGTTTGCACTCTATGGCTCCTTGATAGCTAATTCCAACATATGTCACTCTCCTTTCAATTTGGAACAACTTCCATGAAGGATGCAAGTTCCAAATATGCCTAATTCCTAGTGATTTCTAGTGAGAGAAAGCTTGAATAATATGTTTCAATGGTTTCTTCTTCTAGCCGAATTTGGTGTGATGAAGATGACAATGGTGTGGCTGAATTTATAAGCCACTTACTTAGCCATTAAGCTTTACTTTCCAGCCATTAAGCTTGACTTTCTAAGCCTTAGCCATGAGTCACCTAATGAGTCACCTTATGAGTCATGGTTAGCTTTAACTATGGTTAGATATTTATTTCATGGGCTTTCCATTTGGGCTTCTCGGTTTGGGCTTTCTTAATGGGCTTTCGGGCTGAAATTTTTACTATATCTCGGGCCTTTAATTGTCTAAATATTTGACCAATCAATTGGTCCAACAATTCGGTCTAAAGGACCTAAGAATTTCGATATACGTTTAGTATACCTTAATGGACTTTAAAATTTTCACCCAAGTCCAGTACGTTTTTAACCATTAAATTTAATCCGGAATCCTTCCTGTGAGATCTGAGAATTTCAGACATATTTTAATTATGTAATATGAACTTGAAGTGTAATTTATTGAGCTAAGTGAATTGTGGAAATTATATTTGGAGATTTATATGTTAAGTGTTTAAAATAAGTGTGAAGCTATGAGGTCAGATCGATCTGGGAGAAGGAGAGATCGATCTGGTGAGTTAAAAATTACAAGGAAGGAGGAATTTAAGGAGCAGATCGATCTCCAATGGTAGAGGATCGATCTCCTTATGATTCTGTTTGAGAGAAGATCGATCTCATAAAGCCATAAAGAGATCGATCTCACCCCTCGATAGATCGATCTCCTAGGCATAAAATTACCCCTGATCGTCCCCAAATTCAAATGCAGATCGATCTCATCAAGAGCCAGATTGATCTCCTACCTTCAGTCTATATAAGGAACCCTTACTTTCTCCTGTAATTTCATTTTCTCTCTCTTCTAAACCCCATTTTCACCAAGCCCTAGCTTTCTCACTCATCCAAAGCACCCATTTCTATCCAAATCAGAGGCTGTGGTAAGAAGGAAAGTTGTTCCTCATCAAATGGAGAACAACATACTTGGAAATCGTAAGACGGATTGAATCGAGGCAAGAGATAAGCTCTCCACAAGTTTTAGGTAATTTCTAAACCTCAATCTTGATATTTGAGATGATTTTGGTGATAATGGTTGTTGGCATTGTGTTGAAGTAGCTGGAAAACGATTAGGGATCGATGAAATTACAATGTAGTTGGAGTGATAATGATGTTTAGCAATTTTGGTAATTTTGGGAATTTTGAGCTATAAATGGAAATTTAGACAATGAGGTGAATTATCATAGATATTGTGGCATGTGCAGTGTAGGATGTTGAGGAGTTGTGAGCGAGATTGTGGTTTGTGATAGAGTTATGAGAATTGAGAAAATTTTAGGTGTTATGAGCAATTATGCTCGATTTTGAGAATTGAGGTTACTATGATGATGAATATTGATGTTTTAACATCGTTTGGACAGCTCGGGAGTTCCAGAGTGGAATGCGAGGCTAGTCCATGATACGGGGGAAACGATTGCACTATACGAGGTGCAAAGAGGTAAGGGAAACTAAACCAATTGTGTATGTGATTTTGAACTATTATAGCATGATTTGTGATTTATAAAACAAGCATGTTTGATGTGTTGTGTTTTGATGAGAATGCACACGATTTTTATAGCCGGTTGGAGCCCAATATTTTTATGAGTTTATAATTGGGCTCTACGTTAAGGTGATCTTGGGATTTGAGAAATGTGTGCGTGTTTTGCTGGTTGGGACTCGATTTCAATATGTTTTGTGTTGAGTACAAAATAGTTTTAAATGAGTTTTATGAGAGAAAAACCACTATGAGTTCTACGTGAAGGCAAACCAGTCTTATGTGATAAAGACTTAGGTGTGTAATTTTGAGTACACACCAGGCATTACTCTGGTAGCATGTAAGCCCGATTCTTCTCCGTTCTGGTAACATGAGAAACCCTATTTTGTGGCTATGCCATGTCTATTTGGTGGCCGTTGCCACGTGAGAACCCTATTTGGTGGTCGTTGCCATGTGAGAACCCTATTTGGTGGCCGTTGCCACGTGAGAACCCTATTTGGTGGCCGTTGCCACATGAGATCCCCCCATTCTATGGCTATGCCATGTATATTTGGTGGCCGTTGCCACGTGAAACCCTATCCTGTGGCTGTGCCACGTGTGAATTTAAATCAGTGGCTATGCCACGTTGGTTTAGTGGCTGCGCCACGTGCATTATTATTACAGTGATTTTATCACGTTTATTGAGAAAGCGATTATCGCATTGTTTTCACACGCTTGTTACTGCTCTATACTAAGCCTTTTTACTTCATGTTTTCACATGATTTGAGATATGAGAATTTCGTTTTGAGTACTTTCATGCTATGATTTTCAAATGAGTATAATGAGTTTCACATACAAATAAATATTTTGTGATGTGCATTATGGTTTATATAATGAGTCCCTTACCCCCTTTACTGAGCGATTTAGAAGCTCCCCTGTTTTCTTTTCCCCCCATATTTCTTCAAGTGAAAAAGGGTTTCCCTGCGACGTACGGAGTAGTGGCTAGTGGAGGATTTGAGCTCCAGGCCATATATATTGTATTTTGAGGTATCTTTTATCTTTTCATGTACCCAGACAATTATTGTAATTGCAGACACTTGATGTATAACATTGTATGGGATGTATTAGAATTAATTAACTTAATATTGAGTAATGTATATGATACGATACATGTCATCTAGTGATGAGATCCTGAGGTATGATAAATATGATGATTGCATGACACTGCACAGGAATGCACCCTTAATTGTGAATTGATCAGTAAAAAGTTTTTAAATTTGCCCTATTTTTCGCGTTTCCGGGGCGTGACAGAGCTTTCTTGGTATCAGAGCTTAGGGTGTCTAGTACTGTCAGTGTCGGTTAAGTGAAATAGAATACATCTCAAGTGTCTGTAATAGTCTGGTCATGAACTGAATCTGAGGATTGAGATTTCAATCGATTTTGATATGTACGTGCAGGAGATGAGTTAAGATAGAGAATGAGTGGACGACGAGGTCGTTCGAGGAGGCAGGCAGAGTCCCCTCCGCCACCTGCCCCCCCAACCAGAGAGTCCTAACTCTCGATTTAATCGGATTGAGACCGATATGAGGTAAGGTTTTGAGCAGATGGCAGCGTTATTCGCGCAACACTTTGGAGTTAATACATCGGGTATTACTCCTACACCACCACCAGGACCTCCTGTACCCCAGTACAGATGGACCCAGTGCCTCCCGTCACTCAGCCTGAGGACAGAAGTATGGTTCGATTGAAGGATTTTCTAAGGATGAATCCACCCGCATTTAGGGGAAAGAAGGATCCTACAGAGGCTGAGGAGTGGTTGACGGAGTTGAAAGTTATATTCGATTATCTGGGGTGCACCGATGCTGAGAGGGTCAGTATGAGTATCTATATGTTGAAGGGGAGAGCTCGAGATTGGTGGAGTACTACCCAGGGTATTCTGATGTCCCGCCCGGATGTGATTGGTTGGGAAGAGTTTCAGACAACCTTTAGGACCCAATATGTACCACGAGCCACCCAGAGAAAGAAACAGGTTGAGTTTTTGAGTTTGGTACAGGGTGATATGTCTATGGATGACTATGAGAGCCAATTCACCGCGCTATTGAGGTATGACCCAGAGACCTTCAAGAATGAAGAGCTCCGCACAGAGAAGTTTGTGTATGGATTGAAGCCGATCATCAGATATAGATTGATAGGGCTATGTATTACTGAGTTTGGAGATGCTTTGAGACGAGCACAAGAGATTGAAAGAGGAATTGAAATGGTACAATCCCAGAACGAGCTCAGAGCGGTGAATAGAGATAAGGGTAAGAGGCCAACGATTTTCCAAACAGATGCTCAGAGAGGTTCCTTCAGAAGAGGAAGGATTGAGGTGCAGAAGGGTAGATTAGAGAGACCCAGAGGTTACCCTAACATTAGAGAGACCCCTCGAGATGTCAGGCTTGAGACAAGGTTTTGTAGAAATTGTGGCTGAATACATGAGGGAAGTTGTACTGGGTCGATCCATGGATGTTTTAGATGTGGAGACATGGGTCACATGGTGAAGGATTGCCCTCAACCTGAGAAACCACATATTCCAAAGCCCGCTAGACAACAGCCTCGGAGAGTAAATCCCCAGAGACGGGCCACTACTGCAGAGAAAGGAAAGAGACCTGTTACACAGGGACGTGTGTTTGCCCTGGATAAGGAGACCGCAGACACTTCTGCAGAAACTATAAGAGGTACGCTCTCGGTCTGTAATCATAAGGCTCATGTGTTGATTGATTCAGGATCCATGCATTCGTTTATTTCTGAGCATTTTGCATGTAGATTAAACTTGAAGTTTAAACCTCTAGAATATATACTACATGTAAATACCCCTATGCGTGAATCCCAGAGAACTGAGTTAATCTGTAGAGGATGTGGAATAAAGGTGGGAGATAGAGTGATGTTAGCAGATCTAATCATGTTGACTATACATGGGTTTGATGTAATTCTGGGGATGGATTGGTTAGCAACCAATCGAGTGAATTTAGACCGCTACACTAAGATTGTAACTTTCTCCTTAACTGAACCTTACAGTGTACGTTTGAAATATTGAGTAAATAGACGCATGGAGTTTTGTAAACAATTTGAGAATTTTAATATTATTTTGGAGAGTATTAAATATGATTGTTCATGTGAAGGTTATGAAACACTCATCTCAGATGACGATCGGGAACATCCGAGGATTGAGGATATACCTGTGGTTTGCGAATTTTTAGATGTTTTCCCAGATGAGTTACCAGGTTTACCACCAGAGAGAGAGCTGGAGTTTACCATTGATTTGGTACCAGATACTCAACCGATCTCTAAACCTCCCTACAGGATGGCATCAGTGGAACTCGAGGAATTGAAGAAACAACTACAGGAGTTATTGGATCAAGGGTTTATTAGACCCAGTGTTTCACCGTGGGGAGCACCAGTATTATTTGTTACGAAGAAGGATGGTAGTCTCAGATTATGCATAGACTATCGGTTGTTGAATAAAGCCACGGTGAAGAATAAATATCCATTGCCCAGGATTGATGATCTACTTGATCAGCTGAGAGGGGCATCGGTCTTTTCTAAGATTGATTTGAGATCGGGTTATCACCAATTGAGGATCAAGGAAGAAGATATTCCAAAGACGGCCTTCATGACGAGGTATGGTCATTATGAATTTCTGGTGATGTCCTTTGGATTGATGAACGCCCTTGTAGCATTTATGAGATTAATAAATGAGGTGTTTAGAGACTATCTAGATAAGTTTGTGATAGTCTTTATTGATGATATCCTAGTATACTCTCGATCGTATGAGGAGCATGCACAGCATTTGTGGTTAGTACTTTAGATACTCCGAGATAAACAATTATATGGAAAGCTTAGTAAGTGTGAATTTTGGCTGGATCGGATAGCTTTCCTTGGTCATATAGTCTCAGAGGAAGGAGTATCAGTGGATCCAAGTAAAGTGGAGGCTGTGCTTAATTGGGAGAGACCGAGGACAGTTACTGAGGTATGAAGCTTCCTTGGTTTAGCAGGGTATTACAAGAGATTTGTGGAAGGATTTTCCAAGATTGCCGCCCCTTTGACTAAGCTCATGCATAAGGAGACTCCGTTCATATGGACTGATCAGTGTGAGCTCAGTTTTCAAGAGTTAAAAAGGAGATTAACAGCGGCACCTGTGTTAACTATTCCTGAGGGATCAGGAGGATTTTTGGTGTATAGTGATGCATCTCATCAAGGACTGGGATGTGTGCTTATGCAGCATGGAAGAGTGGTCACATATGGATTACGACAGTTGAAAGACCATGAGCAAAATTACCCCACGCATGATCTAGAATTAGCCGCTGTGGTATTTGCCTTGAAGATCTGGCGACACTACTTATATGGGGAAAGATTCCAGATCTTCACTGATCACAAGAGTTTGAGATATCTCTTTGATCAGAAAGAGTTAAACATGAGACAAAGGAGATGGATGGAACTCCTTAAGGATTATGACTGCGAGATTCTATATCATCCGGGTAAGGCGAATGTAGTTGCTGATGCCCTGAGTAGGAAGAGTATGATATCTGCTATGATGATCAGGGAATGGGATTTACTGGAGCAGTTCGCTGAACTCCAAATCAGAGTCAAAGAGATAGAGACTGGATTTTTGGCTAGCTTGCGGATAGAGCCCAAGATCATGGATCAGATTAGAACTGGGCAACGCAGTGATCAGAGGTTGATAAATATGGTTGCCAAGCTGAACAGACCTTGCAGTCGGATCTCACAGTCAGTGAGGATAGATTGTTGAGATTTAGAGGACGGATTTGTGTACCAGACGATGATACCCTAAAGAGACAGATACTGAGAGAATCCCATTGCTCGCGATACACCATGCACCCCGGGAGTACTAAGATGTACCGAGATTTGAGAAAGGTGTACTGGTGGAGTGGTATGAAGCGAGACGTGGCAGAATACGTAGCTAGATGTTTAGTATGCCAGCAAGTGAAAGCTAAGCATCGGAAGCCTAAAGGACTACTACAGCCTTTACCTGTACCTACATGGAAATGGGAGCATGTCACCATGGACTTTATTATGGGTTTACCGAGGACCCGAAGAGGTCATGACGCTATATGGGTTATAGTGGATAGACTGACCAAGAGTGCCCACTTCCTTGCCATCAAGAGCACAGATACTGTGGATGCCTTAGCTGAGCTGTATGTCAGCGAGATAGCTAGATTACATGGGGCTCCAGTGAGTATTACTTCTGATAGAGATTCCCGGTTTACTTCTAGATTTTAGACCTAGTTTCAGGAGTCCATGGGATCTCGATTGAGTTTTAGTACCGCCTATCATCCTCAGACAGATGGTCAGTCAGAGAGGACTATTCAGACCCTGGAGGATATGTTGAGGGCGTGTACGATGGATTTTAAGGGATCATGGGATGATCACCTGCCCTAGCAGAGTTTGCGTACAATAACAGCTATTATGCAAGTATTAGAATGACACCTTTTGAGGCTCTATATGGTATGAGGTGTAGATCCCCTGTAGCTTGGGAAGAAGTCGGTGACAGAAAGATAAATGCTCCCGAGCTTGTTGAGTAAGCTGTACAGAATGTAAAACTCATATGTGAGAGGTTACGGGCTGCACAGAGTAGACAAAAAAGCTACACGGATATGCGTAGACAGCCACTCGAGTTTGATGTTGGTGACGCAGTATTTCTGAAAATATCATCGAGTAAGGGTATCATGTGATTTGGGAAGAAAGGGAAATTGAGTCCTCGATACATAGGACCATTCGAGATTCTTGAGAGAGTGGGAGAGGTAGCTTACAGATTAGCATTACCCCCACAGATGTCCGGAATACACAATGTTTTTCATGTGTCTATGTTGAGGAAGTACCACCCGGACCCTTCTCATGTCATAGAGTATGACGAGATGGACATTCAAGAGGATTTAATGGGCTCATTTACTCTTATTGGGCCTTATTACACGTTAATGGGCCTAACATTGCCTTAAGCCTATTTTCACTTTACAATTTATTTCATCTGGGCCTATTGGGTTTGTGGGGCTCACTAACTTTTATTGGGCTTGTCCAAGGCCCATCAACTCTTATTGGACTAAAACCATTAAGGCTTGGTCCATTAAGCCTCTCGGCCATGGCATGGTGGCTGAGAGCCATGCATGCCACCCTTGGCCAGGAACCATGCCAACCATGCCATCCTTGCCCATTTGCCTAGCCATTCACTTAGCTATTTCATCAAACACTTACTATGCATGCCTTAAGCCTTTAGTTTTTGTTCATTAAGGATTTTATCAAACACTTTACATGCCATCATCAATTTATCAACCAATTCATCAAATTGAATGAAACTAAGTATGTCATAATCATGTATACATGCTTACCAATCTATCCATGCCTTAAAATCATATGGTTGTTCATGAAAACCTAAATGCCCATTTTTGGCCAACATAGATTCATGGTGTTTTTGTTTGTTTTGATCCGTAAAACTTAAACTAATCATCTTAGAATAATTCCTAGATTAACATACTAGAAATTGGAAGCTTGAAAACTCACCTAGCTTACACTTCTCTTCTTGGTCAAAACTTCCAAGGATTTTCCCCCTTCAATATGGCTTCTTGATGGCTGATTCCAAGATATGTTAATCCTCTCTCAATTTGGAACAACTTTCATGAAGATCACTTGTTCCAAATATGTCTCTAGGTTAGTGTTTTCTAGTGAGATAAAGCTTGAAAGCTTATGTTTCCATGGTGTTTCTTGTTTGGCCGAGAGCTTAAGGGTGAAGAAGATAAGGTTTAGCTGACTTTTACTTAGGAAATTCTATTCCTTTAGTCTTAAATTTCAGCCTACCAATTGGGCTTGGTATAATTTTTGGGCTTGGCAACTAATGGGCTTAGTTTTGGGCTTAAACATAAAACTAATGGGCTGGGTTTTAAGCTTTCCATTTTGGGCTTCGATTTGGGCCTTTTTTAGTTTTTGGTCTAGATTTTTCCTAGTTAATTGGGCCTACAATTTGCCTCTTTTTAAGCTGATCAAATGGCCTAACAATTTGGCCCATTGGGCTTACCGAATTCGACCCATGCTTAATCCACCTTAATGGGCTTTACAATTTTCATAAGTTGACCCATCGATTTCTACCCATTTAATTTAATCCGAATTTTGATTAAATTAATTTTTCATACTTAAGGAGTTGAAGATCGAGTGTTTTAGCTAAAAATATTTCTTCCTCACTTTTTAACCTTGGTTGGGTTAAATTTCAACCATGGTTAGTTCTTTAAGGTCAAAGTCAACATTTCTTAACTAACCTTGACTTTTATTGATCATTGACCATGTTTGACTTTTTCTCAAAAATCCAAAAATGTCAATTCTCATGGTTAACATTCCCATCTTTGTGTTTTGGTCATTTTTGGGAAGTGAAATAGCTAAAAACACCTCGAACGGACTATTTAGAACTCGTTTAGCCTCTTTTTGCTTTTCCTCTACTTTAATGTATTTAGGACCAAACCAAACTGACTTTTCTTCATGAACCTTCTATATTTTGACGTTTTAAGTTCTTATCTTCAGTTAGAATGATTTTAATCCCTTCGGTTTAGCTTGTGACCATCTCGGCCCTTACTTGCCTTTTACATTGCTTATCAATATTTACTCATCTCGCTTATATTTTCATTTCAGTAAATACTCTTCAAATGATTCAATTAACATAATTGAATGTTTACACATAAGAATCATAAGGAACATAGTACAAAATATGTATCTTACACATACTGTACTATGAGCCGTATGGGTAGCTGACCACTCCTACGGCAATCGACATCCCAGCACACCTGATCAGTGATATCCCGAAGTCACTGACATTGGTCGATTGTCCTACTGATTACTGTTATAGCATGTTTCGTCTTGTCTAGTCTATTTGATTTACTAATTTGAATGTATGAACTGTTTTGACCGTATGAACTATATTACCGTATGAAACTGTGATATTCTATTGCATAAAGATACTGTAGGGGCCACCTTTTGCATAGCCATCAAAATAAAAAGCAGTAGATAGTTTTTAAAACCTGAATTTATTTCAGTACAAGGTCTATACTATCTCGTCTATTTTGATTTATCGAATTGACCATGTGAACTATATTTTTTAAACGAAAATCATTTATTCTACTACTTAAAGTTTTGAAATTTTATATTTACTGCAGTAAACTGATTGATATCGACACTGTCTTCGATTTTCGCCTCTGATTTTACTAATTTGTCAAAATATCTGTATATTTTCATGAGAATTCCTAATTTGGCATATATATATATATGGTAGTGTATTTATCTATCTACCACCTGTTTTTCTTATTAAGCACGTTAAGCTCACCCCTTACTTTCCTCCACAGAGTCTCGTCAGTAATTGGGACCGCTTTTGTAAAACAAATTAATTTGCAGAGCCATACATCAACAAAGTATGCTTCTACGTTAAAGGTATACCCAATATGGACCCCTATTTTTGTATCTAATTTTTGTAAGTATAGTAATGTATAGAGAAGTATGTCTGGGGAATGTGAACATGAACATTTATGAAAGATCAATTATGATGATTAATCGTAAGATACCTTTATTGGATTTTAGTTAAAATTTGTGACCAAGAAATTAATTTGCTAGTCGGATTTGTTGTTTGATCTGTTATCGACTCATAGCCCAACCAAAATGTGTGTAGATCGGGTCGTTACACTCTCATGCTTCCAGTCTTCACTGCATTCCTACGCCTATCCCTCATCTTTCTCGGCCTTCGCCTCACTGTCCCCTCTCCTTTGTTCCACTTTTAAGGAATGATACCCCTCTGTTTCAGCATTCACTCTTCCCTTCTTCTCGCGTTTCCTGCTCTATACTAAAGCTTTTAGATCATGCCTCTTTCTGCTTCAATATACCTTCGTTTTCTTGCTTTTATGCTCTCGATCAAATTCCTTGGTTGCCAGTTGCATTATACAAGTGTGGCAGCAGCTAGAAAACTAATAGCGACAACTGCCTCAGTTCTATTTTGAGTTTTCTCTTATTTGGTCTCAATCTCTCGTCTGTTTCCTTTTCTACCGTAGCTGCCAGTTTCAGTCTTAATTTGTATATATATATATATATATTAATGTTTCCTTTCACCGAACGATCATCATTCTTCCTCCTACTCTGCTTCATTTCCTACCACACTTCAAGTCTCTTTCATTTCTCTGCTTCCACTCACTCTCTTGGCAACATACCCATCGAACACTCCAACCTTATTAATTTGTCCGACTTCTCCTTTATCCTATAATATTTTCTTTTTTTGCCATTTGTCCCTCACCTCTATCTTTTCTATTGCAGTTTTACTGGAACACTGCTCTTGAGTTCCCTGTATTGGCGCTATCAACTCCAATCTTTCACCCTATCTTCCCCCACAAAACCACTGTACAACTTTCACAATTCTACTCCCTTTCTTTTCCTACCGAAAATCATCATCATCATCCCACGTTTTCCATCATTATTTCACTTCCATCACTTCCTTCCTATAGTCTTCTGTCCCCTATAACCCTATATATATATATATATATATATATATTTATATATATATATATATTCTTATCCATGTATTCTATTATGAAACTCTCGACCCGCGTGCATTTATATATATATATATGTATATGTATATATATACATATACCCATATACTTAATTTTGAAGAAAGGACATAATATCACACACACACATGTATATATATATATTTATACAACAATGTACTTGGTAAATTTTTCTTTATAGTATGTATAAAAATGTATTTAGTCTAGTAGTCATACTTATATATTTTATAGGGAAGTATTCTTAGCTCACATAGAATTTATTTCTATTTTTTAAAATTATCTATTCCTAGGACTAATATACTTAATTTTAATTCATTCTTCTAAGTCTCTCATTGTAGAAGTATTCTACCAAGCGTTCATTTATAATTCCACTTGTTTATTTTACGAATCAAATACAAGGAAATTTTATGGGGTTTACATTATCTTTGCATAATATGATCGATTAACATAACACACACACACAAGGGCTTCAATTTAGGTTGAGACTTATGATTGGATGATGCATAGTGTTTGAACTATGATTGTGAATCACTTAGATGAGGGTTTGTACTCTTTCTTTAAGGATATTAGGGAAACTAAATTTGTTTTGTACTTGGTCATCTCCTGTTTATTTCTAACTACTTTTTGTTTTACTTGAGGACAAGCAAAAGTTCAAGTTATAGGGTGATATAACTCTATGAAAATAGAGTTATTTATGTGTTTCATTGCCTTAATTTTGCTTAATCCTCTTATGAATTATGTTACTTATCCCTTTAATTTGATTAATTCCTTCTAAATTTTCAGATAAATAAATTCCAAAAGAATTTGAAATGATTTGGTGGAATTTGGGTTGAAACATAACAAAAATTGGGTCGGATCCACTAAAGAACGAAAATTCAACACTACACGCCAAAATAGCAAGATAATTTGCGTTGTAGTGCACCTCACCTTCCCCTACCACCTAGGACTCCACATAATGTTGCCTTATTCACTCTTAGAAGATAAGAACAAATTGAGACATGCCAACACATGAAATCACATGCCTTTGCCACATGAATGCTTAAATGAGAAAAAAGACAAATTGTAAGACCACAATTTTCTTATACCGAATGTCTTATTTTCTTATGTTATGTCAGAATTTAATTTGTGGAGTTCTTTCTTTTTAAGGACGTGCAGAGTAAGAGTACTCTAGGTTTTAGCTTTTAATAGTTAAGTCATAATTGGAAGTCCGAATTAACATGATTAGAACAAATTAATGTAATACTAAGACACTTAAAATAATAGAACGTAGAAACATAAAAATCTAGGTGAAGAGTTAAATTCAATTAACATAGTGTGAACATATTTTAAATGCGTAGTGTATGTGCATGAATGTGTTAATGAATTCAATTTATTAAGTAGTAATAGGTTCATGTGACCAGATTAGGATAGATTAAGGTAATCTACCATTAGTTATTAAGTTAAATGTACATGAATGTAGAATTAAATCAAATTCTGCAAGTAAGCTTAGGTGATGTAGCGAAATTTAATAGAAACATAAACTAATTCGGTTAAATAGAATTTATCAAGGATAAATTAATTATGATAATTAAAATTTGGGTAATTTTGTCACGACCCAAATCGTCTAAAAACCACTACAAATTTTTTTCATTTTTCGTTTATTCTTTAATTCTTACCTTTCTTTCATCGTGACCATCCTACCAACAGTTGGGCTATGATTCGGTGTTAGTTTCCTCACACTACTTACCATTCCATTTCCATGTTACATTTACACATTAGGATTTTTCTATCCTTTGACTTTAACTAATACGTTCACAATTGCATTTACATAACCTTACATCCCCGACGTCATATACGTTTACAGTACTGTGCATTTACATATTTAAATACAAAACCATACAAGTGTGTATACCTTTTCTCGATGGGAAATAGCGGATAACAGGAATGCACGATCACTGCTGCTTTCTATCCACTGAAAGTACTTTGTAGAGGGGGGAAATAAGGGGGTGAGTAACCACACGCTCAGTAAGGCAATTATGCAAGTAAGTAGATAGCTCAACTATCTACATGCTCATAATGCCATGCCATTAAAATCAATTTTCTTTTCATTTAAAGCTCACGCACGAAATCATGCACACATCAATGCCATAGTTTATAAAAGCTGTTCGTGCTTATGGAAATCATGTAACTCATACCTCAATGATATCTCATGTAAAATCATAAAACGCGTGAATTAAATCAAAATCATGCATTTGCAATTAAAGCATGGATAACCTCCTCATGTTAAAACATTTCATTGCATGAATTATTGTAAGACCCGAATTTAATTAAAATACGGAAATTAAATAAGAAAAGATAGGGGACGTATGAAGGAAGTCGGGTTAAATTAATCCCGAACACGTGTAAGGGCAAAATGGTCAAAGATCGAAAGTCGGTATAATTTCGATAAGGAAATTTAATTAAAAATAATGCATTGAGAAATCTTGGTCAATAAAGATGAAATAAAATTATTTTGGGTTAAATTGATCAAGATATTAATTTATTGAAAATTAATCGGGATTAATCGAGATTTTTAGTTCGGAAAAATAATCCCGAAAATAATCGAAAAATATACCGAAAAGTCACTCGGGACAATATCCCGAAAATACGGAGAAAATATACCCGAAAAAGGATTAAGATAAATTAAATTAAATTAAATTAATTAATTAAGAATAAAATAATAATTTTAAGAGATATTTGGGTATTTTAATATATTTTATTGAATAGTAAAATAATTAAAATAAATAAAAATAAAAATAATAAAAATAATAAAACAAAAAAAATGAAAAAATTAATCTGAAAAAAAAAGGGAAGAGAGAGAGAGAGTGGTCGGGGAGAGAGAAGGAAAAAAACGAAGCCCGAAACCGAGGAGAGGACCGACCACCGTCCGACGGCCAACGGCCCGGCCAAGGGCCGAAAAAGAAAGAGGGGAGGCCGGTGATCTCGATGGTACCGGTGGTGCAGCCTACCGACGCCGGAGGAAGCCGATCGGAGGAGAGAAAGGCCGCGGGAAAGAGAAGGCCACCGGCGGCGAACGGCGGCGATTCAGGCGGAGCCGAGGCCCGATTTGGAGAGCCCAGTCGACGGCGGTGCTTTTGAGACCGATAGCACCCGACGAGGCGGCGGGAATCGCCGGCGACGACCAAAAGAGGGAGACGGGTCCGACGGCGAAGAGGAGAACAGCCGGACCGGCGGCATTCCGACGACGTTGAGGCGAACCGAGGCCAGATTCGAGGTGCGGACGACCCAGCGGAGCTGCTGGCGGTGGAAGCCGGCGGAGAATCGACCGGCAAGGTGGCGAACCAGCGATGAACCGGTCGAACCGGGGTGAACCGGCGGTCTGAACCTGTCCGAAACCGGACTGAACCGGTTCAGCCAAAAAGAGGAGAAAAAAGGGAGAAAAAGGGAAAAAGAAAAAGAGAAAAAATTGAGGAAAATTCCTACAATGCAATCGAGCTTCGGGTAAGTCGGTAAGCGGTCGAATTGACCAATTTAAATTTTGAAATATTTTATTTAATTAATTTTCGACTAGAAATTTACCCGAAAATTTATGTAATTGTGTAGCTCGACAAATTGGCATCCAACGACAACTCGGGATAGCCTCGATTTGCGGACTAGCATGGAATCTTGGGTAAGTGACCCTTATTTACGACAATTACCTCGTTATGCGGGATATTGATTTAATTTACGCATAAATCGAATTAATTTATGGAAATTTAGATAAATTGTCGTAAATAGTAAATTTAGCTATTCAAGAGCTAGAACGAGGCCCAATAAATTATTGGTGGGCCCAATGAGCCCAATAGGCCTCGATAAAGTAAAAATTAAGTGGAAAACGGGCTTAAGGCCGATTAAGGCCCATTAAGGTGCAATCGGGCCCAATAGGGGTAAATGGGCCCAGCGATTTAAATTAAGCCCAGAAAAGATTAAGTACAATTAAATTATATGTTATCTGACCTGAGGAATGTTAATACGCAGTTCCGGGCATTGGATTGGGAACATATCGGACTGCGCGACGGGACTACATTGGAAAAGAAAAGGTCAGACTCGACAGGAAAATAAGGTAAGAGAATTCTGCGGACTGCTAGAGGTAACTTTACGCAATTTTAAATTCATATGCAGTCCTTTGAAATTATCTGAAGGGTCTAGAGGTCGAAGAACAATTTTAGTGCCCCGTCTGGGTAAAATTACTAAAATACCCTTGTTAAGGGTAAAATCTAAAAATTTAGGAAAAATTGGGAGGAGCAAGGACAAGAGGTTCCTGCTCGTTCGGGAGGTATTTCAACACATGCATGAGTAGGCTGGCTCACTTTTAAAGAAAAATGCATAGCATTGCATATCTTAATTGATGTGATTCTGTGAAAACTATTTGGAAATAACCGAGCCGCCTACATGTTTTTATTTACATGTAACGTGCTAGAGCTCAGCTCGCACGATGTTTGATTTGTGTGATGCATGCATTAGTGCTGGAGCGAGAGCTCGCACTAGAGTTTTACATGCATAGGTGCTAGAGTATAACTCGCACCAGATTTCACATGCTTTTGCGTGACACGGTGCTAGAGTCTAACTCGCAGCAGATTTTATAAGATTTTCATACGATTTATATACAGAGTGCTGAGCATAGCTCGCACTAGTTTTACTGGATTTGTGGAGTAGCGCTGTCTGCCCTTGGAGTCAGCCAAAAGGCCCAACAGGCTCAAAAGACCTCTTAAGTAGGGTGAGAGTGAGGGATGAGGTTAGCGGCCTTGTGGAGATGTAAAGCGGGCTCTGACAAGTTTACCTGATTTGATGAGAGTGCTGAGCATCGCTCGCACTGATTTTTATGAGAACATACGATGAGCCGTGCTTGGAGCATCGGGTAGACTGTGTGTCACCGACTTAATAGGCTCGCACGTGCGTTTTGAGACATGGCAACGAGTATTGAGTTATGAAAACCTTTGTGGGAAGCAGGCCATTTGGGCTGGAGTACCTAGAGTGATATGGGTCCATGGAGTACGATGTACCGTGCAAGTAGCATGGAGTACGATGTACCGTGGGGTATCTTCGGATACGATATCTTTGTGATACAGGGTATCTTCGGATACGGTATCTTTGTGATACGGGGTATCTTTGTGATACGGTATCTTTGTGATACGGGGTATCTTCAGATACGGCATCTTCGGATGCGTGAGATCGGATAAGACTGACGGGTTGGATTGACCCACCTCCCGGGCAGTTCCCGATCAGGGTGAGACCTCGCACACTGGGATCCGTGAAGCTAGAGGGACTCACGAGGACATATTGGCCAGTCCTGGTTATTATCGATATGCAGTATTGCCTAGTCTCGTATCATGTATATATATACGTATGTTTTCGATATCGATGCTTTTGAGAAACTCAATTTCCATGGTTTTGTGTGAGTCAGGATCACCCGAAGGAGGGGTCGAGTCCTGACTTCATTGTGAAATTTTTAAAGAGAAAGAAATGATTTGAAATAATTGCATGTTGAGTTTTTCGTGCAAACTTGATTTACATAACATCATAACTTCCATATCATATGTTTTAAAATGTGTGGAGAAAGGGTGTTTTATGCATGGCACTACGTTCATGTAGGTAGTATGGTTACCTACTTGTTCGTAGGATTGCCTTACTGAGCTTGATGTGCTCACCCCTTTCATTTTCTCCCACAGATGATCTCCAGTTGAAGTTGCGACGACTCAGTACTGCGTTCTGGATATCCGCTGCTGCCCATCAACATAAGGTATATACACTTGTACTTATTGTATCTACATAAGCATAGCACAGTAACATGTTTGTAAGTAACTTTAGGGGATGTATAAATAATATAACAATTATAAATGACTGGAGAAGAAATAAGTACTAGGGTAGATGTATGGTGGGACTGGCATTGACGCACAGGCCAATTATTAGTGGAGTGTTGGTCACGATTCGAGGACAGGTAAGATTTTAAGTAAGAAAATAATAAAAACGCGAAAAATTAACTCTGCTTTTTGGGTAGTTTGGGTCGGACATATAAAGGTGGTATCAGAGCATAATTGGTCTGATGTGTGTCAGTGTCAGTAATTAGGAATTACATCCCCATGTTACTGTGCTTAATTAGATACAATAGTGTATATCGAGATGGGCTCGACTAAAAAATGGTCGAGAATGCAGGAATGCTTAATATGAGTCGCGTTGGATGAGATAGTGCACGAGGCAGAGGTCGTAGAAGTAGACCTGAATCTGCTAAGTCGTGCTGAGTTTGACTATGAGAGTCAGTATGAGATTGAAATGGAGGCTAATGTTGAGTATGCCTCACAGAGTCCGACAGAGAGTTCGGACAGTATTGAGACACGCTTCGCGAGGTTGGAGCGGAGTGTGGAGATTATTTTGAGGAACAAACTGCTCAGAGTATACATAAGATCAGAGGGCGCAGCGGAGCATTGGTGGAAACCCGCTCGACCCATCTTAAGAGCTGATATGAGAAATATCTTGGATATATTCCGGTGACAGGATATCCCGGACATGATTTAAAGGAAATTTTGGATTAAAGTCCTTGCTTTGACCCAGAGGATTTGATTTATTGACGAGCATGGAGACTCGATTATATTCTGGGTAGATATTACCTCGACACTATGAACAAGTGACAGTCGAGATGTTTAAAGGTTCATGAAATGACTCAATTTTTCAATTAGAGTCCGATTGGCCCGTGAGATATTACCTATGTTGAGGCAGTGCGCAGATTTACAGTTGGGTAAATAAGAACACGAATTGCACGCCTCTGAGATTGAGAAAGCTAATGAGGGCCGAAATAGAGACATAAAAGAGAATCGAGAAATGACAGAAATGTCAAAATGGAAAAATGGTAATTGGTAAAAGATCAAATTTGACGAGTCAGGGAGTAAGATAATTGGTAAGGCCCCAGTGCATCTAATTTTGGCACTCTTGAGGGGCATTGTGATTTGAGGACCCCGACCTGCTACGAAGCAGAGTAGCAGTGTCATTACTGTGGAATGTGTGGTGGATACCACGGAAGGAGGGTCTATACCTACATGGTATTGATGAAATGGCCGTTAAATGTGGTAAGACGGACCATTGATTTAGGATTGCTCAGAGTTGAGCGAGATCGCCCCACAGAAAAGTAAAGAGACAGGAAAATTTCGTTAGTATAGCTGTAACGAAAAAGCAGGACATAGCCGAAAAGAAAAAAGAAAGTAGGCTGTTGGACGAAGGCGAGAGGATGTCTTGGACCAGGACACTATTGATGTTTCATGGATGTGGTGTAAGATACCACACTTATTATGAATAATGAAGTACATATGTTCATTGATCCTGGTGCCACACATTTATTCATACCGCCTTTATTCACATATAAGTGAGTAAAAGGCATGAATGCCTACATTATTGGGCGATACTGATAAATGAGTACCCCAATAGAGGAGGATTAATTAACGGAATATGGATATAGAGATTTTAAGTCGAAAACATGGGTGCAACAGTTAAAATTAAAGGAGTAAAGGATGTACTTACGGAATGAATAATGACAAGAGTTTTGTCATGATGGATATACGAGGGAGATAATCTTCGAGATAAGATAGATCCTAAGTACAAGATGTATTGGAGTAGAGATATATGCTAGATAAGGAATATCCTTAATATGCGAAGTAATTGAGGTTAAACAATTAGTAGCGAATACAAATTATAACCAAGGACAAAGATGGATATAACCATAACCAGTAGTTGTGGTTAAGTCTGAAGGCTAATAAAGGTATTTCAAAATACCTCCCCGCCTGAAGACTTGACAGCGTTTAGATATATATATAACCTATAACGGGAAATCGATCGATGTAGTAAATACCGTTAGCATTAGGATACCCTTACTAAGACGATAAGGATATAAAAATTCGACAAATCATAAAGATTAACATAGTAAAATTTAATAAGAGTCGTTAAGATAAGGAAAGGAAGTGACGCAGGTTAGTACCTGAAAACGTAAGCGGTTGAGAAGGATCTTGTACGCTATGCGTAAATAAGTCAAGGGTTGGACCGAATTGTAATCAGCAGTATCGGTGATATGCTGGGTGTAGTTAAAGTCTAGGGCAAATTATAAGCAGTAATTGAAGATGGCTTTTACAGATGGATTGCTGCGAGTTCTAAAAAGGATATACCTGGTTGACACGTTTAACTAAGAAAACGTGGTCTTTAAATAAGATTGTTGTGACATGAATTTCGGTGTAGTGAAGTATGAACTGACCACCCGTGAATAATTTCACCATACCCAACAGCTCAAGAGGTTCCCAATGAGTATGGATACCTCAAGATAATGAAGGAGCTGTGTATTGATGTATAATGGGAAGATACCCATGATTAAAAAAATTGGCAACAGTATTTGTACCGAGGATATGGTACTATTATGTAAATGGTGAGAAATTATGGACATGCACTGATCATAAAGCTCGAGTATCTGTTTCCACAGAAAGAGGCGAACATGAGAATACATATTGGGTTAGAGCTTCTGAGAGGTTTTGATGTGTGAAAATTGTACCACCCAGGAAAGGCTGATGCTTTGAGTAGAAAGAGCCTCGGGATGGTACCACACATGATGGTCAGGGAGCGTGAGCTGCTAGATGCAGTTGTGGACCTCAGTATTGATGTGATCCCTTCTGAGGATGACAGTGATTGTGTGACAGCTAGCCTGATGATTAGTACCGGATGAGAGTGCCCGGATTTGCCAGGCTTAGCGTGATGATCGACCGGATGTCGATAGTTTGGGTCTGATTCAGAAGGGTACAGTGATAGAGTTCACAGTGGGTGATGATGAGTTACTGAGGATTCAGAGACAGTATAAGTGCTCCCCAGGACCACATTTGATGAGATAGTGATATTGTCAGAAGCTCACTCTTCGGGATATACAGTGCATACGGAAGTAAGAAATATATCGAAATCTCGAAAAGGGTATGGGTGGTCAGATGTGGAAAGAGATATTGGTGGAGATTGTAGAAAAGTGCCTAGTGTGTCAGCAGAGTAAGGTAGAGTATTAAAAGTCTGCAGAGTTATTGCAGCACCTACCTATATCGACACGGCATGAAAAACGAGAGTAAGTCTCCATGAATGTCGTGATGGGTTATAGGGGACCCGGATAAATCAGGAGACTAGTTGGATGGTAGTCGATAGAGTGACTAAGTCCACCCACCTTCTAGTTATGAACTCCCCAGATACTCAGAGTGTGCATGAGGATTTATGTGTAAGGCAGACTGTGGAACATTATGTAGCGTTCCAGTGAGCATGGTATCATATAGGGATTCCCGTTTCACTTTCTACTTCAGGGAACATTTTTAGGAAGCTATGGGAACCCGACTGAGTATTAAGCACAGCTTTTCGTCCTCAGACAAATGGTCAGTCAGAGAGGACTGTACAAGTTCTGGAGGATCCGATGAAAGCGTGTGCCATTGATTTTATAAGCTCCTGGAATGATTAGTTGATTTCTAATTGAAGTTGCCAATAACGACAGCTGGCAGTTGAGTATCGGGATAACAAGTTATGAGACAGTGTATGGCTGTAGGGGTTGTTACCCAAATTTGGATAAGAAAAAGTGGGTGACAGGTATGATCATTTCAACTTTGGATAATGAGTCTCTGAGGATGTTAAGTTAAGGATGAGAGATTAAGAACACCTCAGAGCAGATAGACAAGTATTGGAATTCACCCTTGGTGAATTAATATGATTGAAATGTTTATTGTCCTAAGAGAATAAGGACATAGCGAACTTTTGGAAGAAGGCAAATTGAGTTATGCTGGATGGAATATTTTGAGAGATTAGACAAGTGGGAGATAAGACCTGTAGGTGACATTTCCACTTGAATAAGCAGGCACCCACAATGTGTCCCACTTTTGATGTTTCGAAAATACTATCCAGATCCAGCGTAGGTGATAGGATATGAGATTCAAAAGTTCAGTTTGAGAAAAATACAAGTATATTGAAGAAGTTGATTCGGGCATTAAACAGGAAAGAGAAAGTATTGAGGTTTAAGACGATCTCCCTAATTAAAGTCTTTAGGTAGTAATACACTCCGGAGAAGGTCATATAAGAATTTAAGAGTATGATACGATTGATGTACCCGGAGTTGTATATGGACTCATATGAATTGGTTTTAATTTGGAGGACCAAATTCCTTAAGTGGGGGAGAGTTGTAAGACCCGAATTTAATTAAAATACGGAAATTAAATAAGAAAAGATAGGGGACGTATGAAGGAAGTCGGGTTAAATTAATCCCGAACACGTGTAAGGGTAAAATGGTCAAAGACCGAAAGCCGGTATAATTTCGATAAGGAAATTTAATTAAAAATAACGCATTGAGAAATCTTGGTCAATAAAGATGAAATAAAATTATTTTGGGTTAAATTGATCAAGATATTAATTTATTAAAAATTAATAGGGATTAATCGGGATTTTTAGTTCGGAAAAATAATCTCGAAAATAATCAAAAAATATACCGAAAAGTCACTCGGGACAATATCCCAAAAATACGGAGAAAATATACCCGAAAAAGGATTAAGATAAATTAAATTAAATTAAATTAATTAATTAAGAATAAAATAATAATTTTAAGAGATATTTGGGTATTTTAATATATTTTATTGAATAGTAAAATAATTAAAATAAATAAAAATAAAAATAATAAAAATAATAAAACAAAAAAAATGAAAAAATGAATCTGAAAAAAAAAAGGGAAGAGAGAGAGAGAGTGGTCGGGGAGAGAGAAGGAAAAAAATGAAGCCCGAAACTGAGGAGAGGCCCGACCACCGTCCGGCGGCCAACGGCCCGACCAAGGGCCGAAAAAGAAAGAGGGGAGGCCGGTGATCTCGATGGTACCGGCGGTGCAGCCTACCGACGCCGGAGGAAGCCGATCGGAGGAGAGAAAGGCCGCGGGAAAGAGAAGGCCACCGGCGGCGAACGGCGACGATTCAGGCGGAGCCGAGGCCCGATTTGGAGAGCCCAGTCGACGGCGGTGCTTTTGAGACCGATAGCACCCGACGAGGCGGCGGGAATCGCTGGCGACGACCAAAAGAGGGAGACGGGTCCGATGGCGAAGAGGAGAACAGCCGGACCGGCGGCATTCCGGCGACGTTGAGGCGAACCGAGGCCAGATTCGAGGTGCGGACGACCCAGCGGAGCTGCTGGCGGTGGAAGCCGGCGGAGAATCGGCCGGCAAGGTGGCGAACCGGCGGTGAACCGGTCGAACCGGGGTGAACCGGCGGTCTGAACCGGTCTGAAACCGGACTGAACCGGTTCAGCCAAAAAGAGGAGAAAAAAGGGAGAAAAAGGGAAAAGGAAAAAGAGAAAAAATTGAGGAAAATTCCTACGATGCAATCGAGCTTCGGGTAAGTCGGTAAGCGGTCAAATTGACTGATTTAAATTTTGGAATATTTTATTTAATTAATTTCCGACTAGAAATTTACCCGAAAATTTATGTAATTGTGTAGCTCGACAAATTGGCATCCAACGACAGCTCGGGATAGCCTCGATTTGTGGACTAGCATGGAATCTCGGGTAAGTGACCCTTATTTATGACAATTACCTCGTTATGCGGGATATTGATTTAATTTACGCATAAATCGAATTAATTTATGGAAATTTAGATAAATTGTCGTAAATAGTGAATTTAGCTATTCGAGAGCTAGAACGAGGCCCAATAAATTATTGGTGGGCCCAATGAGCCCAATAGGCCTCGATAAAGTAAAAATTAAGTGGAAAACGGGCTTAAGGCCGATTAAGGCCCATTAAGGTGCAATCGGGCCCAATAGGGGTAAATGGGCCCAGCGATTTAAATTAAGCCCAGAAAAGATTAAGTACAATTAAATTATATGTTATCTGACCTGAGGAATGTTAATACGCAGTTCCGGGCATTGGATTGGGAACATATCGGACTGCGCGACGGGACTACATTGGAAAAGAAAAGGTCAAACTCGATAGGAAAATAAGGTAAGGGAATTCTGCGGACTGTTAGAGGTAACTTTACGCAATTTTAAATTCATATGCAGTCCTTTGAAATTATCTGAAGGGTCTAGAGGTCGAAGAACAATTTTAGTGCCCCGTCTGGGCAAAATTACTAAAATACCCTTGTTAAGGGTAAAATCTAAAAATTTAGGAAAAATTGGGAGGAGTAAGGACAAGAGATTCCTGCTCGTGCGGGAGGTATTTCAACACATGCATGAGTAGGCTGGCTCACTTTTAAAGAAAAATGCATAGCATTGCATATCTTAATTGATGTGATTCTGTGAAAACTATTTGGAAATAACCGAGCCGCCTACATGTTTTTATTTACATGTAATGTGCTAGAGCTCAGCTCGCACGATGTTTGATTTGTGTGATGCATGCATTAGTGCTGGAGCGAGAGCTCGCACTAGAGTTTTACATGCATAGGTGCTAGAGTATAACTCGCACCAGATTTCACATGCTTTTGCGTGACACGATGCTAGAGTCTAACTCGCACCAGATTTTATAAGATTTTCATACGATTTATATACAGAGTGCTGAGCATAGCTCGCACTAGTTTTATTGGATTTGTGGAGTAGCGCTGTCTGCCCTTGGAGTCAGCCAAAAGGCCCAACAGGCTCAAAAGACCTCTTAAGTAGGGTGAGAGTGAGGGATGAGGTTGGCGGCCTTGTGGAGATGTAAAGCGGGCTCTGACAAGTTTACCTGATTTGATGAGAGTGCTGAGCATCGCTCGCACTGATTTTTATGAGAACATACTATGAGCCGTGCTTGGAGCATCGGGTAGACTGTGTGTCACCGACTTAATAGGCTCGCACGTGCGTTTTGAGACATGGCAATGAGTATTGAGTTATGAAAACCTCTGTGGGAAGCAGGCCATTTGGGCTGGAGTACCTAGAGTGATATGGGTCCATGGAGTACGATGTACCGTGCAAGTAGCATGGAGTACGATGTACCGTGGGGTATCTTCGGATACGGTATCTTTGTGATATAGGGTATCTTCGGATACGGTATCTTTGTGATACGGGGTATCTTTGTGATACGGTATCTTTGTGATACGGGGTATCTTCGGATACGGCATCTTCGGATGCGTGAGATCGGATAAGACTGACGGGTTGGATTGACCCACCTCCCGGGTAGTTCCCGATCAGGGTGAGACCTCGCACACTGGGATCCGTGAAGGTAGAGGGACTCACGAGGACATATTGGCCAGTCCTGGTTATTACCGATATGCAGTATTGCCTAGTCTCGTATCATGTATATATATACGTATGTTTTCGATATCGATGCTTTTGAGAAACTCAATTTCCATGGTTTTGTGTGAGTCAGGATCACCCGAAGGAGGGGTCGAGTCCTGACTTCATTGTGAAATTTTTAAAGAGAAAGAAATGATTTGAAATAATTGCATGTTGAGTTTTCCGTGCAAACTTGATTTACATAACATCATAACTTCCATATCATATGTTTTAAAATGTGTGGAGAAAGGGTGTTTTATGCATGGCACTACGTTCATGTAGGTAGTATGGTTACCTACTTGTTCGTAGGATTGCCTTACTGAGCTTGATGTGCTCACCCCTTTCATTTTCTCCCACAGATGATCTCCAGTTGAAGTTACGACGACTCAGTACTGCGTTCTGGATATCCGCTGCTGCCCATCAACATAAGGTATATACACTTGTACTTATTGTATCTACATAAGCATAGCACAGTAACATGTTTGTAAGTAACTTTAGGGGATGTATAAATAATATAACAATTATAAATGATTGGAGAAGAAATAAGTACTATGGTAGATGTATGATGGGACTGGCATTGACGCACAGCCCAATTATTAGTGGAGTGTTGGTCACGATTCGAGGACAGGTAAGATTTTAAGTAAAAAAATAATAAAAACGCGAAAAATTAACTCTGATTTTTGGGTAGTTTGGGTCGTGACAATTATAAACAAGTATAAAAAATACAACATGCTGAGTTTCCACAAAACCTTAGAAAACACTTAATTCATTTAAAAAATCCACATCCATCACGCTCATCAGGACTCAACCCATCCCTCGAGTGATCCTGATCCACATGAAATCATTTATTTCGAAGCATTTTCGAAAAAATTAAAAATTTCATTTATTTACAACAAAACCAATATCATCAGTCAGGATCCAACCCCGCCCTCGGGTGGTCCATACTTACAAAATCCACATATTCTCACGCTTTCAAAACATCAGATAGTAACATGTGGGACTAGGCAATGTATCATGGAAATAACTAGAACTATGGCCATATCCTCGTAATCCCAGGCTACATGGATTAGGTGCGTGGGGTATCACCACTATCGGGAACCGCCACAGGAGGTGGGTCAAATCCAACCTGTCGGTCCAACCCGATCACTCGCATCCGAAGATGCCACATAAATATAATACATCATAACACGGTACAGCGTACTCCATGTGATTTGCATGGTACAACGTACTCCATAGACCTATATCTCATATCAATACTCATGCCATGTCTCAAAACGCACGTGCAAGCATGTTTAATCGATGTGACACACAGTCTACCCGAAGCTATAAGCACGGCTCATAACATGTCTCAAATCAAAATGCACGTGCGAGCCTATTTAATCGATGTAACACATAATATACCTGAAGCTCCAAGCACGAAGGTAATTTTCTCATAAAACCAGTGCGAGCTATGCTCCAGTATTCTATCATAAAATCAAGTAAAACTAGTGTGTCACGATCGTCATCCGTGACTTAACCAAAAATCACTACAAATTTTTCGCATTTTTAACTTACCTTTCCTCTCTTCAATGGTTAGGCTATGATTCGATATTAGCTTCCTCGCATACCATATCATCCATTATCATACATACATGTCAATATACTGTTACTGACTGTAATTTCTTTTATAATACTTGTGAGATCATATAAAAGCTAATACAAATACATTCCCCATAATATATGTCATAATCGATAGGAAATAGCAGTGGATAACAGGAATACTATCCCTCAATTGCTCTCACTCTACTGCTGATGCTCTATAGAGAGATGTAAAGAAAGGGGGGTGAGCATACAACGTGCTCAGTAAGGAAATCAGGCAAGCAAGTAGATATCTACACTATCTACTCAAAATAATGCTATGCCTCAAAATATTATTTCCTTAACTCATTTTCAAAGCATGTCTTTAAATATATATATACTTGTACAGATTAAATCCCATGTACAAAAATCATGCTTTCTTTCCCAAATGTGGGCATGTAGTGCAAAACAATGCAATCTTTATAATATCACAATGCCATGTATATTTAAATCACAGTAAATATGGAATTTAAATCATTCACAACACAAAATCGGAGTCCGACCCATCCCTCAAGTCTATCCGCAATTAAATCAGTCAATCAGGTGATATATCATGTGAGACTCTGTGGTGAAAATGTAAATAGTATCTTGGACTATGATCATATCCGACAATGTGATCCCAGGCAACACAATACTTGGTGTGCGGGGCATCACTGCTGCAACGGGAGGGGGGTCAGTCCATCACAACCGCCAGCTATCAACTCCTCAACTCTACAACACCACACGATACAGTGTACTCCATGCCACTCACACGGTACAACGTACTCCGTGGACCTTACATCACAGTCGGGGTGCCTGTCATAGGTCTTAGCCCTCAAACCATGGAATATCATACCACGTCTCTAAATCCACATGCGAACCTCTCAAAGTGTGACACTTAATCTACACGAGAAAATCAAACATGGTTTTCAACATGTATTATATATCACATAAATTACAGTGCACGCGTTTGAGCACGACTCATAGTTGACACTCCGCTCAAACATTGTTTCACATCATAAACTCAACTCTAGTGCGAGTAAACCTCCAGCAATTAGGTCAATGCATAGTTCATGTTTCAAATCAAGTACGAGCAATAGCTCTAGTACCATGCTATGCACAAAACTCATCAATTCAAGTACGAGCAATAGCTTAAGTACTATGTCATGCATCTCATGTAAAATTCGAGTACAAGCTAATCACTCCAACACTCTCTCTCATGCATAAATCACATAAAACTAAGTACGAGTAATAACTCTAACACTCTATCATGTATGTCATGGAAATCTAATGTTAATCATAATCCCGCACTAATATATGTGGAAAATATATGAAATCTAGTGCGAGCTGTACTCCAGCACGATTCATTCTCACATAATTCGATAGATGATTTTTTTTAAAAGGGATGATTTACAAAACATCAAAATCAGCACTACAAAGTGTGCTTAATTTACATCAACCTTAAAATCATTAGCCCATCTATTTATTCTTCTGCTAAATAGCAGTAAAACACTCAAAATGATGATTTCCATGCTTTTTTAAACTTTTCACAAAAAGTTGACTTTTTTCCTAACTAAGGGTAAAATAGTAATTTGCTACTATCGGGTCACAATAATTATTATTCACTTTCTATGACCCTCAGAGTTTTTAAGTGAATGTAAAAGCAGACGAAAATACGTGCAGGTATCTCTAACTACTCACAAAAGTCCCTTACCTGCAATCACTCGAGAAATTTCACTTTCTCAACGTTGCTCGATCCAGCAGTCCGATTTGCTTCTCCAATAATCTCTGGAGCTGCATATAGCCATTTATCAGGTTAATTATATTTTTTATACTGTATTTCACATTAAATACAGTCTATTTCCCTTAATGGGCTTTAATAAACCTTAATGGGCCTAACTAGGCCTTAAGCCCATTTCTATTTTACTATTTATTTTTGTTGGGCCTATTGGGCTTGTGAGACCCACTAACTCTTATTGGGCTTGTCCTAGACCCATTACATCACATTGGGCCTAATTTATTTGGGCTTGGCCCATTGGGCCTCTCGGCCACATGCCATGGACGAGAGCATTCCATGCCATCGATCACACCATGGCATGCCGTCCATGTCCATTTGTTTAGCTAAATTCACTTAGGCATTTTCACAAATACTTGGTTGGCATGTTTTAAGCCTTTCCTATAGTTCATGTTGTCATTTTATCAAACACCTTATGTGCCAATATCATACAACCATCCATATGAACAAATTGATTATAACTAACTATGCCATAATCATGTCTACATGCATATCAACCTATACATGTCTTAAAATCACATGGGTATTTATCAAAACTCATATACCAACTTTCGGCAATCACATGTTCATGGTGTTTTCATGTGTTTCAATCAATAAAACATATACCAATCAACTCCATATAACTCATAGATTAACATATATGAAGTTAGAAGCTTGAAATTATACCTAGTATTTGTGTTCATACTTGGCTGAAACTTTGAAGCCTCACGGTTTGCACACTATGGCTTCTTGATAGCCAATTCCAACATATGTCACTCTCCTCTCAATTTGGAACAACTTTCATGAAGATTGCATGTTCCAAATATGCCTTTTTCCTAGTGATTTCTAGTGAGAGAAAGCTTGGAAAACTTTTCAATTATGGTTTCTTCACTTTGCCGAAAATGAAAGGATGAAGATGATTATGTGTTGGCTGGTATTTATAAGTCCATTACTTAATCATTAAGCAAAAATCCAGCCACCTTAATTGACTTCCAAAAAGTTTAGGTAATGGTTATCATTTTAGACTTTGTTACCTTTCATTAATGGCTTTTAACTTATTCAAATGGGCTTTCAATTGGGCTTCTCGGTTTGGGCTTTTCCTTTGGGCTTTTGGGATGAAATTTTTACTACATATTGGGCCTTCAATTGTCTCAATATTGGGCCCACAAATTGGCCCAACAATTCGGCCCATTAGGCTTCCCAAATTCGGCTTACACTTATGATACCTTAATGGGCTTTAAAATTTTCAACTTTAGCCCATTGCGTTTTTAACCATTAAATTAAATCCGAAATTCATACAAATAAATTTTCCTTACTTAGGAGGATGAATATCTTGTATTCTAGCTAAAATTATTTTTTTCCAATTTTTTCTCCATACTTAGGTAAATTTTTAACCATGATTAGTCAACTATGATAAAAGTCCACTTTTCTTAACTATAGTTGACTTTTTCCTTAACCATTGATCAAGTTGACGTTTTTTCAAAATTTTGAAAGTGTCATATCTTATGTCTTACACTCTCGTCTTTATGTTTCAATCGTTCTCGGTAGATAACTAAAACACCTTAACTTGCTAAAAAGGTCCATTTTACCCTTTTTAGCTTTTACTCTCGTTCTCTTTGTTCGGAACTAAATCAAACTGACTTTCCTTCATAAGCTCTCTATATTTTCTCATTTTAAGTTCTTATTTTCAGTCAGAATGATTCAGATCACTCGGTTTAGCTTGTGACTCTTTTAGCTCACATTAGGCTTTTATGTAGTTTTTAAGTGTTAAAGCATTTCACTAACACTTAAATCTAGCAAATACTCTTCTTATGATTTAAATAACTCAATACATGTCTGTACATGTATAAATCATAAGGAACAAGCTACATAAAAATACAGGTCTGACATAGTGTGAGCTAAGCTCCAGCACTCTGTCATAAAAATCATGTGAAAATCTGGTGCGAGCTAGGCTCTAGCACCCTGTCATGAAAATCATGTGAAAATCTGGTGCGAGCTAGGCTCTAGCACCCATGCATGTAAAACTTTAGTGTGAGCCCATGCTCCAGCATTAATGCATACGTCACACAGTTCAAAACTCGTGCGAGCTAAGCTCTAGCACCTCTCATGCATGTCAAATCATTAAAACTAGTACGAAAAATTGCTCCCGCACATTTTTATATGTATCAAGTCAAAACAGGGTGTAAGCTAGGCTCCAGCACCTCTCATGCATGTCAAATCATTTAAACTAGTGCGAGCTATTGCTCTAGCACCTTTTTATGCATATCATGTCACACAAATCGGTGCGAGCAACCCCTCCAGCACCATTATGTACACTCACAAACTTAGATATAGTGCGAGTAAGGTTCCAGCACCATCTGTTTCCATATAAACTTGATTATTGGCCCATTTTCCAAAGAATTTCATTTTAAATCTAAATAACACTTACATAGTGTTATCTTGTGAAATTTATACGAACACTGGCCAATCTACCAGTTTGCTTTGCTTAAAAACCATGAAAATTTCACAAATCATGCATTTCATGCATGTCATGCTTTTACCATCCTTAGGTGAATTTTTCCTCAGTAGGGGTAAAATAGTCTTTTACCCATTCTGGGTCCTTAAATTTTTTAATCCAGTTTTAGGACCTTTATACATTTTTAGTGTATGTAAAAGCTGTTAAAAATATGCGTAGCTACCTTTAGTTACTCGCAAAATTCCCTTACCTCATTTTTCTATACAGTCTGACCTTTCCATTGATGTCTCGTCGCGCAGTCCAATTTGCTCCCAATCCAATCTCTGAAACTGCGTATAAATATTCATCAAGTCAAATACAATATAAATAATTGTATTTCGTATTTTTTTGGGCTTAATTTAAATCATTGAGCCCGTTTACCCATATTGGGCCCGATTGTACCATAATGGCCTTAACCGGCCTTAAGCCCATTTTCCACTTTCTATTCACATCATCGAGGCCTATTGAGCTCGTTGGGCCCATCAGTATTTATTGGGTCTTGTTCTAAACTCTTAGATAGCTCAATTAATTATTTACGACAATTTATCTTAGATTCCTGAATTTAATTCATTTTATACGAAATTAATCCGTAATTTATGCTGTAAATTTCTAACACGCATAACTATGTAAATTATCGTAAATAAAGGTTACTTTCCCAAGATTCCATGATGATATGTAAATCGAGGCTGACTCAAGCTCTCGTTTGTCGCCAATTATCGAGCTATATATTTATATATATTTTGGGTCAAATATATATTTAAATAATTATTTCAAAAATTAAATCGATCTATTTGACCACTTATCGGCTTACCAGTAGCTCGACTGTATCGCCGGATCTTTTCCACAATTTTTTGACTTTTTCTTTTTCCCTTTTTCTTTTTCTTTTCTTTTCTTTCTTTTCTTTTTGGCTGAACCGGTTCGGTCCGGTTTAGACCAGTTCAGACTGCTTTGGTTCTGTTCGGTTCAATTTTCTACTTCGCCATTCGAAGCTTCACCGGTCGGTTCTTCGTCGGCTTCCTTTTCCAGCTAGTCCGCGAGGTCGTTTGGTGCACGGATCTGGTGTCGGTTTCATCAGGTTTGGCTGGAAAGTGACTGGTTTGGTCTCTTTTCTCCTTGGCGTCATTGCCGTTTTTCCTTTCTCTTCGTTGTCGATGCTGGCCGATGTTTCTTGGGCCGTTTTCGCCACCAATCGGCTCGGCAACGCATGAGGATCCTTCGGTGGGCGATGGCTATGGTCGAATCGGTGCCGAGCTCGCCGGATTCCCTTTTCTCTCTCGATCGTCGGTCGACGTTCTTGCCAGATTCCTCGTTGTCAACGTCGGCCCTGACCTTCCCCCTCTCGATCGACTCTCTCTATTTCTTCGAAACCTCCTCTGTTCATCGGAGGAGAAGGCATCAGCCTTCTTCATTTTTGAGGTTGCGTGACTGTCGCGCGATCCCAATTTTTTTTTCAATTGCGTTTTTCTTTTTTATTTATTTATTATTTATTATTATTTAATTAGAATAAAATATATTATTTTTGTCAAAATATCCCAAAAATTTATATTTTATTCATTTAACCAATTAATTGAATTTATCTGTCTTATTTTATCTTTTCGATATATTTTTCCAATATTTTTGGGATAATTTCCTGAGGTGAAAATTTTGGGTTATCGTAATAAATTCGTATCTTGATCAATTGGAATCGAAATTCAATGATTTCTTCTTTTTTGATCAAGATTTCCTAAATTCATGTTTACAGTGTCAATTTCTTACCGAATTGAGATCGAATTTTGGGTCTTTTGACCGTTTTACCCTTCAACGTGTTCGGGACCAACTCAATACAATTTCCCTTCACGAACCCTCTCTCATTTTGTGTTTTAAATTCTTATCTCCAATCCGAATGGTCCGAATCTCATTCGTTTAATATGTGGCCATTTCAATCTCCATTTGTTCTTTCAATGCATTCGAGAATTCTTATTCATTCCATTTGCATTTTTCATTCACGTAAAAATCTTCTTATGATTCAATTTATATATAACCATGTTTACATCACGTGAAACATAAGGAAATATGATAAAAATTTGGGTCTTACAAATTTAACCAAGTTAATTAAAAGATAAAATATACTAAGTTAGGATAGTTAGTAAAAATATTTGCGAATAATTAAGCCTATGTACATATTGTAAATTGGAAATATATGTATATAAAACCATATATTTAGTAAGTTTCAGAAAATATATATATATATATATAAATATATAAATATATAAAAAATATATATATATATATTATATCTTATAAACATATATCTGAAAAAAAAAGTGCAAAAAATGTTAAAAACAAAGAAGAAAACTGGTTTCCCTTTGTGCTTCCCTACCTCTCATGAACCAGCCCCCTTCCTCACCACCAGGCTATCAAACAGCCAAGAAAACCCACCATTTTTTTTTTTGTATGTTAGTGTTGAGTGATTATAAGTTAGTATTAGAGTTAGATTATTAGTTTCACACCTACAAATCACGTTTTTTCCCCTCTCTTCAAAATCTAAATTCTAGAACAGCAAACAAACCTGCACATCCAGCATGCATGTTAGGATTTTGTAGTTTTAGAGCTTTAGAGTAGAAATCATCACTAATCACACCAAAAATCCCTACCTCCCATGAAATTTCTGGAAATTCAAGAAGAAAAATTGGGGATTTTTGGCTAGGGTGGTCGGCTGTTGGAAATTAAGTTAAGAGAAACTTAATTTCTGGAATTTGCATATTTGATTACTATTATATTAGTGTAGAATAAGGGAAATTTTGTTTAATTGCAGAATTGGGTGCATGCATGAAAAATTAGGGTTCTTAGTTAGGATGAATTGGGAATTCTGAAATTGGGAATTTCATATTGGTATGCCTAATTAAATTATAAACCTGCATGTGAAAATTAAATGTATGGATTGATGAATTTTAACAATTGGAGAAAAATTTTTAATGAGCATTATGAGTAGGGCATTTGGTCATTTAGGAAATGTTAAGAGAGATGCTGTATTGAGAATTTAAGCTAGAATTAGTAAATCTGTAATGTGTTTAAAACAAATGGTAGGTTTGCATGATTTAAATTTTAGTCATGGAGGTATAAATGATGAGTATAGATTCGGCTACAACAAGCACAAGGCAAACTGATATTTCATATAGATAAATTCTTATGCAATTAAGATTATGGAATTACATAATGTGAAATTATAGTAAAAAATACAGAATTTAAATGTGGAAAAGTCTAGAGTTCATGGAATTGGGGGAAATCTGAATTTAAGCCAAGATTTTTATGTACTTGGGTAAATTTATAATGCTTAGATGATGAACTAAATGTTTCATAAGTAATTACAAAATAATGCTGGAAACTGTATATGAATGGTGAAAATTGAGTGCTCGGCCAAGAAAAGAAAATTTGGGGATTTCATGTTACATTTGGTTTTGAGAGTTATATTATAAAACTATCATGAAATCAGTACATACATTAGTTTACATGTGGTGAATAAGGATAAAAGTCAGAATTTAGATTCACCTTGGCTGAAATTGTAAGAATTTACTAGTTGGTATAGCAATGTCAATCAATTGTTGGAATGTCAAGTGAATATAGAAGATTAGGTTCGGTCATTTTGAAATGTTTGGGAACAAATTGCTTTACTGAAATTTAAGGATTAAGTTAGCAAATTGAAGTATAAATAACAAAGTTCCATAATTGTAAAACCAGAATTTAAGCAAATGAATAGGGATGACTTATCAAAAATTCGGCCATTAAGAAAAGTTGGAATATTCATTGCTAAAGATTTCAAAATTTAAAATAGGACTTCGATGTGAAAAAAAAAAAAGGAAAATAGGGTTGCATAGATTTAATGTAAAGTTAGGAATATTACTTAAGGCATTCGACAATTTTGAGATGATTAAGAAAGATTAGCTAGTTTGATTTTAGGAATTAGACCATAAAAGCATGATGTAAATGATCTTATTTTATGATTGGAAGAACCAATGCTTATGCTAAGCAAGTAGAAATACTAGAAGTAAGTCTCGACCATGACCAACTATTGGGGATTTTCCAAGTGTGAATAAATTATAGTTTAAAACCAGTGGACTACGTTAGTGTTAGTTAGTCTCAATTGATTAAGTTGTTTTAAGAGATACAAGGTGAATTGACTTAACGAGCTCATTATAAACCGAAATAGATAAGTAGAGACCATAAACTGAGCCTCTTAATTTGATTCAAAATTTCATAAATAAAATTTGAAATATGTTATGTGATATATTCAAAGGATGATAATGATAATTGGAGAGGTGGAAACCGGTTTAGGCAACTATGGGCACAAGTGAGAATGATAAGATATAATATTGAAAATTGATCTTGTGAGTGTTGTATGTGCTAAAATTTTAGTTGATCATGTATGAATGTTAAATGACACGTTGCCCTTGAATGTTGATTTGTAACGACTACCTCAGTAGGCGCCAAGGAAGCTTAGGCGCATATATGCGCGCCTAAGGCGATAAGGGTAAAGTTGTGCTCGTTGCTATTGTGTGGTAAGGGATTTATGTGGTTGCGGTTAGTAGAATGCCCTAGGATTAGCTAAGATTTTTACACAGAAACGTAAGCTGTTAGTTTAGTTAGTTAGCTAGGCCATATTTAGATTTAAAATCTACCTTACCTCACTTTACCGGTTTTTTGCAATTATTGTTCAGTTGCATCACTATAGACTAAATCCTTATTATACCATGAAAGTTGAATGTTTTGTGTAACATATTTTGAGGTGTTACAAATCATATGCGTGCAAGCATTTTACTATCAATTTTATCACCTCATTCAATTTTGTTGACGAATGTAAAGTTGTTCCATGGGCTCTTTGACTCTGTTTTGGAAAAAGCATAAAGTTGCAAGAATTGTATACACGCTAATTTTTGAAATGTTAATATCATGTGCGTGTGAGCATTACATCATGATTTTGTAACTCCATTAAGCCTGTTTAACATTCGAAGCTATTTTGGATGGGCTATTTTAACCACGTTTTTGAGAAAGCTTGAACTGATTTTTTGAATTGTGGATATGACAATACAAGTTGTTTTTAAAATTGATGGGTTATTTTTCCCATACTGGTAATTTGAAAAATTGGGATGATTTATGATTTATTTGAGTATACCCATCGAAATGTTATGTTTGAGATTGTTGGCAACCCTGTTTATGCCTGTGTGGCAGTCATGTGCTGTGAGAGCCATCTTTATTACCCAGTAGGATGTTCTGTGTGATTGCCCTATGGTGCCAAGTGTTTCACAGGGATGCCTTTGTGGCATTGAGATGTTATTGCTACCTAATACTGTTGACCCTGATCTCATCTTCAGTACCCTAGTCTGGGACTTGATCAGTTAGGATAGGGCGGTAGTCACTATGGCCATAGGTGTTTTCATTGTTATTGGTGATATTGTTTGAATACTTAGTTCCATGACAAGTTGCTAAAATTGCCACTGTCACGACCCAATTTATCCTTTCTAACCGAAAATCAGTATAATTTTTTTCACGTTTTCCTTTCCTTATCCGGTCATGAACAAACTCACCACTACACAGTTGGGCTGTGAGTCAATAATAAACATCCACAACATTTATTCTCAAATAATCAAAAGATGTATCATTCATTCCAAGATAAGTTATACATGACACATTTTTTAACTTTTACATCCCCCATATTACAATACAAATTGACTACTGTGCTTGTACATTGTTTAGATACAAAAATAATCTCTGTGTAAATACATCTGGGTGATGGAGATGCAGCAGATGACTCAACAAAACACTTCAGACCTCACTGGGTAACTATGCACGCTCTGTAGAGGGTGAAAGTAGAGACGGATGAGCAACCACACGCTCAGTAAGGCAATAATGCAAGCATGGTAGATAACTACTCTATCTACATGCTGATAATGTTATGCATAAATCATTTGTAACAAGAGCACGAGGAATTAAAACTATGCCATATGAGTATACATATATCATGTATTTAAATCATGGAAATTGGCATACAAAACATGGTAAAATCATCATGTACAAATCATCTCTTGCCCATCAATCGTCAAATCCCATAGAAAAGGGCAATTCATTTAAGAAACATCCTTTTTGAATCACATCTCTTTCTCAAATACGTAGAATCACATCACAAATCAATTTCTCAATCACAAACATCATTACCATTTCATAAATCAAATTCCACAAAGCTCGACCCCTCCCTCGGGTCTACCCTGGACAGTCAAAATCACACCCAAGTATCAAAACCATGTGGTGTTATGTAATAAGCAAGGAGATAGGTCACTATATCTCAATGTACTATGTTGGCCAACTACATCATAAATCATCCCAGACCACACAGATTCTGGTGTGCGGGGTATCATGCTGGAACGAAAGTGGGTTAATTCTGCGCCAAACTTACCTATCTCGTAACCACCATGTGGTAAATCATACTCCATGTGATATAAACGGTACCGCGTACTCCACGGACCCATATCATGGTTGGGGGTGCCTGTCGTTGGTCTTATCTATCCCATACCAAGTGTAACCTCTATAGTCTCAAGTGCACGTGGGAGTGCTCTTAATACTAGGTCCTAGCCCCTCATGGCCTTGCTCGCCCCTTTTGGGTTCCCTGATTTAGGTCCTAGCCCCTCACTCTCACCCCACTCAAGAGATTTGTTAGGCCTGTTGGATTCCCTAAATGGATTAGTGTTAGGCCTTAACCCCTCACCCTTACCCCACTCAATAGGTCTGTTAGACCTATTGGGTTCCTTGAATTCCAATCCGTATTACCCTCACCACGACATCATATATACCACAGTGTGAAAACCCGTGCAAGCTAAGCTCTAGCACTATTCATGTATTATCATTAGATCACTTCATACGAGCAGCGAGCTAGTACAACATTAATGCATAAAAACATGATAAAACCACATACGAGCATAGCTCCAGTACGATTATATGCATAAAAAAGTCACTTGAAATCCATATACGAGCAAAAGTTTCAGTACGGTTTATAAAACATCATCATAGTTTCAAATCAAGGTGAGAGCTAAGCTCCAGCACGTTTCATACATGTAAAAGCATCAAAATCCAGTGCGAGCTAGGCTCCAACACGATTTAATTCACATAGTTCGATAGGCGGCTCATATACATCCAAAACAAATCTCAAAACATGTTTAGCACCTCACATGTGTTATTCCACCACATCAATAAATCACTAGCCGACCTATCTTTTTACTTACCCAAAACAAAGTATTGAGTTTTGTGAAAACATTCAAAACATGTGATTTATGCAATTATTAACCTTACTATCTCATTTCTTTATAACACCATTTCAAACCACCAAATCTCATACAAATACTCAGTTGTTTCCATACATCGTCAAACTCATTTCTAAATATGCATGCATTTTTACAACACCCTATATACCCACAAAATATGTGAGAACTGTGAATTTTGTATACCCCATTTATGAAAATTGTAATTTGTGTATGTAATTATGATATGTTTATGTACACACAAGTTTTAAATATGATGAAGTATAAGAAGATGAGATTTTAAGTCTTGAATGTGTATGGATTGAAATATGGACTATGGGGTGGATTTTAGGAAGTTTTACATTAAGTTTTCTGCAAATTGATGAAGCAGCAGTGCAATCTGTGAAGGCCAGATGGATCTCCAAGGATGAAAGATCGATCTCATGAAGCATTCTGTAAACAGAAGATCGATTTCCTCAAGGAGCAGATCAATCTTATAAAGCAATTAAGAGATCGATCTCACATCAGGACAGATCGATCTCCTAGACATAAAATTGTCCCAAAACGTTCCCAAATTTAAAAAGAGATCGATCTCATCAAGGACCAGATCGATCTCCTACCTTCGACCTATATAAGGACCCTTATGTTTTTTTTGGAAATTCATTCTCTCTCTCTTTAGAAACTGAAATCCCTAGCTTTCTCTCTCCTCTAAAACCCCCCATTTTCGTCCAAATCTCAGGCAGAGGCAAGAAGGAAAGTTGTTCCTCACCCAAAGGAGACCAACATACTTGAAAATCAAAGGACGAATTGAATCGAGGTGTGAATAGTGCTCTCTATAAGTTTTGGGTAAATTTCTAAAGATTAATCTTTGATATTGATGTGATTTTGGTGATTGTGACTATGGGTGTTATGAAAAAATAGCTAGGAAATGATTAGAGTTGATGAAATTGTGATTTTGTGAGAATGATGATGATAGTATGCAATTTATGGTAATTTTGGGATTTTGGCTATAAATTGGAATCGAGACAATGAGGTGATGTTGGCATGGATATTATGCATGAAAAATGTAGGATTTGAAATGTAGTGGTGAGAATGTGGATTATGATAGGAATATGAGAAAAAATGAGATTTGTAGTATTTAACGAGAATATGAGCAAATATGTGCTCGATGATGTGATTGAAATGAATTATTGATGTTTTAGTGTCGTTTGGACAACCCGAGAGTTCCAGAGAGGAATGCGTGGCTAGTCCGTCATTTGGAGAGAACAATTGCACTATACGAGGTGCAACGAGGTAATGGAAAACTTAAACTCATTTGTGTATGCGATTTTGTGATGATATTGTAGCATGAAATGTGATTTGAGAAAACAAGCATGTTTTTATGAGTAGAGAATAAGTTATTGCACACAGTTTTATAGCCGGTTGGGACTCAATTTTTATGAGTTGTAAACTAAATGTGAAATTGTTTTTACAGCCGTTTTGAGTTTAAAAAGTGAAAAGTGATTTGGGTTATACGTTAAGGTGTACTAAGATTTGAGAAATGTGTGCGTGGTTTTACCGGTTTGAGCTCGATTTTGACATGTTTTGTATTGAGTACAAAATGGTTTTGAGATGAATTTTTATGAGAAAAACCATTATGAGCGCTACGTGAAGGCAAAACGGTTTTATTTGATAATGGCTATTACTGAGGCTTAGGCGTGTCATGTTGAATACATATCGGGCTTTGCTCTTATAGCATATAAGAATAGGTCGTGCTCTGATAGCATGTAAGACCAACTCCTCCGTTCTTGTAACATGAAATGACCCCGTTCCGGGTTAGCGATGGGTGGCATTGCTCTGATAGCATGTAAGACTGGGTCATGCTTTAATAGCATGTAAGACCGACGGCTGTACGACTCTGATCAAGTCTACAGCGAACCATAGCCACGAGTGTATTATTGTCGATGAAATCCCTCGATTGGGGATGTCCGCCTAGGGAACAGTTTAATCATTTTGATGTGACATGACGAGTTCTTATATAAGTTTTATTTGCCTAGTCTTGTTTTACACATGAGATTGTGTTTGGTGGTTGCGCCACGTGTATTACTATTGCGGTGATTTTCATAACGTTTTATGGGAAAGCCATTATGGCATCCTATTTTATTCATGCTTGTAATCATGGTTTGAGCCATTTATTATCATGTTTCTACATGAGCTTTGACAAATGAGTTGAGATGATGTTATAATTATTCATGCTACACTTGTCTACTGAGTTTATTGGGTTTCCACCCATAAAACAAAATGATTGTGCTGTGCAAATCATTATTTTATAAATGAGTCCTTTAACCCCTTATTGAGCGTTTTAGAAGCTCACCCTGTTTTATCTCCCCCAAATTTCTTCAAGTGAAGAGAGTTTCCCTGCGACGTACGGAGTAGTGGCTAGTGGAGGACTTGAGCTCCAGGCTATATATTATACTTTGAGGTATATTTTAATATTTCATGTACCCAGACTTAAGTTATATATACAGACACTTGATGAATAGTGATGTATGGGATGTATTAGGATTAATTAGTTTGGAATTGAAGAATGAATATGATGTAATATATAGATGTTGGATGATGAGATCCTGAGGTGTAAAATTATAATTTATATATGATGATGCATGACACTGCATAGGAATACACCTAGAATTGTGAAATGATGTAAATAAATTTTAAATTTTCCTTGTTTTTCGTGCTTCCGGGGCATCACAGAGTTTTCTTGGTATCAGAGCTTAGGGTGTTTAGTACTGTTAGTGTCGATCAAGTGAAATAGAATACATCCCAAGTGTCTTTATAAGTCTGGTCATGAATTGAAATTGAGGATTGAGATTTCAATCTAATTGGAACGTATTGAGATTGAGAATGAGTGGGCGACGAGGTCGTTCGAGGAGGCAGGCAGAGCCACCTCCGCCACCTGCCCTACAATCGGAGAGTCTTAACTCTCGATTTAACCTGATTGAGCATGATGTGCGGTAAGGTTTTGAGCAAATGGCAGCGCTATTCACGCAATATTTTGGAGTTAATGCTTTGGGTACTACTACACCACCACAAGGACCTCCTGTGCCCCCAGTACAGATAGACCTGGTCCCTCCCGTCACTCTGCCTAATGACAGAAGTATGGTCCGACTGAAGGACTTTTTAAAAATGAATCTACCAGCATTCAAAGGGAAAAAGGATCCTGTAGAGGCTGAGGAGTGGCTGACTGAGTTGAGAGTCATATTTGACTATTTGGGATCACTGATGCTGAGAGGGTCAGTATGGGCACTTATATGTTGAAAGGGAGAGCTTGAGATTGGTGGGGTATTACCCAGGGTATTCTGATATCCAGCCAGGATGTGATTAGCTGGGACGAGTTTCAGATGGCATTTAGAGCCCAATATGTACCACAAGCTACTCAGAGAAAGAAGCAGGAATAGTTTTTGAATCTGGTGCAGAGCGAAATGTCCGTGGATGATTATGAGAGTCGATTTACAGCTCTATTGAGGTATGATCTAGAGACATTAAAAAATGAAGAGCTCCGCACAGAGAGATTTGTGTATGGATTGAAACCCATCATCAGAGATCGATTGATAGGGCTGTGTATTACTGAGTTTGGAGATGCTCTGAGACTAACACAAGAGATTGAGAGGGGAATCAAAATTGTACAATCCCAGAATGAGTTCAGTTCAGTGACTCGGGATAAGGGCAAGAGGCCAGCGATTTCTCAGGCAGATGTTCGGAGAGGTTCCTTCAGAAGAGATTGAGGTATAGAAGGGAAGATTGGAGAAACCCAGAGCTTATCATATCATCAGGGAGACCTCTCGAGATATCAGGCCTGAGAGAAGAGATTACAGAAATTGTAGCCGATCGTATTAGGGAAGTTGTACTGGGTTGATCCATGGATGTTTTAGATGTGGAGACATGGGTCACAGAGTAAAAGACTGCCCTCAACCTTAGAGACCACATGCTCCGAAACCTACTGGACAGCAACCTCAGAGAGTGAATCCCTCGAGACGGGCCACTGCACCAGAGAAAGGAAAGAAGCCCGTTACAGTGGGACGTGTGTTTGCTCTAGATAAGGAAACAACAGACACTTCAGTAGAAACTATAAGAGGTACACTCTCTGTGTGTAATCATAAGGCTCATGTGTTGATTGATTCAAGGTCCACACATTCGTTTATTTCTAAGCATTTTGCATGTAGATTAAATTTGAAGTTTGAACCTCTAGAGTATGTACTACATGTAAATACCCCTATGCGTGAGTCTCAGAGAACTAATTTAATTTGTAAAGGGTGTGAAATAAAGGTGGGAGATAGAGTGATGTTAGCAGATCTAATGATGCTAAATATACATGGATTTGATGTAATTTTGGGAATGGATTGGCTGACAACCAATCGAGTGAGTTTAGACTGCTACACTAAGATTGTAACTTTCTCCCTACCTGAACCTTACAGTGTACGTTTGAAATATTGAGGAAATAAATGTGTGGAATTTTTGGTAAGCAAATTGAAATTTTGATGTTGCTTTTGAGAGTACTAAATATGATTGTTCATGTGAAGGTTATGAAACACTCATCTCAAACGATAAACAGGAACATTTAAGGATTGAGGATATACCTGTGGTGTGCGAATTTTTGGATGTCTTCCCAGATGAGTTGCCATATTTACCACCAGAGAGAGCTGGAGTTTACCATTGATTTTGTACCAGGTACTCAGCCTAGTTTACCATTGATTTTGTACCAGATACTCAGCCTATCTCTAGACCTCCATATAGGATGGCATTAGTGGAACTTGAGAAATTGAAGAAACAACTATAGGAGTTATTGGATCAAGGATTTATTAGACCCATTGTCTCATTGTGGGGAGCACCAGTGTTATTCGTGAGGAAGAAGGATGGTAGTCTCAGATTATGCATAGACTACCGACTGTTGAATAAAGCCATGATGAAGAATAAATACCTATTGCCTAGGAGTGATGACTTACTTGATCAGCTGAGAGGGGCTTCAGTCTTCTCTAAGATTGATTTGAGATCAGGCTATCTCCAACTGAGGATTAAGGAGGAAGATATTTCGAAGACGGCCTTCAGGACAAGGTATGGCCATTATGAATTTCTAGTGATGCCCTTTGGATTGACGAAAGCCTCTGCAGCCTTTATGAGGTTAATGAACGAAGTGTTCAGAGATTATCTAAATAAGTTTTTGATAGTCTTTATTGATGATATCTTGGTGTACTCTCAATCTTACGAGGAGCACGCACAACACTTGTGGTTAGTACTTCAGATATACTCCGATATAAGTAATTATATGGAAAGCTTGGTAAGTGTGAGTTTTGGCTAGATCAGATAGCTTTCCTTGGTCATATAGTTTCAGCGGAAGGAGTATTAGTTGATCCAACTAAAGTAGAGGCTGTGCTTAATTCAGAAAGATCGAGGAAAATTATCGAGGTACGAAGTTTCCTTGGATTGGCAGGATATTACAGAAGATTTGTGAAGGGATTTTCCAGGATTACCGCTCCTTTGACCAAGCTCACGCATAAGGAGGCTCCGTTCATATGGACTGATCAATGTGAGCTCAATTTTCAGGAATTAAAGAGGAGATTAACAGCGGCACCTGTATTGACTATATCTGAGGGATCATGAGGATTTTCAATGTACAGTGATGCTTTCCATAAAGGATTGGGGTGTGTGCTCATGCATCATGGAAGAGTGGTCACCTATGGGTCACGACAATTGAAAGATCTTGAGCGGAATTACCCCACGCATGATTTGGAGTTAGCTTCTGTGGTGTTTTCCTTGAAGATTTGGCGGCACTACTTATATGGGGAAAGGTTTCAAATCTTCATTGACAACAAGAGTTTAAGGTATCTGTTTGATTAGAAAGAGTTAAACATGAGACAAAGGAAATGGATGGAACTCCTTAAGGATTATGACTGCAAGATTTTGTACCATCTGAGAAAGGTGAACGTAGTTGCTGATGCTCTGAGCAGGAAGAGTATGATATCTGCTATGATGATCATGGAATGGGATTTATTGGAGCAATTTGCCAAACTTCGGATTAGAGTTAAAGAGGTAGAAACTGGATTTTTGGCTAGCCTACGAATAGAGCCCAAGATCATGGATCGAATTAGAACTGAGCAGCGTGATGATCAGAGGTTGATCGATATGGTTAGCCAAGCCGAGCAAACTTCGCAGTCAGATCTCATAGTCAGTGAGGATGGATTGTTGAGATTCAAGGGACGAATTTGTGTACCGGACGATGATACCCTGAAGAGACAGATATTGAGAGAATCCCACTGCTCGCGATACACCATGCACCCAGGGAGTACTAAAATGTACCAAGATTTGAGAAAGGTATATTGGTGGAGTGGTATGAAGCGAGACATGGTCAATTTTGTGGCCAGATGTTTATTGTGCCATCAAGTGAAAACTGAGCATCGAAAGCTCGGAGGATTATTGCAGCCTTTACCATGGCTACATGGAAATGGGAGCATGTCATAATGGACTTTATTATGGGTTTATCGAGGACTCGAAGGGGTCATGACGCGATATGGGTCATAGTGGATAGACTGACGAAAAGTGCCAACTTCCTTGCCATCAAGAGCACCGATACTGTGGATGCCTTAGCTGAGTTATATGTCAGTGAGATAGCTAGATTACATGAGGCTCCAGTGAGTATTACTTCTGACAGAGATTCTTGATTTACTTCCAGATTTTGGACCCAGTTTCAGGAGTCCATGGGATCTCGATTGAGTTTTAGTACTGCCTATCATCCTCAGACATATGGTCAGTCAGAGAGGACTATTCAGACCCTGAAGGATATGTTGAGGGTGTGTACGATGGATTTTAAGGGATCATGGGATCATCACCTGCCCCTAGCAAAGTTTGCATACAATAATAGCTATCATGCAAGTATTGGAATGGCACCTTTTGAGGCTCTATATGGTGGAGGTGTAGATCCCCTGTAGCGTGGGAAGAAGTGGGTGATAGAAAGATAAATGCTCCCAAACTTGTTGAATAGGCTGCACGAAGTGTGAAACTCATGTGTGAGAGATTATGGTCTGTACAGAGTAAACAGAAAAGCTACGCGGATGTGCGTAGACGGCCACTCGAGTTTGATGTTGGTGATGCAGTATTTCTAAAGATATCACAGAGTAAGGGTATCATGAGATTTGGAAAGAAAGGAAAATTGAGTCCTCGATACATTGGTCCATTCAAGATTCTTGAGAGAGTGGGAGAGGTAGCCTACAGGTTGGCATTACCCCCACAGATGTCCGAAATACACAACGTCTTTCATGTATCTATGTTAAGGAAGTACCACCCGGACCCTTCTCATGTCATAGAGTATGAAGAGATGGACATACAAGAGGACATGAGCTGCACTAAGGAACCCGTCCGGATCCTTGATAGGAAAGAGAAGGTACTTAGAACCAAAAACATCCCATTAGTGAAAGTTTTGTGGAAGCATCACTTAATGGAAGAGGCAACTTAGGAATTGGAAAGCCTCAAGAAGGAGAAGTACCCCCATCTATTTGACGAGTTAAGTTGAATTTGGAGGACCAAATTCCTTAAAGGTGGGGAGGATGTGAGAACTGTGAATTTTGTATACCCCATTTATGAGAATTGTAATTTTGCATATGTAATTATGATATGTTTATGTACATACAAGTTTTAAAACATGATGAAGTATAAGAAGATGAGATTTTTAAGTCTTGAATGTGTATGGATTGAAATATGGACTATGGGGTGGATTTTGGAAAGTTTTACATTGAGTTTTTTTGCAAATTGATGCAGCAGCGATGTAATTTGTGAAGGCCAGATCGATCTCCAAGGATGAGAGATTGATCTCATGAAGCATTTTGTAAACAGAAGATCGATTTCCTCAAGCAGCAGATCGATCTCATGAAGCAATTAAGAGATCGATCTCACATCACGATAGATCGATCTCTTAGGCATAAAATTGCCCCAAAACATTCTCAAATTCAAAAAGAGATTGATCTCATCAAGGACTAGATCGATCTCCTACCTTCAGTCTATATAAGGACCCCTGTGTTTTTCTAGAAATTCATTCTCAGCTCTTCAAAAACTGAAATCTCTAACTTTCTCTCTCCTTCAAAACCCCCATTTTCGTTCGAATTTCAGGCAGAGGCAAGAAGGAAAGTTGTTCCTCACCCAAAGGAGACCAACATACTTTGAAATTGAAGGACGAATCGAATCGAGGTGTGAATAGTCTCTCCATAAGTTTTGGGTAAATTTCTAAGCTTTAATCTTTTGATATTGAGGTGATTTTGGTGATTGTGACTATGGGTGTTGTAATAAAATAGTTAGGAAATGATTAGAGTTGATGAAATTGTGATTTTGTGGGAATGATGATGATATTATGTAATTTGTGGTAATTTTAGGATTTTGGCTATACATTAGAATCGAGACCATGAGGTGATGTTGGCATGGATATTATGCATGAAAAATGTAGGATTTGAAATGTAGTGGATGAGAATGTGGATTATGATAGGAATATGAGAAAAATGAGATTTGTAGTATTTAACGAGAATATGAGCAAATATGTGCTCGATGATGTGATTGAGATGAATTATTGATGCTTTAGCATCGTTTAGACAGCCCGGGAGCTCCTGAGAGGAATGTATGACTAGTCCATCGTTTGAGGGGAATGATTGCACTATATGAGGTGCAACGAGGTAAGGGAAAACTTAAACTCATTTGTGTATGCGATTTTTTGATGATATTGTAGCATGAAATGTGATTTGAGAAAATAAGCATGTTTTTATGAGTTGAGAATGAGTTATTGCACATGGTTTTATAGCCGGTTGGGGCCCAATTTTTATGAGTTGTAAACTAAATGTGAAATTGTTTTTACAACTGTTTCGAGTTTAAAAAGTGAAAAGTGATTTGGGCTCTACGTTAAGGCGTACTGAGATTTGAGAATCTGTGTGTGGTTTTGCTGGTTTGAGCTCGGTTTTGACATGTTTTGTGTTGAGTACAAAACGGTTTTGAGATGAATTTTTATGAGAAAAACCATTATGAGCGCTACGTAAAGGCAAAAAGGTTTTATTTGATAATGGCTATTACTGAGACTTAGGCGTGTCATGTTGAATACACATCAGGCTTTGCTCTTGTAGCATGTAAGATCGGGCCATGCTCTGATAGCACGTAAGACCGATTCCTCCGTTCTGGTAACGTGAGATGACCCCGCTCCGCTGTAGCGATGGGTGGCATTGCTCTGATAGCATGTAAGACTGGGCCGTGCTTTGATAGCATGTAAGACTGACGGTTGTACGACTCTGATCAAGTCTACAGCGAACCATGGCCATGGGTGTATTATTGTCGACGAAATCCCTCAATTGGGGATGTCCACCTAGGGGACGAGTTCAATCGTTTTGATGTGCCATGACAAGTTTTTATATGAGTTTTATTTGCCTATTCTCGTTTTACACATGAGATTGTGTTTGGTGGCTACGCCACGTGCATTACTATTACGGTGATTTTCATCACGTTTTATGAGAAAACCATTATCGTATCCTGTTTTATTCATGCTTTTAATCTTGGTTTGAGTCATTTATTATCATGTTTCTACATGAGCTTTGAGAAATGAGTTGAGATGATGTTTTAATTATTCATGCTACACTTTTCTATTGAGTTTATTGTGTTTCCACCCACAAAACAAAATGATTGTGCTGTGTAAATCATTATTTTATAAATGAGTCCCTTAACCCCTTATTGAGCGATTTTAGAAGCTCACACTATTTTATCTCCCCCCAAATTTCTTCAAGTGAATAGAGTTTCCCTGCGACATACGGAGTAGTGAGGATTTGAGCTCCAAGCTATATATTGTACTTTGAGGTAGATTTTAATGTTTCATGTACCCAGACTTAAGTTATATTTATAGACACTTGATGAACAGTGATGTATGGGATGTATTAGGATTAATTAATTTGGAATTGAAGAATGAATATGATGTAATATATAGATGTTGGATGATGAGATCCAGAGGTGTAAAATTATAATTTATATATGATGATGCATGACACTGCACATGAATGCACCTAGAATTGTGAAATGATGTAAATAAATTTTAAATTTGCCTTGTTTTTCGTGCTTCCGGGGCGTCACAAAATACGTGCAGCTACCTCTATATACTTATAGAATTCCCTTACCCGAAATCGTGACACATGATTCCACTTCTTTAAAGCTGTTTATTTGTACGGTTCGATTCGTCTCCAACAAATTCTCTGGAACTGCACATAAATGTATTTTACAACATTTAGCCCATTATAATCCAACTCTTGTGTTAACTATAGTCAATTCGACCTATAGTCTCTATTAACGCTTATGGGGCCTCGTTTCATTACTCTACCCATAACGCGAGTCTTTGGATCCTTTTAGGCCTATTAACTCATTCCAAATCGATATTAAATCAATATTAAGCTCATAGTGTTCATATTTCATTGATTTCTTCACTATGGCATTTATCAAGCATTTTCATACTCATTTTCCATAATTTTCCCCAAACTCACAATGCAACTCCATTTAATTATCTCAAATTATCCACATTACTCCAATAACAACTTAACATAATCCATAAATCATCAACATACCCAAATCACACTTTCTCACACTAGACTCATTCCATCTTCTAGGTTATAAGTGTTCTATTGCTTTCTAGATGGTTTCTATCATGAATATTCACACTAATCTACTCCAACATCAATAATTAAACAAATGTACATGGGCTGGAGTATTAGAAACTTACCAATCTAGTTTCTCTTCTTGCTCCAAAGGGAAATGTTCCTTGCTCCTTTAATACCAACAATGAGGTTTTGATTCCAACTATATTGTTCTTCTCTTTGAAATGAACTTTGTGTCTAATAGCTCCCCTTCAATTCTTACTGGAAATGGCTGATTTTAGAGAGATAACATCTAGGTTTTGAGTGGAAAAATGTTAAAGAAAGGTTCTATCTCGAAAAAATGCAGATTGCACTGCTCCTTTTATAGAAATCACTTGATGAGATCGATCTGTCAAAGCATGAGATCAATCTGGTCCTCTTAAATCCCTCATTTTCACGCCAATTTGAATGCATGAGATCGATCTGTCGAAAGCTTGAGATCGATCTATCTAAGGCAGTAGCTTAAGGAGATCAATCTGCATCCAGGGAAGATCGATCTGCATCTAACTCGAGAGCTAAGGAAATCGATCTATTTGCCTTAAGAATCGATCCTCATTTTATAGAATGTTAAGTAAATCGATCTGGCTCCATTGGAGATCGATCTGTCTTATTCCATTGCTCAAATAAGAGCATTTTTGGCTTTTTCAAATCGATCTCTCATCCTATTAGATCGATTTGGCCTTCATATTTTCCAGATTTTTTGCAGTTTTTTGCAACAACCCACACCCAAACATTCTTAATTTGCTGCCATGGTCATTTTCTCATCCAACCACCTTTAAGACTTGAAAATGGTATCCATTCATAGCTTATACTGTGTGTATTCATTGTATAGCCAAAGGTATACAATATAAGACCAAATGGAAGTATTTAGGTTCATGCAACTTCCTTCCATTTACCACACTACTCATTTCTCATTCCACTCACATTCATCACATCCAAAAGCCCAATCCTTCATATTCATACACAATGAAACTTGTATGTACATTACAATCTCATATTACCAGTGTGTACATCGAATTTATGGACTTTACATCAATTATACTTTACGTTACAAGTACACTACCATATTATGAATCCATAAAGTTTACAACCAAAATACAACATTCCTCCCCTCCTAAAAAGAATTTAGTCCTCCAAATTAGAACAAGTTATTCATCATAAAATTGGGGGTACTTCTCCCGTATCAAATTCTCCAATTCCCATGTGGCCTTTTCCACAGTGTGATGTTGCCAAAGAACTTTCACTAAGGGAACTATCTTATTCCGTAACATTTTCTCTTTCTTATCCAATATCCAAACCGACTTCTCAACATATATCATACACTCATTGAGCTCCAACGGCTCATATCTTATCATGTGCTGGGTCCGGGTGATACTTCTGAAGCATAGAGACGTGGAAGACATTGTGAACATTTACCAAGTCCGGTGGCAATGCCAACCTATACGCCTTATCTCCCACTCTCTCCAAAATCTCAAAGGGTCTGATATATCTAGGGCTCAGCTTGCCCTTCTTATCAAATCTCATAATACCCTTCAAAGGTGAAACTCTCAGGAATACCAACTTACCCACATCAAACTCTAATGGTCTCCGTCTCTTGTCAGCATAACTCTTTTGTCGGCTCTGAGCTATCTGTAACCTCTCACATATCAATTGGATGTCCTCAGATGCTTGTTGTACTAAGTCTGGAGTAAAAATCTATCTATCACCAACCTCTTCCCACCAATGGGGGATCGACATCTGCATTCATACAGTGCCTCATAGGGTGCCATCCCGATACTCGCATGATAACCGTTCTTATAGGCGAACGCGGCTAACTGTAGGTGATCATCCCAAGAGCCTCCAAAATCTAACACACACACTTTCAACAAATCCTCGAGGGTCTGTATAGTCCTATCTGACTGCCCATCTATCTGAGGATGAAAAGCGGTGCTAAAACTCCGTCAGGTCCCCAGTGCCTCCTGAAAATGTTTCCAGAAATAGGAAGTGAAGCGGGCATCCCTATCAGAAATAACACTCATTGGAACACCATGTAATTGTACTATCTTTTGAATATACAGATTTGCCAACTGACTCAGTGTATTGGTAGCTCTCATAGCCAAGAAATGGGTTGACTTAGTCAACCTATCCACAATAACCCATATGGGATCATGACCTCTACGGTCCTCGACAATCCTATCACAAAATCTATGGTGACATGCTCCCACTTCCAAGTCGGTATCGGTAGAGGCTGTAATGACCCTGCAGGCTTCTAATGCTCTACCTTCACCTGCTAACAAACGAGACACTTAGCGACATATTCTGCAATGTCTCTTTTCATTCCAGACCACCAATAAACCTTTCGAAGGTTTTGATACATCTTGGTACTCCTCGGATGTATCGTGTACTTCGATGAGTGAGCCTTTGATAAAATTAGTCTCCTGATCTCAGGATCCTTGGGAACACATACTCTTCCTCTGAACCTCAATAAGTCATCTGTACTCAGTTCAAAATCAGTACCCATACCTACCTGTATATGTCTCAGCCAATCAGTACACCGTTGACCGCTTTGCTGAGCCTGTCGAATGCGACCAATCAACTCTGGTCTAACCTCATACTAGCCATGATATCCAATCTCTAAGATCCAGGTGGGGTTACATCCAATTTGAGGTTCACAAATTGTACCAACAACACATGTTCCCGTACCATCATATACCAAAAACTTGACATGCCCTAAACGTATTACCGCAAGTGCACGGGTCGTACAAGTAATAATGGATTTGAGTCCCGAGTTATCATCACTCAGAGAAGTTGGTTAGCCTAATTAACTACCGGTTAATCTTACCTTAAGTATATTCTAGCAAATTATAAAATTAAGGTGGGTGATCTACATAGCTAGAATTAAAAATACTGAAAGCAATAAAATAATAAAAGCTATAAAATAAAGAAATTAAAACCGAGAAAAATTACTTACAGTGCTCCACGCAATTAAAATAAAAAACCTACAAAAGAAATTAAAACAGTTAAAGCTAATTAACGCAATTAAAATAAAATGCAAATATGGAAATAACAAAGCAAGATTAATTAAACTAAAATTAAACTAACCTAAAATGCAATAAGACTACTTAATCAAAATGCTATTTAAACTAACTTAAGATTTAATGAAATAAATTTACCCCTAATTTAATTCTAAATGAACACTTAATTAACTATCATCCTAATTAAAACTAAGTTTTATACTACTATGCAAGAATACTAACATGCAATTTAATTAAAGACTCTAAACTAAGCTTAACAAATTAAATTGAAATTAAACTTATACTAACAATGCTTGAAAATGACTTAATTAACTAAAATCAACTAGCCAAACAAAGCCTTAACAAATTTAAACCAGTCAAGTCCCTCCATTCACTGTTCATGCTTCAATTTGCTTCTTTTCCAGGAGATGGCCTCGGTCTGTCCAGGCGTGTCCACTTTGCTTGCTCTCGGTTCTGACTCTCACCAACCCTGCTCGGTTTCCATGCACTGCTTCCTTCTCTGCCCATGCTTCTTGCAGCACTTGCTGCTCCTTTCCTGCTCCCACGAACTACCAACCACTTCAGCAACTGTCCAGGCCTGCTGCTTCCTTCTTCTGTCCAAACTTGCTCTCGCACATGTCCTGCTCTTTCCCGCACTCTCAGTTTTGTAACTGATGCACTACTCTCTGCTCCAGCCTGCTGTATGTCCGTGACCTCTGCTGCTCAGGTGCTGCACACGTCCTTATGCTATCAGCAATGCTTTGTAAAACAAACGGGAAATAAGATAGAACACAACATAAAATGAATGAAACCAAAGTGATGAACAATAGATGAAACCGAATGAGAAAACAAATAAAACACAAACAACAATTGATAATGTGTAAGCTTAAGGCAGTGAATGAAGGACAGAAAACATAAAATGAATGAAACCAAAAACTAAAACAAAGAATGAAGATGAACAATAAGTAACATAAGAAATAGAGCAAAGCAGAGAATGAACATAGTCCTTGTCCTCTGCAGCAGTCCACTTCTGCTTGAACTGCACCGAGCAGCCTCAATCACACCTCCCATACTAAAGCCGAGACGAACAGCAGTACAAAAGGGAAGCATTTACTGGACAACACTAGTGCCAGCAACTACCGACAAGAAGACCAGACCACGAAACCGAGATAGGGAGGTGAAATGCAGAAAAACCAAAAAGAATTCAACTAATAAGCAACGTAAATCGAAACAGAAAAATGAAAAGAAGCATGGAAACATTTAAATGATGAGATACTGTAACAATGATAAAATAAAACTAAAAAAAAAAACAAGAAAAACAATCATAAAAAAAAAACAGTAGACTGAGCATAAAAATAAAGGAATGAAAGCTTACAAAACTGATAATGAAAAGCTTTTCATAACATGAAGATGGAATGCACAGCACTTTAACAATGGTGGCTAAGATAATTAACAAAAATGCTTGAAAATAAAATAAAATCTAACAAAAAGGCTTAAAAATAAAACTTTAAATTATTCTAAAAACTAAAACTACTCCTAAATTACTTTACACTAGTCCTACTCCTAAAATTACATCCTCTTTCAATTGTCATCCTTTCCTATTTATAAACACACTAGGGGTAAAATTGTAATTTCTACATCCTTGATGAGTTGGCATTTTTTGGCCACTTGTCTTCACACCATTGGCTCCATGAAAAGATATTTCCATGTCATCGGTCTTCTTATCCAATTAGATGTGCTATGTGGCATGACTCGTGTTCTCCGCGTGGCTCAATCTCAATTTTAGCCTAATTCCGGTCCATTTTCTACCGAAATATTCAAAATTCATCCGGATTTAATTTATCTGCAAACATGAGAATTTTAATTAAATAAAGGGGATAATTAACAAAATAAATTGGGGATTTAAATAATTAATTAGGAAATTAAGCACAAATAATTCTAAAAATATAGAATTATCACACCCCTAAACTTGAGCTTTTGCTTGTCCTCAAGCAAAGTAAAATTATTGTAGGAATGACAAGTACAAAACATAATAATTTCCCCAATATCATCCTCAAAGAAAAAGTACTGACTATGAAATCAAAGACTCACAATTACAAGTCCAGCACTTAGAATTATTCAATCATAAGTCCTAACCCAAATTAGACTCCTTGTGAGTGTGTGAAAAATGTCTAAGTCACTTCACAGTACATTATCCGGATCAGATTATGCAACACAGTGAATCCAAAGTCAATGACATGTGGTCATTCCCATAAGTTTGTTTTTCACTTCTCTCTCCACTAATGTAGTCACACTTAACCAAAGATTAATAGGACTTCATTAAGCTTGTAATGTAAGGATGGGGCTAAGGTATGATAAAGTCGATTTAGGTTTAATTACCCCTTAACATGCATTACTTCTAGGATCTATAATGTAAGAGCTCTAATTTATTTTTCCCAAACTTATTTCTTTTGCTAAACATTTTTTTTGAATTTTTCTTCTTTCTTTTTTTCTTTTTCTTTTTCTTTTTTTTCATCATTTTTTTATACATACTCTTTCACTATCACTTAATACCCATATAGCTCACAATATATCCAATGACTTTTCATGCTTTCGGGGTAAAGGATAGGAAAAAGTATTTAAGCTAAGGAAACAAAAATAAGCAGGTGTATTTACAGAGAAAAGCTTATTTGGCCCAGACGGGTGACTAGGGGTAGAATATGTACAAGGATAGCTAAAAAGGCTCAAACGATCCAAAGATGGCCTAAATCATCTCCCTAATCAAGTGTGATCTAATATTTCACCTTGAGATCAGATCAAACAAATTCTAGAATATGATGCACAAAATCAACTGAACAAATGCAATCCTATGTACACATAAGCTTTCTCTAAATAAATATACCGATTCATGACATGACATGTGCATAAGATGAGGCAATCGCAATCAGAATCAAGACAAATTCAAGAACTCAACTTCATGCTTTTCCTATAATCATGTCTCTCATTCAATTAAAGTCAAATTAAATCATGGGGTCATATTATCGAAATATGGAAAAACTACATGGTAAGCACTCAATCATCCCAAAATCAAGCAATTTAAGCTCATTTTATCGAAAAAATTTTGAAATTTTTTCCAATTTTTCCCAAATAGCTCAAGTGATATCCCCTCCCCCAAACTTAAAGTGCACAATGTCCTCAATGTGCAGATAATATAAGAATTTAAGCTCGAGAACAGAGTACTCCCCTTTCTAATGATGATGAACAACTGAAGCTTGATTGAAAGCATAAAACTAGAAAATAAACCTGCCTATATACAAAGTGAAAAGGAAAACACAGCCACTTCAAATGCAGCTGAAGAAAATAACACTCAACAGCAGGGTGAAGAGTAGGAGGATAAGTCAAAATGGTGATAGAATGTTAACAGTTAAATCCTCCTAAGCTCTATCTACTTCCCTTCTTCTTTCATATTTTATATGGTCAAGCCTTATGTCATCCTCAATCTCCATCTTAAAACATTCTTGAGAGTCATCAGGGAGCTTCAAAGGTTTGAAAACATTAAAATTTACTTCCTGATCTTAGACTCTTATTGTTAACTCCCCCTTTTGTACATCAATTACTGTTCTACCAGTAGCTAGGAAAGGTCTACCTAGTATAATGGGGACTTCCCTGTCTTCCTCCATGTCCAAAACAATAAAATCTGTAGGAAAAATAAACTTGTCCACTTTTACTAAGACATCCTCAATAACCCTATTCGAATATTTAATTGATCGATCAGCTAACTCGAGGGTCACTGTGGTGGGCTTGGCATCCCCTATTCCTAACTTATGATAAATAGATGATGGCATCAAATTTATACTAGCTCTTAAATCGCACTGGGCTCTACCAAAGAATAAATTTCCAATAGTGCATGGCGTAAAACTCCCGGGATCCTTGAGCTTGGGGGGTAATCTCCTCTGGATAATGGCACTACATTCCTCAGTTAAGGCCACCGTCTCATAATCTTCTAATCTCCTTTTCCTAGAGAGGATATCCTTCAGAAACTTCACATAACTTGGCATTTGCTTTAAAGCATCTACGAAAGGAATATTGATGTGAAGCGTCTTAAAAACCTTAAGAAATTTGATGAATTATTGATCCGATTTTTGATTTTGGAACCTCTGAGGAAAAGGTATTGGTGGTCTAACTAGAGAGGATGTAGTGGAAACATGTGTAGCATCAAAGGATGAGGAAGGTTGTGAAATAGAAGAAGGTACAGATGAAGAAGTGTCTAGCTTGGATTCTTTTACAGCCTGATCCTGATGTTCCTGCTCTTTCTGAGCTGCTTCGTTAGAACTTAAGGATTCTTTAACTATGTGCTCAATAGGATTGGACTTAACTTGTGGCTCCTCTAGCTCTTTGCCGCTCCTAAGGATGATGGATTTTACATGTTCTTTACCCTCCCTTTGCCTAACAGGATTAGCTTCAGTGTTATTAGGAAGGGTCCCTTGAGGACGTTAGCTAAGAGTATTTGCTATCTGTCCAACCTGAACTTCTAAGTTCTTAATTGAAGCAGCTTGATTTTGCAGGATAGTTGTGAACATTTCCTCAAGCGAGGGCTTCTTCTCAACTGTTGGTGCATGGTAGGGTTGTGGTGGTAGTGGTGGTTGGTTAAGTGAGGTGGATGATGCTGAAATTGAGGTGGGATGGATGATATGGTGGATGGTGCAGAAATTGTGACTGTGGTGGTGCATGAACCGGTGGAGCTTGAAAACTAGGGGGTTCTACAAGTCTAGAGCTAGAAGTTTTCCCTTGGTTTTGGCTCAAGGAGAAGTTAGGATGGTTCCTCCACCCTGGATTATAGGTGTTTGAAAAAGGGTTGTTCTGTTGCTTCTGAAGTGGAGCAACATACTGAACCGATTCTAGGTTGAGTGGGCACCTATCCACAGAATGGGTACCACTACACAGCTCGCAAGAAAGAAAAGGACTTTGGACAGAATAAATCGGATTAGGACTGGTGGGAGGATTATGTTGGGTACTGAGCGATTCTACCTTCTTCGTAAGATTAGCGATTTGAGAGGTCAAGGTAGAGAGTGTGTCGAGCTCATAAATACCCGTCGGTTTCTTTGGCATTTGCCTCTCCGAGGACCATAAATAGTTGTTAGCCGCCATCTTTTCTAACAACTTGTAAACTTCCTCCTCAGTTTTACACATTAGCACTCCACCTGCAGCAGCGTCAACAATGGTCCTATTTGGGCTTGTAAGTCCGTTGTAGAAGGTCTAGACTTGCAACCACAGAGGTAGGCCATGGTGAGGGCACTTCCTAAGAAGCTCCTTATATCGTTCCCATGCTTCGTAAAGAGTTTCAGAGTCGTACTGGGCAAAGGAAAATATATTACTACGGAGTTGGGCCATTTTAGAGGGAGGGAAAAACTTAGATAGAAATTGATGGGCTAACTCGTCCCATGTAGAAATGGATCCTGGAGGTAGGGAGGTTAACCAGTGTCTCGCCTTATCCCTAAGTGAGAAGGGGAATAATCTAAGCCTAAGCACATCATCAGATAATCCATTATGTTTGAAGGTGTTGCACAAGTCCAGGAATTGCCCAAGGTGAGCATGTGGGTTGTCATGTGGAAGCCTACTGAACTGTAAAGAGGACTGGATCATCTAGAGGATGGAAGGCTTAATTTCAAAATTGTTTGCATAGACAGCTGGTGGCCTAATGCCGGAATAATACCCTCCAATAGTCGGCATTGCATAATCTCCAACGTTCTTAATTTCCCTATTTTCTGCCATAGTGTGTTGCAGCGGAGCTAATAATTTCCTAGAATCCTTTTAAATTTTTCTGAGAGTTTGTTTAATTTCAGGATCTAGAGGAAAGCTATCTTAACTCCTGGCTCTACGCATGCAATCATCGAAAAGTCCTTAGAAATTTTTTTTAAATTTTTAAATTTTTAAATTTTTTTATTTTAATTTTTCTATTAACTAAACTAGATTAAATTTTTACAACCTAAATATTTACAAGCTAGAATTACACCTAAGCATAATTTCACCAATATTAACTAATGGCTAATTAAGACTTCCCCGGCAACGGCGCCAAAAACTTGACACGCCCTAAACGTATTACCGAAAGCGCACGGGTCGTACAAGTAATAATGAGATTTGAGTCTCGAGTTATCGTCCCTCAGAGAAGTTGGTTAGCCTAATTAACTATCGGTTAATCTTACCCTAAGTATATTCTAGCAAATTATAAAATTAAGGTAGGTGATCTACATAGCTAGAATTAAAAATACTGAAAGCAATAAAATAATAAAAGCTATAAAATAAAGAAATTAAAACCGAGCAAAATTACTTACAGTGCTCCACGCAATTAAAATAAAAAACCTACAAAAGAAATTAAAATAGTTAAAGCTAATTAACGCAATTAAAATAAAATGCAAATATGGAAATAACAAAGCAAGATTAATTAAACTAAAATTAAACTAACCTAAAATGAAATAAATTTACCCCTAATCTAATTCTAAATGAACACTTAATTAACTATCATCCTTATTAAAACTAAGTTTTATACTACTATGCAAGAATACTAACAAGCAATTTAATTAAAGACTCTAAACTAAGCTTAACAAATTAAATTGAAATTAAACTTATACTAACAATGCATGAAAATGACTTAATTAACTAAAATCAACTAGCCAAACAAAGCCTTAACAAATTTAAACCTGCCAAGTCCCTCCATTCACTGTTCATGCTTCAATTTGCTTCTTTTCCAGGAGATGGCCTTGGTCTGTCCAGGCGTGTCCACTTTGCTTGCTATCGGTTCTGACTCTCACCAACCCTGCTCGGTTTCCATGCACTGCTTCCTTCTCTACCATGCTTCTCGCAGCACTTGCTGCTCCTTTCCTACTCCCACGAACTACCAACCACTTCAGCAACTGTCCAGGCCTGCTGCTTCCTTCTTCTGTCCAAACTTGCTCTCGTACATGTCCTGCTCTTTCCCGCACTCTCGGTTTTGCAACTGATGCACTGCTCTCTGCTCCAGCCTGCTGCATGTCCGTGACCTCTGCTGCTCAGGTGCTGCACACGTCCTTATGCAATCAGCAATGCTTTGTAAAACAAACGGGAAATAAGATAGAACACAACATAAAATGAATGAAACCAAAGTGATGAACAATAGATGAAACCGAATGAGAAAACAGATAAAACACAAGCAACAATTGATAACGTGTAAGCTTAAGGTAGTGAATGAAGGACAAAAAACATAAAATGAATGAAACCAAAAACTAAAACAAAGAATGAAGATGATCAGTAAGTAACATAAGAAACAGAGCAAAGCAGAGAATGAACATAGTCCTTATCCTCTGCAGCAGTCCACTTCTGCTTGAACTGCACTGAGCAGCCTCAATCACACCTCCCATGCTAAAGCCGAGACGAACAGCAGTACAAAAGGGAAGCATTTTTAGGACAACACTAGTGCCAGCAACTACCGGCAAGAAGAGCAGACCACGAAACTGAGATAGGGAGGTGAAATGCATTAAACCCAAAAAGAATTCAACTAATAAGCAACATAAATCGAAACAGAAAAATGAAAAGAAGCATGGAAACATTTAAATGATGAGATACTATAACAATGATAAAACAAAACTAAAAAAAATAAGAAAAACGATCATAAAAAAATAGTATAGTGAGCATAAAAATAAAGGAATGAAACCTTACAAAACCGAGCATGAAAAGCTTTTCATAACATGAAGATGGAATGCACAGCACTTTAACAATGGTGGCTAAAACAATTAACAAAAATGCTTGAAAATAAAATAAAATCTAACAAAAAAGCTTAAAAATAAAACTTTAAATTATTCTAAAAACTAAAACTACTCCTAAATTACTTTACACTAGTCCTACTCCTAAAATTACATCCTCTTTCAATTGTCATCCTTTCCTATTTATAAACACACTAGGGGTAAAATTGTAATTTCTACATCCTTGATGACATTTTTTGGCCACTTGTCTTCACACCACTGGCTCCATGAAAAGATATTTCCATGTCATCGGTGTTCTTATCCAATTAGATGTGCTATGTGGCATGACTCATGTTCTCCGCGTGGCTCAATCTCAATTTTAGCCCAATTCCGGTCCATTTTCTACCGAAATATTCAAAATTCATCCGGATTTAATTTATCTGCAAACATGAGAATTTTAATTAAATAAAGGGGATAATTAACAAAATAAATTGGGGATTTAAATAATTAATTAGGAAATTAAGCATAAATAATTCTAAAAATATAGAATTATCAGTATCGGTAGAGGCTGTAATAACCCTGCAGGCTTCTGATGCTCTACTTTCACCTGCTAACAAACGAGACACTTAGTGACATATTCTGTAATGTCTCTTTTCATTCCAGACCACCAATAAACCTTTCGAAGGTTTTGATACATCTTGGTACTCATCGGATGTATCGTGTACTTCGATGAGTGAGCCTTTGATAAAATTAGTCTCCTAATCTCAGGATCCTCGGGAACACATACTCTCCCTCTGAACCTCAATAAGTCATCTATACTCAGTTTAAAATCAGTACCCATACCTACCTGTATATGTCTCAGCCAATCAATACACCGTCGAGCTTTGCTGAGCCTGTCGAATGCGGCCAATCAACTCTGGTCTAACCTCATACTAGCCATGATATCTAATCTCTCAAATCCAGGTGGGGTTACATCCAATTTGAGGTTCACAAATTGTACCAACAACTCATGTTCCCGTACCATCATATAAGATACCAACCCTAGGTTCTTCCTGCTCAAAGCATCGATAACTACATTTGCCTTACCCGGGTGGTACATGATTTCACAATCATAGTACTTCAGGAGTTTGAGCCATCTCCTCTATCTCATATTCAGCTCTTTCTGCGAGAACAGGTACTTAAGGCTCTTATGATCTGTAAATATTTGAAACTTCTCACCGTAGAGGTAGTGGCGCCATATTTTTAAAGCAAACACCACGACCGTCAACTCTAAATCATGGGTCGGGTAGTTCCTCTTGTGATCTTTCAACTGTCTAGATCCATAGGCAACTACCTTCCCATCCTGCATAAGTACACAGTCCAGTCCCTGGTGTGATGCATCCGTATACATCAAGAATCCTCCAAAACTGGTAGGAATGGTGAGAACCGAAGCAGTGGTCAATCGACACTTAAGCTCCTCAAAACTCCTCTCACATGCCTCATCCCATACAAACTTAACATCTTTCCACGTGAGGCGTGTCAACGGAGCAGCTAGTCTGGAGAAACCCTCTACAAATCTCTGATAATATCCTGCCAATCCCAAAAAACTTCTGATCTCAGTAACTGTCATGGGCTGTTCCCACTGTACGACTACCTCTATCTTGGATGGATCCATTGACACCCTATCTTTTGACACAACATGGCCCAAAAATGAGATCTGCTTTAACCAAAAGTTACACTTGCTGAGTTTGGCATACAACTCTTTCTCTCGGAAGGTCTACAGAACTATCCTTAAGTGCTCCTCATGATCTTCCCTGTACTTGGAATAAACCAATATGTCATCAATGAACACAATTACAAACTTGTCCAGGTATGGCTTAAACATATCATTCATCAGTGCCATAAATGTTGCGGGGGCATTCGTCAATCCGAATGGCATCACCAAGAACTCGTAGTGGCCATAACGGGTACGAAATGCTGTCTTGGGTACATCTCCACTCTTGGTCCTCAACTAATGGTATCTTGACCGTAGATCTATCTTTGAAAACACTTGAGCTCCCCAGAGCTGATCCAACAAGTGATCGATGCGTGGAAGGGGGTACTTATTCTTGATGGTGGCCTTATTCAACAACTGGTAATCTATACACAGTCGGAGGCTTCCATCCTTCTTCCTTACAAATAGAACCGGAGCTCCCCAAGGTGAGACACTCGGGCTAATAAACCCCTTCTCTTGTAACTCTTGTAGCTATTTCTTTAGTTCTTCCAACTCAATCGATGCCATTCTATATGGTGGTTTCGATATCGGCTCAGTACTAGGCACTAACTCTATACAAAATTCCATTTCCCTTTCAGGTGGTAGCCCTGGTAAATCCTCCGAAAAGACATCAGGGTAATCCTTAATATGGGTATATCTCTCAATTCCAGATGTGCCTCATCTATATCGACCACGTAGGCAATAAACCCTTCACATCATTCTTTCCACCTTTAGTAACATAAACCATCACATCCACATTCAAAGTAAACAATAAATCCATCTCTCGATTATTATGGATTTCAAAATTGTACTTTTTCATTTATAATAATCATGAGATTTCATTTCTTTTCATCAAAGTTTACAATGAGATTGTCTAATCCTGAAAACATTAGGGTCTTAGCATGACAATCCATAACAACACGATTGGCAGCTAACTAATCCATTTCCAAAATTACATCAAAGTCATTCATATTCAATAAAATTAAATTTGTTGTCATTTCCTTTCCCTCTATCTTTAACTTACAATCTCTACATACATGCTCAGTCAATTGACTATCATTCATGGGTGTGGAAATTATCAACATTTTATCCAACAATGTAGATTTCACATACTTCATTAATTTATGTGCAAAGGAAGGTGATATAAAGGAATGCATGGCACCATGGTCAAATAATACCAATGCTTCCAAATCAAAGACTAGGATGGTACCTTTTATCACATCTGTCAATTCGTCTGCGGTGTCCTGTCCAGTGCGTGCACTCTTCCTCTGCTCACACCCATTATCTGCTTCCCCTTTTCATCAACTGTAGCCTTCCTCCTCGGGGTAGCAGTTTCAACTGGAGCTCTCTCTGGCTCCTTGCCCTTCTATGGGGCAATCTCAATCATCTCAGTACAGTATCTCAAGATATGTCCTAGCTTCCAACACCTAAAACACGAAACAGGGGGCACCTGACATGGTCTAGTACCATGGTATCTGCCACATCTCCTACACTGATCAATAGTGGGTCATGGTCCTCCAATAGCCATGCCCATCGGTGCAGTCAAAGTCGGGTATACGGGAGGTCTAGCAGCTCTCTCCTACATCTACTCAATCTTAGGTCTCTTATCAAAAAATCTCTAGCCTCCCCTCTTGGCCACTCTATCCATCCCGGATCTCTTCCAGTCTCTGTCTCTTCTGACACTAATCTTCCCAGGCTCGGAGGCATTTCGCTCAAAATCTTGCTCGCATAACTGAGCCTTGTGCACAGCCTCCTCATAAGTCTGAATATCAAATGGGGCTAGCTTAGTTCAGATGGCCAATCTCAATCTATCAACGAACTTTTGAATCTTTCGGGTCTCACTACCTATAGTATTCGGGTCATACCTCCCCAAAGATATAAACTTGGACTCATACTCGTCCACAGTGCGGTTCCCCTAAACCAAATTCTTAAATTTCATCCGTAATTTCCTCTGTACGGTGGTCGAAATGTACTGCCTCTTGAAGGCCTCCAAAAATATCTCTCATGAAATCTTGGAGTGTCTAGCCCTCAAAATCGCTTCGGTGGATCTCTACCAATGCTCTGCATCGCCTTTTAACATAAACATGGCAAAGGTTACCTTCTCAGCTAGTGTGCATCTGAAGAACCGATACAGTTTCTCCATCTCATACACCCAATCCTCCATAATCACTGGGTCCTTCACCCCTCTGAACATTGGAGGTTTCAACCCTTGGAATTCTCGCAATCTGCTCAACTCACAGTTGTAACCCAAATCGCTATCGCTCTATTGTGGTGAGATAGGAGAAGCTGTATGCTGGACTGGAGGTGGTGTAACAATAGCAGTCTCTGCAGTCTAAGGTCTCTCCGCCTCTGCAGCTACCTGTCTAGTAGCATTAGGCTATTTTGCGGTACCTCGTCTATCACTAGCACCCAATGCCTGAGTGACTATCTCAACTAGGCTCTCTATACTTTGTTCTATCCTAGCAAAGCGAGCCTCTGTATCCTTTGATCTCTCAGCAAGATCCTGTGGAGCCTGATCAGTCTGTGGCTCTGCACGGCTCTCAGGCCTACCTCTACGGCCTCTAGCACGTGCTCCTGCCCCTCTACCTCTACGCATAATAGGCATTATACCTAACTTCCTGTATTCATAACCATTATTAGACTCAATCCATCACGGTATACATAGTTATATCTAAACAAAAGCACAGTAATATAGGGATGTACTTTTCCTACATTTTATTACTGACTCACATCAGGCCAACTCAGCTCTGATACCAATCTCTCTCACGACCCAATTTATCCTTTCTAACCGAAAATCATTATAAATTTTTTTCGCGTTTTCCTTTCCTTACCCGATCGTGAACAAACTCACCACTACACAGTTGGGTTGTGAGTCAATAATAAACATCCACAATATTCATTCTCAAATAATCAAAATATGTGTCATTCATTTCAAGATAAGTTATACATGACATATTTTCTAACTTCTACATCCCCCATATTAATACAAATTGACTACTGTGCTTGTACGTTGTTTAGAAACAAAAAGAATCTTTGTGTATATACCTTTGGGTGATGGAGATGCAGCAAATGACTCAATAAAACGCCTCAGTCCTCACTGGGTAACTATGCACGCTTTGTAGAGGGGGAAAGTATAGAGGGATGAGCAACCACACGCTCAGTAAGGCAATAATGCAAGTATGGTAGATAACTACTCTATCTACATGCTGATAATGTTATGTATAAATCATTTATAACAGGAGCATGAGGAATTAAAACTATGCCATATGAGTATACATATATCATGTATTTAAATCATGGAAATTGGTATACAAAACATGGTAAAATCACCATGTACAAATCATCTCATGCTCATCAATCGTCAAATCCCATAGAAAAGGGAAATTCATTTAAGAAACATCCTTTTGAATCACATCTCTTTCTCAAATACACACAATCACATCACAAATGATTTTCTCAATCACAAACATCATTACCATTTCACAAATCAAATTCTACAAGGCTCGACCCCTCCCTCAGGTCTACCCTTGTAAGACCCAATTTTTATCGTATTTTCTTATGATTCACACATTTTATGAATAGTGTTTTATGTTAATGGAATCATAAGACAGATGATTTTGATCATGTAAATATGAATGAAGTAGTCGAACGTACGTAAAATTCAAAAATGAACAGTTAAGGAATTTCAAATTAAATTTATGAGATTTGAATTGTCTGGATAGAGATACGAATTTTAAATGAGAAATTATAGTGGGTCCAAGAAGGAAAGTCGGCCTAAATTGGTCCCAAACGTGTAGAAGGGTAAAACGGTAAAAAGACCAAAATCCAGTATAAAATTCGATAAGAAAATTTCATTAAAAATATGGATTTAGGAAATCTTGATCAATAAAGGAGAAATTATTGAATTTCGAGTCCAATTGATCAAGATATGAATTTATTGGAATTTATAGAAAATTTCACATCGAAAAATTATCCCAAAAATATTGGAAAAATACACCGAAAAGATGAAATAAGACAGATAAATTTATTTATGGATTAAATGAATAAAATATAAAATTTTAATGATATTTTGGGAATTTTAGAATATTTTAATGATTAAAATAATAATAAAATAAATTATAAATAAAAAGAAAAGAAAAAATAATAGAAACCGACGCCGCGACGCGCCCCACCGACGCCGGAATCTGACAGATCGAAGAGAGGAACGGTAGCCACCGATGTGATTTCGACCCGATCCAAGGCTAACCAACGCTCCCCTACCAGAGACGAGCCGAACGACGACAGCGGCGCATCGGGAACCGACCAAATGACATCAGAACGACAAAAAAGGACTAAATCGATAGACCGGTTCAGTGAGAAGGGTACTATGATGAACCGAATCGAACCGGTTCAGCCAAGAAAGAGAGGAAAAAGGGAGAAAAAGAAAGAAAAAGAGAAAACAGAAAAAAAGGGGAAGATTTTCATGGATACACCGAACTTCAGGTAAATCGGTAAGAGGTCAAAAGTGACCAATTTGATTTTCAAGAAATTTATTTAAATTATATTTGATCGAAAAATAACCCGAAATTAAATATAAAATTATGTAGTTTGACGATAAATTTTGAATGTGAGCCGATCGAACTCCGATTTATGCACCATCACATAATTTCGGGTAAGTAAAGCTCATTTATGACAACAGTATGATTATTACGCAATTTGAATTTATTTTATAGATTTCGGATTAATTTCTGCATAAAAATAAATTATATTTGTATTTTTGAATTAATTGTTGTAAATGATATACGGGCTATCCAAAGAGTTTGGAACGAAGCCCAATGGGTATTGAGAGCCCAATAGAACCGAAGAAGGGATTTAATAAGTGGAAACAGGCTGAAAATGAGTCGAGGCCCATTAAGATGCAATCGAGCCCAATAAAGTAAAATAGGCCATGTGCTTTAGATTCGATCAGTAAGAGTGAAATACTAATAAGTATATTAGAACTGACCCAAATATGTGGTTATATGCAGCTCCATAGACTTGGTTTGGAGTGAATTGGATTGAGAGATTGGGTGCGATTGAGGAAAGATAAGCTTGTAAAGAGATTCCAAGGGAATTTTACGGACTGCTAGAGGTAACTTTATGCAATTTCGACATCATTTACATTCCCTAAATTTTTCTGAAGGGTCTAGATTTAAAATAAGAATTTTGGGTGCCCGGATGGGTAAATGACCAAAATACCCCTGTGACGGGTAAAATTTCAAAAATTAGGAAAAGTTGAGAGGAGCAAGAATAAGAGGTTTCTGCTTGTTTTTGAGGTGTTTTGACACGTGCATTGGTAGGCTGGCTAACTTTTAAATAAAAATGCACAGCATTGCATATATTCAACAATGTCGTTTCTTGTGGAAATTGTTTTGAGATAACAGAGTCGCCTACGTGATTTTATGAAAATGTGACATGCTAGAGCTCAGCTTGCACGAGTTTTGATTTGTGTGATGCATGCATTAGTGCTGGAGAAAAAGCTCACACTAGAGTTTTACATGCATAGGTGCTGGAGTCTAACTCGCACCAGATTTTCATATGATTTTCGTGATAGGGTGCTAGAGTCTAACTCGCATTAGATTTTCTCTTGATTTTTATGACATAGTGCTGGAGCCTAGCTCGCACTAGCTTTACATGATTTTGACAGAGTGCTGGATCTTAGCTCGCACTAGATTTTATGAAATTTTATGAAACGCGTACTGGAGCTTTGCTCGCACGCTATTTTCCTTTATTTTATGAGAGTGCTAGAGCATTGCTCGCATTGATTTTATGAGACATGCGATGAGCCGTGCTTGGAGCGTCGGGTAAACTGTGTGTCACCCTGATTAAATATGCTTGCACGTGCATTTTGAGACCAGCACGATTATTAATATGAGATATGGGTCCACGGAGTACGTTGTATCGTGCAAGTAGCGTGGAGGACGCTGTACTGTGCTGGGATGGATTATGTGGCATCTTCGGATATGAGTGGCATCTTCAGATGCGAGATATCAGGCAAGACCGATGGGATGGAATGACCCACCTCCCAGGGCAGTTCCCGATAGTGGTGAGACCCTGCACATAGGATCCGTGTAGCAATGGGATCACGAGTATATGGCCATACTCCTGGTTATTTGCCTGAGATATATATTACCTAGTCTCGCATGTTATAAATTGATGTTTTGAGAAACATGTTTTGTGGACTTTATGCAACTCTGGATCACCTGAGGGAGGGGTAGGATCCTGACTGATATGTGATTTTGATGAGAATGAAGCTGAGGTTTTGAACTGAAACTTGCATGACGTTATTTCCATGCTATTTAAACCCAAGCATGATGTAAACTGGTTTTACATGACATTCATTGTGTCGCATGTTACTATTGCTTTGAAAAGCATTTGATGTCATGGTTTTGTGTGAGTCAGGAACACCCGAGGGAGGGGTTAAGTCCTAGCTGTGTTGTGAAATTTTAACGAGAATGAAATGATTTAAATGGATTTGCATGTTGAGTTTTCCATGCTCTTTGAAATCCATATGTGAACTTATTTTACATGACATCATGAATTGTAGCATCTATTTTGAAATGTGTGGAGAAAGGGTAGTTTATGCATGGCACCACATTCATGTAGGTAGTATGGTTACCTACTTTTTTGTAGGATTGCCTTACTAAGCTTGATGTGCTCACCCCTTTCATTTTCCTACACAGATTTCTTTCAGTAGACTTTGAGGTGATTGAGTACTGCATTCCTGATATCCGTTGTTGCCCATCACTTGAAGTATATACACTTGTACATATTGAGAATAGCACAGTAACATGTTTGTAAGTAACTTTCGGGGATGTATAGACATTGTAAATACTTGTAAATGAATGGGAAGGAATTAGTGAAAAACTAATGTGTTTACCTTTCCTTTAATAAGGAATTAAGTTATATGGTGAATGAATGGTGGGACTGGAATTGACGCATAGGCCAATTGTTAGTGGAGTGTGGTCACAATCAGAGCACAGGTAAGTATGAAAGAAAAATAAAAAATTTACTCTGATTTTGGGTCGTGACAACCCTGGAAGTCAAAATGACACTCAAGTATCAAAATCATGTGGTGTTATGTAATAAGCAAGGAGACAGGTCACTATATCTCAATGTACTATGTTGGCCAACTACATCATAAATCATCCCAGACTACACGAATTTCAGTGTGTAGGGTATCATGCTAGAACGAAGGTGGGTTAATTCTCTGCCAGACTTACTCATCTCGTAACCACCACGCGATACATCATACTCCATGTGATATACACGGTACAACGTACTCCGCAGACCCATATCATGGTTGGGGGTGCCTGTCGTAGGTCTTATCGACCCTATACCAAGTGTAACCTTTATAGTCTCAAGTGCACGTGGGAGTACTCTTAATACCAGGTCCTAACCCCTCATGGCCTTGCTCGCCCCTTTTGGGTTCCTTGATTCAGGTTCTAACCCCTCACCCTCACCCTACTCAAGAGGTCTGTTAGGCCTATTGGGTTCCCTAAATGGATTAGTGTCAGGTCCTAGCCCCTCACCCTTACCTCACTCAAGAGGTCTGTTAGGCCTATTGGGTTCCCTGAATTCCAATCCATATTACCCTCACCACGGCATCATACATACCACAGTGTGAAAACCTGTGCGAGCTAAGTTCTAGCACGATTCATGTATTATCATTAGATCACTTCGTACGAGCAGCGCTTTAGTACGACATTTATGCAAAAAAATATGATAAAACCACGTACGAGCATAGCTCCAGTACGATTATATGCATAAAAAAAGCCACTTGAAATTCACATATGAGCAGAAGCTCCAGTACGGTTTATAAAACATCATCATAGTTTCAAATCAAGGTGTGAGCTAAGCTCCATCACGTTTCATATAAGTAAAAGCATAAAAATACAGTGCGAGCTAGGCTCCAGCACGATTTAATTCACATAGTTCGATAGACGGCTCATATACATCCAAAACAAATCTCAAAACATGTTTAGCACCTCACATGTGCTATTCCACCACATCAATAAATCACTAGTCGACCTATCTTTTTACTTACCCAAAACAAAGTATTGAGTTTTGTGAAAACATTCAAAACATGTGATTTACGCAATTATTAGCCTTACTATCCCATTTCTTTATAACACCATTTCAAACCACCAAATCTCATACAAATACTCATAGTTGTTTCCATACATCGTCAAACTCATTTCTAAATACGCATGCATTTTTACAACACCTTATATACCCACAAAATACGAGCAGCTACCTCTATATACTTACAGAATTTCCTTACATGGAATCGCGACAAGTGATTCCACTTCCTTAAAGCTGCTTATTCGTGTAGTTCGATTCGTCTCAAACGAACTTTTTGAAACTGCATATAAATGTATTTCACAACATTTAGCCCATTATAATCCAACTCTTATGTTTAATATAGTCGATTCGACCTATAGTCTCTATTAACGCTTATAGGGTCTCGTTTCATTATTCTACCCATAACATGAGTCTTTAGATCCTTTTAGGCCTATTAACTCATTCCAAATCGATATTAAATAGATATTAAGTTCATAGTGTTCATATTTCATTGATTTCTTCACTATGGCATTTATCAAGCATTTTCATACTCATTTTCCATAATTTTCCCTAAACTCACAATGCAACTCCATTTAATTATCTCAAATTATCCACATTACTCCAATAACAACTTAACATAATCCATAAATCATGAACATACCCAAATCACACTTTCTCACACTAGACTCATTCCATTTTCTAGGTTATAAGTGTTCCATTGCTTTCTATGGTTTCTATCATAAATATTCACACCAATCTACTCCAACATCAATAATTAAACAAATGTACTTGGGCTGGAGTATTAGAAACTTACCAATCTAGTTTCTCTTCTTGCTCCAAAGGGAAATGTTCCTTGCTCCTTCAATACCAACAATGAGGTTTTGATTCCCAACGATGTTGTTCTTCTCTTTGAAATGAACAACTTTGTGTCTAATAGCTCCCCTTCAATTCTAACTGAAAATGGCTGATTTAAAGAGATAAAATCTAGGTTTTGAGTGGAAAAATGGAAAGGAAATGTTCTATCTCAGAAAAGTGCAGATTTCACTTCTCCTTTTATAGAAATCACTTGATGAGATCGATCTGTCCAAGCATGAGATCGATCTGGTCCTCTTAAATCTCTCATTTTCACGCCAATTTGAATGCATGGGATCGATCTGTCAAAAGCTTGAGATCGATCTGTCTCAGGCAATAGCTTAAAGAGATCGATCTGCATCCAGGGGAGATCGATCTGCATCCAACCCGAGAGCTAAGGAAATCGATCTGTTTGCCTTAAGAATCGATCCTCATTTTACAGAATGTTAAGTAGATCGATCTGGCTCCATTGGAGATCGATTTGTCTTGTTCCATTACTTAAATAAGAGCATTTTTTGCTCTTCTAGATCGATCTCTCATCCTATTAGATCGATCTGGCCTTCATATTTTCTAGATTTTCTGCAGTTTTCTGTAACAACTCACACCCAAACATTCTTAATTTGCTGCCATGGTCATTTTCTCATCCAACCACCTTTAAGACTTGAAAATAGTATCCATTCATAGCTTATACTGTGTGTAATCATTGTATAGCCAAAGGTATACAATATAAGACCAAATTGAAGTATTTAGGTTCATGCAACTTCCTTCCATTTACCACACTACTCATTTCTCATTCCACTCACATTCATCACATTCAAAAGCCCAATCCTTCGTATTCATACACAATGAAACTTGTATGTACATTACAATCTCATTTTACCAGTGTGTACATCGAATTTATAGACTTTACACCAATTATACTTCACGTTACAAGTACACTACCATACTTATGAATCCATAAAGTTTACATCCAAAATACGGGTCTTACAACCACATTCTCATTCAGTTGTATTAAATTATTCAAGCTTTGCCCATGCATGTTTTTTGACAAAATTGCACATTTTGACTAGTGGGTTGGATTTTGAGAATTTCTAAGTTTTTCTTTTGGAACTTAAATTTGTCAACGATGCATAAATTTTTGTTACGTAAGCATGTCTCGATTGAAGCATAAATAATATTTTCTTTTAATGAAAGGTGCATGGTGTCGTTACATAATTATCATAATTTACCACTGCATGGTGTGTTTGCATGGTATTTTACTAGCTTCAGTTATGTAAATTTCTTACTGAGCGTGTGGTTGCTCACCCCTCTTTTCCAACACTTTTCAGATTAGATTCGCAAGGCGAGCTTCACGTTCTTACTGACTCCATCTACCTGGTGAGTAGTTTTTGGATTTCTGAGGTATATGCAACAGACGACATATATGTATATATATATGCATGTTTTATTTCAGATCATGTATACATGATGTATTTAGTTGGAAGTTGTTTAAAGTATTATCGCTATGAATACTCTTAGGTTTCTTCTTTTCGGTATATAGTAATTGAACGACTAATATGTTATATGGTGTTTAACCAACTAGTCAAGTTTGTGGTTATGTGATGCTCTGATGAATTTTGTTATTACAGATTAAATATTTCTTTAGTTAAGTACATGTGATGAATACGGTGTAAATTGTAGGAAATGACTTAGTTCGATTATGCCGTTATGCTGTCGAATTTACGAAAGAAACCTGTTCTCACATATATCATAAGTCACGACTAGATATTGATCATTTACGAAAATTTAAATAAGAGTAGCATGAATTCCTACATTGGACACAAAACAAAAAGTAAAATGATCCATAGAGACATTACATTATCTTATAGCACGATTCCGTTTAACATTGCGCATTTACGTTTAAGGTTAGGTCACGGGGTGTGACACAAATGGATGGTATTATAAGGTGTGATTTGTCCATAGGCTGATGTGGAGCACTAAATGACATGGAAATATCTTCCAAGAAGAGTCAAGCAATTAAAGATAAGTGGCAAGGGGTGCCAACTCATCTACAATGCCAAATTACTCTTGCACCCCTAGTTTGAGCTACTATAAAAGAAAATACTAGAAAAATTCAAAAGGGTTGGCTGGCTTCTGTTAGGTTAACTTTCGGTACTCTTTAATGGTTTTTAATAGTTTAGAGTAGCCACCATTTTTATTTTCCAAGTACCTTTACATTTCCCTTGTTATTTCCTGTGAGACCCCGTATATGTATAATGGTATATATGTACATAGAAATGTAAATAGAGTTGTACTATGAATTCATAAGTGAAGCATATGTGATGTAAGTCCATAAGTTAATGTACACACTTGTGATAAGAGTTGTAATTGTACATACAAGTTACATTATGTATGAATGTAAAGAAATGGACTTAAACATGTGGAGAATGTGAGTAGAATGGATTATGAGTAGTGTGGTAAAATGGAAGTAGAATTGCATAAGTTGTGCACTTCCATTTGGTTTATATCGTACACTTTTGGTTATACAAGGATTCCACACAAGTTTCAATAGGAATAAGGTATGTATGGATGTCATTGTCAAGCCTCAAAGATGAATGGATGAGAAAATGATCATGGTAGCAAATTAAGGATGTTTGAGTATGAGTTGCTGCAAAAGAACTGCAAAAAATCTGGAAACTATGAATGGCAGATTGATCTCAGGGGATGAGAGATCGATCTGGAAGAGCCAGAATGCTCTTATTTGGGTAGTGGAATAGAGTAGATCGATCTCTAATGGAGTCAAATCGATCTCCTAAGCATTCTGTAATGAAAAGATCGATCCTCAAGCACCCAGATCGATCTCCTTAGCTCTCTGTTTGGGAGCAGATCGATCTCATGCTTCGACAGATCGATCTCATGCTTAAAATACCATGAAAATGAGGGATTTAAGGGGACTAGATCGATCTCCTCAAGCTATTTCTATAAAAAGAGTGTTGAAAATCTAAAAATTTCGAGAAAAACACCATTCTTCCATTTTCAACCCAAAAACCTAACTTTTTCTCTCTAAAATCAACCATTTTTAGTAAGATTTGAAGAGAGACCATTAGAGGCAAAGTTGTTCCTATCAAAGAGAAGAACAACATAGTTGGAAGGCATTTACCCATTATTAGTATTGAAGGAGCTAAGGGTATTGTCATTTGGAGCAAGAAGAGAAATCAAACTTGGTAAGATTCTAACACTCCAACTATGGTACATTATCTATTTAATTGATTTTGGAGTTGTTTGGCATGAGTATGGATGGTTGGAAACTATCTAAAATGCATTGGAATGATTATGACCTAGAAATGGTCTAGTGTGAGAAAGTGGAATATATGGAGATTAATGATGAATGAGATATGTAGAAGTTAATAATAGTGTTGTGGTATGATTTTAAGATGTTATTAGTGGATAAATTGTGAGATTTACCTAAAAGAGGTAAAATATGGATTAAGGCATTGGTAAAATGCATAAGTGAATTATATTGAATAGTGAGGTCAAATTTGGGTTAAAAACATTAACTCAAATGATTTGAATGAATGAATCGCAGCTTTCGAGGATATGCCGGGGCAAGTTGAGCCAAAAGCGTGAAAAGCTAAGAGGAAAGGAGTCACACCAAGTAAATCAAGGTAAGGGAATTGTGTGAACTCTTAGAGATATCTGTGCGCAACTTGGGCGCATTAAATGCTTTGCTAGAATGCATGAGACATTAGGAAATGATGTTGGGTGATTGAAGGGCAAAAGTTGGGTGTTTGACAAAATGTGCATGAAAACAAAAGCATATTGCTTTGAAAATCATGTTTTATTGCTTTTTAGCAAATGATTGGTAGGTTGGCTGACATTGAAATGATTTGCAAAAGAAATGAGTGTGTTTTGGTTATGTTAACCATACTTTGCAAAGTTTTGAGCCACCTACATGATTTCGTGAGTATGAAAGTGTGCCAGAGTATGACTCGCACGAGATTTGACGTGTTTTAAACACATGAGTGCTAGAGGAACTAGTTTTCACATGGATTTCATATTTATTTTTGGCATTGTGCTTGGAGTTTGTCTCACACTCGATGCCTACCTTGCATGTTGCCGTGTTTGGAGCTTCGAGTAGACTGGGTGTCACATCGATTAAATAGGCTCACACGTCTATTATTTTGACATGATTAATTAGTCATGTTAGGAGCTTCGGGTAGACAAGAGGTCGTACCGATTAAATAGGCTCACACTTCCATTTGAGATGTGGCGTGATATGATGTGTTGATTGGGTCCATGAAGTATGTTGTACTGTGCATGTAGCATGGAGTACGTTGTACCGTGTTAAGTTGTGATGTGCCGTCTTCGAATGAGATTTGTTATGGATCGGCGGGTAGGATTTGATCTACCTCCCTTGTGGAAGCAGATAGTGGTGATATCCCGCACACCTGATCCGAGTAGCCGGTATCACAGGTTATGTACATAGGCCTTGAGGTTATTACCTGTTGTTGAACTGCCTATCTCAAATGTCTATTGCTTTGAGAATAAATCCATGTTTGAAATGATTTGTGGGTCAGGAAAGTTCGAGAGTGGGCTGAGACCTGACCAGTGTTGGATTGATTTGTTAATGGTTTTTAAAGTGCACGGATGCATGATGTTTAATGCCATGCTTTATTATGAAAATGCATGATGTTTAATGCCATGCTTTATTGTGAAAATGCATGATGGTTAATGCCATGCTATTTGAGAAAATGTATGATGGGTAATGCCATGCTTTTATTGTGAATTATGCATGATGATTTATACCATGCTTTGAGTTAAAATGTGCACTGGATTTTAATAGCATGAATGCTTTACATACCATTAACACAATCATACACTCATGTTTTGAGATAAATGATGAATGAAATGCTTTTGAGCATGGCATCATGATCACGTAGATAGTGCAGTATCTACCTGTTCGCATGATTGCCTTACTGAGCGTGTGGTTTGCTCACCCCCCTTATTTTCCCCCTTTCTACAGAGTGTTGAGTATAGATTGAGAGTGACTGGAGGCGTTTCCCTTTTGGTAATCCGCTGCATCCCATCGCTAAAGGTATACACACTTGGATTATTTTGTATCTAAACTAGACATAGGACAGTAGCATTTTGTATGTAACTATTGGGGATGTAAAACAATGTAAGCACATGTAACAACTCTGATATATATATATATATATATATACATTTATACAAGTGTTTACTCATAAATAATGTTCAAATTGAATTGGTATGGTGGAGTGAGTTAGAAGTCGACAGACAGCCCAACTATTAAGGAGAGTTGCTGTTCACGATTGAGGTAAGGATGAATAATAAATGATACATGAAAATATGAAAAATTTGTACGTATTTTGGTAAGTTGAGGGTCGTGACAGAAGTTGGTATTAGAGCTGAGTTGGTCTGATGTGTGTCGTGTCTAAAATACTTAAAAAGTTGAAAAATTACATCCCCATGTTATTATGCTTGTTTAGATACAGTTGTGTGTGTGTCGATGGGTTGACTAAGTAATTGGTTGTGAATGTAGGGAATTAAGTAAATATGCCTAATACCAGTCGCGGTAGAGGGATGAGAGCACAGGCTCGAGCCGTAGAGGTAGGCCTGGGGGTCGTGTTGAGCCAGAAACACACGAGGCTCAGGATGATGTTGAGGTGGAGGCTGATGTTGAGCACGCTCCACAGGGTCCAGAGGAAAGGCTCGAGAGTACTGAGGCTCGCTTCGCGAGGATTGAGCGAAGCATTGAGATGATTGTGGAGTTGGTCATCCAATCTTTATTTGGAGTTAGCGGTAGGCAAAGTCCCGCTACACAGGGTGATGCCGAGCAGGCGACAGCTCCTGAGGCATGGGCAGGGCCAGCCCAAAGTCCTCAGACGATAGATACCCCACCCACACAGGATGTGCCTACGCCGGTTGCTACACCAGGCAGTAGAGGTTAGGGATATGGATGTAATTTGGATAGACTGCGACAGTTCCAGAAGTTTGGACCGTCATCTTTCAGTAGAGTAAAGGACCCAGTAGCGACGGAGGATTGGATCAATGAGATCAAGAAATTATATGGGTTCTTTGAGTGTACTAGCATCGAGATGGTAGCGTTTGCCGCTTTTATGCTGAAGGGGTCAACAGAACATTGGTGGAAGTCCACCATGCCTATTTTGAGAGCCCAGCATACTGAGATCAGCTGGGATATATTTTTGGAGGCCTTCCGGAGACAGTATGTTCTGGATACCGCACAGCGAAAGCTAAATATGGCATTTTTGGGACTGACCCAAGGGAGCAAGATTGTGGATGAGTATGAGACTACTTTTATCTCCTTGGGCAGGTATGATCCCAACATGATGAGTAATGAGGTTGAGAAGATCCAGAAGTTTGTGCATGGATTGAGACTGACCATCAGGTCTAAACTGGTTCCCCTGGATATACCGACCTATGAGGAGGTAGTGCGCAAGGCGCAATTGTGTGAACAAGATGTTAATAGAATCGCCTCAGAGTTTGGAAAGGTTAGTAAGATGAGGGACAGAGATAAGAAGAGACCTATGATGGATAGAGGCTTCAGCTATAAAGGAAGCAAGAGGTTTGCTGGGAAGAGGCCGAGGATTGATGAGATCTGGGAGAGGACAGTTAATACTCCCATGTATCCGGCCATTGCTCCAGCTAAGGGAATTGTGATTGGAGGACCACGACCTACTACAGAACAGTGTGGCAAGTGTGGTAGGTACCATGGTACTCGACCATGCTATGGATCTCTTGTAGTATGCTTCAAATGTGAGAAGCCAGGGCACATAATCAGAGATTTCCCAGAGATGATAGAGAGAGCCCCACAGAAGGGCAAGGAGCCAGAGAGAGCTCCAGTTGGTACAGCTGCTCCGAGGAGGAGGGCTACAGTCGAGGAAAAGGGGACGCAAGCAGTGGGTGTAAGCAAAGGATGAGTGCATGCACTGGACCAGGACACTGCAGATCAATCATCAGATATGGTAAAAGGTACCATCCAAATCTTTGATTTAGAAGCTTATGTACTGTTTGATCCTGGTGCCACGCATTCCTTTTTTTCACCATCCTTTGCATGTAAATTGTTGAAGCATGTAAAACCCACATTGCTTGATAAGATGTTGTTGATATCTACCCCTATGAATGATAGTCAATTGACTGAGCATGTATATAGAGATTGTAAGATAAGGATAGGAGGTAAAGAAATGGCAGCTGATTTAATTTTATTAAATATGAATGATTTTAATGTGATCCTAGGAATGGATTGGTTAGCTGCCAATCATGTTGTTATGGATTGTCATGCAAAAACTTTGATATTTCCCAAGATAGACTATCTTGTAGTAAATTTTGTGAAATGAAGCTAAAGAACATGATTTTTATAAGTGTGATGAGTACAATCTTGATACATGATGTATGAAAGATAAATTTGATTTCATTTATTTATGTGATGTGAAGATTTATGATTACTAATAGTGGAAAGAATAATGTGAAGGATTCATCGCTTTTGTGATTGAGACGGATAAGGAATGTCCAGAATTGGGAGACATTCCAGTGGTTAGGGAATTTCCAGATATCTTTCCGAATGAGTTACCAGGGTTACCTCCAGATAGAGTGATGGAGTTTGGTATAGATTTGGCACCTGGTACAGAGTTGATGTCCAAGCCACCGTACAGAATAGCTTAAGTTGAGTTGGAAGAACTAAGGAAACAGCTGCAAGAGTTGCTAGAGAAGAGGTTCATCAGACCGAGGGTCTCACCTTGGGGAGCACCGATTCTGTTTGTACAAAAGAAGAATGGAAGCCTCCGACTGTGTATAGATTACCGGTTGTTGAATAAGGCCATCATCAAGAATAACTATCCCCTTCCACGCATCGATGATTTGTTGGATCAGCTTAAGGGAGCGCAGGTCTTTTCCAAGATAGATCTGAGATCAGGGTACCATCAGTTGAAGATACGAGGTGGAGATGTACCCAAGATAGCTTTTCGCACCCGGTATGGGCATTATGAGTTCATGGTTATGCCATTCGGTTTGACGAATGCTCCCGCAGCTTTTATGTCGTTGATGAATAAGGTATTCCACCAGTATTTAGACCGATTTGTGATCGTGTTTATTGATGATATACTGGTGTACTCAAGGTCTAGAGAGGAGCATGAGAGGCATCTAAGGATAGTACTACAGACCCTTCAAGAGAAGAAGTTGTACGCTAAACTCAGTAAGTGTGACTTTTGGTTGGAACAGATCTTTTTCCTAGGTCATATAGTATCAAAAGATGGAGTGTTAGTGGATCCATCTAAGATTGAGGCCATAGTTCAGTGGCAGAGACCCCAGACAATGACAGAGATCAGAAATTTCCTGGGTTTAGCTGGGTATTACCGAAGATTTGTAGAGGGATTCTCGAGATTAGCTGCTCCTTTGACATTTCTCACGAGGAAAAATGTAGAGCTTGTGTGGGACGATAAGTGTGAGGAAAGCTTTGAGGAGTTGAAAAGGAGATTAACTACAGCTCCAATACTCACCATTCCTACCAGCTCAGGAGGTTTCTCGGTGTATACGGATGCTTCATACCTAGGACTAGGCTGCGTATTGATGCAGGATGGGAAGGTAGTAGCCTATGGATCAAGGCAATTAAAGGATCATGAGAGGAGCTACCCGACCCATGACCTAGAGTTGGCAGCGGTGGTATTTGCGTTGAAGATATGGCGTCACTACCTCTAGGTGAGAGATTTCAGATTTATACAGATCATAAGAGCCTTAAGTACATGTTCTCACAGAAAGAGTTGAACATGAGACAGAGGAGGTGGCTCGAGCTGTTAAAGGATTATGATTGTGAAATCCTATACCACTTGGGTAAAGCAAATGTGGTTGCTGATGCATTAAGTAGGAAGCATCTCGGGATGGTATCATTTATGATGATTAGGGAACACGAGCTGTTGGAACAGTTCACGAACCTCAATTTGGATATGACCCCGCCTGACACTAATAGTGGATTTATGATAGCTAGCCTGCAGTTGGAACCGAATCTAGTAGATCGAATCCGACAGGCTCAGCGAGTTGATCAGTAGTGTAGTGATATTGTCGGGCAGATACAGAGGAGTATAGACACGGACTTTGAGTTGAGTTCGGATGGGTTGTTGAGGTTCAGAGGTAGGATATGTGTTCTTGATGATGCAGAGATCAGAAGGTTGATCTTAACAGAGGCTCACTCATTAAAGTATACGATACGTCCAAGGGGTACGAAGATGTATCAAAACCTTAGAAAGGTTTATTGGTGGTCTGGAATGAAAAAGCACATTGCTGAATATATTGCTAAGTGTCTCGTTTGTCAGCAGGTGAAGGTAGAGCATCAGAAGCCTACAGGGTTATTGCAGCCTCTACCGATACCGACATGGAAGTGGGAGTATGTCCCATGGATTTGTGATGGGATTGCTGAGGACCCGGAGAGGTCATGATGCCATATGGGTGATTGTGGATCGGTTGACAAAATCAGCCCATTTTCTAGCTATAAGAGCTATCGATACTCTGAGCCAGTTAGCGAACCTATATGTGCGCGAGATAGTGAGGCTACATGGAATTCCAATGAGCGTTGTTTCTGATAGGGATGCCCGCTTCACTTCCCACTTCTAGGAATGTTTTCAGGAAGCGATGGGGACCCAGTTGGGTTTTAGCACCGCATTTCATCCTCAGACAGATGGTTAGTCAGAGAGGACTATACAGACCTTGGAGGATATGTTGAGAGCGTGTGCATTTGATTTTGGAGGCTCTTGGGATGACCATTTTCCACTCACAGAGTTCGCGTATAATAATAGTTTTCATGCGAGTACCGGGATGGCACCATATAAGGCATTGTATGGGCGTAGATGTCGTTCCCCTATTGGATGGGAAGAGGTTGGTGACAGACAAATCTTTGCTCCTGACTTGGTTAGACAAGCCTCTGAGCATGTCCAATTGATATGTGAGAGGTTACGGACAGCTCAGAGCAGGCAAAAAAGTTATGCTGACAAGAGACGAAGACCACTAGAGTTTGATGTGGGTGAGTCGGTGTTCTTGAAAGTTTCCCTTTCGAAAGGAATTATGAGATTCGAAAAGAAGGGAAAGTTGAGCCCTCGATATATAGGGCCATTTGAGATACTTGATAGAGTGGGAGATAAGGCGTATAGGTTGGCATTGCCACCAGAGTTGGCAAGTGTGCATAACGTCTTCCACGTATCCATGTTGAGGAAGTACCACCCGGACCCGGCACATGTGATAAGATATGAGCCATTGGAGCTCAATGAGGGTATGACATACATTGAAAGGCCAGTTCGGGTATTGGATAGAAAAGAGAAAGTGTTGAGATCAAAGACAATTCCCTTGGTGAAAATACTTTGGCAACATCACACTGTGGAAGAAGCCACATGGGAATTGGAGAGTTTGATGTGGGAGAAGTATCCCGAGTTGTTCACAGAATAATTGGTTCTAATTTGGAGGACCAAATTTTCTAAGTCGGGGAGAATGTGAGACCCCATATATGTATAATGGTATATATGTACATAGAAATGTAAATAGAGTTGTACTATGAATTCATAAGTGAAGTATATGTGATGTAAGTCCATAAGTTAATGTACACACTTGTGATAAGAGTTGTAATGGTACATACAACTTACATTATGTATGAATGTAAAGAAATGGACTTAAACATGTGGAGAATGTGAGTAGAATGGATTATGAGTAGTGTGGTAAACTGGAAGTAGAATTGCATAAGTTGTGCACTTCCATTTGGTTTATAATGTATACTTTTGGTTATACAAGGATTTCACACAAGTTTCAATAGGAATAAGGTATGTATGGATGTCATTGTCAAGCCTCAAAGATGAATGAATGAGAAAATGATCATGGTAGCAAATTAAGGATGTTTGAGTATGAGTTGCTGCAGAAGAACTGCAGAAAATATGAAAACTATGAAGGGCAGATTGATCTCAGGGGATGAGAGATCGATCTGGAAGAGCCAGAATGCTCTTATTTGGGCAATGGAATAGAGTAGATCGATCTCCAATGGAGCCAGATCGATCTCCTAAGCATTCTGTAATGAAAAGATCGATCCTCAAGCACCCAGATCGATCTCCTTAGCTCTCTGTTTGGGAGCAGATCGATCTCATGCTTTGACAGATTGATCTCATGCTTAAAATGCCGTGAAAATGAGGGATTTAAGGGGACCAGATCGATCTCCTCTTGGTGTAGATCGATCTCCTCAAGCTATTTCTATAAAAAGAGTGTTGACAATCTGAAAATTTTGAGAAAAACACCATTTTTCCATTTTTAACCCAAAAACTTAACTTTCTCTCTCTAAAATTGCCATTTTCAGTAAGATTTGAAGAGAGACTATTAGAGGCAAAGTTGTTCCTATCAAAGAGAAGAACAACATAGTTGTAAGGCATTTTCCCATTGTTGGTATTGAAGGAGCTAAGGGCATTGTCATTTGGAGCAAGAAGAGAAATCAAACTTGGTAAGATTCTAACACTCTAACTATGGTACATTGTCTATTTAATTGCTTTTGGAGTTGTTTGGGATGAGTATGGATGGTTGAAAACTATCTAAAATGCATTGGAATGATTATGACCTAGAAATGGTCTAGTGTGAGAAAGTGGAATATATGGAGATTAATGATGAATGAGATATGTAGAAGTTAATAATAGTGTTGTGGTATGATTTTAAGATGTTCTTAGTGGATAAATTGTGAGATTTACCTAAAAGAGGTAAAATGTGGATTAAGGCATTGGTAAAATGCATAAGTGAATTATATTGAATAGTGAGGTCAAATTTGGGTTAAAAACATTAACTCAAATGATTTGAATGAATGAATCGCAGCTTCTGAGGATACGCCGGGGTGAGTTGAGCTAAGAGCATGAGAAGCTAAGAGGAAAGGAGTCACACCAAGTAAATCGAGGTAAGGGAATTGTGTGAACTCTTAGAGATATCTGTGCGCAACTTGGGCGCATTAAATGCTTTGCTAGAATGCATGAGACATTAGGAAATGATGTTGGGTGATTGAAGGGCAAAAGTTGGGTGTTTGACAAAATGTGCATGAAAGCAAAAGCATATTGCTTTGAAAATCATGTTTTATTGCTTTTTAGCAAATCATTGGTAGGTTGGCTGACTTTAAAATGATTTGCAAAAGAAATGAGTGTGTTTTGATTTTGTTAACTATACTTTGCAAAGTTTTGAGCCACCAACATGATTTCGTGAGTATGAAAGTGTGCTAGAGTATGACTCGCACGAGATTTGACGTGTTTTATACACATGAGTGCTAGAGGCACTAGTTTTCACATGGATTTCATATTTGTTTTGGCATTGTGCTTGGAGTTTGTCTCGCACTAGATGCCCACCTTGCATGTTCCCGTGTTTAGAGCTTTGAGTAGACTGGGTGTCACATCGATTAAATAGGCTCACACGTGTATTATTTTGACATGATTAATTAGTCGTGTTAGGAGCTTCGGGTAGACAAGATGTCATACCGTTTAAATAGGCTCACACGTGCGTTTGAGATGTGGCGTGATATGATGTGTTGATTGGGTCCACAGAGTACGTTGTACCATGCATGTAGCATGGAGTACGTTGTACCGTGTTGAGTTGTGATGTGCCGTCTTCGGACGAGATCTACTATGGACCGACGGGTAGGATTTGACTCACCCCCGTGTGGAAGCAGATAGTGGTGATATCCTGCACACCTGATCCGTGTAGTCGGTATCACAGGTTATGTACATAGGCCTTAAGGTTATTACCTATTGTTGAACTCCCTATCTCACATGTCTATTGCTTTAAGAATAAATCCATGTTTGAAATGATTTATGGGTCAGGAAAGTCCGAGGGTGGGCTGAGACCTGACCAGTGTTGATTTGATTTGTTAATGGTTTTTAAAGTGCACGGATGCATGATGTTTAATGCCATGCTTTATTGTGAAAATGTATGATGTTTAATGCCATGCTTTATTGTGAAAATGCATGATGGTTAATGCCATGCTATTTGAGAAAATGCATGATGGGTAATGCCATGCTTTTATTGTGAATTATGCATGATGATTTATACCATGCTTTGAGTTGAAATGTGCACTGGATTTTAATAGCATGAATGCTTTACATACCATTAACACAATCATACACTTATGTTTTGAGATAAATGATGAATTAAATGCTTTTGAGCATGGCATCACGATCACGTAGATAGTGCAGTATCTACCTGTTCGCATGATTGCCTTACTGAGCGTGTGGTTTGCTCACCCCCTTATTTTCCCCCTCTCTACAGAGTGTTGAGTATAGATTGAGAGTGACTGGAGGCGTTTCCCTTTTGGTAATCTGCTGCATCCAATCGCTAAAGGTATACACACTTGGATTATTTTGTATCTAAACTAGACATAGGACAGTAGCATTTTGTATGTAACTATTGGGGGTGTAAAACAATGTAAACACATGTAATAACTCTGATATATATATATATATATATATACATATATATACATTTATACAAGTGTTTACTCATCAATAATGTTCAAATTGAATTGTTATGGTGGAGTGAGTTAGACGTCGACACACAGCCCAACTATTAAGGAGAGTTGCTGTTCACGATTGAGGTAAGGACGAATAATAAATGATGCACAAAAATGTGAAAAATTTGTACGTATTTTGGTAAGTTGAGGGTCGTGACATTTCCTTATTTACTTTTGTATTTTCTTTATTATTATCACTTTCTTCAAGCTTTTCTTTTAATCAATGGTGTGAAGTTATTTGCAAAAATTCATTCTTCTTCTACTCCATTTTCTTATTCCATTTTTGGTTTTAGTAGAGCTTTAAGAGCGTGGAAAGATAATGAGGCTAAAAAACTAGCTCAATTGTTCTTATGTGTGAGCTTGACTCATATTGGTTCTATTGATTTTTCATTATTGTTTTGGTTAATTTCATCTACTTATTTGGTTTCTCTAATAATTTTGATGTTCATTTTCATGTTTGAGGTCATTCCATAAAGATTTTAAGTTAAAAATGATTTCCAAAGTTAGAAGTCCATAGGTTTCTAGTTATTTTTTTACTTTGCATTTTCTTCTTGCTTGGTGTCACTTCTGAAAATTTTTTTGCTTCTATTTTAACATGTTTCCAGTAGTATTTTGTTAAGTCTAAAGTCATTTAGGGTTATACTTGCATTAGGCTTTTTTTTTCTTTTTTTAAAGATAAGTTAGGTTACATTTCTATAGTAAGTTCATTGCATTAATCACTTCATTTTAGCTTACTGTTCAAGATTTTTTAGGTGTTATTGTTTGGTGTTTTTGGCTGCTATTTTGTATCATTATAAGGGTCATTTAGGCAATATTAAATCATATTGGGATTATGCATTAAATAGGTAATTTTTAGGAGTTGATTAGTTTAGCCTTTATAGCATTTTACATGGCATTTTTAGCATTTCATTTCTACATTTGGTGTCAGTTTTGGGCATTAGTATGCTACTATTTTGTGTTGATTTTAGGTTCATTTAGTTACAATTAAGTCATATTAATATCATGCATTCATTAGGAAATTTTTAGGAATTAATTAAATTAACTTTCATTACAGTTACACGTATCCTACCTATTTTAAGTGTGAGTTATAGAATTGTTCAGGTCAGTTTTGTTTGTTGATGTTTTAGACATTTATAAGTTGCATTTAAATAGTTTTCAGGTTATGTTAGAATCATGCAATTAGGGTTAGTGATTAGTTAGTGTTTGATTTAATTTCCACGACATCATTTTAGCATTTTGGGTAATATTTTGTGTGAAAAATTAATTTTGTCAAGCATTCATATTTAAGGCTTTTTTGGGGTCATTCATCTATTGTTTTAGGTCCATTTTAAGTGTCTTAGGGTAGTATCCATGTAGGTTATTAATTAGGTAAAGTTTGATTAAGTTTCCATATAAATTGCATTAGCATTTCCATGCATTAGCAAAGTTCGATTAGCTTTCTAATTGATGATTTTTAAGGGCTAATTAGTGCATTCTTATTTGCCATTTTGTCTTTAAAAATGCCTTAGTTTAGTGTTAAAATCATTCTTTTAGGGTTAGTTACACATTAGGTTAATTTTATTGTAAGACCTGATTTTTATCGTAAGAGCAAAGGGAATGAATAAAAATTTTTGAATGCATTTAAAAAATGCGAAGGATTGAAATGGAATTTTCGAACACGTTGAAGGGAAAAACGATCAAAAGACCGAAAGCCGATATAAATTCGATAAGAAAATTTAATTAAAAATATGGGATTGAGAAATCTTGATCAATAACGAAGAAATAATTAAATTTCGAGTTAAATTGATCAAGATATGAATTTATTGGAATAAATCAAAATTTTCACTTCGAAAAATAATCCCAAAAATAATCAAAAAATATACCAAAAAGGTGAAATAATACCGATAGATTGATTTAGTCGGTAAGACCCCGTATATGTAAAATTGTAATGTGTGTAATTAGATCAAATAAATATGAATGGACTTATAATGTAAAGTATGATTGATTTAGGTCCATGGATTCAATGTACATAATGATAGTATGATTTTGTAATGTACACACAAGTTCCATTTTGTATGCATATGAAGAAATGAGTTCTTGCAAGTGATGAATGTGATTAGAACTCAGAATGAGTAGTGTGGTAAAATGGAATGAAGTTATGATTCCATTTAGTTTGGAATGTGATACTTTTGGATATACAATGAATGCACACAAGTTTCAATGTGCATAAGGTATGAATGGATGCCATTTTCAAGTCATAAAGGTGGATGGATGAGAAAATGACCATGGCAGTAGATTAAAGACAATTGGGTGTGAGTTGCATCAAGAAAACTGCAGAAAATCTGGAAAGTATGAAGGCCAGATCGATCTCATAGGATGAGAGATTGATCTGGAAGAGTCAGAATGCTCTTATTTGGGCAATGGAATAGAGCAGATCGATCTCCAATGGGGCCAGATCGATCTCCTAAGTATTCTATAATGAAAAGATCAATCCTCAAGCACCCAGATCGATCTCCTTAGCTCTCTGTTTAGGAGCAGATCGATCTCATGCTTCGACAGATCGTTCTCATGCTTAAAATTTCATGAAAATAAGAGATTTAAGGGGACCAGATCGATCTCTTCTTGGACCAGATCGATCTCCTCAAGCTATTTCTATAAAAGGAGGGCTGAAAATCTGAAAATTTTGGGAAAAACACCAATCTTCCATTTCTAACCCAAAAACCTAACTTTCTCTCTCTAAAATCAGTCATTTCCTGTAAGATTTGAGGGGAGGCCATTAGACACTAAGTTGTTCATCTTGAGGAAGAGAACAACATAGTTGGAACCCAAAATCCCATTGTGGGTATTGAAGGAGCTAAGGGCATTGACATTTGGAGCAAGAAGAAAAATCATATTTAGTAAGATTCTAACACTCCAATCCAAATACATTGTCTATTTAATTGATTTTGGAGTTGTTTGGCATGAGTATGGATGGATGGAAACACCTAGGTTGTGTTAGAAAAAAATGTAACCTAGAAAATGGAATGCCTCTAATGTGAGAAAGTCTGATTTGGGGAGTTGGTGGTTTATGGGTTATGATAAGTTGTTAAATGAGTAATGTGGGTGATTTGGAATGGTTATGTGGAGTTATAATGTGGGTTTAAGTGAAATTATGAAAATGAGTATGTAAATGCTTGATAAATGCCATAGTGAGGAAATCAATGAAATATGAACACTATGAGCTCGATATCGATTTAATATCGATTTGGAATGAGTTAATAGGCCTAAAAGAATCCATAGACTCGAGTTATGGGTAAAGTAATGAAACGAGGCCTCATAAGCGTTAATAGAAAACTATAGGTCGAATTGACTATAGTGAACGCATGATGTCATATTATATGGATCGAATATAATGCGGGATACGATTTTGTGCAGTCCCAAAGAGTCCGTTGGAAACGAATCCAGTGGTACGAGTAACAGCTTTAAGGAAGTGGAATCACGCATCGCGATTCCAGGTAAGGGAATTCTGTAAGTATATAGAGGTAGCTGCTCATATTTTGTGGGTGTATAGGGCTTTGAAAATATGCATGGACTTATAGAAATGTGTTTGAAGATGTATGGAAATTACTATGAGTATTCGTATGAGATTTGGTTGTTTGAAATGGTTATTGAAAAGGGATAGCAAGGCTAATAATTGCATAAATCACGTGTTTTGAATGCTTTTACAAAACACAATGCTTTGATTTGAGCAAATAAAAGGATAGGCTGTCTAGTACTTGAATAATGTTGTGAAATAGCCCATGTGAGGCGCTAAGTATGTTTTGAGATGTTTTGAATGCATGTGAGCCGCTTATTGTCTGTATGTGATTTAATTCGCGCTAGAGCCTCGCTCGCGCTGGATTTTGATATTTTCACTTGTGTGAAACGTGCTAGAGCTTAGCTCGCACTTTGTTTTCGAACTATGATGATGCTTTATAAACCGTATTGGAGCTTTTGCTCATACGTGGATTTGAGTGGTTTTTCTTATGCATATAACCGTTCTGGAGCTATGCTTGTACGTGGTTTCTTCATATTTTTATGCATAAATGCCGTATTAGAGCGTTGCTCGTATAAAGTGATTGGTTTTGCTGCATGAATTCGCGCTAGAGCGTAGCTCGCATTGGTTTTCACACTGTGGTATGTATGAGGCCATGGTGAGAGATACGGATTGGTGTTCAGGGAACCCAACAGGCCTAACAGACCTCTTGAGTGGGGTGAGGGTGAGGGGCTAGGACCTGACAGCATCCATTCAGGGAACCCAACAGGCCTAACAAACCTCTTGAGTGGGGTGAGGGTGAGGGGCAGGACCTGAATCAGGGAACCCAACAGGGGCGAGCAAGGCCATGAGGGGCTAGGACTTGGTATTGAGGTTACTCCCACGTGCTCCTGAGACTATGAAGGTTACACTTGGTATGGGGTAGATAAGACCTACTGTAGGCACCCCCAACCATGTTATGGGTCCGCAGAGTACGATGTACCGTGTATATCACATGGAGTACGATGTACCGCGTGGTGGTTACTTGATTTGAGAAAGTTTGGCAGAGAACTAACCCACCTTCGTACCAGCATGATACCCCGCACACCGAGATCCATGTGGTCTAGGATGATATGTGACTGTTGGCCAACATAGTCAGATGAGTTATAGTAACCTGTCTCCTTGCTTGATTTACTTACTACCACATGATTTTAATCTCTAAGTGTGATTGTGATTGTTCAAGGTAGACCCGAAGGAGGGGTCGAGCCTCGTGGAATTGATTTGTGAAATGAAAATGAGTTTGTGATTGTGAATTGATGTGATGGGATTGTATGTGTTTGAGAAAGAGTTTTATGACGTGGGTTTAAAAAAAGGAGGTTTCTTGATGAATTGCCCTTTTATGAATTTAAATGAGATTGAGCATGAGATGATTTAGACATGATGTTTTTACCATGTTTTACATGCCAATTTTACATGATTTTGAGACATAATATATATATGTATACTCATATGGCATAGTTTACTTCCTCATGCTCTTATTACAAACGATTTATGCATAACACTATCAGCATGTAGATAGAGTAGTTATCTACCATGCTTGCATTATTGCCTTACTGAGCGTGTGGTTGCTCATCCCTTTCTATTTTTCCCTTACAGAGCGTGCATAGTAGCCCAGTGAGGACTGAGGCGTGGTATTTTGGACTCCGCTGCCTCTCCATCGCTTAGAGGTATATACATAGTGATTCTTTTTGTATTTAAACAATGTAAAAGCACAGTATTCTTTTGAGTTGTAATTACGGGGGATGTAAATGTCAGTAAAACGTGTTTTTGTATAAGTACACGATTAAATGCAAATGTATGACATCGTTTTATTTAACTGAGAATGAATGAGATGTGGTGTTTATTATTGACTCACAGCCCAACAGTGTGTGGTGAGTTAGTTCACGACTGGGTAAGGTAACAGTAAAACGCAAAAAATCTTCAGTGATTTTTGATTAAAAAGAATGGAATTTGGTCGTGACAGAGATTGGTATCAGAGTTGTGTTGGCCTGATGTGAGTCATTAATAAAATGTAAGAAAGTACATCCCTATAGTACTGTGCTTTTGTTTAGATATAACTGTGTATACCGTGATGGATTGAGCTTGATAAATGATTTTAAACACAGGAAGTTAGGCACTATGCCAATTACACGCAAAGGTAGAGGGGCGAGAGCACGTGCTAGAGACAGTAGAGGTAGGCCTAAGAGCCGTGCGGAGCCACAGACTGAGCAGGCTCCACTGAACCCTTCTGAGAGAGCAGAGGATACTGAGGCTCGCTTCACTAGGTTAGAGGGGAGTATTGAGAACTTGGTGGAGATAGTCACGCAGGCATTGGGTGTCGGTGACAGACGAGGTCCCGCGGCACAGCCTACTACTGAATAGGCAGCTGCAGAGGTGGAGAGACCTCAGACTGCAGAGACTGCTATAGTTACACCACCTCCAGTATAGGATACAAATTCTCCTATCGCTCCACAGTAGAGCAGTAGTGATTTGGGTTATGACTGCGACTTGAGCAGGTTGCGAGAGATTCAAGCGCTGAAACCCTCGGTGTTTAGAGGGGTGAAGGACCCAGTGGTTACGGAGGATTGGGTGTATGAGATGGAGAAACTGTATAGGTTTTTCCGATGCACTTCAGCTGAGAAGGTAGCCTTTGCCGTGTTCATGTTGAAAGGCGAGGCAGAGCATTAGTGGAGGTCCACCGAGGCTATTTTGAGGGCCAGACACTTTGAGATCTCATGGGAGATATTTCTAGAGGCCTTCAGGAGATAGTACATTCCAGCTACCACACAGAGGAAACTGCGGATGAAATTTATGAATTTGGTTCAGGGGAACCATACTGTGGACGAGTATGAGTCCAAGTTTGTGTCCTTGGGGAGATATGACCCAGACACGATGGGTAGTGAGACCCGAAAGATACAGAAGTTCATGGATGGATTGAGATTGGCCATCCGGACTAAGCTAGCTCCCTTCGACATTTTGACTTATGAGGAGGCTGTACATAAGGCTCAGTTATGTAAGCAAGATTTTAAGCAGAATGCCTCCGAGCTTGGGAGAATCAGCGTTAGAAAGGATAGGGACTGGAAGAGATCCGAGTTTGGAAGAGTGGCCAAGAGAGGTGGCCAAAGGTTTTTCGAGAAGAGGCTTAAGATCGAGGAGGTGTAGGAGAGAGCTGCTAGACCTCCCGTATACCCGGCTTTGACTACACCGAGGGGTATGACTATTGGAGGACCACGACCTACCACTGACTAGTGTAGGAGATGTGGGAGATACCATGGGACTAGGCCATGTCAGATACCCCCTGTCTCATGTTATAGATATGGGAGGTCGGGACATATATCTAGGTTCTGCAATGAGATGATTGAGGTTGCCCCACAGAAGGGCAAGGAGCCTGAGGGAGCTCCAGTTGAGACAGCGGCCCCGAGGAGGAGGGCTACAGCTGAGGAAAAAGGGAAATAGGCTGCGGGTGTGAGCAGAGGAAGAGTACATGCACTGGATCAGGACACCACAGATGCTTCGACAGATGTGATTAAAGGTACCATCTGAATCTTTGATTTAGAAGCATTGGTATTATTTGATCCTGGTGCCACACATTCTTTCATATCACCTTCCTTTGCACATAAATTGTTGAAGTATGTGAAACCAACATTGTTGGATAAAATGTTGATGATTTCCACACCCATGAATGATAGTCAATTGACTGAGCATGTATGTAGAGATTGTAAGTTAAAGATAGAGGGGAAGGAAATGATAGCCAATCTGATTTTATTGAATATGAATGATTTTGATGTAATTTTGGGAATGGATTGGTTGTCTACCAATCGTGTTGTGATGGATTGTCATGCCAAGACATTGATGTTTTCAGGATTAGACAATCTTATTATAAATTTTGATGAAAAGAAATGATATGAAACTTGTATAATTGTGGTAAGTAAAAAAAGTATGATTTTAAATGCATAATGCTTGAGAGATAAATTTATTGTTTATGATAAATGTTGAATGTGGAGTGATGGTTTATGTCACTAACGATGGAGAGGATAATGTGAAGGGTTCATTGCATACATGGTTGATATAGATGAGGCACGCCCATAATTGAGGGACATACCCGTAATTGCGGGTTACCCTAATGTCTTTCCGGATGAATTACTAGGACTACCACCTGAAAGGGAAATGGAATTTTACATAGAGTTAGTGCCTGGTACAGAGTCGATATCGAAACCACCCTATAGAATGGCTCCAATAGAATTGGAAGAGCTAAAGAAACAGCTGCAAGAATTGCTGGAGAAGGGGTTTATTAGACCGAGTGTCTCACCTTGGGGAGCACCAGTTCTATTTGTAAGGAAAAAGGATGGAAGCCTCCGACTGTGTATAGATTACCAGTTGTTGAATAAGGCCACCATTAAGAACAAGTACCCTCTTCCAAGAATCGATGATTTGTTGGATCAGCTCCAGGGAGCCGAAGTATTTTATAAGATAGATCTGTGGTCAGGGTATCATCAGTTGAGGATCAGGAGTGGAGATGTACCTAAGACAGCATTTCGTGCCCGTTATGGCTACTACGAGTTTTTGGTGATGCTATTCGAATTGACGAATGCTCCCGCAGCATTTATGGCATTGATGAATGATATATTCAAGCCATACCTGGACAAGTTTGTGATTGTTTTCATAGATGACATTTTGGTTTATTCTAAGTCCAGGGAAGATCATGAGGAGCATTTGAGGATAGTTCTGCAGACCCTCCGAGAGAGAGAATTGTACGCCAAACTCAGCAAGTGTAACTTTTGGTTGGAACAGATCTCATTTCTGGGGTATGTTGTGTCGAAGGATGGGGTATCAGTGGATCCATCCAAGATAAAGGCAGTTATACAGTGGGAACAGCCCAAGACAGTTACTGAGATCAAAAGTTTCCTAGGATTGGTAGGATATTATCGGAGATTTGTAGAAGGTTTCTCTAGACTAGCTGCTCCGTTAACACGCCTCACGCATAAGGATGTTAAGTTTGTATGGGATGAGGCATGTGAGAGGAGTTTTGAAGAGCTTAAGAGTCGATTGACGACTGCTCCAGTTCTCACCATTCCTACCAGCTCAGGAGGATTCTCGGTGTATACGGATGCATCGCACCAGGGACTGGGCTGTGTACTTATGCAGGATGGGAAGGTAGTTGCCTATGGATCTAGACAGTTGAAAGGTCACGAGAGGAACTACCCGACACATGATTTGGAGTTGGCAGTCGTGGTATTTGCTTTGAAAATATGGCGCCACTATCTCTATGGTGAGAAATTTCAGGTGTTCACAGATCATAAGAGCCTTAAGTACATGTTCTCGCAGAAAGAGTTGAATATGAGACAGAGGAGATGGCTCGAACTCCTGAAGGACTATGATTGTGAAATCATGTACCACCCAGGTAAGGCAAATGTAGTTGTCGATGCTTTGAGTAGGAAGAACCTTGGGTTGGTGTCATATATGATGGTACAGGAACATGAATTGTTAGAACACTTTACGAACCTCAGTTTGGATATAACTCCACCTGGTTCGGAGAGACTTGAGATCGTGGCTAGTTTGAGACTAGAGCCAGAGTTGATTAGCCGTATTCGGCAAGCCCAGCAGAGCGATCGACAATGCATCGATTGGCTGAGGCAGATACAGACAGGTGTGGGTAGTGATTTTGAGCAGAGTACTGATGGGTTATTGAGGTTCAAAGGCAGAGTATGCGTTCCCAAGGATCCTGAGATCAGGAGAATGATTTTATCAGAGGCTCACTCATCGAAGTATACGATACATCCGGGAAGTACCAAAATGTATCAAAACCTTCAGAAGGTTTATTGGTGGTTTGGAATGAAAAGAGACATTGCTGAATATGTCGCTAAGTGTCTCGTTTGTCAGTAAGTGAAGGTAAAGCATCAGAAGCCTGCAAGATTATTGTAGCCTCTACCGACACCGACATGGAAGTGGGAGCACGTCACCATGAATTTTGTGATGGGGTTGCCGAGGACCCACAGAGATTATGATGCCATATGGGTTATTGTGGACCGGTTGACTAAGTCTGCCCATTTCTTGGCTATGAGAGCTACCGATACACTGAGTCAGTTAGCGAACCTGTATATTCGAGAGATAGTATGGCTACATGGTGTACCAGTGAGCGTTGTTTCTGATAGGGATGCCCGCTTCATTTCCCATTTTTGGGAATATTTTTAGGAAGCGCTGGGGACCCGACTGAGTTTTAGCACCGCTTTTCATCCTTAGACAGATGGGCAGTCAGAGAGGACTATACAGACCCTCGAGGATATGTTGAGAGCGTGCGTACTGGATTTTAGAGGCTCCTGGGATGACCACCTACAGTTAGCTGAGTTCGCTTATAATAATAGCTATCATGCGAGTATCGGGATGGCACCCTATGAGGCATTATACGGGCGTAGATGCTGTTCCCCTATTGGATGGGAAGAGGTTGGTGACAGACAGATTTTTGCTCTGAACTTAGTGCAGCAGGTATATGAGGACGACCAGTTGATATTTGAGAGATTACGGACAGCTCAGAGCCGGCAAAAGAGTTATGCTGACAAGAGATGGAGACCACTAGAGTTTGATGAGGGTGAGTCGGTATTTCTGAGAGTTTCACCATCGAAGGGTATTATGAGATTCGGTAAGAAGGGTAAGCTAAGCCCTAGATATATCGGACCCTTCAAGATTTTGGAGAGAGTGGGGGATAAGGCGTATAGGTTGGCATTGCCACCGGATTTGGTAAATGTCCACAACGTCTTCCACATCTCGATGCTTCGAAAGTATCACCCGGACCCGGTACACGTGATAAGATATGAGCCGTTGGAGCTCAATGAGAGTATGACATATGTTGAGAAGTCGGTTCGGATGTTGGATAGAAAAGAGAAAGTGTTACGGAAAAAGACAATTCCCTTGGTGAAAGTTCTATGGCAACATCACACGGTGGAAGAGGCCACATGGGAATTGGAGAACTTGATACGGGAGAAGTACCCCCAACTTTTTGAAGAGTGACTTGGATCTAATTTGGAGGACCAAATTCCTTGAAGGAGGGGAGAATGTAAGACCCCGTATATGTAAAATTGTAATGTGTGTAATTGGATCAAATAAATATGAATGGACTTGTAATGTAAAGTATGATTGATTTAGGTCCATGGATTCAATGTACATAATGATAGTATGATTTTGTAATGTACACACAAGTTCCATTTTATATGCATATGAAGAAATGAGTTCTTGCAAGTGATGAATGTGATTAGAACTCAAAATGAGTAGTGTGGTAAAATGGAATGAAGTTATGCTTCCATTTAGTTTGGAATGTGATACTTTTTGATATACAATGAATGCACACAAGTTTCAATGTGCATAAGGTATGAATGGATGCCATTTTCAAGTCATAAAGGTGGATGGATGAGAAAATGACCATGGCAGTAGATTAAGGATAATTAGGTGTGAGTTGCAGCAAGAAAACTGCAGAAAATCTGGAAAATATGAAGGTCAGATCGATCTCATAGGATGAGAGATCGATCTAGAAGAGCCAGAATGCTCTTATTTGGGCAATGGAATATAGCAGATCGATCTCCAATAGGGCCAAATCGATCTCCTAAGCATTCTGTAATGAAAAGATCGATCCTCAAGCACCCAGATCGATCTCCTTAGCTCTCTGTTTGGGAGCAGATCGATCTCATGCTTAAAATTTCATGAAAATGAGAGATTTAAGGGGACCAGATCGATCTCCTCTTGGACCAGATCGATCTCCTCAAGCTATTTCTATAAAATGAGGGCTGAAAATCTAATAATTTCGGGAAAAACACCAATCTTCCATTTCTAACCCAAAAACCTAATTTTCTCTCTCTAAAATCAGCCATTTCCTGTAAGATTTGAGGGGAGACCATTAGACACTAAGTTGTTCATCTTGAGGAAGAGAACAACATAGTTGGAACCCAAAATCCCATTGTGGGTATTGAAGGAGCTAAGGGCATTGACATTTGGAGCAAGAAGAAAAATCAGATTTGGTAAGATTCTAACACTCCAATCTAAATACATTGTCTATTTAATTGATTTTGGAGTTGTTTGGCATGAGTATGGATGGATGGAAACACCTAGGTTGTGTTAGAAACAAATGTAACCTAGAAAATGGAATGCCTCTAGTGTGAGAAGGTGTGATTTGGGGAGTTGGTGGTTTATGGGTTATGATAAGTTGTTAAATGAGTAATGTGGGTGATTTGGAATGGTTATGTGGAGTTATAATGTGGGTTTAAGTGAAATTATGAAAATGAGTATGTAAATGCTTGATAAATGCCATAGTGAGGAAATCAATGAAATATGAACACTATGAGCTGATATCGATTTAATATCGGTTTGGAATGAGTTAATAGGCCTAAAAGAATCCATAGACTCGAGTTATGAGTAAAGTAATGAAACGAGGCCTCATATGCATTAATAGAAAACTATAGGTCGAATTGACTATAGTGAACGCACGATGTCTTATTATATGGATCGAATATAATGCGGGCTATGATTTTGTGCAGTCCCGAAGAGTCCGTTGGAAACGAATCGAGTGGTACGAGTAACAGCTTTAAGGAAGTGGAATCACGCATCGCGATTCCAGGTAAGGGAATTCTGTAAGTATATAGAGGTAGCTGCTCGTATTTTGTGGGTGTATAGGGCTTTGGAAATATACATGGACTTATAGAAATGTGTTTGAAGATGTATGGAAATTACTATGAGTATTTGTATGAGATTTGGTTGTTTGAAATGGTTATTGAAAAGGGATAGTAAGGCTAATAATTGCATAAATCACGTGTTTTGAATGCTTTTACAAAACACAATACTTTGATTTCAGCAAATAAAAGGATAGGCTGGCTAGTACTTGAATGATATTGTGAAATAGCCCATGTGAGGCGCTAAGCATGTTTTGAGATGTTTTGAATGCATGTGAGCCGTCTATCGTGTGTATGTGATTTAATTCGCGCTAGAGCCTCGCTCGCACTGGATTTCGATATTTTCACTTGTGTGAAACGTGCTAGAGCTTAGCTCGCACTTTGTTTTGGAACTATGATGATGCTTTATAAACCGTATTGGAGCTTTTGCTTGTACGTGGATTTGAGTGGTCTTTCTTATGCATATAATCGTACTGGAGCTATGCTCGTACGTGGTTTCTTCATATTTTTATGCATAAATGCCGTACTAGAGCGTTGCTCGTACGAAGTGATTGGTTTTGATGCATAAATTCGCGCTAGAGCGTAGCTCGCATTGGTTTTCATACTGTGGTATGTATGAGGCCGTGGTGAGAGATATGGATTGGTGTTCAGGGAACCCAACAAGCCTAACAGACCTCTTGAGTGGGGTGAGGGTGAGGGGCTAGGACCTGACATCATCCATTTAAGGAACCCAACAGGCCTAACAGACTTCTTGAGTGGGGTGAGGGTGAGGGGCTAGGACTTGAATCAGGGAACCCAACAGGGGCGAGCAAGGCCATGAGGGGCTAGGACCTGGTATTGAGGTTACTCCCACGCACTCCTGAGACTATGAAGGTTACACTTGGTATGGGGTCGATAAGACCTACGACAGGCACCCCCAACCATGTTATGGGTCCGCGGAGTACGATGTACCGTGTATATCACATGGAGTACGATGTACCGTGTGGTGGTTACTTGATTTGAGAAAGTCTGGCGGAGAACTAACCCACCTTCGTACCAGCATGATACCCCGCACACCGAGATCCGTGTGGTCTGGGATGATATGTGACTGTTGGCCAACATAGTCAGATGAGTTATAGTAACCTGTCTCCTTGCTTGATTTACTTACTACCACATGATTTTAATCTCTAAGTGTGATTGTGATTGTTCAAGGTAGACCCGAAGGAGGGGTCGAACCTCGTGGAATTGATTTGTGAAATGAAAATGAGTTTGTGATTGTGAATTGATGTGATGGGATTGTATGTGTTTGAGAAAGAGTTTTATGACGTGGGTTTAAAAAAAGGAGGTTTCTTAATGAATTGCCCTTTTATGAATTTAAATGAGATTGAGCATGAGATGATTTAGACATGATGTTTTTACCATGTTTTATATGCCAATTTTACATGATTTTGAGACATGATATATATATGTATACTCATATGGCATAGTTTACTTCCTCATGCTCTTATTACAAACGATTTATGCATAACACTATCAGCATATAGATAGAGTAGCTATCTACCATGCTTACATTATTGCCTTACTGAGCGTGTGGTTGCTCATCCCTCTCTATTTTCCCCCTACAGAGCGTGCATAGTAGCCCAGTGAGGACTGAGGCGTGGTATTTTGGACTCCGCTGCATCTCCATCGCTTAGAGGTATATACACAGTGATTCTTTTTGTATCTAAACAATGTAAAAGCACAGTATTCTTTTGAGTTGTAGTTATGGGGGATGTAAATGTCAATAAAATGTGTTTTTGTATAAGTACACGATTAAATGCAAATGTATGACATCGTTTTATTTAACTGAGAATGAATGAGATGTGGTGTTTATTATTGACTCACAGCCCAACAGTGTGTGGTGAGTTAGTTCACGACCGGGTAAGGTAACAGTAAAACGTTAAAAATCTTCAGTGATTTTCGATTAAAACGAATGGAATTGGGTCGTGACATAGTCTACCCACCTTCTGGTTATGAAATTCCTAGATACTCTGAGTGTGTAGGTGAATTTATGTGTATGGAAAATTGTGGAACATTTTGTAGCATTCCGATGAGCATGGTATCAGATAGGGATTTTCGCTTCACTTCCCACTTCTTGGAACGTTTTCAGGAAGCTATGGGAACTTGATTGAGTGTTAGCACAACTTTTCATCCTCAAACAGATGGTCAGTCAAAGAGGACTGTACAAGTTCTGGAGGATATGATGAGAGCATGTGCCATTGATTTTATAAGCTCCTAGGGTGATCAGTTGTTACTAATAAAATTTACCAATAATGACAGTTGTCACTTGAGTATCGGGATGACTTCGGATGAGATATAGTATGGCCGTAGGGGTTGTTTCCCCGACTTAGATAAGAAGAAGTGGGTGACTGATAGAAAATTGTTCCTGAATTGGTAAGACAAACCTCTGAGGATGTTCAGTTGATTATGAGAAATTAAGAACACCTCAGAGCAGATAAAAAAACTATGCTGACAAGAGATAGAAACCATTGGAATTCACCGAGGGTGAATTAGTATTGTCAGAAATTATTTGTCCTAAGGACATAACGAGATTCCAAAAGAAGGTAAATTGAGTTTCGTTAGATTGAATCCTTTGAGAGATTGGACAAAGTGGAAGATAAGGCTTGTAGGTTGACGTTACCACCTGAATTAGCAGGCATCCACAATGTGTCCCATCTTTTGATGCTTCGAAAATACTATCCGGACCCAGCATATGTGATTGGATATGAGCTCCAATAGCTTAGCTCAATGAAAGTAAAACGTATGTTGAAAAATCGATTTGGGTATTAGATGGAAGGAGAAAGTGTTGAGGTTTAAGATGATCTCCCTAGTCAAGTATGTTGGTAGTATTACACTTCGAAAAAAGTCACTTGAGAATGACAGTATATGATACAATAGACGTACCCAGAGTTGTTTATGGATCCATTTGACTTGGTTCTAATTTGGAGGACCAAATTTCTTAAGTGGAGGAGATTATGTAAGACCCGATTTTTATCGTAAGAGCAAAGGGAATGAATAAAAATTTTCGAATGCATTTAAAAAATGCGAAGGATTAAAATGGAATTTTCGAACACGTTGAAGGGCAAAACGGTTAAAAGATTGAAAGCCGATATAAATTCGATAAGAAAATTTAATTAAAAATATGGGATTGAGAAATCTTAATCAATAACGAAGAAATAATTAAATTTTGGGTTAAATTGATCAAGATATAAATTTATTGGAATAAACTAAAATTTTCACTTTGAAAAATAATCTAAAAAATAATCGAAAAATATACCGAAAAGGTGAAATAATACCGATAAATTCATTTATAGATTAAATGAATAAAATATAATTTTTTTTAGATATTTTGGCAAAAAATAATAAATTTAATTGGTTAAAATAAAAATAAAAATAAATAATAAATAAAAATAAAATAATTAAAAAAAACAGAAAATCACGTTTCGTGATTTTCTGAAGAAACGAAAAACGAAGCAGGAAATCGAGGGAGTCAGTTCCCTCACCGCTGACCACCAGTGACCTAGAGGCCATCGAGGAAGCCCAACCGACCCTAGCCAGCGATGGTTGAGGCGGAAGGTAGCACGAACGATGAGAGAAACGTCGACGAAAGGAAACCGAGAGAACCCAAGGGAGAAAAAGGAAATCGGCGGCAATCAACGTCGATCTAGCCCCAACCAACCATAGCCGAGGGTTCCCCAGGTGCAGGCAACGCGATCGGTGGTGGCCACGGTCGACGAAACCGACGGACGGTGCCGAAAACGGAGAGGAAAGAGAAACGGCATCGATGGCGAGGGGAGAAGAGTTGGACCGGCCACTTTTCGATCACCTCGGACAAAACCGACCCCAGATCTGTGCATCGGACGATTTTGAGGAGCTACTGGCGGTGGAAGCCAGTGAAGAATCGACCGACGAAGCCCCGAACCTGCTGAACCAAACTGAACCGACTGAACCGGATCGGTCTGAACCAGGCTGAACCGGACTGAACCTGTTCAGCCAAGAAAGAGAGGAAAAAAGGAGAAAAAGGAAGAAAAAAGAGAAAAAGGAAAAAGGGAAAGAATTTTCGAGGATACACCGGACTTCGGGTAAGTCGGTAAGAGGTCAAAAGTGACCGATTTGATTTTTGAAAAATTTATTTAAATTATAATTGATTGAAAATTAACCTGAAATTAAATATAAAATTATGCAGTTCGATGATAAATCATATACGTGAGACGATCGAACTTCGATTTACGCACCATCGCATAATCTCGGGTACGTAAAGCTCATTTACGACAATTTATGTAATTATTCGCGTATTAAAGATTTATTTTATGAATTTCGGATTTAATTCTGTAATTAGTGAATTATATTGGGATTTTTGACTTAATTGTCGTAAATGATATACGGGCTATCCAAAGAGTTTGGAATGAAGCCCAATGGATATTGAGAGCCCAATAGGCCTCGATGATGTGAATAGTAAGTGAAAATGGACGTAAAACTGGAGTAAAGCCCATTAAGGTGTAATTGGGCCCAATAAGAGTAAACGGGCCCAGCAATTTAAATTTAAGCTCAATAAAGGTTAAATATGGATAAGTGTATTGTATTTAACCCGATAATGGTTATGCAGCTCCAGAGATTTAATTAGGAGCAAATCGGACTGAGCGAAATTCTTTATATTGGGAAAGTCAGACCATACAGAAGAATGAGGTAAGGGAATTTTGTAAGTGCTTAGAGATATCTGCTCATATTTTTGGGGTTATTTACATTAAGTAGAATTTCATAAGGTATCTTGAAATAGAATAATAATTTTTACGAAAATCGTTGTATATGTGAAAATTACGATTTTGCCCATAGTTAGGAAAATTTCAAAAAGGGTAATAAGGCTATGAAATTGCATGATTTTCATTTTTTTTTATATTCCTATGATTATATTTCTTTAATTTAAGCAAATTATAGATAGGCTGGCTGTTTATTTTATGTTTTTACATGAAAGGGCACGAATTAGGAGCCAGTTGTGATTTTGATTTGTTTTAATGAAATTAAACAGCCTATCATGTTTTTATGAGTTTTAAATCGCGCTGGAGCACTGCTAGCACTGGATTTTATATTTTAACTCATATACAGAGTGCTGGAGCACTACTCGTACCGAGTTTTACAAACTTGCTTTACATGACTACCGTACTGGAGCTGTGCTCGTACGTGGATTTTACTTGGTTTTATGCATCTGTACTATAGCATTGCTCGTACGTAAATTTAAATTAGATTTATAATTATTTTTAAGTCGTACTAGAGCACTGCTCGTACGCAGATTTCATTGATTTTTATGAAACCGTGCTAGAGCTTCGCTTGCACGAGGGTTTTTCTGATATCATGAATATGCATGGAGCTATGCTGGAGCTTCGCTCGCACAAGAATTTTATGACATGCAAATGACCGTACTGGAGCTTCCTGTAGACTATGTGTCACAGTGAGAAGATATGCTGGCACGTGTAGATTGAGACATGAGTTGGTTATCGACATGGTTTGGAGTGGGATAAGACCTATGACAGGCATCCCCATACGTGATATTGGGTTCATGGAGTACGTTGTACCATATATGTCACACGGAGTACGCTGTACCATGTAGTCATGACTATTGTATTCACGTTACTTGATATTTTGGCGGATAGGATTTGACCCCACCTCCCATTACAGTTGTGATACCCCGCACACCGGGATCCATGTAGCCTGGGATCACAGGGACATAGTCCTCGATTGTTTCCATATAGTAACCTACATGTCTCATATGATATATATTTAATTGGTCTTGTTAGACCAGGGTAGACTCAAAGGAGGGGTCGAGCCTCGATTTGTGACGATTTTCATGAAATGTGGTATTAAATGAGAAATTGATGGGTTTTATGAGGATATTAATGATTTTAAAGATATGTTGAATCCTTTTGGGATTGTTTTCAAGAGTTTTACTGTACCAAGCATGAGAGGTTTTACATGAGATGTTTTTCATGTTTTACATGCCGATTTATGTTTTATGATATATGATATACTCATACATGGCATGGTTTTAATTGCCTCATGCTCGAGATATAAATGTTTTACATGTCATGCCTTTACCAGCATGTAGATAGCGTAGTTATCTACCTGCTTGTAGTATTGCCTTACTGAGCAAGTTGCGCTCACCCTTTCATTTTCCACCCTACAGGGTACATTCAGTAGAAGAGAGCGACAATAGTCTTACATTTCAGTTATCCGCTGCTTCCTATCAAGACCAGGTATACACATTCGTATAATTTTGTATTTGAACATATAGAGGCACAGTACTGTACACGGATGTAATAGTGGGGATGTATTTAGTTAAAATAAATGTGATATGGAAATGAATGTTAAGGTAAGTAACATGACAGGAGGGACTAACATCGACTCATAGCCTAACTGTTAGTAGTGAAACTGTTCACGACGGGTAAGGAAATGAAAAAGCAAAAAATTTGTAGGGGTTTTTAGGAAAAATGGGTCGTGACATATATGCACATTTAGCTTGCATTAAATTCATTTTCTAAAAAGGTAATTATCCTATGCACCACCAGTGGAATTTTATAACTCCACAAGTAGGGTTAAGATAATTAAACAAGTCCTATTGTATTTTTTTTTCATATTTTTAGTATTTTTTAAAGGACAAGTGTAATTATCCTAACCCTCTTATGGAGCAAAAAACTCCACTAACGATGGATAGGATAATTATCTTTCTAAAAATCCACAAATATATTTGTTTCCATTCATCTAATAGTGATGAAGGTCCACTTGCTCGTAATGTTCATGATGCCAAGGATCCATGGGTCATCCAAGGAGGTTCAATTACCCGAGCCCTCTATATTTGTTTGGAAGCCCAAACGACATGAATCTTGATTTAGTAATAAGTTGGGTTAAGTGTTTAAATAGCCCACATTTTAGTTTTATATCGTTTTAGACCAATTATCCTATGTAACTAGGCTTATGCATGAATTTTAAGTTTTAGTCTTATTTTCTGTTTGGTTTTAATTCTAGCCCACTTGTTTAAGGGCTTAAGTGCTAGATATTATTATGAATACTTTGTAAACGCTCTTGAAATAGAACAGATCAGATTGAATTTTCATAAATTTGAGTGTGCCTCTTTCTAGGGTTCTCTCTCAACTAGGCTTATCAAGGTCTTCTTCCTTGTGGCGCCTCCCTCTTCACCAACCACCATTGTTATACCTTAGGTTCTCGAATTTTATATTCGTAGGGTCGAAGTCCAATACCTTTGGTTCAAGTCTCTTTAGACTTCGGGTCTAGGTTGATATTCTATTTTCCATTCAAAGTCTATCATCATTATTTTTGCCCCGCTTGCTTTTTTTTCTGAAAATTCAAAAAAATTGAGTTCATGCTCCAGGCAATGCAACAACAGTTCCAACGGATGGACATGAAATTTAATGACATTCATGATAAGTTGGACCGACATGAAGCTCAATTTGCAAGGATCCAACAAGGTGATTCTTCCCGTATGAAAAGTAAGATTGTTACCAATGAAGAGTATGATGATAATATTGGGTATGATTTGGAAGAAGAGTCTAAGGCAAATAGACATCATAGAAGGCATCATGAGTATAGAGATAGAGATCGAGTTGATAGAGCCCGTGATAGAGGCAAAGAGAAGATGGATGGAAACCTTGGTAACATAAAATTGAAGATTCCTCCTTTCCAAGGTAAGAATGATCCCGAGGCATATTTAGAGTGGGAAAGGAAGATAGACATGGTATTTGAATGCCACCACTACTCTGAGGTAAAGAAGGTTAAACTTGCTGCAGTAGAGTTCACAAAATATGCTATGGTATGGTGGGATCAGCTAGTCTCCAGTAGAAGAAGATGTGGTGATCCTCTAGTGTCTACATGGGATGAGATGAAGCGTATCATGAGGAAAAGATTTGTGCCTAACCATTATTACAGAGAGCTGTACCAGAAGCTCCAAGGTCTCACCCAGGGTTCAAAAAATGTTGACGATTATTACAAGGAGATGGAGATAATCATGATCCGAGCTAATATCCAAGAGGATGCAGAAGCTACTTTGGCTCATTTTCTCCAAGGTTTGAATCGTAAGATTGCCAATGTTGTAGAGTTGCAGCATTACATGGATTTGAGGAGATGCTGCATGTGGCCATCAAAGTGGAAAGGCAACTCAAAAGGAAAGGTACATCCCGTTTCACTCCTAGTTCAGTTCTTGTTTGGAAATCTAACACCTTTCATAGGGATGATAAGCCTGTGTTTAAGCCTAAGTCAGAAAGTTTTGTTAATGTCACAACCCAATTCCATTCTCTTTAACCAAAAATCACTAAACATTTTTCGCGTTTTATTGTTACCTTACCCGGTCGTGAACTAACTCACCACACACTGTTGGGCTGTGAGTCAATAATAAACACCACATCTCATTCATTCTCAGTTAAATAAAACGATGTCATACATTTGTATTTAATCTTGTACTTATACAAAAGCATGTTTTAATGACATCTACATCCCCCATAATCACAATTCAAAAGAATACTGTGCTTTTACATTGTTTAGATACAAAAAGAATCACTGTGTATATACCTCTAAGCGATGGAGATGCAGCGGAGTCCAAAATACCACGCCTCAGTCCTCACAGGGCTACTATGCACGCTCTGTAGGGGGGAAATAGAGAAGGATGAGCAACCATACGCTCAGTAAGATAATAATGCAAGCATGGTAGATAACTACTCTATCTACATGCTGATAGTGTTATGCATAAATCGTTTGTAGTAGGAGCATGAGGAAGTAAAACTATGCCATATGAGTATACATATATATCATGTATCAAAATCATGTACATTGGCATATAAAACATGGTAAAAACATCATGTATAAATCATCTCATGCTCAATCTCATTTAAATTCATAAAAAGGCAATTCATTAAGAAACCTCCTTTTTAACCCACGTCATAAAACTCTTTCTCAACACATACAATCACATCACATCAATTCACAATCACAACCTCATTTTCATTTCACAAATCAAGTCCACGAGGCTCGACCCCTCCTTCAGGTCTACCTTAAACAATCACAAATCACACTTAGAGATTTAAAATCATGTGGTAGTAAGTAAATTAAGCAAGTAGATAGGTTACTATATCTCAAGTGACTACGTTGGCCAATCGTCACATATCATCCCAGACCACACGGATCCCGGTGTGCGGGGTATTATGCTAGTACGAAGGTGGGTTAGTTCTTCGCCAGACTTTCTCAAATCAAGTAACCACCACGCGGTACATCGTACTCCATGTGATATACACGGTACATCGTACTCCGTGGACCCATAACATGGTTGGGGGTGCCTGCCATAGGTCTTATCTACCCCATGCCAAGTGTAACCTTTATAGTCTCAAGAGCGCGTGGGAGTAACCTCAATACCAGGTCCTAGCCCCTCATGGCCTTGCTCGCCCCTGTTGGGTTCCCTGATTCAGGTCCTAGCCCCTCACCCTCACCCCACTCAAGAGGTCTGTTAAGCCTGTTGGGTTCCCTGAATGGATTATGTCAGGTCCTAGCCCCTCACCCTCACCCCACTCAAGAGGTCTGTTAGGCCTATTGGGTTCCCTGAACACCAATCCGTATCTCTCACCACGGCCTCATACATACCACAGTGTGAAAACCAGCGCGAGCTACGCTCTAGCACGAATTCATGCATCAAAACCAATCACTTCGTACTAGTAACACTCTAGTACGGTATTTATGCATAAAAATATGAAGAAACCACGTACGAGCATAGCTCCAGTACGGTTATATGCATAAGAAAAACCACTCAAATCCACGTACGAGCGTAAGCTCCAGTACGGTTTATAAAATATCGTCACAATTCAAATCAAAGTGGGAGCTAAGCTCAAGCACGTATCACACAAGTGAAAACATAGAAATCCAGCGCGAGCGAGGCTCTAGCGCGATTTATGTCATGCAAATACGATAGGCGGCTCATACACAATCAAACAATCCTGGCAACCGGGTTTAGCACTTCACAAATGCTTTTCCGCAACATCAATAAAACACTAGCCGGCCCATCTACAAGCTTGCTTGAAACCAAGCAATTTCATTTTGAAAAACATCAAAACATTAGATTTATGCAATTATTAGCCTTACTATCCCATTTCTTTACAATATCATTTCAACCACCAAATCTCATACAATTATTCATAGTCACATCCATACATCTTTAAAACACATTTCTATAAATCCATGCACATTTCTAAAGCCCTATACACCCACAAAATACGAGCAGCTACCTCTATATACTTACAAAACTCCCTTACCTGGAATCGCGATGCGTGATTCCACTTCCTTAAAGTTGCTACTCGTACCACTCGATTCGTTTCCAACGGACTCTTTGAGACTGCACAAAATTGTATTCCGCATTATATTCGATCTGTATAATATGACATCGTGCGTTCACTATAGTCAATTCGACCTATAGTTTCTAGTGACGCTCTTAAGGCCTCGTTTCATTACTTTACCCATAACTCGAGTCTATGGATTCTTTTAGGCCTATTAACTCATTCCAAATCGATATTAAATCGATATCAAGCTCATAGTGTTCATATTTCATTGATTTGCTCACTATGGCATTTGTTAAGCATTTACATGCTCATTTTCATAATTCCACTTAAACTCACATTATAACTCCACATAACCATTCCAAATCATCCACATTACTCATTTAACTACTTTAGCATGCCTATAAACCACCAACTCCCCAAATCACACTCTCATACTAGAGGCATTCCATTTTCTAGGTCACATTAGTTTCTAACACAACCTAGGTGTTTCCATCCTTACATACTCATGCCAAACAACTCTAAAATCAATTAAATAGACAATGTACTTGGATTGGAGTGTTAGAATCTTACCAAATATTATTTTTCTTCTTGCTCCAAATGTCAATGCCTTTATCTCCTTCAATACCCACAAATGGGATTTTGGGTTCCAACTATGTTGTTCTCTTCCTCAAGATGAGCAACTTAATGTCTAATGGTCTCCCCTCAATTCTTGCTGGAAATGGTTGATTTTAGAGAGAGAAAGTTAGGTTTTTGGGTTAGAAATGGAAGATTGGTGTTTTTCCTGAAATTTTTAGATTTTCAGCCCTCTTTTTATAGAAATAGCTTGAGGAGATCGATCTGGTCCAAGAGGAGATCGATCTGGTCCCCTTAAATCTCTCATTTTCTCGAAATTTTAAGCATGAGATCGATCTGTCAAAGCATGAGATCGATCTGGTCCTAAACAGAGAGCTAAGGAGATCGATCTGGGTGCTTGAGGATTGATCTTTTCATTACAGAATGCTTAGGAGATCGATCTGGCCCCATTGGAGATCGATCTACTCTATTCCATTGCCCAAATAAGAACATTCTGCTCTTCTAGATCGATCTCTCATCTTATGAGATCGATCTGGCCTTCATACTTTCCAGATTTTTTGCAGTTTTCTTGCTGCAACTCACACCAACACATCCTTAATCTGTTGCCATGGCCATTTTCTCATCCATCCACCTTTATAACTTGAAAATGGCATCCATTCATACCTTATGCACATTGAAACTTGTGTGCATTCATTGTATATCCAAAAGTATCACATTCCAAACTAAATGAGAGCTCAACTTCATTCCATTTTACCGCACTACTCATTTTGAGTTCCAATCACATTCATCACTTACAAGAACTCATTTCTTTCGTACTTAATGAAACTTGTATGTACGTTACAAATCATATTACACATACGTACATTGAATCCATGGACTTACATCGATCATACTTTACATTACAAGTCCATTCACATTCATTACACATTACAACTTTACATATACGGGGTCTCACATTCTCCCCTCCTTCAAGGAATTTGGTCCTCCAAATTAGAACCAAGTCACTCTTCAAAAAGTTGGGGGTACTTCTCCCGTATCAAGTTCTCCAATTCCCATGTGGCCTCTTCCGCCGAGTGATGTTGCCAAAGAACTTTCACCAAGGGAATTGTCTTATTCCGCAACACTTTCTCTTTTCTGTCCAATATCCGAACCGGCTTCTCAACATACGTCATACTCTCATGGAGCTCCAACGGCTCATATCTTATCACGTGTGCCGGGTCCGAGTGATACTTTCCAAGCATCGAGACGTGGAAGACGTTATGGACATTTGCCAAGTTCGGTGGCAATGCCAACCTATACGCCTTATCTCCCACTCTCTCCAAAATCTCGAAGGGTCCGATATATCTAGGGCTCAGCGTGCCCTTTTCACCGACTCACCCTCATGAACTCCAGTGGTCTTCGTCTATTGTCAGCATAACTCTTTTTTCGGCTCTGAGCTGTCTGTAATCTCTCACATATCAACTGGACGTCCTCAGATGCCTGGTGCACTAAGTCCGGAGTAAAAATCTGTCTGTCACCAACCTCTTCCCATCCAATGGGGGAACGGCATCTACGTCCATACAATGCCTTATAGGGTGCCATCCCGATACTCTCATGATAGCTATTATTATAAGCGAACTCGACTAACTGCAGATGGTCATCCCAAGAGCCTCTAAAATCCAGCACACACGCTCTCAACATATCCTCGAGCGTCTGTATAGTCCTCTCTGACTGCCCATCTGTCTGAGGATGAAAAGCGGTGCTAAAACTCAGTTGGGTCCCCAGTTCTTCCTGAAAATGTTCCCAAAAATGGGAAGTGAAGCGGGCATCCCTATCAGAAACAATGCTCACTGGTACAACATGTAGCCATACTATCTCTCGAATATACAGGTTCGCCAACTGACTCAGTGTATCGGTAGCTCTCATAGCCAAGAAATGGGCAAACTTAGTCAACCGATCCACAATAACCCATATTGCATCATGACCTCTACGGGTCCTCGACAACCCCATCATAAAATCCATGGTGACATGCTCTCACTTCCATGTCGGTATCGGTAGAGGCTACAATAATCCTGCAGACTTCTGATGCTCTACCTTCACTTGCTGACAAATGAGACACTTAGCGACATATTCAGCAATGTCTCTCTTCATTCCAGACCACCAATAAACCTTTCGAAGGTTTCAATACATCTTGGTACTTCCCAGATGTATCGTGTACTTAGATGAGTGAGCCTCTGATAAAATCGTTCTCCTGATCTCAGGATCCTAGGGAACGCATACTCTGCCTTTGAACCTCAATAACCCATCAGCACTCTGCTCAAAATCAATACCCACACCTGTCTGTATCTGCCTCAGCCAATCGATGTATTGTCGATCGCTCTGCTGGGCTTTTCGAATACGACCAATCAATTCTGGCTCTAGTCTCAAACTAGCCATGATCTCAAGTCTCTCAGATCCAGGTGGGGTTACATCCAAACTGAGGTTCGCAAAGTGTTCTAACAATTCATGTTCCCGTACCACCATATAAGACACCAACCCAAGGTTCTTTCTACTTAAAGCATCGGCAACTACATTTGCCTTACCCAGGTGGTACATGATTTCACAATCATAGTCCTTTAGGAGTTCGAGCCATCTCCTCTATCTCATATTCAGCTCTTTCTGCGAGAACAGGTACTTAAGGCTCTTATGATCTGTGAACACCTGAAATTTCTCACCATAGAGATAGTGGCGTCATATTTTCAAAGCAAATACTACAGCCGCCAACTCCAAATCATGTGTCGGGTAGTTCCTCTCATGATCTTTCAACTGTCTCGATCCATAGGCAACTACCTTCCCATCCTGCATAAGCACACAGCCCAGTCCCTGGTGTGATGCATCCATATACACCGAGAATCCTCCTGAGCTGGTAGGAATGGTGAGAAAGGGAGCAGTGGTCAACCGACGCTTAAGCTCCTCAAAACGCCTCCCACATGCCTCATCCAATACAAACTTAACATCTTTTCGCATAAGGCGTGTCAATGGAGCAGCTAGTCTGGAGAAACCCTCTACAAATCTCCAATAATATCCTGCCAATCCTAGGAAACTTCTGATCTCAATTACTGTCTTGGGCTGTTCCCACTGTACAACTGCCTCTATCTTGGATGTATCCACCGATACCCCATCCTTTGACACAACATGCCCCAAAAATGAGATCTGTTCCAACCAAAAGTTACACTTGCTAAGTTTGGCATACAATTCTCTCTCTCAGAGGGTCTGCAGAACTATCCTCAAATGCTCCTCATGATCTTCCCTGGACTTAGAATAAACCAAAATGTCATCTATGAAAACAATCACAAACTTGTCCAAGTATGGCTTGAATATATCATTCATCAATGCCATAAATGCTGCGGGAGCATTCGTCAATCCGAATGGCATCACCAAAAACTCGTAGTGGCCATAACGGGTACGAAATGTTGTCTTGGGTACATCTCCACTCCTGATCCTCAACTGATGATACCCTAACCGCAGATCTATCTTAGAAAATACTTCGGCTCCCTGGAGCTGATCCAACAAATCATCGATTCTTGGAAGGGGGTACTTGTTCTTAATGGTGGCCTTATTCAACAACCGGTAATCTATACACAGTCGGAGGCTTCCATCCTTCTTCCTTACAAATAGAACCGGTGCTCCCCAAGGTGAGACACTCGGTCTAATAAACCCCTTCTCCAGTAACTCTAGCAGCTGTTTCTTCAGCTCTTTCAATTCTATCGGAGCCATTCTATAGGGTGGTTTCGATATCGGCTCTGTACCAGGCACTAGCTCAATGCAAAATTCCATTTCCCTTACAGGTGGTAGTCCTGGTAATTCATCCGAAAAGACATCAGGGTAATCCATAATTACGGCTATGTCCCTCAATTCCAGGTGTGCCTCATCTATATCAACCACGTATGCAATGAACCCTTCACATTATCCTCTCCATCGTTAGTAACATAAACCATCATTCCACATTCAACATTTATCATAAACAATAATTTATCTCTCAAGCAATATGCATTTAAAATCATACTCCTTTATTTACAACAACATACTATTTTCATATCATTTCTTTTCATCAAAATTTACAATAAGATTATCTAATCCTGAAAACATCAATGTTTTGGCATGACAATCCATCACAACACGATTGGTAGCCAACCAATCCATTCCCAAAATTACATCAAAATCATTCATATTCAATAAAATCAGATTGGCTATCATTTCCTTCCCCTCTATCTTTAACTTACAATCTCTACATACATGCTCAGTCAATTGACTATCATTCATGGGTGTGGAAATCATCAACATTTTATCCAACAATGTTAGTTTCACATGCTTCAATAATTTATGTGCAAAGGAAGGTGATATGAAAGAATGCGTGGCACCAGGATCAAATAATACCAATGCTACTAAATCAAAGATTCGGATGGTACCTTTAATTACATCCGTCGATGCGTCTGCAGTGTCCTGGTCCAGTGCATGAACTCTTCCTCTGCTTACACCCGCAACCTATTTCCCTTTTTCCTCAGCTGTAGCCCTCCTCCTCGGGGCTACTATCTCAACTGGAGCTCCCTCAGGCTCCTTGCCCTTCGGTGGGGCAACCTCAATCATCTCAGTACAGAACCTCGATATATGTCCTGGCCTCCCACACCTAAAACACAAAACAGGGGGCACCTGACACGGCTTAGTCCCATGGTATCTCCCACATCACCTACACTGATCCGTGGTAGGTCGTGGTCCTCCAATAGTTATACCCCTCGGTGCAGTCAAGGCTGGGTATACGAGAGGTCTAGCGCCTCTCTCCTGCACCTCCTCGATCTTAGGTCTCTTCTCAAAATACCTTGGGCCTCCTTTCCTGGCCACTCTATCCCTCCTGGATCTCTTCCGATCTTTGTCCTTTCTAACACTGATTCTCCTAAGCTCGGAGGCATTTCGCTCAAAGTCTTGCTCACACAACTGAGCCTTATGTACAGTCTCCTCATAAGTCACAATGTCGAAGGGAGCTAGCTTAGTCCGGATGGCCAATCTCAATCCATCCATGAACTTCTGTATCTTTCGGGTCTCACTACCCATTGTGTCCGGGTCATATCTCCCCAAGGACATAAACTTGGACTCATACTCGTCCACAATATGGTTCCCCTGAACCAAATTCATAAATTCCATCCGCAGTTTCCTCTATGCGGTAGCTGGAATGTACTGTCTCCTGAAGGCCTCTAGAAATATCTCCCATGAGATCTTAGAGTGTCTGGCCCTCAAAATAGCCTCGGTGGACCTCCACCAGTGCTCTGCCTCGCCTTTCAACATGAACACGGCAAAGGCTACCTTCTCAGCTGAAGTGCATCAGAAAAACCTATATAGTTTCTCCATCTCATACACCCAATCCTCCGTAACCACTGGGTCCTTCACCCCACTAAACACTGGGGGTTTTAGCACTTGAAACTCTCGCAACTTGCTTAAGTCATAGTCATACCCCAAATCACTACCGCTCTGTTGTGGAGCGATAGGAGAAGCTATATCCTGGGCTGGAGGTGGTGTAGCAGTAGCAGTCTCTGTAGTCTGAGGTCTCTCCGCCTCTGCAGCTGCCTGTTCAGTAGTAGGCTATGCCGCAGGACCTCGTCTATCACCGGCACCCAATGCCTGCGTGACAATCTCCACCAAGTTCTCAATACTCCGCTCTAACCTAGCGAAGCGAGCCTCAGTATCCTCTGCTCTCTCAGCAGGGTTCTGTGGAGCCTGCTCAGTCTGTGGCTCCGCACGGCTCTCAGGCCTACTCTACGGCCTCTAGCATGTGCTCTCGCCCCTCTACCTTGCGTGTAACTGGCATAGTGCCTAACTTCCTGTATTATAATAATTCATTAAGCTCAATCCATCATGGTATACACAGTTATATCTAAACAAAAGCACAGTACTATAGGGATGTACTTTCCTACGTTTTATTAATGACTCACATCAGGCCAACACAGCTCTGATACCAATCTCTGTCACGACCCAATTCCATTCTCTTTAACCAAAAATCACTAAAAATTTTTCACGTTTTATTGTTACCTTACCCGATCGTGAACTAACTCACCACACACTGTTGGGTTGTGAGTCAATAATAAACACCACATCTCATTCATTCTCAGTTAAATAAAACGATGTCATACATTTGCATTTAATCTTGTACTTATACAAAAGCATGTTTTAATGACATCTACATCCCCCATAATCACAATTCAAAGGAATACTGTGCTCTTACATTGTTTAGATACAAAAAGAATCACTGTGTATATACCTCTAAGCGATGGAGATGCAGCGGAGTCCAAAATAGCACGCCTCAGTCCTCACTGGGCTACTATGCATGCTCTGTAGGGAGAAATAGAGAGGGATGAGTAACCACACGCTCAGTAAGGTAATAATGCAAGCATGGTAGATAACTACTCTATCTACATGCTGATAGTGTTATGCATAAATCGTTTGTTGTACGAGCATGAGGAAGTAAAACTATGCCATATGAGTATACATATATATCATGTATCAAAATCATGTACATTGGCATATAAAACATGGTAAGAACATCATGTATAAATCATCTCATGCTCGATCTCATTTAAATTCATAAAAAGGACAATTCATTAAGAAACCTCCTTTTCAACCCACGTCATAAAACTCTTTCTCAACACATACAATCACATCACATCAATTCACAATCACAACCTCATTTTCATTTCACAAATCAAATCCACGAGGCTCGACCCCTCCTTCGGGTCTACCTTAAACAATCACAAATCACACTTAGAGATTTAAAATCATGTGGTAGTAAGTAAATCAAGTAAGGAGACAGGTTACTATATCTCAAGTGACTACGTTGGCCAATCGTCACATATCATCCCAGACCACATGGATCCCGGTGTGCGGGGTATCATGCTGGTACGAAGGTGGGTTAGTTCTCCGCCAGACTTTCTTAAATCAAGTAACCACCACGCGGTACATCGTACTCCATGTGATATACACGGTACATCGTACTCCGCGGACCCATAACATGGTTGGGGGTACCTGCCATAGGTCTTATCTACCCCATGCCAAGTGTAACCTTTATAGTCTCAAGAGAGCATGGGAGTAACCTCAATACCAAGTCCTAGCCCCTCATGGCCTTGCTCGCCCCTGTTGGGTTCCCTGATTCAGGTCCTAGCCCCTCACCCTCACCCCACTCAAGAGGTCTGTTAGGCCTGTTGGGTTCCTTGAATGGATTATGTCAGGTCCTAGCCCCTCACCCTCACCTCACTGAAGAGGTCTGTTAGGCTTGTTGGGTTCCTTGAACACCAATCCGTATCTCTCACCATGGCCTCATACATACCACAGTGTGAAAACCAGCGCGAGCTACGCTCTAGCACAAATTCATGCATCAAAACCAATCACTTCGTACGAGCAACGCTCTAGTACGACATTTATGCATTAAAATATGGAGAAACCACGTACGAGCATAGCTCCAGTACGGTTATATGCATAAGAAAAACCACTCAAATCCACGTACGAGCATAAGCTCCAGTACGGTTTATAAGATATCGTCACAATTCAAATCAAAGTGCGAGCTAAGCTCAAGCATGTATCACACAAGTGAAAACATAGAAATCCAGCGCGAGTGAGGCTCTAGCATGATTTATGTCATACAAATACGATAGGCAGCTCATACACAATCAAATAATCCCCACAATCGGGTTTAGCACTTCACAAATGCTTTTTCCACAACATCAATAAAACACTAGCCGGCCCATCTACAAGCTTGCTTGAAACCAAGCAATTCCGTTTTGAAAAACATCAAAACATTAGATTTATGCAATTATTAGCCTTACTATCCCATTTCCTTACAATATCATTTCAACCACCAAATCTCATACAATTATTCATAGTCACATCCATACATCTTCAAAACACATTTCTATAAATCCATGCATATTTCTAAAGCCTTATACACCCACAAAATACGAGCAGCTACCTCTATATACTTACAGAACTCCCTTACCCGGAATCGCGATGCGTGATTCCACTTCCTTAAAGCTGCTACTCGTACCACTCGATTCGTTTCCAATGGACTCTTCGAGACTGCACAAAATTGTATTCCGCATTATATTCGATCTGTATAATATGACATCGTGCGTTCACTATAGTCAATTCGACCTAGAGTTTCTAGTGACGCTCTTAAGGCCTCGTTTCATTACTTTACCCATAACTCGAGTCTATGGAATCTTTTAGGCCTATTAACTCATTCCAAATCGATATTAAATCGATATCAAGCTCATAGTGTTCATATTTCATTGATTTCCTCACTATGGCATTTGTCAAGCATTTACATGCTCATTTTCATAATTCCACTTAAACTCACATTATAACACCACATAACTATTCCAAATCATCCACATTACTCATTTAACTACTTTAGCATGCCTATAAACCACCAACTCCCCAAATCACACTCTCACATTAGAGGCATTCCATTTTCTAGGTCACATTAGTTTCTAACACAACCTAGGTGTTTCCATCCAAACATACTCATGCCAAACAACTCCAAAATCAATTAAATAGACAATGTACTTGGATTGGAGTGTTAGAATCTTACCAAATATGATTTTTCTTCTTACTCCAAATGTCAATGCCCTTATCTCCTTCAATACCCACTATGGGATTTTGGGTTCCAAGTATGTTGTTCTTTACCTCAAGATGAACAACTTAATGTCTAATGGTCTCCCCTCAATTCTTGCTGGAAATGGCTGATTTTAGAGAGAGAAAGTTAGGTTTTTGGGTTAGAAATTGAAGATTGGTGTTTTTCTTAAAATTTTTAGATTTTTAGCCTTTCTTTTATAGAAATAGCTTGAGGAGATCGATCTGGTCCAAGAGGAGATCGATCTGGTCCCCTTAAATCTCTCATTTTCATGAAATTTTAAGCATGAGATCGATCTGTTGAAGCATGAGATCGATCTGGTCCTAAACAGAGAGCTAAGGAGATCGATCTGGGTGCTTGAGGATCGATCTTTTCATTACAGAATGCTTAGGAGATCGATCTGGCCCCATTGGAGATCGATCTGCTCTATTCCATTGCCCAAATAAGAGTAGTCTGGCTTTTTCAGATCGATCTTTCATCTTATGAGATCGATCTGGCCTTCATACTTTCCAGATTTTCTGCAGTTTTCTTGCTGCAACTCACACCAACACATCCTTAATCTGTTGCCATGGCCATTTTCTCATCCATCCACCTTTATAACTTGAAAATGGCATCCATTCATACCTTATGCACATTGAAACTTGTGTGCATTCATTGTATATCTAAAAGTATCACATTCCAACTAAATGAGAGCTCAACTTCATTCCATTTTACCACACTACTCATTTTGAGTTCCAATCACATTCATCACTTACAAGAACTCATTTCTTCATATTCATACCTAATGAAATTTGTATGTACGTTACAAATCATATTACACATACGTACATTGAATCCATGGACTTACATCGATCATACTTTACATTACAAGTCCATTCACATTTATTACACATTACAACTTTACATATACGGGGTCTCACAGTTAAGCCAAAGTTTGAGGACCCTCTAAAGCCTAAGACTGAGCCTGCCCAAGCATCCAAGAGCAGAACACGTGACATAAAGTGTTTTAAGTGTTTGGGTTGTGGACATGTTGCCTTTCAGTGTCCTAACCGTAGAGTGATGCTCATGCTTGAGAATGGAGATATTAAGAGTGAAGGTTCTGAAGTTGGTATTGAGGATGAGATGCCTGCGTTAGAAGATGCTGAAGAAGAAGAAGATGTTGAGTTTGCTGCTTATGGTGAAGCACTTGTTGCCAGACGTGCTCTTAATACTCATGTGAAGTTTGAAGATGAGGTACAACGTGAAAACATCTTCCATACAAGATGTTATATTAGTGACAAGGTATGCTCTGTGATCATTGATGGTGGGAGTTATACTAATGTTGCTAGCACATACCTTGTTGATAAGCTAAAATTACCCACTACCAAGCATCACTGCCCATATAAGTTACAGTGGATTAATGACTGTGGTGAAGTGAACGTGGTGAAGCAAGTCTTGGTTCCTTTCCGTATTGGAAGATATCAAGATAAAGTGTTGTGTGACGTGGTACCCATGCAAGCTAGCCACCTGTTGCTGGGTAGATCGTGGCAGTATGATCGAAGAATCATCCATGACGGTTACACTAATCGTTACTCCTTTTTTATGGATGGCAAGAAGATCACTCTTGCTCCCCTTAGCCCCAAGGAGATTTACGAGGATCAATTAAGGCTGAAGGAGTAACATGACAAGCAAAGAAAGCTAGCTAAAGAAAGAAGGGAAGCAAGGAAAGCAAAGGAATGAGCTACCATGCCAATCCTCGAGATGTGAAAACTGCATTTATTGCTAAGTCTCCTATGCTTTTGCTTTTATTTAAAGATTCTTGTTTCATTGATACTGAACTCCATGATACTTTGCCTACTGATGTTGTCTCATTATTGCAGGAGTTCAAGGATGTATTCCCTGAGGAGATCCTAAATGGACTACCATCAATTCGTGGGATTGAGCATCAGATTGACCTTGTCCCCCGAGCTGCCTTACCTAATCACCCAGCCTATAAAAGTAATCCAGAGGAAATGAAGGAGCTTCAAACGCAAGTTGAGGAGCTCATGAGGAAAGGTTACATGAGAAAGAGCACGAGTCTATGCGTCGTGCCCGTATTGCTTGTGCCTAAAAAGGATGGGACTTGGAGGATGTGCATTGACTGCTGAGCCATCAACAAAATCACTGTAAAGTATCGCTATCCTATTCCTAGGCTAGATGACATGCTCGATGAGTTGCATGGTGCATGCATATTTTCTAAAATTGATTTAAAGAGTGGATATCACCAAATTCGCATGAAAGAAGGTGATGAATGGAAAACCGCATTTAAGACTAAACACGATCTTTATGAGTGGTTAGTTATGCCTTTTGGCTTGACTAACCCACCCAGTACTTTCATGCGCTTAAAGAACTATGTTTTACGTGCTTTCATTGGTAAGTATGTGGTTGTCTATTTCGATGACATTCTAATTTATAGTAAGAGTCTGTATGAGCATGTTAGCATCTTAGGAATGTTCTTACTGTATTGAGGAATGAAAGTTTGTATACCAATTCTAAGAAATGTACATTCTGCACTGATAAGGTTGTTTTCCTTGGGTATGTAGTTTCTTCACATGGCATTTTTGTTGATGATGAGAAGGTAAAGGCAATTAGAGATTGGCCTATACCTAAGTTTGTATCTGAAGTGCGCAGTTTTCATGGCTTAGCTAGTTTCTATCATCAATTCGTTAGAGACTTTAGCACTATAGCCGCACCTTTGACTGAAGTGGTTAAAAAGAATGTTGCATTTCATTGGGGTCTTGCACAAGAGCATGCTTTTAATTTGCTCAAGGATAAACTTTGTTCTGCTCCTTTGTTAATGTGAGACCCCGTATATGTAAAGTTGTAATGTGTAATGAATGTGAATGGACTTGTAATGTACAGTATGATCGATGTAAGTCCATGGATTCAATGTATGTATGTGTAATATGATTTGTAACGTACATACAAGTTCCATTGAGTTTGAATATGAAGAAATGAGTCCTTATAAGTGATGGATGTGATTGAAACTCAAAATGGGTGGTGTGGTAAATGGAAGGAAGTTGCATGAATATAAATGCTTCCATTTGGTTTTATGTAGCATACCTTTGGACATACAATGAATGCACAGAAGTTTCAATGTGCATAAGGTATGAATGGATGCCATTTTCAAGTTATAAAGGTGGATGGATGAGAAAATGGGCATGGCAATAGATCAAGGATGTGTTAGTATGAGTTGCAGCAAGGAAACTGCAGGAAATCTGGAAAACATAAAGGCCAGATCGATCTCATAAGAGGAGAGATCGATCTGGAAGAGCCAGAATGCTCTTATTTGGGCAATGAAATAGAACAAATCGATCTCCAGTGGGGCCAGATCGATCTCCTAAGCATTATATAATGAAAAGATCGATCCTCAAGCACCCAGATCGATCTCCTTAGCTCTCTGTTTGGGACCAGATCGATCTCATGCTTCGACAGATCGATCTCATGCTTAACATTTCATGAAAATGAGAGATTTAAGGGGACCAGATCGATCTCCTCTTGGACCAGATCGATCTCCTCAAGCTATTTCTATATAAGGAGGGCTGAAAATCTGAAAATTTTGAGAAAACACCAATCTTCCATTTCTAACCCAAAAACCTAACTTTCTCTCTCTAAAATAAGCCATTTCCAGCAAGAATTGAGGGGAGACCATTAGACATTAAGTTGTTCATCTTGAGGAAGAGAACAACATAGTTGGAACCCAAAATCCCATTGTGGGTATTGAAGGAGATAAGGGCATTGACATTTGGAGCAAGAAGAAAAATCATATTTGGTAAGATTCTAACACTCCAATCCAAGTACATTATCTATTTAATTGATTTTGGAGTTGTTTGGCATGAGTATGTATGGATGGAAACACCTAGGTTGTGTTAGAAACTAATGTAACCTAGAAAATGGAATGCCTCTAGTGTGAGAAAGTATGAATTGGGGAGTTGGTGGTTTATGGGTTAAGATAAGTTGTTAAATGAGTAATGTGGGTGATTTGGAATGGTTATGTGGAGATATAATATGGGTTTAAGTGAAATTGTGAAAATGAGTATGTATATGCTTGATAAAATGCCATAGTGAGGGAATTCATGAAATATGAACACTATGAGCTTAATGTCGATTTAATATCGATTTGGAATGAGTTAATAGGCCTAAAAGAATCCATAGACTCGAGTTTTGGGTAAAGTAATGAAACGAGGCCTCATAAGCGTTAATAGAAAACTATAGGTCGAATTGACTATAGTGAACGCACGATGTCATATTATATGGATCGAGTATAATACGGGATACAATTTTGTGTAGTACCGAAGAGTTCGTTGAAGACGAATCGAGTGGTACGAGTAGCAGCTTTAAGGAAGTGGAATCACGTATCGCGATTCCAGGTAAGGGAATTCTAATGTGAGACCCCGTATATGTAAAGTTGTAATGTGTAATGAATGTGAATGGACTTGTAATGTAAAGTATGATCGATGTAAGTCCATGGATTAAATGTATGTATGTGTAATATGATTTGTAACGTACATACAAGTTCCATTGAGTTTGAATATGAAGAAATGAGTCCTTATAAGTGATGGATGTGATTGAAACTCAAAATGGGTGGTGTGGTAAATGGAAGGAAGTTGCATGAATATAAATGCTTCCATTTGGTTTTATGTAGCATACCTTTGGACATACAATGAATGCACACAAGTTTCAATGCGCATAAGGTATGAATGGATGCCATTTTCAAGTTATAAAGGTGGATGAATGAGAAAATGGCCATGGCAATAGATCAAGGATGTGTTAGTATGAGTTGCAGCAAGGAAACTGCAGGAAATCTGGAAAACATGAAGGCCAGATCGATCTCATAAGATGAGAGATCGATCTGGAAGAGCCAGAATACTCTTATTTGGGCAATGAAATAGAGCAGATCGATCTCCAGTGGGGCCAGATCGATCTCCTAAGCATTTTGTAATGAAAAGATTGATCCTCAAGCACCCAGATCGATCTCCTTAGCTCTCTGTTTGGGACCAGATCGATCTCATGCTTCGACAGATCGATCTCATGCTTAAAATTTCATGAAAATGAGAGATTTAAGGGGACCAGATCGATCTCCTCTTGGACCAAATCGATCTCCTCAAGCTATTTCTATATAAGGAGGGCTGAAAATCTGAAAATTTCGGGAAAAACACCAATCTTCCATTTCTAACCCAAAAACCTAACTTTCTCTCTCTAAAATCAGCCATTTCCAACAAGAATTGAGGGGAGACCATTAGACATTAAGTTGTTCATCTTGAGGAAGAGAACAACATGGTTGGAACCCAAAATCCCATTATGGGTATTGAAGGAGATAAGGGCATTGACATTTGGAGCAAGAAGAAAAATCATATTTGGTAAGATTTTAACACTCCAATCCAAGTACATTGTCTATTTAATTGATTTTGGAGTTGTTTGGCATGAGTATGTATGGATGGAAACACCTAGGTTGTGTTAGAAACTAATGTAACCTAGAAAATGGAATGCCTCTAGTGTGAGAAAGTATGAATTGGGGAGTTGGTGGTTTATGGTTTAAGATAAGTTGTCAAATAAGTAATGTGGGTGATTTGGAATGGTTATGTGGAGTTATAATATGAGTTTAAGTGAAATTGTGAAAATGAGTATGTATATGCTTGATAAAATGCCATAGTGAGGGAATTCATGAAATATGAACACTATGAGCTTAATGTCGATTTAATATCGATTTGGAATGAGTTAATAGGCCGAAAAGAATCCATAGACTCGAGTTTTGGGTAAAGTAATGAAACGAGGCCTCATAAGCATTAATAGAAAACTATAGGTCGAATTGACTATAGTGAACGCACGATGTCATATTATATGGATCGAGTATAATGCGGGATACGATTTTGTGTAGTCCCAAAGAGTTCATTGAAGACGAATCGAGTGGTACGAGTAGCAGCTTTAAGGAAGTGGAATCACGCATCGCGATTCCAGGTAAGGGAATTCTAATGTGAGACCCCGTATATGTAAAGTTGTAATGTGTAATGAATGTGAATGGACTTGTAATGTAAAGTATGATAGATGTAAGTCCATGGATTCAATGTATGTATGTGTAATATGATTTGTAACGTACATACAAGTTGCATTGAGTTTGAATATGAAGAAATGAGTCCTTATAAGTGATGGATGTGATTGAAACTCAAAATAGGTGGTGTGGTAAATGGAAAGAAGTTGCATGAATATAAATGCTTCCATTTGGTTTTATGTAGCATACCTTCGGACATACAATGAATGCACATAAGTTTCAATGTGCATAAGGTATGAATGGATGCCATTTTCAAGTTATAAAGGTGGATGAATGAGAAAATGGCCATGGCAATAGATCAAGGATGTGTTAGTATGAGTTGCAGCAAGGAAACTGCAGAAAATCTGGAAAACATGAAGGCCAGATCGATCTCATAAGATGAGAGATCGATCTGGAAGAGCCAGAATGCTCTTATTTGGGCAATGAAATAGATCAGATCGATCTCCAGTGGGGCCAGATCGATCTCCTAAGCATTTTGTAATGAAAAGATTGATCCTCAAGCACCCAGATCTATCTCCTTAGCTCTCTGTTTGGGACCAGATCGATCTCATGCTTCGACAGATCGATCTCATGCTTAAAATTTCATGAAAATGAGAGATTTAAGGGGACCAGATCGATCTCCTCTTGGACCAGATCGATCTCCTCAAGCTATTTCTATATAAGGAGGGCTGAAAATCTAAAAATTTCGGGAAAAACACCAATCTTCCATTTCTAACCCAAAAACCTAACTTTCTCTCTCTAAAATCAGCCATTTCTAGCAAGAATTGAGGGGAGACCATTAGACATTAAATTGTTCATCTTGAGGAAGAGAACAACATAGTTGGAACCCAAAATCCCATTGTGGGTATTGAAGGAGATAAGGGCATTGACATTTGGAGCATGAAGAAAAATCATATTTGGTAAGATTCTAACACTCTAATCCAAGTACATTATCTATTTAATTGATTTTGGAGTTGTTTGGCATGAGTATGTATGGATGGAAACACCTAAGTTGTGTTAGAAACTAATGTAACCTAGAAAATGGAATGCCTCTAGTGTGAGAAAGTATGAATTGGGGAGTTGGTGGTTTATGGGTTAATATAAGTTGTTAAATGAGTAATGTGGGTGATTTGGAATGGTTATGTGGAGTTATAATATGGGTTTAAGTGAAATTGTGAAAATGAGTATGTATATGCTTGATAAAATGCCATAGTGAGGGAATTCATGAAATATGAACACTATGAGCTTAATGTCGATTTAATATCGATTTGGAATGAGTTAATAGGTCTAAAAGAATCCATAGACTTGAGTTTTGGGTAAAGTAATGAAACGAGGCCTCATAAGCGTTAATAGAAAACTATAGGTCGAATTGACTATAGTGAACGCACGATGTCATATTATATGGATCGAGTATAATGCGGGATATGATTTTGTGTAGTCCCGAAGAGTTCATTGAAGACGAATCGAGTGGTACGAGTAGCAGCTTTAAGGAAGTGGAATCACGCATCGCGATTCCAGGTAAGCGAATTTTGTAAGTATATAGAGGTAGCTGCTCGTAATTTACGGGATTATAGGGTGTTTATGAAATGCATGAACGTTTGAGAAATTGGTTGTTTGGTATGTGAAAATAGCTGAGAATATTGGATGATTTGGTTTACATGGATGTATAAAAAGGGATAGTAAGGCTAATAATTGCATAAATCAAGTGTTTTGAATGCTTTCACAAAACATGTATTTGGTTTTAAATGAATTATTAGATAGGATGGCTATTGTGGTTTGATGTTTGTGATAGCACATGTGAAGTGCCAAATATGTTTTGAGATAGCTTTAAGAGCTTATGAGCCGCCTATCATGTTTATGTGAATTAAACCGTGCTAGAGCCTAGTTCTCACTGGGTATTGATGTTTTCATTTGTATGAAACGTGCTGGAGCTTAGCTCGCACCTTGATTTGGAAACTATGATGATGTTTATAAACCGTACTGGAGCTTCTGCTCGTACGTGGCTTTTAAGTGGTTTGTCTTATGAGTATAACAGTACTAGAGCTATGCTCATACACGTCTCTTTATGAGAGGATGCATGAGTCGTGCTAGAGCTTTGCTCGCACAAGTTTGCACATTGTGATACCTATAAGGTTGTGAAAGTTGGTAAGATCCTTAAGCCCAAAGAGGCGGGGAGGCTCTGTTAGGCGGGGAGGCTCTGTTCGGTGGGGAGGCTCTCTTACGGTGGGATCCTTAAGCCAACATCCTTAAGCCCTGGAGGGGCGGGGAGGCTCTGTTAGGCAGGGAGGCTCTCCTACATGGGTACGGTAAGATCCTTAAGCCCTACATCCTTAAGCCAACATCCTTAAGCCCGAGGAGGCGGGGAGGCTCTGTTCGGTGGGGAGGCTCTCTTACGGAAGGATCCTTAAGCCCTACATCCTTAAGCTAACATCCTTAAGCCCGAGGAGGCAGGGAGGCTCTGTTAGGCGGGGAGGCTCTGTTCGGCAGGGAGGCTCTCTTTCATGGATATGGAAAACTCTTGGTATGGGGTAGGTAAGACCTAGGAATGGCACCCCCAATCACGATATGAGTCTGCGAAGTACGCTGTACTGTGTATATCACATGGAGTACGATGTACTGCGTGATGGTTAAGTGATGAGAAAGTCTGGCGAGGGATAATCCATCTTCGTGCCAGTATGATACCCCGCACACCTGGACGCATGTGGTCTGGGATGATTTATGATGTAGTTGGTCCACATAGGCACTTTTGATATAGTGACCTAGTTTTTATACACATGTGTGAATTGTGAAATGAAAATGTGGTTGTGATTGTGAATTGATTTGGTGGTATTTATGTGTTGAGAAAGAGGTTTATGATGTTGGTTTAAAAAGGAGGTTTCTTAATGAATTGTTCTTTTTATGAATTAAAATGAGATTGAGCATGAGATGATTTATATGATGGTCTTTTTACCATGTTTGATATGCCAATGTACATGATTTTGACACATGATATATATGTATACTCATATGGCATAGTTTTATCCCTCATGCTCCTACCATAAATGATTTATGCATAACACTATCAGCATGTAGATAGAGTAGATATCTACCATGCTTGCATTATTGCCTTACTGAGCGTGTGGTTGCTCATCCCTCTCTATTTTCCCCCTAGAGAGCTTGCATAGTAGCCCAGTGAGGACTGAGGCGTGGTATTTTGGACTCCGCTACATCTCCATCGCTTAGAGGTATATACACAGTGATTCTTTTTGTATCTAAACAATGTAAAAGCACAGTATTCTTTGAGTTGTAATTATGGGGGATGTAGATGTCAGTAAAACATGCTTTTGTATAAGTACAAGATTAAATGCAAATGTATGATATCGTTTTATTTAACTGAGAATGAATGAGATGTGGTGTTTATTATTGACTCACAGCCCAACAGTGTGTGGTGAGTTAGTTCACGACCGGGTAAGGTAACAGTAAAACGCGAAAAATTTTTATTGATTTTCGGTTAAAGAGAATGGAATTGGGTCATGACAGAGATTGGTATCAGAGCTGTGTTGGCCTGATGTGAGTCACTAATAAAACGTAGGAAAGTACATCCCCGTAGTACTGTGCTTTTGTTTAGATATAACTGTGTATATCATGATGGATTGAGCTTAATAAATTATTATAATACAGGAAGTTAGGCACTATGCCAGTTACACGCAAAGGTAGAGGGGCGAGAGCACGTGCTAGAGGCCGTAGAGGTAGGCCTGAGAGCCGTACGGAGTCACAGACTGAGCAGGCTCCACAAAACCCTGCTGAGAGAGCAGAGGATACTGAGGCTCGCTTCGCTAGGTTAGAGCGAAGTATTGAGAATTTGGTGGAGATAGTCATGCAGGCCTTGGGCGCCAGTGATAGACGAGGTCTCGCAGCACAGCCTACTACTGAACAGACAGCTGCAGAGGTGGAGAGACCTCATGCTGTTGAGACAGCTACAGTTACACCACCTCCAGCCCAGGATACAGATTCTCCTATCGCTCTACAACAGAGCGGTAGTGATTTGGGTTATAACTGCGACTTGAGCAGGTTGCGAGAATTTCAAGCGCTAAAACCCCCAGTGTTTAGAGGGGTGAAAGACCCAGTGGTTACGGAGGATTCGATGTATGAGATGGAGAAACTGTATAGGTTTTTCTGATGCACTTCAGCTGAAAAGGTATCCTTTGCCGTGTTTATGCTGAAAGGCCAGGCGAGCATTGGTGGAGGTCCACCGAGATTATTTTGAGGGCCAGACACTTTGAGATCTCATGGGAGATATTTCTAGAGGCCTTCAGGAGACAGTATATTCCAGCTACCGCATAGAGGAAATTGCGGATGGAATTTATGAACCTGGTTCAAGGGAACCGAACTGTGGATGAGTATGAGTCCAAGTTTATGTCCTTGGGGAGATATGACCCGGACACGATGGGTAGTGAGACCCAAAAGATTCAGAAGTTCATGGATGGATTGAGATTGGCCATCCGGACTAAGCTAGCTCCCTTTGACATCTTGACCTATGAGGAGGCTGTACATAAGGCTTAGTTATGTGAGCACGACTTTGAGCGAAATGCCTCCGAGCTTGGGAGAGCCAGTGTTAGAAAGGACAGGACCGGAAGAGATACGGGTTTGGAAGAGTGGCCAAGAGAGATGGTCAAAGATTTTTCGAGAAGAGGCCTAAGATTGAGGAGGTGCAGGAGAGAGCTGCTAGACCTCCCGTATACCCAGCTTTGACTGCTTCGAGGGGTATAACTATCAGAGGACCACATCCTACTACTGATCAGTGTAGGAGATGTGGGAGATTTCATGGGAATAGGCCCTGTCTGATGACCCCTATGGTGTGTTTTAGATGCGAGAGACCAGGACATATGGCTAAGCATTGTCTCGAGAAGATAGAGATTGCCCCACAGAAGGGCAAGGAGCTTGAGGGAGCTCCAGTTGAGACAGCAGCCCCGAGGAGGAGGGCTACAGCTGAGAAAAAAGGGAAACAGGCTACAGGTGTGAGCAGAGGAAGGGTGCACGCACTGGACCAGGACACTGCAGACGCATCGACGGATGTGATTAAAGGTACCATCCGAATCTTTGATTTAGAAGCATTGGTATTATTTGATCCTGGTGCCACGCATTCTTTCATATCACCTTCCTTTGCACATAAATTATTGAAGCATGTGAAACCAACATTGTTGGATAAAATGTTAATGATTTCCACACCCATGAATGATAGTCAATTGACTGAGCATGTATGTAGAGATTGTAAGTTAATGATAGAGGGGAAGGAAATGATAGCCAATCTGATTTTATTGAATATGAACGATTTTGATGTAATATTGGGAATGGATTGGTTGGTTACCAATCATGTTGTGATGGATTATCATGCCAAAACATTGATGTTTTCAGGATTAGACATTCTTATTGTAAACTTTGATGAAAAGAAATGTTATGAAAATAGTATGTTTATTGTAAATAAAGGAGTATGATTTTAAATGCATATTGCTTAAGAGATAAATTATTGTTTATGATAAATGTTGAATGTGGAGTGATGGTTTATGTTACTAACGATGGAGAGGTTAATGTGAAGGGTTCATTGCATATGTGGTTGATATAGATGAGGCACACCCGAAAATTGAGGGACATAGCCGTAATTACGGATTACCCTGATGTCTTTCTGGATGAATTACCAGGACTACCACCTGAAAGGGAAATGGAATTTTGCATTGAGCTAGTGCCTGGTACAGAGCCGATATCGAAACCACCCTATAGAATGGCTCCGATAGAATTAGAAGAGCTGAAGAAATAGCTGCAAGAGTTGCTGGAGAAGGGGTTTATTAGACCGAGTGTCTCACCTTGGGGAGCACCGGTTCTATTTGTAAAGAAGAAGGATGGAAGCCTCCGACTGTGTATAGACTACCAGTTGTTGAATAAGGCCACCATTAAGAACAAGTACCCCCTTCCAAGAATTGATGATTTGTTGGATCAGCTCCAGGGAGCCAAAGTATTTTCTAAGATAGATCTGCGGTCAGAGTATCATCAGTTGAGGATCAGGAGTGGAGATGTACCCAAAACAGCATTTCGTACCCGTCATGGCCACTACGAGTTTTTAGTGATGCCATTCGGATTGACGAACGCTCCCGCAACATTTATGGCATTGATGAATGATATATTCAACCATACCTGGACAAGTTTGTAATAGTGTTCATTGATGACATTTTGGTGTATTCTAAGTCCAGGGAAGATCATGAGGAGCACTTGAGGATAGTTCTGCAGACCCTCCGAGAGAGAGAATTGTATGCCAAACTCAGCAAGTGTAACTTTTGGTTAGAACAGATCTCATTTCTGGGGCATGTTGTGTCAAAGGATGGGGTATCGGTGGATCCATCCAAGAGGCAGTTATACAGTGGGAACAGCCTAAGACAGTAACTTAGATCAGGAGTTTTCTGGGATTGACAGGATATTATCGGAGATTTGTAGAGGGTTTCTCCAGACTAGCTACTCCATTGACACGCCTCACGCAAAAAGATGTTAAGTTTGTGTGGGATGAGGCATATGAGAGGAGTTTTGAGAAGCTTAAGCGTCGATTGACGATTGCTCCAGTTCTCACCATTCCTACCAGCTCAGAAGGATTCTCGGTGTATACGGATGCATCACACCAGGGACTGGGCTGTGTGCTTATGCAGGATGGGAAGGTAGTTGCCTATGGATCGAGACAGTTGAAAGATCATGAGAGGAACTACCCGACACATGATTTGGAGTTGACGGCTGTAGTATTTGCTTTGAAAATATGGCGCCACTATCTCTATGGTGAGAAATTTGAGGTGTTCACAGATCATAAGAGCCTTAAGTACCTGTTCTCGCAGAAAGAGCTGAATATGAGACAGAGGAGATGGCTCGAACTCCTGAAAGACTATGATTGTGAAATCATGTACCACCCAGGTAAGGTAAATGTAGTTGCCAATGCTTTGAGTAGAAGGAACCTTGGGTTGGTGTCATATATGATGGTACGGGAACATGAATTGTTAGAACACTTTGCGAACCTCAGTTTAGATGTAACCCCACCTGGATCTGAGAGATTTGAGATCATGGCTAGTTTGAGACTAGAGCTAGAGTTGATTGGCCGTATTCGGCGAGCCCAGCAGAGCGATCGACGATGCATCGATTGGCTGAGGCAGATACAGACATGTATGGGTATTGATTTTGAGCAGAGTGCTGATATGTTATTGAGGTTCAGAGGCAGAGTATGCGTTCCCAGGGATCCTGAGATCAGGAGAATGATTTTATCAGAGGCTCACTCATCGAAGTATACGATACATCCGGGAAGTACCAAGATGTATCAAAACCTTCGGAAGGTTTATTGGTGGTCTGAAATGAAGAGAGACATTGTTGAATATGTCGCTAAGTATCTCGTTTGTCAGCAAGTGAAGGTAAAGCATCAGAAGCCTGCAGGATTATTACAGCCTCTACCGATACCGACTTGGAAGTGGGAGCATGTCACCATGGATTTTGTGATGGGGTTACCGAGGACCCACAGAGGTCATGATGCCATATGGGTTATTATGGACCGGTTGACTAAGTCCGTCCATTTCTTGGCTATGAGAGTTACCGATACACTGAGTCAGTTGGTGAACCTGTATATTCGAGAGATAGTACGGCTACATGGTGTACCAGTGAGCGTTGTTTTTGATAGGGATGCCCGCTTCACTTCCCATTTTTGGGAACATTTTCAGGAAGCGCTGGGGACCCGACTGAGTTTTAGCACCGCTTTTCATCCTCAGACAGATGGGCAATCAGAAAGGACTATACAAACCCTCGAGGATATGTTGAGAGCGTGTGTGCTAGATTTTAGAGGCTCTTGGGATGACCACCTGCAGTTAGCCGAGTTCGCTTATAATAATAGCTATCATGCGAGTATCGGGATAGCACCCTATGAGGCATTATATGGGCGTAGATGTCGTTCCCCTATTGGATGGGAAGAGATTGGTGACAGACAGATTTTTGCTCCAGACTTAGTGCAGCAGGCATCTGAGGACGTCCAATTGATATGTGAGAGATTGCGGACAGCTCAGAGCCTGTAAAAGAGTTATACTGACAAGAGACGAAGACCACTGGAGTTTGATGAGGGTGAGTCGGTGTTTTTGAGGGTATCACTATTGAAGGGTATTATGAGATTTGGTAAGAAGGGCAAGTTGAGCCCTAGATATATCGGACCCTTCAAGATTTTGGAGAGAGTGGGAGATAAGGCGTATAGGTTGGCATTGCCACCGGACTTGGCAAATGTCCACAATGTCTTCCACGTCTCGATGCTTCGAAAGTATCACTCGGACCCGGCACACGTGATAAGATATGAGCCGTTGGAGCTCCATGAGAGTATGACGTATGTTGAGAAGCCGATTCGGATGTTGGACAGAAAAAAGAAAGTGTTGCGAAATAAGACAATTCCCTTGGTGAAAGTTCTTGGGCAACATCACATGGGCGGAAGAGGCCACATGGGAATTGGAGAACTTGATACGGTAGAAGTACCCCCAACTTTTTGAAGAGTGACTTGGTTCTAATTTGGAGGACCAAATTCCTTGAAGGAGGGGAGAATGTGAGACCCCATATATGTAAAGTTGTAATGTGTAATGAATGTGAATGGACGTGTAATGTAAAGTATTATCGATGTAAGTCCATGGATTCAATGTATGTATGTGTAATATGATTTGTAACGTACATACAAGTTCTATTGAGTTTGAATATGAAGAAATGAGTCCTTATAAGTGATGGATGTCATTGAAAACTCAAAATGGGTGGTGTGGTAAATGGAAGGAAGTTGCATGAATATAAATGCTTCCATTTGGTTTTATGTAGCATACCTTTGGACATACAATGAATGCACACAAGTTTCAATGTGCATAAGGTACGAATGGATGCCATTTTCAAGTTATAAAGGTGGATGGATGAGAAAATGGCCATGGCAATAGATCAAGGATGTGTTAGTATGAGTTACAGCAAGGAAACTGCAGGAAATCTGGAAAACATAAAGGCCAGATCGATCTCATAAGATGAGAGATCGATCTGGAAGAGCCAAAATGCTCTTATTTGGGCAATGAAATAGAGCAGATCGATCTCCTAAGCATTCTGTAATGAAAAGATCGATCCTCAAGCACCCAGATCGATCTCCTTAGCTCTTTGTTTGGGACCAGATCGATCTCATGCTTCGACAGATCGATCTCATGCTTAAAATTTCATGAAAATGAGAGATTTAGGGGACCAGATCGATCTCCTCTTGGACCAGATCGATCTCCTCAAGCTATTTCTATATAAGGAGGGCAGAAAATCTGAAAATTTTGGGAAAAACAACAATCTTCCATTTCTAACCCAAAAACCTAACTTTCTCTCTCTAAAATCAGCCATTTCCAGCAAGATTTGAGGGGAGACCATTAGACATTAAGTTGTTCATCTTGAGGAAGAGAACAACATAGTTGGAACCCAAAATCCCATTGTGGGTATTGAAGGAGATAAGGGCATTGACATTTGGAGCAAGAAGAAAAATCATATTTGGTAAGATTCTAACACTCCAATCCAAGTACATTGTCTATTTAATTGATTTTGGAGTTGTTTGGCATGAGTATGTATGGATGGAAACACCTAGGTTGTGTTAGAAACTAATGTAACCTAGAAAATGGAATGCCTCTAGTGTGAGAAAGTATGAATTAGGGAGTTGGTGGTTTATGGGTTAAGATAAGTTGTTAAATGAGTAATGTGGGTGATTTGGAATGGTTATGTGGAGTTATAATATGGGTTTAAGTGAAATTGTGAAAATGAGTATGTATATGCTTGATAAAATGCCATAGTGAGGGAATTCATGAAATATGAACACTATGAGCTTAATGTCGATTTAATATCGATTTGGAATGAGTTAATAGGCCTAAAAGAATCCATAGACTCGAGTTTTGGGTAAAGTAATGAAACGAGGCCTCATAAGCGTTAATAGAAAACTATAGGTCGAATTGACTATAGTGAACGCACGATGTCATATTATATGGATCGAGTATAATGCGGGATACGATTTTGTGTAGTCCCGAAGAGTTCGTTGAAGACGAATCGAGTGGTACGAGTAGCAGCTTTAAGGAAGTGGAATCACGCATCGCGATTCCAGGTAAGGGAATTCTGTAAGTTTATAGAGGTAGCTGCTTGTAATTTGCAGGATTATAGGGTGTTTATGAAATGCATGAACGTTTGAGAAATTGGTTGTTTGGTATGCGAAAATAGCTGAGAATATTGGATGATTTGGTTTACATGGATGTATAAAAAGGGATAGTAAGGCTAATAATTGCATAAATCAAGTGTTTTGAATGCTTTCACAAAACATGTATTTCGTTTTAAACGAATTGATAGATAGGATGGCTATTGTGGTTTGATGTTTGTGATAGCACATGTGAAGTGCCAAACATGTTTTGAGATAGCTTTAAAAGCTTATGAGCCGCCTATCATGTTTATGTGAATTAAACCGTGCTAGAGCCTAGTTCGCACTGGGTATTGATGTTTTCATTTGTATGAAACGTGCTGGAGCTTAGCTCGCACCTTGATTTGGAAACTATGATGATGTTTATAAATCGTACTAGAGCTTCTGCTCGTACGTGGCTTTTGAGTGGTTTGTCTTATGAGTATAATCGTACTAGAGCTATGCTCATACGCGTCTCTTTATGAGAGGATGCATGAGTCGTGCTAGAGCTTTACTCGAACAAGTTTGCATATTGTGATACGTATAAGGTTGTGAAAGTTGGTAAGATCCTTAAGCCAACATCCTTAAGCCCTGGAGGGGCGGGGAGGCTCTGTTAGGCAGGGAGGCTCTCCTACATGGGTACGGTAAGATCCTTAAGCCCTACATCCTTAAGCCAACATCCTTAAGCCCGAGGAGGCGGGGAGGCTTTGTTAGGCGGGGAGGCTCTCTTACGGAAGGATCCTTAAGCCCTACATCCTTAAGCTAACATCCTTAAGCCCGAGGAGGCAGGGAGGCTCTGTTAGGCGGGGAGGCTCTGTTCGGCAGGGAGGCTCTCCTTCACGGATATGGAAAACTGTTGGTATGGGGTAGGTAAGACCTAGGAATGGCACCCCCAATCACGATATGAGTCTGCGGAGTACGCTGTACCATGTATATCACATGGAGTACGATGTACCGCGTGATGGTTAAGTGATGAGAAAGTCTGGCGGGGATAATCCATCTTCGTGCCAGTATGATACCCCGCACACCTGGACGCGTGTGGTCTGGGATGATTTATGATGTAGTTGGTCCACATAGGCACTTTTGATATAGTGACCTAGTTTTTATACACATGTGTGAATTGTGAAATGAAAATGTGGTTGTGATTGTGAATTGATTTGGTGGTATTTATGTGTTGAGAAAGAGGTTTATGATGTTGGTTTAAAAAGGAGGTTTCTTAATGAATTGCCCTTTTTATGAATTTAAATGAGATTGAGCATGAGATGATTTATATGATGTTCTTTTTACCATGTTTGATATGCCAATGTACATGATTTTGACACATGATATATATGTATACTCATACGGCATAGTTTTATTCCTCATGCTCCTACCATAAATGATTTATGCATAACACTATCAGCATGTAGATAGAGTAGATATCTACCATGCTTGCATTATTGCCTTACTGAGCGTGTGGTTGCTCATCCCTCTCTATTTTCCCCCTACAGAGCGTGCATAGTAGCCCAGTGAGGACTGAGGCGTGGTATTTTGGACTCCGCTACATCTCCATCGCTTAGAGGTATATACACAGTGATTCTTTTTGTATCTAAACAATGTAAAAGCACAGTATTCTTTGAGTTGTAATTATGGGGGATGTAGATGTCAGTAAAACATGCTTTTGTATAAGTACAAGATTAAATGCAAATGTATGGCATCGTTTTATTTAACTGAGAATGAATGAGATGTGGTGTTTATTATTGACTCACAGCCCAACAGTGTGTGGTGAGTTAGTTCACGACCGAGTAAGGTAACAGTAAAATGCAAAAAATTTTTATTGATTTTCGGTTAAAGAGAATGGAATTGGGTCGTGACAGTTAACTCTGCCTGACTTTACTAAAACTTTTGAGATTGAGTGTGATGCCTTAGGTGTAGGAATTGGAGCTATGCTCATGCAGGAAAGATGCCCATTTGCCTTTTTCAGTGAGAAGTTAAGTGGGACAACACTTAACTATCCCACATATGACTAGGAGATGTAAGCGTTAGTGAGGGCCTTGGAGACATGGCAACATTACCTGTGGCCTAAAGAATTCATCATCTACATCGATCACGAGTCTTTGAAGCATCTGAAAGGACAGAGTAAGCTGAACAAGCATCATGCCAAGTGGATGGAGTTAATTACGGTGTTCTTGTACGTGATCAAGTACAAACAAGGTACATGCGATTTGAGGACAAATCCTTTTGAGGAGAGGGGGAATGATATAGGTCCACTTGCTCGTAATGTTCATGATGATTGTGATGCCAAGGCTCCATGGGTCATCCAAGGAGGTTCAATTACCCGAGCCCTTTATATTTGTTTGGAAGCCCAAACGACATGAATCTTGATTTAGTAATAAGTTGGGTTAAGTGTTTAAATAGCCCACATTTGTGTTTTATAGCGTTTTAGACCAATTATCCTATGTAACTAGGCTTATGCATGAATTTAAGTTTTAGTCTTATTTTCTGTTTGGTTTTAATTCCAGCCCACTTGTTTAAGAGCTTAAGTGCTAGATATTATTATAAATACTTTGTAAACGCTCTTGAAATAGAACAGATTAGATTGAATTTTCATAAATTTGAGTGTGCCTCTTTCTAGGGTTCTCTCTCAACTAGGCTTATCAAGGTTTCTTCCTTGTGGCGCCTCCCTCTTCACCAACCACTATTGTTATACCTTAGGTTCTCGAATTTTATATTCGTAGGGTCGAGGTCCAATACCTTAGGTTCAAGTCTCTTTATACTTCGGGTCTAGGTTGATATTCTATTTTCCATTCAAAGTCTATCATCATTATTTTCGCCCTGCTTGTGTTTTTTGCTGTTTCAATTCCCAATCTACACGTTTCCTTAATCATCCTAAATCATCCTCTTGTACATGCATATCAAATAGTTTAGTTTTTATTAGTTAATTAAGCATTTAAGAGTGTAGGCATTTGATTTAGGGATAGGACTCATTTTGGGGTTCACATTATAGATCATTTTGGGTTAATTTAGGGCAAGGGTTCAATTAGGTAATTTTTAAGGTTTTCATGAATTAGTTTTCTTTTCTTTGCATTTTTATTAGTTTTAATTTTAACTTCTTAAAGTAGCTTCATGTAGTTTTATTTTCATTATAGGATTTTAGTCTTATTTTCTTTATTTGCATTTTAGACTTGTATTTTTAGGTATTTGCATTTTTGCCCATTTATTCACTAGTTTTTGTTTTTGCCTTTCTTTTTCTTTAATTTGCATCCTTATCACTATAAGTATTTCCCATTAATATTTTAATTTCATTTTCTTATTTTATTTTCTTATTTTTATTTGTTTTATTAGTCTTGTAGATCGCTCATCTCTTAATTTGCTAGAATATACTTAGGATGTTAATATCCAATAATTTATTAAGGTTAACTAATCTCTATGAGACATAATTGGGACTTAATTCTTATATTACTTATGCAACCTGTGCATTTGTGATATAAGTTTAGGACGCTGCAAGGGTTTAGATGAGAGGAGGATTCTTACAACTCAAATAAAATTAGAGAAAGGCAAGGCTCACAGTCCCCATTTAAATAAATAATCCATAAAGTAAATCTGTCCAAACACAAACATATTAAGTCTTATAGTCCATAATCATCTGTCATCTATTTATAATCATATCATGAATTAATTAAATAATAAAAATATCTTTTATTCAAATTATTTATCTTCTTTCCATTTGATTTAATATAAAAAAATATAGTAATCAAATAATTTAATGCACTTATTATTTTGATTTTAGGAAGCTATTTTCTTAAAAACTTAGAATTTTAATCCAATTAAAAATCTTAAATAATCATAGTCTAATTAAGATTCAAAGTCCAATGTCCTAAAACCCTCTTTGCTCAATCCTAATCCAATTAGGAGTTTCCAAACACATGATCCTAAAATTTAGGATAGGGTTTGGCCAAGGTGTGGAACCTTTTATCGCCATTCTTGTACACTACTTGATTATATGCGCATAACATGATGAAAAAAATCAAAATCATATTCCTAGTGGCTAGGATCACATTTAATTATCATGACCTTAAGTGACTTAACAAATCATAAATAAATTAGGTAGACAACATAGCATATCAATCACATCATCGTAACTCATAGATTTGTTAGGTGACAATTCCTTGGCTAAATACATCACATGTATTTTGCCTAACCATTGCTCCAATACTATATGATCACAAGTGACTCATCCAAATTATATATGTTAGTTAAGCAAGACCCACCTTTATAGCATAAACATATTCTAGAGAAAATAATCTTGAGTGACTTAAAAAGTTATAAAATATAGAACTCTAGTTAATTCTGTTAAGGTGGAAGATGACTTTTATCATGTTCTTCGCCTATAGCTTAATATTTATGAGGGTTTTATTTTATTATTAAAGTCGATCTCACATATATATATATATCTATATTAAGATGTAACGATTTAAAATATGGAAATTAGGGTTAAAATTTTCTTTTCCTTACTTGCTTTGTTATCGTGAAGTGTAAATGTTTAATTAACAACTTATTGCTTTCCTTACTTTAAGACTAAATGCCTAAGGTCCTAATTTGATTACCCTGTGAGGTAGGTTAACAGAATCGAAAGCACAATATAGCATACTCAAAGTTAACCCTAATTACATTACTAGGAGTACAAGATTTAATATTCATAATCATAAATCTTAACTTACATCTCAGCTTAATGTTACTGTGAACATAAGGTGTCTAGAATATAAACAATTAAATACAATGAAGATTATACCTCTATAAATGTATGCGTGTGCTTTGATGACCCGACCAATTTAGGTCGATATCCCCTATCACATGTAGAGCCTAACTGAACATTCTATAAAGTAATGAATAGGGGGTGTGGAGTTACACTCAGTAAGTAACATATATAAAAGCAAGTTATGCTCATATCACGCTAAAATGTGCATGCAGAATACATAACCAATTTTACCAGTATATAAAAATGCAATATGCATCAATGTTATGCATTCTTCATAGTCCCTGGTCATACTGGATTCTATCCCTCACTAATCGAAACTTAATCTATTAAACTCTATGTTAAAGTTTATGGGGTATAAATTAGAAGAATACTTTGAAGTACCTCATTCCCTGCACCCTAACTCTTATACTCAAAAATAACACATATACGAAAGTTTCAATGTCTGCATGCATGTATTAACCATGAAGAATTGTCACAGTAATGCAATAGAAAAAAGTATTCAAAAATAGAAAAAGTGACAACATAAACAGTAAAATAATTGTTATAGAAACAGAAATAGTATAGTGAGCAGTTACAATAGAAAAAATTGACGGTACTGAAAACAGTTTTAGTAGAAGATAGTAACAATTTGTTTTAGTAAGCATGGTGATATGCTCGTACAAGAGGATGATTTAGGATGATCAAGGGAATGTGTGGATTGGGAATTGAAGCAACTAAAAACGCAAGCTGGGCGAAAATAATGATGGTGACTTTGACTGGAAAACAGAATATCAACCTAGACCCGAAGTCTAAAGAGACTCGAACCAAAGGTATTGGACCTCGACCCTACGAATATAAAATTTGAGAACCTAAGGTATAACAATGGTGGTTGGTGAAGAGGTGGGCGCCACAAGGAAGAAGACCTTGGTAAGCCTAGTTAAGAGGGAACCCTAGAAAGAAGCACAATAAAATTTTTAAAAATTCAATATGATATTTTCTGTTTTATTCAAGAGTGTTTACAAAGTATTTATAATAATATCTAGTACTTAAGCCCTTAAACAAGTGGGTTGGAATTAACACCAAACATAAAATAAGACTAAAACCTAAATTCACGCTTAAGCTTAGTTACATAGGATAATTGGTCTAAAATGCAATAAGACTCAAATGTGGGCTACTTAAATACTTAACACAACTTATTACTAAGCCAAAACTCATGTCTTTTGGGCTTCCAAACAAATATAGAGGGCTCGGGTAATTAGACCTCCTTGGATGACCCATGGATCCTTGGCATCACGATCATTATGAACATTACGAGCAAGTGGACCTCCATTAAGATCGATCTCCAAGTGCAATTTTATAAATATACGGCTCTGCAACCTCTATTTTCCTGAGAACATCAAACCCCATTGAAACCAAAGTGAAAACCTAACCTTTCTACTCTAAAAATCTTCATCTTTCAAGTAGTTTTGAGTGAGATTCAGTTCAACAAAGTTGTTCTTAGTAAAGAGAGAACAACATAGTTGGAAACAAGAAGTTGGAATCAAAGATTGAAGGAACAAGGTGGATTTTTCCAATTTTGGTGAAAAGAGGAAAAGTTCAAGCTAGGTAAGATTCAATACACCAAGTTCATATATGTTAATCTCGGTGTCTTGGTGAGTTGACTGGTGTATGTTTGAATTGCTGAAAACAAATGGATCATGAAAAATATCCATGACCTATCTATTGGTATGAAATTGAGAAAAAATGATGAGAAAATTGACTAAACAAGGATTTAAGGATGAAATAAGTATGTATGGAAGATTGCAAGGTAATTTTATGAAATACATAAATGGGAATATATGAGAAATGAAGATAGGTATATGAGATATATGGTATAACACCATAATGGGAGAAAGTGATGAGATTGAGGCATTAAGAGGAGTTAAATGCATTGATTTAGAGTCATGCAAGTGAAATCAAGTATATTAAGGTATACTAATGTGAATAATTATTAACAGCTTCGAAGTTGATATTGGAAGTTGATCGGACTACGAGAGTGAACAGCACCGAGGAAGTGAGGTCACGCGACGTAATCTGAAGTAAGGGAATTTCATGATGAGATAGAGATAGCTACATGTAGTTCGAATAGAATTTCAATAACTATATTCTATATGAAATTTCATGTATAAAGATATTCGGTAGGATCCGATAAGTTTAAAAAGCTTAGGAAGCATGTGGGTGATTAAATTCAATATGTTTTAAATGTGTATGGATAGAATGGCTAATGTTTTCATGTATATGCGAAAACAGCACATTTGAGTGCCTATTTGATTTGATTTTGTGAAATTGAATTTGAATAAGCCATCTATCAGGGTTGTGTGTAAACCATAAGTGCTAGAGAATACTCGCACTTGATTTTTGAGATATGCATCACATAGTACTTGAGTGTATCCTCGTACTAAATTTTAAATGCGATTTATGCATGATAGAGTATTGGGAGCATTGCTCATACTCAGTTTTATTGATTGATGCATTATAGAGTATTGGGAGCATTGCTCATACTTAATTTTACATGATAGAGTACTGAGAGCATTGCTCGTACTCAGTTTTCAATGATTGATGCATTATAGAGTATTGGGAGCATTGCTCATACTCAGTTTTTACATGACATAGTGCTGGAAGCATTGTTCACACTGGAGTTATATCATTGTGTTATGGTCGTGTTGAGAGTTTACTCTCACGTCTCGAATTTTGAAAGAGAAAGTATGAAACAGCCATGTTGGGAGCTTGTGTTGACTGTGTGTCACACCAATTATATGCTCACACGTGCAATATTTTGAGATATGATCGAGGGCTATCGGAAACATTACCCATAGGTATAAAGGCTAAGACTTATGGCAAGCACCCGACTATGAGGTATATCTAAGGTATGAGGGCTAAGACTTATGGCAAGCACCCCGCCTTGAGATGGGATCCATGGAGTACTTTGTACCGTGTATGTCACATGGAGTATGTTGTACCGTGAGTACACGATGTTGTTGAGTTGTGAGTTGACGGTAGAGGATTTGACCCACCTCCTGTTACAGCAATTGTGAGACCCTGCACAACGAGTACTATGTAGCCTGGGATCACGAAAAATGAGTTATGATCATAATCTTGGAACATGTAGTCGCCTATCTCGTTTCATCAATTGAGTTTTCTTGAATGAACTATCACATGATTTTTATAATCTGAACATGTGAATTTGTGGGTGAAAAAGGGTAACCCGAGGGATGGGTGAGGCCCAGTTTTCCATGTTTTTGAACATGATGATGTGCCATATTATTTGATTTAATTGAGTGGCATGATAAATGTGAATTTTATGAAATTACATGAGAAATGTAATCTTTTGCATAAACTGCTGAGATTTTAAACCAGCATGAATTCGGTCTGTACAATTGGCGATTTGTATCTATATGTATATTGCATAAATGTTTCAAATAAAGATACATGCTTTAGATATAAGTCGATAAGGAAATGATTTCAAGGCATAAGCATAGTATTTTGTAGATAGTGTGGTTATCTACTTGCTTGCCTGATTTCCTTACTGAGCTGTGAGCCCCTTTTTATTTGCCCTCCCTACAGAGTGTTCATAGTAGTTGAGCACGGCTAAGGGCTGGTATTACTTGATTTGCTGCATATCCATCTTACGAGAGGTATACACATTTAAACATTTTGTACTGAACAATGTAAAAGCACAGTTATGTAAACGAATGTACGATCGGGGATGTGTGTGTAGAAGTAATTGTATTAATGTATAAGAGTTTACATTATAGAAAAGAATATTAACTTGTATACATGTTATGAATGAATATGGTTGAGGTGACTAATATTGAATCACAGCCCAATGGTTTGATGTTAAGTGATGACAGAAGGAGAGGTAAGTAGAATGCATAAAAAATTTGTGGTGATTTTGGTAGGTCACAAGAGGGGAGGTCGTGACAGACTAGTATCAGAGCAGAGTTGATCTAATGTGAGTCGATATTAGTAATTAGGAAAGTGTACATCCCCATAGTACTGTGCTTTGTTCTGTTACAATTATGTATACGAGATGAAAATCAGACTAATTAATGATTATAAATGTAGGAATTTAGCTGTTACTATCACGACCCTCTTCCACGACCTTTTTACCTTAACACTTACCACTTACAGTTGGGCTGTGATTCAAATCCAATCCATATCTTACTCATTTATAGTTTCATTAATGAAATTAAACAAATTGAAATAGAAACTAGACTTTTATACATATGCGGAAGTGTTTACATCGGTTCCTATTATCTATACATCCCCTTTTGTACAACACATTACTAGACTGTGCATTAATTTACAGGATACAAAATTTCTCTTTCATATCATCACATAGTGTATACCTCTCTGTACTGCTGGATGACTAGAAAATACCGTAGCAGGGACAACTGCAATACTCACTATTGCGTAGTATCTGTGGAGGAGGAAATAAAGGGGTGAGCATAACGTGCTCAGTAAGGAAACTGTGCAAGCAGGTAGATAACTACACTATATACATGCTAAAATACATACTCACATTTCTTTTTAAAATAATATGCATGTTCTTTAAATTAATTTTCATCAATTAGAAACCGTTAATTCACCAGATGAGTATATGGATATTCACACAGTTTATCATACAAAATCACTAAGTTTAAAACTGCACATAGTTCACACTTGAAATCACTTTTCACACAGTAAACACATATCTTCACGCAGATCATCTTTCAATACCACACAGATTTGCACAACATACTCGATTCACACAGATCACATATAGAAATTTATTTATACTTTGTAAATCAGTTACACGTTGAGACGTAAATCATGGGTCATCCCATCCCCAGACACATAGAAAAGGAGGATGTCCGTCACCTCACACAGTAGTAACAATATCGTATCACACAGATATAGACTTATGCAACTTTTACAGACTTATGGCCATAGTCGGATTCTAGGCTACACTGATTAGGTGTGCGGGAACCCCATGCTTAGGGTGGCAGATCAACCATCCCTTCAGCATCACACAGATATCATACAGATCTCACACAGTTATCACACAGATGGTCACAACACATCGTACCCCATAGCTAACGCTCACAGTACATCGTGCTCCCATGGATCCTTATCACCCATTTCTATTGTCTCAAAATCCCATGTGAGCTCTTGAGCGAAACACACAATATCCTCGAGGCGTCAAGCACTCATTTACTTTCTCAAAATTCCTTTGAAAATAATGTGCGAGCAGGGCTGGTCTATCTACCTTTTCCTCTCATGATCAGCACGACTCCACACAGGAAAGAAATAGAATAGCTCATTTCACTAAGTATGAGTGAGAGATTACACTCCCTTCGATCACTTTGTCTACACATTTCATACAATTGGTTAAAACCATAGCCTATCTATTATTGTTGTTTTTCAAAACATTTGAAAAATCTCTTTTCACAACAATCACAAAAGTCATGCAACACATGCTTATCGACTTATTTTCATACGTAGTTTTCTTCTAGATATATCGATATCTATCTATTAACACATACCATTCACACAGCAGATAAAAAAACATACGTATAGCTATCTTTATAGCTTACATAAGTCCCTTACCTCGAATCACACTAGAATCTTTTTCCTTGATTCCAATCTCTTCTGATTCGGTCTTATCAACTCCAACTTTATCTTTCGAAGCTGAAATTGTGCATCACACACATCAGTATAATGTCATATACTTTATTTCACATGAATGATTTTCAAATCAATGTATTTAGCCATTTACATCTCATTTGCCCTTTTTATGCCTAAGTGGACTTTATCCTCTTACAAGTCCATTTCGAGTCTATAACTCTTTTTCCAAGAATCCTTTAGACTCCTCGAGTCTATCGATCCATCTTAAACCAGTATTACACTCTTAATACCTCAAGTTCATGATTTTTACTTCATTGTGGCATTTCATCAAACACCACTTCTAGTCAATTTGAGTTGCTTTTGTTTGTAGCACATGAACTTCATCAAATCATTTTATAAGCATCTATATATGCTTACTAACATCTAGGTATACTTAAATCATCATCAAATCCATGCCTACTCAAAAACTCTTCATTTTGGCTCATTTAGCCATTTTCTAGGTCATGAATAGTTTAACACTTCTAAGATGTTTCAACCATTAATCTATATACCAATCTACTCATACAAGTATATAGATTCACATATATAAGGTTGGGATATTGAAATCTTACCAATCTCAGCTTTTCTCCACTTAGCACACTTTGAGGGAAAACTCTTTTTCTCCCTTAAATGGATCACCTCAACTTCTAGCTTCCAACTATGTTGTTTTTCTCCACTCTATGAACAACTTTGATGAAATAAACTTGCCTCCAAACTCTATGGAAAGTATTTATAGTCTAGAGGAGGATTCAGGTCACTTGGTGTCAAAACATGGAAAGGTTTTGGGTTTTTCCATGAAGTGCAGGTCAGCAGGTCCTGTTTTATAGAAATTACCTTGATGAGATCGATCTGCTACCCCAAGAGATCGATCTTCTCGTCATCTTTTTCCTCTTGAAACTGACCTTCCAAGCTTAATGAGATCGATATGCTCCTAGCATGAGATCGATCTGCACAACACAGAACCTTAAGGAGATCAATCTTCTCTTGCATGAGATTGATCTGTTGCAAGTCAGTAGCTTAAGGAGATCGATCTGGCTCTATTGGAGATCGATCTGCCCTGTTCCATTGCTCGAACAGAAGTAGTTTGGGCTCTCTTAGATGGATCTTTCCTCCAATGAGATCGATCTGGCATTCATATTTTCCAGATTTTACTGCACTTTTTTGTAATAACTTACACCAAACATACTTGCTTTTACTGCCATAGTCCTTTTCTCATTCAACCATCTTTAAGGCTTAAAATTGACATCCATTTATCCTTTATGCATATTAAAACTTGTGTGCATTCATTGTATAACCAAAGGTATACAATATATATAAAATGGAAGTATAAAGCTTTATGTAACTTATGCAACTTCCTTTCATTTTACCACACTACCCATTTTGAGTTCTATTCACATTTATCATTGAGAAAAGTCCATTTCTTCACATTCATACATAATGAAACTTGTGTGTACATCACAAACTTATATCACAAGTGTGTACATCAACTTATGGACTTATATCATTTATGTTTCACATAGCATGTACATGTATATATATACTTATGCATTTCATAAGGTTTATATACAAAAATACGGGTCTTACATTCCTCCCCTCCTTAAAAGAATTTGGTCCTCCAAATTAGAACCGGTTAATCTTCAAAAAGTCAGGGATACATCTCCCGTATTAAGTTCTCTAACTCTCAAGTTGCTTCTTCCGAATTATGGTGTTGCTAGAGAACTTTAACAAGCGGAATCGTCTTATTCCTTAACACTTTCTCTTTCCTATCCAATATCCGGATCGGTCTCTCGATATATGTCAAATCATCTTTGAGCTCCAATGGCTCATACCGAATCACATGACTTGGATCTGGATGGTACTTTCAAAGCATCAATACGTGGAAGACATTACGAATACTTGCCAATTTCGGTGGCAATGTAATTTTATAAGCCTTATCTCTCACATGCTCTAGTATCTCAAATGATCCGATATACCAAGGGCTCAACTTACCCTTCTTACCGAACCTCGTAATCCCTTTTGAGGGAGACACTTTCAAGAATACAGAGTCACCAACCGTGAACTCTAGTGGCCTGTGTCTTATGTCATCGTAGCTTTTTTACCTGCTCGGAGCTGTTTTTAATCTCTCACATAGAAACTGAACAACCTCAGAGGCTTGTTGTACCAAGTCAGGAGCAAACATTTTCCTCTCACCCACTTCTTCCAAACTAATTGGGGAACGACACCTTTTACTATACAAGGCCTCATATGGTGCCATCCTAATGCTTGAGTGATAACTATTGTTGTATGCAAATTTGTCTAACGGTAGGTGATCATCTCAGAAGCCTTTAAAATCCATAACACTTGCCCTCAAATATCCTCTAACATCTGGATAGTTCTCTCTGATTGACCATCGATTTAAGGATGGAAAGCAGTACTAAAACTCAATCGGGTTGCCATAGCTTCTTGGAATTGTTCCTAAAAATGAAAAGTGAAATGGGAATCCCTATTCGATAAAATGCTCACTGGAACACCAAGTAGCCTCACTATCTCCCGTACATACAACTCTACAAAACTACTCAAGGCATCTGTAGATTTCATTGCTAGAAAGTGGGCTGATTTTGTCAGTCTGTTAACTATTACCCAGATAGTATCATGGTTCCTCTTAGCCCTTGATAATCCCATGATGAAATCCATGGTGACATGCTCCCATTTCCATGTCGGTACTGGTAGAGGCTGCAATAATCCTACAGGTTTCTGATGCTCTACCTTTACTTGCTGACATACTAGATATCTTGCTATAAACTCTGCGATATCTCTTTTCATTCTTGACCACCAATACACTTTTCAGAGGTTCTGGTACATCTTATTACCTCCCAGATGCAATGTGTATCTCGATCAATGAGCTTCTATCAATATCAAATTTTTTTATTTTGGGTCGTCAGGAACGCAAATCTTGCCTCTAAACCTCAGTAGGACATCATCACTCATAAAGAAATCGGCCACATCACCCCTCTGAATCTGTCTCGCATGATCTTCACACAGTAGATCGGCATGCTAAGCCTGGCCTATCCGATCAATCAAATCTGATTCCACTCGCAGGCTAGCTATCACACAGCCATTGTCAACATCAAGAGGGTCTATATCCAACCTGAGGTGAGTAAACTGCTCGAGCAGCTCATATTCCCTGACCATCATGTGCGATACCATTCCAAGGCTCTTTCTACTCAGGGTATCAGCCACAACATTAGCCTTTCTTGGATGGTACAATATCTCGCAATCATAATCTTTCAGAAGCTCTATCCATCGTCTCTGCCTCATATTTAACTCTTTCTATGAAAACAGATATTTGAGGCTCTTATGATCAGTATACACCTGAAATTTCTCACCATATAAGTAGTGGCGCCATATTTTCAATGCAAATATAATGACTGCCAACTCTAAATCATGGGTTGGGTAGTTCCTCTCATGGTCCTTAAGTTGTCTGGATCTATAGGCTACTACCTTCCTGTCCTGCATCAACACACAACCCATTCCCTATCCTGAGGCATCTGTATACACTAAGTAACCTCCTGAACTGGTGGGTATGGTGAGAATAGGTGCTATGGTCAGTCTATTCTTTAGCTCGTAGAAACTTTTCTCACATTTATCATCCCATTCAAATGCCACATCTTTTCGAGTGAGACGTGCCAATGGAGCAGCAGCTTAGAGAATCCTTCTACAAATCGTCGGTAATAACCTGCTAAACTCAGGAAACTATGAATCTCTATAACTATCTTGGGTCTATCCCAGTGTATCACAGCCTCTATCTTAGATGGATCTACTGATACACTGTCTTTCGAGACTACATGACCCAAAAACGATATCTCACACAGCCAAAAATCACACTTGTTCAGTTTAGCATACAACTCCTGATCTCAGAGGGTCTGTAACACTATTCTCAAATGCTGCGCATACTCTTCCCTGGACTTTGAGTACACTAGTACATCATCTATAAAGACAATCATGAATCTATCCAGGTATGGCTTAAATACATCGTTCATTAAAGCCATAAACACTACAGGAGCATTTGCCAACCCAAATGGCATAACTAGAAACTCATAATGGCCATAACGAGTCCTGAACGCTGTCTTGGGTACATCTACACTCCGAATTCTCAACTGATGAAACCCAAACCTCAGAGCAATTTTTGAAAAGATCTGTGCTCCCTGCAGCAGATCCAATAGATCATCAATCTGTGGAAGGGGATATTTGTTCTTGATGGTAGCCTTGTTCAATAACTGGTAGTATATACACAGTCGGAGACTCCCATCTTTCTTCTTTACAAATAGAACCGGTGCTCCCCAAGGTGATACACTTGGTCTGATAAACCCCTTGTCCAACAGCTCTTGTAACTGTTTCTTTAGCTCCTCTAATTCCTCTGGAGCCATTCGATACAGTGGTTTGGATATCGGTTCAGTTCCAGGCACCAAGTCAATACAGAATTTCATCTCTCTATCTGATGGCAATCCTGGTAATTCTTCTGAAAAGACATCGAGGAATTCTCTCACCACAGGGATGTCAACCATATTCGGAGGCATCTTATCCAAATCAATCATACACATTACAATCACATTTGATTAGTAAAACATCCATCATTAGACATAGTTTACTATTTCTTTCATTTCTTTGCAAAGCTTATAATATGCTTTTCAGGGATATGAAACATTACTGTCTTAGCATAACAGTCTAAAACAGCCTGGTTTAGAGCTAACCAATCCATTCCTAATATTACATAAAAATCTCTCATGTTTAATAGAATAAGATTGGCTAACATCTCCTTCTCCCCTACTTTCAACTTACAACTGTTACAGACATACTTGGTCACTACATTCTCTCTAAGTGGAGTACTTATAAACATTACCCTACCTAAAGGTACAGGTAGTACATATTCTATAAATTTACATACAAAAGTAGGCGATATGAATGAATGCGTGGCACTAGGGTCAATCAATGCTAATGCTTCAAAATTAAAGACTAGGATGGTACCTTTTATCACATCCTTTGAAGTCTCAGTAGAAGCCTGGTGCAAAGCAAACACTCGTCCACAGCCAACAACTTGTTTCCCTTTCTCTTCAGCTGTGGCTTTCCTCTTAGGTGTAGGTGTCTCAACCTTAGCCTTTTTTGGTTCTTTGTCCTTCTGTGGTGCTGTATCTACCAACTCTGGGCATTCACGAGCTATGTGCTCGGCTTTACGGCATCTATAGCATACTCTTGTCATAGGGCATGGCCTACCCCCATGATATCTACCACACATCTAACATTGTTCAGTGGTAAGTTTGGGTCCACTAATAACTATGCTCGTAGCCCTCGATGTTGGAGAATAAGTTGGATGCACTGGAGGTTTCACAAACCCCTCTTGCATCTCCTCAATCTTAGGCCCCTTACCGAATAACCTTCGACCTTTTCAAAACCCTCTGTCCTCGATCGATCTCTTTCGGTCTCTTTCTTTGCCCTTACCACCCTTAACTAACTCTGAGGCGTACAACTCATAATCTTACTCACACAGCTGAGCTCTGCGTACTACCTCATCATAGGTGGTAATGTCAAACAGAGCTAGTCGAGCTCTGATTGAAGGTCTCAATCCCTCAATAAACTTCTGGACTTTTTTGTCTTGATAGTTCATCATAATTGTGTCATACCTGCCCAAGGATGTAAATCCAGACTCGTACTCATCCACTGTATGGTTCCCCTAAGTCAATGTCAGAAATTCCATTTGCATATTCCTCTATGCAGTGGGTGAAACATATTACCTCCTGAAGGCGTCTAGGAATAAATCCCATGACACAATCGGGTGCCTTGCACTCAACATCGGCTGTGTGGCTATCCACTAATGCTCAGCTTCTCCCTCTAACACAAAAGTTGCAAAGGTGACCTTCTCGATGTCAAAGCAATGGAAAAATCGATAGAGCTTCTCCATACTATGTATTTAATGCTCGGCCAACACTGGGTTCTTCACCCCACTAAAAGAAGGTGGTTTGAACTTCCAGAATTCCCTCAGTCTACCCAGATAACAATCATAAACTCCCTCTCCACTAACCTATTGTGGAACTACAAGATCATCAACTGGTGGGGGAATATCCTGAATTGGGGGAGGTACAGGTATCTCTGCCTCTGCAACCTGAGGTCTCGGTACAGGCTGTGCTGGTTCATCTCTCACAGGTGTAGTAGCTTGAATAATAGGGTTTTCTTGTCTACCCTCCATTCTGGCCATAGCCTGTGTAAACATCTCCATCACTATGTCTACACTGCACTGTAACTCGCTATTCTGGCCTCAGCGGCCTCACTATGCTCAGGTGGATCTCTACGAGAACTAGACCCACTACGCCTCTCGGGCTCATCTCTATGCCCATGAGAGCGTGAACTCTCTCCTCTACGACCACGTCGTCTATCAGACATCCTGCATACTCAATAACAAGTATCTTAATCAAAATTTCCAGCTTGGTATGCACATTTGTATCCTAAAAATGCATAGTACTTTAGGGATGTGTAATTTCCTAATTATAGATATGACTCACATTAGACCAACTCAGCTTTGATACCATTAATTCTATCACGACCCTCTTCCGCGACCTTTTTACCTTAACACTTACCATTTACAGTTGGGCTGTGAGTCAAATCCAATCATATCTTACTCATTTATAGATTCATTAATGAAATTAAACAAATTAAAATAGAAACTAGACTTTTATAACATGGCGAAGCGTTTACATCAGTTCCTATTATCTATACATCCCCTTTTGTACAACACATTACTAGACTGTGCATTAATTTACATGATACAAAATTTGTCTTACATATCATCACATAGTGTATACCTCTTTGTACTGCTGGATGACTAGAGAATACCGTAGCAGGGATGACTACAGTACTCACTACTACGTACTATTTATGGAGGAGGAAATAATGGGGTGAGCATAATGCACTCAGTAAGGAAACTGTGCAAGCAGGTAGATTACTACACTATCTACATGCTAAAATATATACTCACATTTCCTTTTAAAATAATATGCATGTTCTTTAAATCAATTTTCATTAATGCGAAACCGTTAATTCACCAGATAGGTATATGCATATTCACACAGTTTATCATACAAAATCACTGAGTTTAAAACTGCACACAGTTCACACTTGAAATCACTTTTCACATAGTAAACACATAGCTTCACGCAGATCATCTTTCAACACCACACAAATTTGCACAACATAGTTGATTCACACAGATCACATATAGAAATTACTTTATACTTTGTAAATCAGTTACACGTTGAGACATAAATCATGGGTCATCCCATCCCCAAACACATAGCAAAGGAGGATGTCCGTCACCTCACACAGTAGTGACAATATCGTATCACACAGATACAGACTTATGCAACTTTTGCAGACTTATAGCCATAGTCGGATTCTAGGCTACACTGATCAGGTGTGTGGGAACCCCATGCTTAGGGAGGCAGATTAACCATCCCTTCAGCATCACACAAATATCATACAGATCTCATACACTTATCACACAGATGGTCACGACACATCGTACCCCATGGCTAACGCTCACGGTACATCGTGCTCCCATGGATCCTTATCACCCATTTTTATTGTCTCAAAATCCCATATGAGCTCTCGAGTGAAACACACAATATCCTCGAAGCATCAAGCACTCATTTACTTTCTCAAAATTCCTTTGAAAATAATGTGCGAGCAGGGCTGGTCAATCTACCTTTGCCTCTCATGCTAAGCACGACTCCACAGAGTAAAGAAATAGAATAGCTCATTTCACTAAGTATGAGTGAGAGGTTACACTCCCTTCGATCACTCTGTCTACGCATTTCATACAATTGGTTAAAACCATAGCCTATCTATTATTTTTCTTTTTCAAAAGATTTGAAAAATCTCTTTTCACAACAATCACAGATGTCATGCAACACATGCTTATCGACTTATTTTCATACGTAGTTTTCTTCTAGATATATCGATATCTATCTATTATCACATACCATTCACACAGCAGATAAGAAAACATACGTATAGCTATCTCTATAGCTTACATAAGTCTCTTACCTCGAATCACACTTGAATCTTTTTCCTTGATTCCAATGACTTGTGATTCGATCTTATCAACTCCAACTTTATCTTTCGGAGCTGAAATTGTGCATCACACACATCAGTATATTGTCATATACTTTATTTCACATCCCTGATATTCAAATCAATGCATTTAGCCATTTACATCTCATTTGCCCTTTTTATGCCTTAGTTGACTTTATCCTCTTACAAGTCCATTTCGAGTCTACAACTCTTTTTCCAAGAATCCCTTAGACTCCTCAAGTCTATCGATTCATCTTAAACCAGTATTACACTCTTAATACCTCAAGTTCATGATTTTCACTTCATTGTGGCATTTCATCAAACACCACTTATAGTCAATTTGAGCTACTTTTGTTTCTAGCACATGAACTTCATCAAATCATTTTATTAGCATCTATATATGCCTAATAACATCTAGGTATGCTTAAATCATCATCAAATCCATGCCTACTCAATAACTCTTCATTTTGGCTCATTTAGCCATTTTCTAGGTCATGAATAGTTTAGTACTTCTAAGATGTTTCAATCATTAATCTATATACCAATCTACTCATACAAGTATATATATTCACATATATGAGGTTGAGATATTGAAATCTTACCAATCTCAGCTTTTCTCCACTTAGCACATTTTGAGGGAAAACTCTTTTTCTCCCTTTAATGGATCACCTCAACTTCTAGCTTCCAACTATGTTGTTCTTCTCCACTCTATGAACAATTTTGATGAAATAAACTTGCCTCCAATCTCTATGGAAAGTATTTATAGTCTAGAGGGGGATTTAGGTCACTTGGAGTCAAAATATGGAAAGGTTTTAGTTTTTCCCGTGAAATACAGGTCAGTAGGTCCTGTTTTATAGAAATTGCCTTGATGAGATCAATCTGCTACCCCAAGAGATCGATCTTCTCAGCATATTTTTCCTCTTAAAATCGACCGTCCAAGCTTAATGAGATTGATCTTCTCCTAGCATGAGATCGATCTGCACAACACAGAACCTTAAGGAGATCGATATTCTCTTGCATGAGATTGATCTGTTGCAAGTCAATAGCTTAAGGAGATCGATCTGGCTCCATTGGAGATCGATTTTCCTTGTTCCATTACTTGAACAAAAGCAATTTTGGCTCTTCCAGATCGATCTTTCCTTCAATGAGATCGATCTGGCATTCATATTTTCTAGATTTTACTATACTTTTTTGCGGTAACTTACACCAAACATACTTGACATTGTTGCCATGGTCATTTTCTCATTCAACCATCTTTAAGGCTTGAAAATGACATCCATTTATCCTTTATGCATATTAAAACTTGTGTACATTCATTGTATAACCAAAGGTAATATATATAAAAATGGAAGTATAAGACTTTATGCAACGCATGCAACTTCCTTCCATTTTACCAGACTACCCATTTTGAGTTCTATTCACATTTATCATTGAGAAAAGTCCATTTCTTCACATTCATACAAAATGAAACTTGTGTGTACATCACAAACTTATATCACAAGTGTGTACATCAACTTATAGACTTATATCATTTATGTTTCACATAACATGTACATATATATATACTTATGCATTTCATACGGTTTATATACAAAAATATGGGTCTTATAGTTATGGCTAATACCAGCCTTGGTAGAGTGGCTAGATGTAGGGTTCGAGGCCGTAGAGGTAGGCCAGAGACCCGAGAGGAGACTACAGGTCCCTTTAAGCATGTTTCGCGAGACTATAACATCGCCTAGAGAACATGGTGGAGTTACTACACAGACTATGCCAGGTAGACAGGAACAGGATGCAGAGATTACGCCTGGAGAGGCAGCTGCACTTGGTACGTCTGCACAACCAACTCATGTGCCACAGCTTATAGATACACCTATACCTCCACCAGTTCAAGATACGCCATCTCATGTTTCTCCACCACAAGGTGGTAGTCCATTGGGGTATGGTTGTAAGTTGGATAGATTGCGACAATTCTAGAAGCTTGGACCTCCATCTTTTCGAGGGGTCAAGGACCTAGTTTTGGCTGAAGAGTGGATAGGAAAGATGGAGAGGTTGTACGGATTCTTTAAGTGTATGACTTTAGAGATGGTCGTATTTGCTGCGTTCCTATTGAAGGGGACGACTGAGCATTGATGGAAGTCCACTCGACCAATATTGAGAGCCTAACATACAAAGATCAGTTGAGAGATATTTTTGGATGCCTTCAGGAGGAAGTTTGTTCCAGATACGGCCCAGCGAAGGTTGCAGGCCAAATTTTTGGGGTTGAGCTAGGGGAGTCATACAATAGGCGAGTATGAGACCAGATTTCTATTCCTAGGGAGGTATGAGCCCGACACCATGAGTAGTGAGACCAGGAAGGTTCGCAGATTTATTGATGGATTGAGACCAGTATTACGGTCTAAACTGGTTCCATTTGACATCTCTACCTAGGATGAGGCAATGCATAGGGCGTAACTCTGTGAGCAAGATTATGAGAGGAATGTCTCCTAGTTCAGGACAATTAGCAAGGGTAGAGACCGAGATAGGAAGAGGTTGGTAAGTGATAGTACCCGAGGTTTTAGATATCGAGGAGGGAGGAGAGTCTTCGGTAAGAGACCAAAGATCGAGGAAGTACAGGAGAAGTGTCATGACCCTCAACTTACCAAAAATTAGCACAAATTTTTCGCCTCTCATACATTATTTATTATTTGCTCTTTTCTTACCTCGATCGTGATCAACTTCACTCTCAAACAGTTAGGTTGTGTGTCAGTGTCTACCTCGTCCAACCATAACAATTTAATTTGCATTTTAATCTAGAAGTGAACACTTGTATAAATAAATTAGAGTTGTTGTTTACATGTGTTTACACTGTTTTACATCCCCAATAGTTACATACAAAATGCTATTGTGCTATAGAAAGTTTAGATACAAAATTTCATCAGTGTGTATACCTTACGCGATGGGATGCAGCAGATACCAAAAGGAAACCTCTAGTCACCTGCAGTTTATACTCAATGCTCTGTAGAGAGGGGAAAATAAGGGGGGTGAGCAAACAACACGCTCAGTAAGGCAATCATGCGAATAGGTAGATACTATACTATCTACGTGATCGTGATGCCATGCTCAAAACCATACAATTCTTATTCACACCTCAAAAGCATTAGTTTCATGCTTGTGTTAATGGAATGTAAAGCATATCATGCTAATTTGTTCAATGCACAAATTAAATTTAAAGAATGGAAAACTATTATGCATATTTAATTCATAAAGCATGGAAAATCATCATGCTTCAGTGCACTTTAAAGCCATTATCAAACTTTCTCATCTCATAAAATCAACACTTGTCAGGACTCAGCCCCTCCCTCAAACTGTCCTGACCCATAAAGCATTTCAAACATGGATTTATTCATAAAATCAATAGACATGTGAGATAGGCAATATAATAAGGGAAATCTTCTCTAGGACTATGGCCACATCCTGTCATCCCAGGCTACACTGATCAGGTGTGCGGGATATCACCACTATCTGCTTCCACACGGGAGGTGGGTTACGTCCAACCCACTGGTCCATAGCAGATCTAAACATTATCCGAAGACGGTATATAACAATCTCAACACTGTACAATGTACTCCATGCTACCTGCACGGTACAGCGTACTCCGTGGACCTATATCAACACATCATATCACGCCAGATCTCAAACTGCACATGCGAGCCTATTTAATCGGTGCGACACCCAATCTACCCGAAGCTCCTAGCACGGCTATCAACATGTCAAAAACCACGTGGAAGTACTCTCTAGCACGACAGCAAGTATAGTGGACATCTAATGCGAGCTATGCTCCAGCACCATGTCAAAACCAGTATAAAATCTGTGCGAGCTAAACTCCAGCACATCATCATAGACATCCATGTGAAAACTAGTGCGAGCTAAGCTTCATCACTCATGCGTGTAAAAACGCGTCAAATCTCATGCGAGTCATACTCTAGCACGCTTTCATTCTCACGAAAACCATGTAAGTGGCCCATTTCTTTACAAAGCATGGTTTTTAAACCAAACCAAATCATTTCTTTTGCAAATCTTTTCAAATGTTAGCCAACCTACCCATCACTTGCTAAAAAGCAATAAAACAAAATTTTTCCAAGCATCATGTTTTTATTTTCATGCTCATTTCTCAAAACCCAACTCTTGCCCTTCAATCAACCATTTCATTTCTTATCACCACATGCATTCTAGAAGACATATCACGCCCCAAAATGCGCAAAGATATCTTTAAGAGTCCACACAATTCCCTTACCTCGATTTAATCGGGGTGCGACTCTCTTCCTCTTAGTTTCTCACATTTTTTGCTCAACTCGCTTCGGTGTATCCTTGGGAGCTACAATTCATTCATCAAACACTTAGTTAATGTTATTAACTCTCATTCAACTATGCATTTTACCCAATGCCTTAAATACTCATTTTACTCTTTTTGGGTAAGTCTCATAATTCCTTCCATCACACCTTCTTAAATTCATACCCACAACACCATTATCACCTTAAGGTATCCTATTCATTATTAATTCCAACACATTTCACTTTCACACACTAACCCATTTCTAGGTTATAATAGTTCCATTGCATTATAGATAGTTTCTACCATTAATAAGCACACCAATCAACTCCAAAATCAATAACTAAACAAATGTACTTGAGTTGGTGCTTTAGAAATGCACCACTTTGGGTTTCCTTCTTGCTCCAAATGGAAATGCTCCTTGTTCCTTAAATCCAACAAATAGGGAAATGCCTCCAAGCGATGTTATTCTTCTCCTTGAAGTGAACAACTTTGTATCTAATAGCCTTCCCTCAAATTTTTATGAAAATGGGCAGATTTAGGAGTGAGAAAGCTAGGTTTTGGGTTGAAAATGGAAAGGAAATGGTGTTGTTCGTGAAATGCAGATTTCAACTGCTCCTATTTATAGAATTGCTTGATGAGATCGATCTGTCGAGGGTTTGAGATCGATGTGGTCCTCTTAAAATTCCTCATTTTCACGACATTTGAAGGCATGAGATCGATCTGTCCAAAGCTTGAGATCGATCTATCTTAGGCAGAGAATTAAGGAGATCGATCTGGCTAGGGAGGAGATCGATCTGCTCCAACCCGAGAGCTAAGGAAATTAATCTGCTTGCCTTAAAAATCAATCTTCTCATTACAAAATGTTTAGCAGATCGATCTGACTTCATTGATGACTGATCTGCCCTGTTCCTATTGCTTGAATAAGAGCATTTTAGCTCTTCCAGATCGATCTCTCATCCTATGAGATCGATTTGGCCTTCACATTTTCTAGATTTTGCTGCATTTCTCTACAAAAACTTACACCAAAACATCTTTAATTTGCTGCCATAGTCATTTTCTCATCCAGTTACTTTTAAGACTTAAAAATGGCATCCATTCATACTTTATACACATTAAAGCTTGTGTGAAATCTTTGTATAACCAAAGGTATATAATATAAACTAAATGAAAGTGCACCACTCATGCAATCTTCATGCCATTTTATCACACCACTCAAAATTCAACATATTTACATTCCACTTATGGAAATATTCTTCTTACACTCGTTATACACTTAAAACTTGCGTGTATTCATTTCATAATCCAATATACACATATACAAGGTTATACATAAATAGGGTATCACATTCTCTCTCACATAGAAAATTTGGTCCTCTAAATTTGAACCAATCATTCTGTGAATAACTCAGGATACCTCTCCGGCATCAAACTCTCCAATTCCCATGTGGCCTCTTCCACCGTGTGATATTGCCAAAGAACTTTCACCAAGGGAATTATCCTTGTCCTCAACACTTTCTCTTTTCTATCCAATATTTGAACCGACTTCTCAAAATACATCATGCTTTCATTGAGCTCCAAAGGCTCGTATCTTATCACATGCACCGGGTCTGGGTGATATTTTCGTAGCATGTATACGTGGAAGACATTATGAACACTTGCCAACTCTAGTGGCAATGTCAACCTATAAGCCTTATCTCCCACTCTCTCCAAAATCTCAAAGGGTCTGATATATCTAGGGCTTAACTTGCCCTTCTTACCAAATCTCATAATACCCTTCGAAGGAGAAACCTTCAAAAACACTGACTCACCCATGAAAAACTCTAGTGGTCTTCGTCTCCTGTCAACATAACTCTTTTGTTTGCTCTGAGTTATCTGTAATCTCTCGTAAATCAACTGGACATCCTCAGAGGCTTATCTAACCAAGTCACAGGCAAAGATCTGTCTGTCACCAACCTCTTCCCATCCAATAAGGGAACGACATCTACGCCCATACAATGCCTCATATGGTGCCATCCCGATACTCGCATGAAAATTGTTATTATAGGCAAACTCTACGAGTGGCAAGTGGTCATCCCAAGAGCCTTCAAAATCCAATGCACATGCTCTCAATATATCCTCCAGGATCTGTAGAGTTATCTTTGACTGACCATCTGTCTGAGGATGAAACGTGGTGCTAAAACTCAACTGGGTTCCCATCGCTTCCTGAAAATGTTCCCAGAAGTGGGAAGTGAAGTAGGCATCCCTATCTGAAACAACGCTCACTGGAATTCCATGTAGCCTCACTATCTCGCGTACATACAAGTTCGCTAATTGGCTTAGAGTATCGGTAACTCTCATAGGTAGAAAATAGGCTGATTTCGTCAATCGATCCACAATCACCCATATGGCATCATGACCTTTTTGGCTCCTCGGTAATCCTAACATAAAATCCATGGTGACGTGCTCCCACTTCCAAATCGGTATTGGTAGAGGCTGTAATAACCCTGTAGGCTTTTGATGCTCTACCTTCACCTGCTGACAAATGAGACACTTAGCGACATATTCAGCAATATCTTTCTTCATTCCAGACCACCGATAAACCTTTCGAAGGTTTTGATACATCTTAGTACTCCCCGGATGTATCGTATATCTCAATGAGTGAGCCTTTGTCAAGATCAACTTTCTGATCTCTAGATCATCGGGAACACATATCCTGCCTCTGAACTTCAACAATCCATCTGAACTCAATTCGAAGTTCGTCTCTGTACCCCTCTGTGTTTGGTCGATAATATCACTGCACTGTTGATCCATTCACTGAGCCTGTCGGATTCGATCTACTAGATCCGGTTCCAACTACAAGCTAGCTACCATAAAACCACTATAGCGTCAAGCGGGGTCATATCCAAACTGAGGTTCGTGAACTGTTCCAACACCTTGTGTTCCCTGATCATCATAAATGACACCAATCCGAGATGCTTTCTACTCAATGCATCAGTAACTACGTTTGTCTTACTCGGGTGGTACAGGATCTCACAATCATAATCCTTTAAAAGCTCGAGCCATCTCCGTCTCATGTTTAACTCTTTCTACGAGAACAGGTACTTAAGGCTCATATGATCAGTGTAAACCTGAAATCTCTCACCATAGAGATAGTGGCGCCATCTTTTCAATGCAAACACCACGGCCTCTAACTCTAAATCGTGGGTCGGGTAGTTCCTCTCATGGTCCTTCAACTGTCTTGATCCATAGGCTACTACCTTCCCATCCTGCATCAATACACAGCCCAGTCCTTGGTGTGAAGCATCCATATATACCGAGAAACCTCTTTGAGTTGGTAGGAATGGTAAGAATCCGAGCTATGGTTAATCTTCTTTTCAACTCTTGAAAACTCTCTTCAAATCTATCGTCCCACACAAATTCCACATTCTTTCTCATGAGACGTGTCAACAGAGCAGCTAATCTTGAGAATCCTTCCACAAACCTTCGATAATATCTAGCTAAACCCAAGAAACTTATGATCTTTGTTACTGTCTAGGGACTTTGCCACTGTATCACTGCCTCAATCTTTGATGGATCCACTGACACACCATCCTTCGATACTATATGACCCAGAAAAGAGATATGTTCCAACCAAAAGTCACATTTGCTGAGTTTAGTGTACAACTTCTTCTCTCGAAGGGTTTGTAGCACGCACTATCCTTAGATGTTGTTCATCTCCTCTCTAGATCTTGAGTACACCAGTATATCATCAATAAACACTATAACAAATTGATCCAAGTACTGGTGAAACACCTCATTCATCAACAACAAAAAAGTTAAGGGAGCATTTGTCAACCCGAATGGCATGACCATAAACTCATAATGTCCATACTGGGTGCGAAAAGCTGTCTTGGGTACATCTCCACACCGTATCTTCAATTGATGGTACCCAGATCTCAAATCTACCTTGGAAAAGACATGCGCTCCCCTAAGCTGATCCAACAAGTCATCTGTTAAGTTAATATATTTTGAAATGACAAAACAGTAATTCAATAATGGATATTATAAATCTAGAAATGTTTAAAACATGATTAAGAGGTTAATTAGAATATATTGAGATACAAGACATTGTCAGAAACTGGGTGTTAAAGGTTGAGAGATCGATCTCATGAGATGATAGATCGATCTCCTGGGTTTCCAAGTATGAGAGATCGATCTCATGAGAATATGAGATCGATCTGATTAAGGATTAAAGACTTAAAGATGTATAGGATGTTTAGGAAGAAGAGACTGATCTTTAAGGGTTATGAGATCGATCTTTGACTTACAGAATGCCTATGAGATCGATATGGTCTAGGAAGAGATCGATCTCCTCTAAGGCAAAGGTTAAAGGTTTTAGATCGATCTGTAGATCGATCTATGTTCAAATAGAGAGCTTATGAGATCGATCTCATATGGATAGAGATTGATCTCTTCAAAGTCAGAGAGTTTAGGAGATCGATCTAGGGTAATTAGAGATCGATCTCCCCTCTACAAGAACGTTTGCTAAATCGATTTGGAGATCGATCTTACTTCAAACAGAGAGTTTAGAAGATCGATCTGATGGTTCGACAGATAGATCTTCACTAACATTTTACAAATTATAAGATAGATCTCTACAAATATGAGATCGATCTCCTTGCTTCAAGTTGCTTTGTAATTGTAGGAATTTAAATGAGAAGATCGATCTGGTCATAATGGAAGATCGATCTGGCACTCTACTGTAGGTTCCCAAAGGCTCTCTCTGTAAAATATTCAATCGGAAAAACTATATTAAATGCTTCACCTACCATCCTGCTATATAAAAACCAACCATTGAAGACACTGGAAATAAGAGACTTCTGCTGAAAATTCTAAATACTCTCAAGAGATCATTCCTCAACATTCCCTTTATCTTCAACATCACATTTATTGTATTGTCTTAAATAGCTTGAGTGAAAGTTATTCTTCCTACCTACAAAAGAGAAGTTCTTATTTGTATTCACTCTTAATCCAAAAGAAAAGATGAGAGTTCCTCTGTGAGATAATTGTGTAAGAGGTGAATATATATCTTTGTAAAAAGGGGTAGAGAGGTTATTCCTTAACCTTAAAAAGGAGGCTATATCAACTATTGTGATAGTGAAAGAAAACTCTTGACAAGAAGGTCAAAAAGAGAGGACGTAGGCAAGCGATTGTTCGAACCTCTATAAATTGTTGAGTTTGTTGCTTCTCTCTCTTATCTCCTTTAATTTACTGCACTATAGTCTATTACTTATTATTTGATTACTTGCAATTAAATTTAATTAAGCTTAAATTTAGCATTTAGACTAAAAAATCGATTCACCCCCTCTCAATTGAGCCAACAATTGGTATCAGAGCAAGGACTCTTTATCATTAAGGAATAACTTCTTAAGAGTTAAAATGATCTAATGGCTTATAGCAATGTAGCAACAAGTCTAGTAGGAGAAGGACACTCTACAGTAAGGCCGCCCACGTTCAATGGTGAACATTATGAATATTGGAACACTAGAATGATGCTTTTCATTCAAGCTAATGATTATGAGGTATGCAGGATTATTACTAAAGGTTCTCAAATCCAAACTAAGAAGATAGAGGGAAGAGATATCCCAAAAGAAGAAGATGAGTGGGATTCTAATGATATAAAATGTGCTCAGTTAAATGCAAAGGCCATGCACACCTTATTTTGTGCATCAGGGCCCAATGAATATAATAAAGTCTCCGGTTGTGATAATTCCAAACAAATTTGGGATAAATTGGTAATTACTCATGAAGGCACAACTCAAGTAAAGGAGACTAAGGTAGGAATGCTCACACATGATTATGAGTTATTTATGACGAAAGAAGGAGAGTCAATTAGTGACATGTTCACTAGATTTACTGATGTAATAAATGGACTAAAGTCCTTAGGCAAGATCTACTCCAATATATAAATGGTAAAGAAAATCCTGAATAGACTACCAAAATCTTGGGAAGCTAAGGTAACAGTAATTGAAGAGTTCAAGGACCCCCACACACTATCGTTAGATGAATTGACAAGGTCATTACTCACATATGAAATGAAATTGAGGAAAAATGAAGAGCCACCTAAGAAAGTAGGAGTAGCTCTAGAATCCACCACTCAAGAGGATTTGAAAGAAGATAAAAATGAGAGTGGTAATGAAGAAGATTTTGAAATGGCAATGTTTACCAAGAGATTTAATAAATTTATGAGAATGAGAGCAAATGGTGGTGGTAGGAGAAACTATAAGAAAGAACAAGAAGAATTAGGTAGAAAAGATAGAGATACTATTGTTTGCTATGAATGCAAAAAGCCTGACATATTAAATTTAACTGTCCTCTTCTAAAAAGATCAAGTGATAGGAATCACAAAAAGAAGGCAATGATGGCAACATGGAGTGACACAGACAGCTCCGATGATGATTCAAATGAAGATATTGCCAATCTATGCTTCATGGCAATTGAAGATGAGAAGGCAACTTCTAATCCCAATGAGTATTCTTTTGACGAATTATAAGATGAATTTGATGATCTTGCAATAGAATATGAGTGCATGAATTTGAAGTACCAAAAAATAGATTTCTAAACTAAAGAAAGAAAATGAATTAATACTAAATGATAAACTAGAATGTGAAAAGAAATTAGAATGTACAAATCTAGAAATCCATGACCTAAAGGAAAAGAATAGTAACTTACATAATTCCTTTACTAGATTTTACATGGGTTAACAAAAACTAGATCACATGCTAAAGACTCAAAGGGCTTTCTTTGATAAAAATGGGTTAGGATATGATGGCAAAAGTAGAGAAACTCACCTCAAAAGTTTCTCAGCTAGAAAGAATATGCATAAATCCTCTACTACTTGCTCACATTGTAATAAAAAGGGACATGCATCATATAGTTGCAATGTGAAGATGACCACATTTAGAGGAAGGATAGTTAGAAGAGTATAGGTCCCAAAAGATGTGGTTAATTCAAAAAATATTGATGTAATATTAAAATGGATCCCAAAAGGATAAAAAATTCTACTCACTAACTCCAAAGGACCCAAGAAAATTTGGGTACCTAAAACAAAAGTTTGAATGTTGATTGTAGATGATTGAGCATTGCAACAAGGCAAAAACAAAGGAAGCTTGGTACTTGGATAGTGGATGCTCAAGACACATGACCGGTGACAGAAGCCATTTCAACTCATTCAAATCAAAAATTGATGGAGAAGTCACATTTGGGGACAACTCCAAAGGCCAAATTGAAGGTAGTGGAACTATTGGTAATAACTCGTTTTCCATAGAAAAGGTTTTACTTGTTAGAGGACTAAAGCATAATTTACTTAGCATTAGTCAACTTTGTGACAAAGGTTACAAAGTAATTTTTGATTGCTTAAATTGCCATGTAATAGATTCTAAATCAAACAAAGTTCTCTTTCTAGGACATAGACAAGGTAATATATACATTGTATATCTAAATGAACTTAGAAATGAAAATGTATGCCTTATAGTAGATAAAGAAAAAGAACCTTGGTTGTGACATAGAAGACTAGATCATGCTAGCATGCATGTATTATCTAAGCTAGCTACAAAAGACCTTATTGTAGAATTACCTAAGTTGTCCTTTGACTATGACAAAATTTGTGAAGCTTGTCTCAAGCGAAAACATAAAAGGACAATATTTAAACCTAAAAATAGTGTATCAACCACTAGACCTCTTCAACTACTTCACCTAAATCTATTTGGACCAATTAGAACTACAAGCCTAGGTGGTAAGCATTATGAGTTTGTGATTGTAGATGATTATACTAGGTTTACTTGGGTATTTTTCTTAAGAGTAAAGAATGAAGCCTTAGAAAAACTCATTGTATATTCAAAAGTAGCCCAAAATGAAAAAGGTTACACTATAACTAGTATTAGAAGTGATCATGGTAAGGAATTTAAAAATATTGGTTTTGATGAATATTGCAATGATCAAGGAATTAGTCATAATTTTTTAGCCCCTAGGACACCACAACAAAATGGAGTAGTTAAGAGAAGAAATAGAACATTAGAAATGGCTAGAACAATGTTGTGTGAAAATAATTTACCTAAATATTTTTGGGCTGAAGCTATAAATACATCATGCTACATCATAAATAGAGCCATGATTAGACCAATCTTAAAGAAAACCCTTTATGAGCTTTACAAGGGAAAGAAGCCAAATATTAGCTATTTTTCACCCTTTCGGTTGTAGATGCTTTGTCTTAAATAATGAAAAAGACAACTTAGGAAAATTTGATGCCAAGAGTGATGAAGGAATCTCTTTAGGCTATTCTTTGAATTCAAAGGCATATAGAGTTTATAACAAAAGAACCTTGATGGTAGAAGAGTCAATACATGTAATATTTGATAAGTCAAACGATGCATCTAAAGTTTCTACTAATGATGAGGATATTGAAATATTTGATGAGACCTTGAAGGATTCCTCAAAGATAGAAGATAATCTACTAGAAAAACTTGACATTAATAAAGAAGATGAAGAAGAACTAGAAATATTAGAGAGAGTCTAGAGCACCAAGAGAACTAGGATATGTCAAAGATTGTGAAATTGTAGGCGATCCAACTCTTGGAGTTAGAACAAGGTCTTCTCTAAGAAATATATGTCAATATATAGCCTTTGTATCTCAAATTCAACCAAAGAATGTCAATGAAGCTTTAAATGATAATAATTGGTTTTTAGCCATGCAAGAAGAACTAAATCAATTTGAAAGAAGCAAAGTATGAAATTTAGTCCCTAGGCCTAGTGATCACTCTATAATTGGAACTAAATAGATTTTCAAGAACAAGATGGATGAAAATAGTATGATCATAAGAAACAAGGCTAGACTAGTTGCACAAGGTTATAGGCAAGAGGAAGGAATAGACTATGATGAAACCTATGCACCGGTAGCTAGATTAGAAGCAATAAGGATGCTACTTGTTTTTTCATGCTACAAAAATTTCAAATTATATCAAATGGATGTAAAAAGTGCATTTCTAAATGGTTTCATCAATGAGAAAAGTTTATGTTGAGCAACCCCCGATTTTGAAAGTCATGAATTTCCTGAACATGTTTACAAACTTTCTAAGGCACTTTATGGTTTGAAACAAGCTCCTAGAGCCTGGTATGAAAGACTTTCAAAGTTCTTGATAGAAAAGGGATTTTCAAGAGGAAAGGTAGATACAACCTTATTTATCAAAAATAAGAATAAAGATTTACTAGTTGTTCAAGTATATGTAGATGACATCATTTTTGGATCAACTAATGAATCTCTATGTCAAGAGTTTGCTAAGATCATGCAAGGTGAATTTGAAATGAGCATGATGGGAAAACTCACCTACTTCTTGGGACTTTAAGTAAAGAAAATTAAGGATGGAACCTTCATCAATCAAGCTAAATACACCAAAGATTTGCTCAAACAATTTAGAATGGATAACTGCAAACCTCAAGCAACTCTAATGGGCACTAACATCAATCTTGATAAAGATGAAAGTGGTAAGTGTGTAGATACTAAACTATATAGGTCTATGATTGGTTCATTATTTTATCTTACTATAAGTAGACCTGATATTTTGTTTAGTGTATGTTTATGTGCTAGATTTCAATCCTCTCCTAGAGAGTCACACTTACTAGCTACAAAAAGAATTTTTAGGTACCTTAAAGACACACCTTCACTAGAACTATGGTACCCTAAAGATTTAACCTTTACTTTTCATGCATATTCTGATGCATATTTTGTAGGTTGTAAAATAGATAGAAAAAGCACTTCAGGAACATGCCAATTCTTAGGGAATAGATTAATAGCATGGTTCTCTAAGAAACAAAATAGTGTAGCACAATTCATAACTGAGGCAGAATATATAGCAGCTGGTAGTTGTATTGTGAGACCCCGTATATGTATAATAGTATATATGTACATAGAAATGTAAATTAAGTGATGTATATATGATGTAAGTCCATAAGTTAATGTACACGCTTGTAATAAGAGTTGTGATCGTACATACAAGTTACATTATGTATGAATGTAAAGAAATGGACTTAAGCATATGGAGAATGTGAGTAGAATGGATTATGAGTAGTGTGGTAAAATGGAAGTAGAATTGCATAAGTTGTGCACTTCCATTTGGTTTATATCATGTAATTTTGGATATATAAAGATTCTACACAAGTTTTAATAGGTATGAAGTATTATGGGATATCATATCCAAGTGTCCAAGATGATTGAATGAGAAAATGATCATGGTAGCAAATTAAGGATGTTTGAGTATGAGTTGCTGTAGAAGAACTGCAGAAAATCTGAAAACTATGAAGGGTAGATCGATCTTATGGGATGAGAGATCGATCTGGAAGAGCTAGAATAGTCTTATTTGGGCAATGAAAAAGAGCAGATCGATCTCCAATGGAGTCAGATCGATCTCCTAAGCATTCTGTAATGAAAAGATCGATCCTCAAGCACCCAGATCGATCTCCTTAGCTCTCTGTTTGGGAGCAGATCGATCTCATGCTTCGACAGATCGATCTCATGCTTAAAATGCCATGAAAAAGAGGGATTTAAGGGGACCAGATCGATCTCCTCAAGCTATTTCTATATAAGGAGTGTTGAAAATTTGAAAATTTCGGGAAAAACACTAACTTTCCACTTTCAACCCAAAAACCTAACTTTCTCTCTCTAAAATTAGCCATTTTTAGTAATATTTGAATAGAGACCATTAGAGGCAAAGTGGTTCCTATCACAGAGGAGAACAACATAGTTGGAAGGCATTTTCCCATTATTGGTATTGAAGGAGCTAAGGGCATTGTCGTTTGGAACAAGAAGAGAAATCAAATTGGGTAAGATTCTAACACTCCAACTATGGTACATTATCTATATAATTGATTTTGAAGTTTTTTTGCATGAGTATGGATGGTTAGAAAACTATCAAAAATGCATTGGAATGATTATGACCTAGAAATGGTCTAGAGTGAGAAAGTGAAATGTATGGAGATTAATGATGAATGAGATATGTAGAAGTTATTAATAGTGTTGTGGTATGATTTTAAGATGTGTTTAGTGGATAAATTGTGAGATTTACCTAAAAGAGGTAAAATGTGGATTAAGGCATTTGTAAAATGCATAAGTGAATAATATTGACTAGTGAGGTCAATTATGGGTTAAAAACATTAACTCAATTGATTGAATGAATGAATCGTAGCTTCCGAGGATACGCCAAGGCGAGTTGAGCCAAGAGCGTGAGAAGCTAAAAGGAAAGGAGTCACACCAAGTAAATCGAGATAAGGGAATTATGTGGACTCTTAGAGATATTTGTGCACAACTTGGGCCCGTTAAATGCTTTGCTAGAATGCATGAGACATTAGGAAATGATGTTGGGTGATTGAAGGGCAAAAGTTGGGAGTTTGACAAAATGTGCATGAAAACAAAAGCATATTGCTTTGAAAATCATGTTTGATTGCTTTTTAGCAAATGATTGGTAGGTTGGCTAACATTGAAATGATTTGCAAAAGAAATGAGTGTGTTTTGATTTTGTTAACCATATTTTGCAAGGTTTTGGGCCACCTACATGATTTCATGAGCATGAAAGCGTGCTAGAGTATGACTCGCACGAGATTTGACGTGTTTTATACACATGAGTGCTAGAGGCACTAGTTTTCACATGGATTTCATATTGGTTTTGGCATTATGCTTGGAGTTTGTCTCGCACTGGATGCCCACCTTGCATGTTACAGTGTTTAGAGCTTCGAGTAGACTGGGTGTCACATCGATTAAATAGACTCACACGTGCATTGTTTTGACATGATTAATTAGCCGTGTTAGGAGCTTCGGGTAGACAAGAGGTCGTACCGATTAAATAGGCTCACACGTGCATTTGAGATGTGGCATGATATGATGTATTGATTGGGTCCACGGAGTACGTTGTACTGTGCATGTAGCATGGAGTATGTTGTACCGTGTTGAGTTGTGATGTGTCGTCTTCGGACGAGATCTGTTATGGACCGGCGGGTAGGATTTGACCCACCTCCCGTGTGGAAGCAGATAGTGGTGATATCCCGCACACCTGATCCGTGTAGCCGGTATCACAGGTTATGTACATAGGCCTTGAGGTTATTACCTGTTGTTGAACTGCCTATCTCACATGTCTACTACTATTTGAGAATAAATCCATGTTTGAAATGATTTGTGGGTCAGGAAAGTCCAAGGGTGGGCTGAGACCTGACCAGTGTTGGATTGATTTGTTAATTGTTTTTAAAGTGCACGGATGCATGATGTTTAATGCCATGCTTTATTGTGAAAATGCTTGATGTTTAATGCCGTGCTTTATTGTGAAAATGCATGATGGTTAATGCCATGCTATTTGAGAAAATGCATGATGGGTAATGCCATGCTTTTATTGTGAATTATGCATGATGATTTATACCATGCTTTGAGTTGAAATGTGCACTGGATTTTAATAGCATGAATGCTTTAAATACCATTAACACAATCATACACTCATGTTTTTAGATAAATGATGAATTGAATGCTTTTGAGTATGGCATCACGATCACGTAGATAGTACAGTATCTACCTATTCGCATGATTACCTTACTGAGCGTGTGGTTTGCTCACCCCCTTATTTTTCCCCTCTCTACAGAGTGTTGAGTATAGATTGAGCGTGACTGGAGGCGTTTTCCTTTTGGTAATCCGCTGCATCCCATCGCTAAAGGTATACACACATGAATTATTTTGTATCAAAACTAGACATAGCACAGTAGCATTTTGTATGTAACTATTGGGGATGTAAAACAATGTAAACACATGTAACAACTCTGATATATATACATTTATACAAGTGTTTACATATGAATAATATACAAATTGAATTGGTATGGTGGAGTGAGTTAGATGTCGACACACAGCCCAACTGTTGAGAGTGTGGTTGTTCACGATCAAGGAAGGATGACTAATAATTGATGCATGAAAATGCGAAAAATTTGTTCGTATTTTGGTGAGTTGAGGGTCGTGACATGTAGTGCTCAAGTGTTGTGGATTAAGCAACAAATGAGAGATTATGGTGTAGACATGAAGCAAGTTTCCAACAAATGTGATAATACCAGTGCCATTAATCTCTCTAAAAATCCAATCTAACACTCTAGAACTAAACATATTAAGATTTGGCATCATTTTCTTAGAGATCATGTACAAAAAGGAGATATAGTTCTAGAATATATTGATACTTTGCATCAAATAGCTGATATTTTCACCAAACCTCTTGATAGAGATAGATTTTATGTTCTTAGAGGTGAATTAAGACTTATGTATGCTCCTTAAGGATTATTGCCTTCAAAACTCTGATTTCAAACTTATTTTTAACTGATTTTACAACTCATTTTCTGAGTAAAGAGTATGAGAGATCGATCTCCTCTCAATATAGATCGATCTAGCATGCTCCAAATTAGCCTAAAGCAGTAAGGGTCAGCTAAACAGATCGATCTTCTATCCCATAAGATCGATCTCCTTAAGCTTCTGTATTTTACAGATCGATCTCTGCACTTGGCAGATCGATCTTCTTCAGCTTTTGTATGTTGCAAATCGATCTCTACATTTGGCAGATCGATCTTCTTAAGCTTCTGTATTTTGTAGATTGACCTCATAAAATAACAGATCGATCTCCTCATGTAGAAGATCGATCTGGTACCTCGACAGATCGATCTCCTTAGCCCTGGGCTATAAATACTGCTTCAAAATCCCTAAATTTCAAAAATCCCAAATTCAAAATCCCTAACCCTCGTCGCACACCCTCTTCTCATTTCTCTCAATAGATCGATCTCTGGTAAGGTATTAGTCAAATCTACTCCATTACTCGTCATTTTAGAACCTACATTATTGATTTTCTGTCAAAAATTTCTTAGTTTCATAGATTAATCTTCAATAGGGTTTCTAGTGAACTGTTTCATTACCTAGGACGTTTTTAGCGAACAATCTAGAACCATATTAGGCTATCTTTGACTGATTTGATAATGCTTCGCATTAAGAGAGCTGCCAATAAAGAGTTCAAACCCTCCTCCTCACAACCACCCACTGTCTCTTCATCTTTTGTCACAACCTTCAGTAGGTGTTTTCAAACACCTGCAAAAAGGAAGAGATATGAAGAATACTTTTCCACAATGCCCATCAAACACTGGAGAACCATTGACTTTTCATTTCTTTCCAGCATTGACTTTTCGTATTTGTCAAAAATGAAAGAATTTGGTTGGCTTCCATTTCTCAAAATAAACACCTCTGCTCCTTCGAACATTATTAGGTTATTTTTCTCAAACGTCGAGCTTATCTATGACCCTGACAATACCTGTAAAATTCTAGATTTTAAAACCTTTGTCATGGCCAAAACGATTTCCCTCAACACCAACCTCTTAGCCCGAGTGTTTGAGATCGAAGATAATGGTTTGTCTGATGAGGAAGAGGAAGTACAACTTGAATTTAACCTACCCAGGGACAAGGCTAGTGACCTACCCATACACCCTAGGTTACTACACCTAATCATCTCTTAGAACCTCCGACCTTTTGGTACCTGATATTTTATAGTCAGAAAACTAGACCGTTTTTGGCTCCATCATCTTAATACCTCTTAAAGCAAAAAATTGAACCTAGTCCACTTCATCTACGAGGACTGGCTAAAAATTGTGCCGGGTCAAGCCTCAACTGTAGTCTTCCCTCAACCCCTTGCATTCCTACTACAAAAACTCAGGGTTGACTGTTCTTGTGAGATCGGTGAAGTGCCCTATGCAAAAAGCATTCTGACTATTGGCACTCTTCACCATATGGGGTACTACAAAGACTTCCACGATCAGTGGAGAAAGAAAAGTGAAACCTCTCACGAGGCAGCCATGGAAGAGGACATTTCAGCTGAGCCTATAGCACCGTCCACTGAGGTTCCTCCTACATCTGCTGCTTAGCCTACTACACTAGTTGATGCCATTACGTCTATGATAATGGATTTTTGGCAACACTTTGATACAACGATGGAGACGTTTGCACAAAAGTTCACACGTTTTAAGAAACGTCTTAACACAATTGAGGCAACTCAGCAAGCTATGTACGATGAGCTTCAAACCACTCACGTTCAAGTTAAGGACCTTCCTGATCATTTTCCTTCACCATCCTCTTAGGAAATGATGTTTCTTTGTTGTGTTTTGAACTATGTTTCTGTGTTGTATGAACGTTTATATTTTGAAATGCCAGAATTATGATTCAATTTTATGCTTCGTAGTTTGTTTATATATGCTTTGTGATAAATGGCCTTATACCTTGGTAATATTGATATGACAAAAAGGAGAGAAGAGAAGAGAACACGTCAAGAGAAACATAAATTGAGGGGGAGTTCTTAAACTAATGGGGAGTTTTTGAAATTAAGGGGAGACTAAACATGTTTATAAACTTAGTCAATTGAATAAGTTTTGTCATATCAAAAAGGGGGAGATTGTTAAGTTAATATATTTTGAAATGACAAAACAGTAATTCAATAATGGATATTATAAATCTAGAAATGTTTAAAACATGATTAAGAGGTTAATTAGAATATATTGAGATACAAGTCATTCCAAAAACTGGGTGTTAAAGATTGAGAGATCGATCTCATGAGATGAGAGATCGATCTCCTGGGTTTTCAAGTATGAGAGATCGATCTCATGAGAATATGAGATCGATCTGATTAAGGATTAAAGACTTAAAGAACATGTATAGGATGTTAAGGAAGAAGAGATCGATCTTTGACTTACAGAATTCCTATGAGATCGATCTGGTCTAGGAAGAAATCGATCTCCTCTAAGGCAGAGGTTAAAGGTCTTAGATCGATCTGTAGATCAATCTATGTTCAAACAGAGAGCTTATGAGATCGATCTCATATGGTTAGAGATCGATCTCCTCAAAGTCAAAGAGTTTAGGAGATCGATCTAGGGTGATTAAAGATTGATCTCCCCTCTACGAGAATGCTTGCTAGATCGATCTGGAAATCGATCTTACTTCAAACAGAGAGTTTAGAAGATCGATCTGATGGTTCGACAGATCGATCTTCACTAACATTTTACAAATTATAAGATCGATCTCTACAAATATGAGATCGTTCTTCTTGCTTCATGTTGCGTTGTAATTGTAGGAATTTAAATGAGAAGATTGATCTGGTCATAATGGAAGATCGATTTGGTACTCTACTGTAGGTTCCCAATGGCTCTCTCTGTAAAATCTTCAACGGGAAAAACTACATGAAATGCTTCACCTACTATCCTGTTGTATAAAAACGAAGCATTGAAGACACTGGAAACAAGAGACTTGTGTTGAAAATTCTGAATACTCTTAAGAGATCATTCATCAACATTCCCTTTGTCTTCAACATCACATTTATTGTATTGTCTTAAATAGCTTGAGTGAAAGTTATTCTTCCTACCCACAAAAGAGAAGTTCTTATTTGTATTCACTCTTAATCCAAAAGAAAGTAGGAGAGTTCCTCTGTGAGAGAATTCTGTAAGAGGTGAATATATATCTTTGTAAAAAGGGGTAGAGAGGTTATTCCCTAACCTTAAAATTGAGGCTGTTTCAACTATTGTGATAGTGAAAGAAAACTCTTGACAAGAAGGTCAAGAAGAGAGGACGTAGGCAAGCGATTCACCGAACCTCTATAAATTGCTGAGTTTGCTGCTTCTCTCTCTTATCTCCTTTAATTTACTGCACTATAGTCTATTGCTTATTATTTGATTACTTGCAATTGAATTCAATTAAGCTTAAATTTAGCATTTAGACTAGAAAATAGATTCACCCCCTCTCGGTTGAGCCAACATCATTGATGCGTGGAAGGGGGTACTTATTCTTGATGGTGGTCTTGTTCAACAACCGGTAATCTATACACAGTCGGAGGCTTCCATCCTTCTTCCTTACAAACAGAACTGGTGCTCCCCAAGGTGAGACGCTCTGCCTGATGAACCCTTCTCCAATAATTCCTATAACTGCTTCCTTAATTCTTCCAACTCAACTTGAGCCATTTTGTACGGTGGCTTGGATATCAACTTTGTCACGACCCATTTCATTCTTTTTAACTGAAAATCACTATAAATTTTTTGCATTTATTCCTTTCCCCACTCAGTCGTGAACAAACTTACCACTACACTGTTGGGCTGTGAGTCAATAATAATCCACTCGTAATATGTAACGACTATGTCGCACTTTGCTCCCGCAAGATTCAAGAGGTGGTCCCCACAGTCTTACTCATACGTACTGTCCGCTTTGGAAGCCCCACAGGCCCCTCACGGCTTTATCGAGGTAAATACCCCAATTCGCATCCTCAGAGGTTCGAACCCAAGACCTTAAAGTCTTTGTTCTTACACAAATGATACCAATTGTTCTAGTAGAACAATTGGTATCGTTTGTGTAAGAACAAAGACTTTAAGGTCTTGGGTTCGAACCTCTGAGG